>OX104064.1:158617647-158739352 GCA_944474145.2 Dicrocoelium dendriticum | reverse complement strand
CATTTGTGCCGACTGATGAGAGGCCGGCACCTAATCGTTTTTTGGGCGAATTGCCAAATCTCGATAGGAATGCAATCTGTTTTCGGTCACACTTGCACCTGTGGTATGTAGTCCATCGGCAGCTTTCTCGATAGCTACGGGTCTTAGCGCACAGGTTTTTGAATCGCTGTTGTGGCTATACTACGTCGCGGGTGGTGTCGTTTCCGCGAGAACAGCGAGTGCCTTCGGCTCTCTAGCTGCTATCTTCTGTCCTAGTTCCGAAGGAAGTGTGTTGCGTAGTAAGTGCCAGCTACGAATAAAATTCACGGCCAACTGTGATGACTGCATCGTTAGTCTCAGTATCGTCGGGCCACTGCCTTTGTAGTTTGGCGACACGGGTAACCGTGTAATCGACTGCAGTATGAAGTCGCCCACACAGGGAGCTTCACGGATGTAGCGCCATTCTTCGCTGCCTGTTGTCGGTAGCTCGGGCAGGCTCTGAACGAAAATAATTCTTGTGCTACTCTCCGTGTTGTAGTCGTTTGAATTGTTTTGTTGCGCTAGTGTTATCTCCATGGAACGTCCGGAAATATGCGTATTCCACTGTTTTCCGTCCGCAGACGATATACCGACAAAAGCACCGTCTCGACATCGTCTGTTGATCCCAATGTTATTCACATTAGCCGTGGCGCCCCATTACGATTCGAGGTTGGACTTCTCGTGATGCCCAGTATATTAGTCGGACTGGCTTGAACTCCGGTTTTATCAAAAACGAACTTTCATTGCCTTAATTCGTCCATTGTTTACCCCTAAAGAGTTTGACTTGGACTCCGGAATGTTGGTTAATATAAGTATCAAGGCCCCGTAGTTCCGACTGGTCTTCGGCGATGTGGGAATCACGGTTTTCAAAGGATTTTGTGACGTCTCTGCAGGTTGCACAAGGTCCTTGACCCATTTTATGGCTGTACTTGGTGTGGCTACTGAGTACTGACTGTACCGAGCAGCAACGGTAGCATAGGTGGATCGGTCTTTAGAGCGCTTCGGATTCCAGTGGTCCATCGGAAGGGTGGGTATTACCGATGATGCATTAGTCGATACAGTGGATAAGAGGATGTAGGCGGTGAGGCTAGACATGCTTCTATCGGTCGCGGTCGACGATTTGCTTCGTGGTTCCCAAGGTATCTAGTACTGCGTCGTCGTGTGAATGCCTGGCCTTTTTCTTTGGTTTCGAGACAGCAACTGAGGGTGACTGTTGAGGCGCAAAATGTGTTATTGTCTCCTCGAGCAAATCAATTTTTGCATTCAAACGATGTTCACTTTCGTCGACTAGGTAGTCGTATTTTTGTATTAAGAATAGTACGCATTTTACTAGTGGAACCGTCGTACACTTCTTACGGAAGCAAAGGGAACCCGGCGTATTGTATTTCTTGCCTTCGATTCTACAGACCTTGACGCATTTCGAATGGTACCGGTCAATGCAATTTGTACAAGTCAACGCTACTTTTGCTACTTTGTCACAGTTTTGATTGGCACAAAATACTTCCTTTTGGGTTACTGGCGTGGTGGTCATGATGGCCGATTACCGGAGAAAAATGCAAGATGACGGACATAGACGGTAGTTGGGCTAATCAATGAGGACTCCGTAATTAGCAAGAGAACATCTACCAAAGTTGCACAGATTGAAGCATACACCAAAAGAAAAATATTGGTGCACAATTCACACAAAAATATCATGTATAACACAGCAATCCTGAAGCAACAGTGGAATCCAGTAGGATAATCCAAAATCCGCAGTGTCCGCGGGTACATCCAAATTCTAAATGCACCACGACGACACATGCAGCAGATTAAGTGTCACAAAACGTTTTCAACAGCAGGCCGCATAACTAAAAATGACTATCACAGTCTAGATAACTGACCAAATGGTTATACGCAAAATTCGCGTGCCAGAACGAAAATTCCGTGAAAGACAAAAAGCATGACATTCGGTGTCCGCTCTTCGTCAATTTATACGCTTAGTGGAAGCTGAAGTAAATGAGCTATGAGAAAGAGAAGGATATTGAATTACAAATACATTACAAAAGCAATTCAAATACCAAAAAAGAGAGGACAAGTAGCCAATCGTAGAAATAGGGCTCAACACAGGCACACGTAAAGTGACCGGAGCCTTCGGTAAAAGTTTGCGTTATATATATATATATATATATATATATATATATATATATATATATATATATATATATATATATATATATCTCGAGTACTGATTACCCATATACGGTTTGGTAGCTTTTATTTCGTTGGAATCGCATTAGCTTCAGGGTTCCAGACACTTGCCGCTTGTATACTCAGTACTCATTGTTCCCACTTGAGTGGGGAGTTGGGTGCAGTAATCACTGATTATCACTAGAGTCCAAGTACACCACAATTCTTCCTAACTTTGGTCTTAACATTTGGAATACAAACTCAGAAACTCCGTTTTGAGTTACCACGTTGGACCCTACATCCAAGGAATACTGGCACCGAAAACTCCTTGGAAAGTGAACAATCCGTGGGGGGAGGTAACTGATCAGCGATAGGCATGATCTTGATGCTTCATGCTCTGGGTCACACGTTAGTCCTGCTAGTGAGTATAGCAATTTCGCCCGTCGTTGTTCTGCTGTATGGAACTTAGCTGAGCTACGTAAGCAGTTACTATTGCGGTTAAGGGCGGAAACGCAGAGGCGCCTGTTCGAAGTGGGAATGTCCAATCTTCAGGTGGAATTAGAAGGTTAGGTCAACTGTAATATTGCACTTTTGACTGCGCATATCTAATAGGAAAGGAATCAGCGCACAAATAACGTTGCTAAAGAGTGTCGAATGGCTGTACCCGAGACATACGATGACAGATCGTTATCATGTAGGTTTTCGTCACGGCAGAGTACACTGCTACACTTGACAACGGTTGTATAGGTGTCCTCGGAAAACAGCCAAACTATTTCTTAGCAATTTGTCAGTTTTAACACCCATACCAAAGCTGAGTGTTTGATAGTGGGCAGCGGGTACTTGTTTGCCTTATTATTACTGTGCTCGCACCATAGTGTTATTTAAGAGTGTATGATATTCCTACCTGCCCATGCTTGAGTAAGAGCGAGAAACGTTCTTCGGCGATCCGCAAATACCTCGGACAGGAGATGATCGGACCGGTTCATTGTTAGGATGCGGCACAGCGAGACTACAGTAAACACTGCGTCGCATTCCTATAGTCTTCGATCTCCATCCGTCGTAAGTCTTACCTAGCCCAATGGAGACTGCATATACTATACACACTAACCACATGTCATCATTGTGTTACTGTACCTTTTGAATCATCCCACCTGGTAACCGTATTGAGAACATTTGATTCCCTACTCCCATATCTGTATCTATCTATTGCTGGTGCCCACTCAACTGAAGAATGTCAATTAGATTAACTTCTTAGCTTTGAATAACCACCGAAAATTCTTATCAAGTACTTATACTTTAGTGTGCGATTTCTTACATCTTGACGAATATGACTGTGATTCTTACTTCCAATCCAAACCCATGCAGTTTGTGCCGTTATTGGTCTTGTGGATATAAGCTTTTCCATTCAGTTCGTGGTAGTTCATACACAATTGCCGACAAATGCATATGTAAGCATGGGATTACACAGGATTTGCACTGTCATTGTGCAGTTGCCAAGATCAAGGCAGCTGAAGCATATAATGTGTCTTGTCTTCTCAGTCGAGATAAACTCGACTGACTGACTGCTGGACGTGTGATTGACTCATTAAAACCGCCGTGCGATATGCATTACCTGGCTGCGCTTGATGTGAAGGTTGACAAGGTGCCCACCTGTCTAACACCCTCCAATTCCATTATACTGGTTCCAAAGAGACCGTGAATCGTTGCAGGGGAAGAAGGCGTGCATGGTCCTCTTGGGCGTGCTAGGCTCGTAGAGTGGTTCCATGCAGTTTGGTGCGGACTGTAGACCAGCCACCGCCTTGTGTACGTCTGGTACGCATGATTCCCAATTTAGAATAAAAAAAATGGAATGCTACTGTTGCGTATGGTGAAGGAGTGTGGGTCGGCTCCGTTGATGGAACGTAGCTCCCCTCCACATGCCTCCCGGTCTTGTTCCTTCGGCTTTACACTGGATATGGGGTGTGGGGTTGGAGCTGTGGGAGGTGCTATGCGAACCACCCGTGGTCCCTGTGTAGACGCAAGCGTTCTGTGACTGTTACCTTGGAGGCCACAGTGGCAGGCAAATTCGGAACCCGATGTTACCAATCCAGCATATATGTAAGTGACAAATCGCTTGGAAGCACTGAGCTAACTCCTTTCCACCGGAATGAACGACAACAAAGCCATAAATGGAACATGGTACTATCGCAAACAATTAAAAGTAACCAAGCTACAATACCTCGATATTCTGTGCCTCCGGCACAGGCGTATCAATAACCGCAATAATCAAAAACAGCCGACAAGTATGGCTTTAAGACACACGTGGAAATGCACTCATTACAATGCACTGTGGTTGAAAACAGGCATATACATAACAAATCAGAAAGGGAGTCTATGCACCTGCTTTTTTGCCCGTTATAAATCATTGTTCATTGTTCAAATCATTAAGTAATGGGCCTTTGAGAATCCGTGCATTACACACAGTGTCGACATTGTATTTCAGTTTTACGTAAGCGGTGGGGACAAAACAACAGGCCGGTCGAACCAAAAGGTTTCCATGTGTGTGACCACCCCCATCAACGGTGTAATATTGTCCGCTCACTCATGCAGTACGAGTTAATGTGGGCACAAGTGATAGATATGGAAACATTCTAGTGCACCGATAACAAACACATCGGGCGGTATTATGTGAAGTGATAGTGAAGTTTGTTCTAAAGTTAGGAAAGTAGGTCAATATGTGCGATTGAATGTAGTGCCAAATAAAGGAGAGCTTAATTTAACATGTGAACATAAAATCTGCATTGACAGGCATAGAAACAAAGATGGGTTTGGGACAAGGATAAGAGGTGGGTAAATGATAGAGGAAATCACAGTCAGAGGATCAGTGAGCGGAAGTAAGCTACCACAGGATATGGTATTCGGAATTCTTCTACCATATATATGGTTGGCGGCATCCGGTTTTGGATTTGCCTGTCACTGTGGCCAGCTACAGGACGCCCGCGCCTACAGAGGGAGCATGGATGGCTTGCGCTGCACACACACACACACCCCGCACACACACAGCTCCATCCACACACCCCATATCCAGTGTAAACCCGAAGGAATAAAACCGGGAGGCAGGCGGATGGGAGCCACGTTTCATCAACGGAGCCGGCCCACACTTCTTCGCAGACAAATACAAGCACGCTGTATGTGGGAATCAGTCGCACACAAGGCGGTGGTTGGACCGTAGTCCGCTTCACACTGAGTGTATGGAACCACTCTTTGATCCTAGCACGTCCACAAGGACCGTACACCCCGGCCTTCTAGAAGCAGTATGGACGAGGTAGTGGGTAATAGACAGGTAAGCACCTTGTCCACATGCACATCAAGCGCAGCCACACCGGGGATATCAAACAACAGCCAATCACTTGAAATAGCATTCTCAAATAAAATATATCTTAAAGCATGTGGTTATGCAGACATAACTTTTTTTCTAAATTAGCATATGAAGTAAGTTGATTAGCAATGAACCTGCGATAAGTACAAAATGTCCGGAAGTTACTTAAAAATGCTATAAACGTAATCAAGTTAACGAAGATAAGCCCAGTTAGCGTAAGTAAAGTGTGCAAGGTAATAAATTATTCAGGTAGATAAAACAAACCAATTAAAGTGAAATGAGATGTATCCAGCTTAAAAAGACCTGGTTTAAGTGTCATTTGATTTAGCCCAACTGCGGTGGGGAAGCATCATGAATGCCTGCTTGGCGCCTTACCATATATATATATATATATATATATATATATATATATATACATATATATATATATATATATATATATATATATATGCCCCATGCTGAGGCTGATGTTGCATTCCTAATGCTTCTTCACCGCAGTTGGGCTAAACCAACTTAAATTAGGTCTTCTTAATGTGGATAAAATTCATTCCACTTTATTTAGTTTGTCCTGCGTACTTGATAATCTTCTCCTATCTTGCACCCGTCGTTCATACAAATTGTGGTAAACTTGGGTAACTTTATCGCGTGGTATTATTTAAATAACTCAGACATTTTGTACTTATTGCGGATTCACTTATGACCAGTTTCTTCCATATGCTCATTTGGCGAGTATTTATGTTGTCCTATGCGTTTACTTTACTCGATATCGGCATTTCGAATTATTGGCTGTTGTTTGACATCCCAGGTGCGGCTGTGTTTGATGTGCATGTGGACAAGGTGCTTGCCTGTCTATTACCCACTACCTCGTCCATACTGCCTCTAGGAGACCGTTGATCGTTGCTGGAGAGGACGGGGTGTACAGTCCTTGTGGACATGCTAGGATCAAAGAGTGGTTCCATTCACTCAGTGTGAAGCGGACTACGGTCCAGTCACCGTCTTGTGTGCGACTGATTCCCACATACAGCATGCTTGTGTTTGCCTGTGCAGGAGTGTGGGCCGGAGTGTGGCCCGTTGTTACTTACATGCATTTGGCAATAGAATTTTCCGAACCTAACCAATATATGCTGTCAACACAATTCCGTACAAAAAGATTGCATTTGATTCCATATAGCTAGCAGATATGGCTTCAAGATGACAGAGTCATAAAATGAAAACGTCTTGATAAGCCATGTTTTATATGACACGATTTAAGTGAACTGACCAACTAATGCTTGCAGCACAAAGGTGCGAGGTGAACGGGAACACAATAGGATGCGCGGATAAATGGGTTTCCCACGTGATCACTCACATTAAGGTTCCAACGATGTGAGGTAGTACGGCGTCACATGCTAAACTATGAGCTGACTCCCGCTAGTGTGCAAACAGTATATGGTCACGGACAAGATTACATGCAGTGTAAAATGTATATTGTATCCCAACGTTTCTTCTTCCATACGTTTATCTGGTCGAATTCGTGTACTGTCGGCGGGCCGGATGCGCTGACATCGCGGGCTGAAGTTTGGTAGCCCCTGCAGAAGACGGCAGCAAAACACAGAAAGAAATTCTAGGGAAGATGCATTAGCTCTCAGTTACACTGAAATAACCACCAAAAAGTGAATTATTATATTACTGCTCAGAATATGAAAATTTACAGACGCTACACGAGCACTACTTGTCACATAGTGATCAACGGTTGGATACAGTTAAACATTATGTCAACAGTCACTCGCAATTCGTTTGGTTGCAATTGTGTATTGAAATTTAGTTTCATTTCTAATGAGACCTCTTCAGTTTTTTCTAAAATTGGATGCTGAATAATAACCACATGAGTTTGACATAGAGACGGGAGCCAGCACATGATGCTTAGTGAATTTGCTTTTAAACTGTGTTACAACAATAAAGCTAAGCTTAATATGGAAGTTGGCTTGGTTTCATACTATTATAGAGCAGCTGACCATGAATCGAATAACCACCCATACATTCTTCTTTGCCAATGTAGAGCGGAACTCGGGGACTGGTAATGACGATAACCAGTAAGAAGCATTCTGAATACCAAGTATTCAAAGTGTAAAAATAGCTTTATTCTATGTGTATTGTAATGAGCTACAAGGAACAGGGAGCAGATGGTGGGCGACTCACCGGGGAATAGAAAGTGAACGAGTGGTACAATCAGTAAAACAAATGCACGATTGAAAGGTACAATGAACCATAGAGTCGTGACTCAAACTCTTGAAAACTGAAACGTTTCATATTCAATTGAAACAAAAGTTCCGGAAACGACATCGGAAGCAGAAATTAGCAAACACGAGCTTATTTAACGTTTTCATCATCAGGTGGATACAACCATGTCAAACAGCTAGAGTGGACACAATATGTTTAACTTGAGTGAGTCACTGGAGCAAAGTATCTGATTGGTCTGGTTGACGTGAAGTCGGGTGAATTGGCTTGGCCACCACTGTTATAGTCATGTTGGCCTGTAACCAAAGTAATATGAGAGTTTGGATGAGTTTTTTCTGAGCACACAGGTCCGGGTTGTGGATCCGAATTACGATCGCCTCTACTATGTGCACACAAAGGGATCTCGTCTCAACTGTCGCATTAATTTGGTCAAAAACCAGCATGTCTAAAACTGGCCGTCACGCCACTTCACCCGACATCACAACAATCGGACCAATCACGTAGTTTCATCCTTTAGATACTCTGCTTCAGTGATGCACAGAATTTAAACCGGGGTGTGTCCATTCTAGCCTGCTTGGTAGTGGTTGTATTCGCCTGATGATGCGACTGAAAAGAAGCTCATACTTGCTACTTGTTTCTGATATTTCAAATTCACCACAGTCGTCTAATCCTAGATGACGGAATGAGAGGAACCTTCGGTAAAGACATCAGGTGGAGAAAGAAAGGAGATGGAACGCAGGGTAGCAACTGGAGTGGGCACACGCATCACAGAAAGGAGTATCGTGGTGTTCACCGGGTCCTGGCTTGTTGATTGTTTATTATCTATGGTTATTTGCTAATTTAGAAGAAAGGCTAACAGGACATTTCTTCTCTGATGGCGTAACGGTGCGTTTGAGTGTCACCCTCCCAACCGCATCTCAGTCCACGTCCAAAATAACCATAGTACCACGGATGCTTTTAAGCGCCATCACTGGAAAAGCGTAAGCAATCCCTAGCGTGTCAAACTAGCTGTTGTCATCACCCGTAGAAAGGGAAATGGCGGTTGTTGGAATCTATTTGATTTGACCTATGGCTGCGAGCAAATTGATGACTGGAATGTGAAACACATAGATGGTGGGACGTAGTTGGGACAGGTGAGGTGATACTGTATGGAAAACGAGACAAGTAAATGGGGCAAAAAGAAATAAACCTTTTTGAACTTCCATCATTTTTGGGGTTTTCGTTGTTTTGTACTACACCCGGGGATGAGGCACACCATTGCCATAAAAGGCAAAAAGACACCCATCTTGATGCATAAAGCAAACACATCTACTATATCTGAAATACGAACTGAACCTTTGACCTGTCTGCAGCGTCGGTCAGTATTTTGGGAATGAGTCCATGTGGAGGGACAGTCTACGGGGACAGAGGAATCGATGTTGACGGGTGCGAAGATACCGCTGCAGTTGCGTGCACCTGTGTGGTTGTACAAGGTGGAGTTGGAGGCGAGTCTTCGAAGAAGGCAACCATGCGACGGCCGATAGACAACGTAGTTCGGTGACTTTACTCTTCCAAACTAGTGAGTGGGAGTTAGTTGGCGAACTCGGAACGGGCCTGTGTAAGGAGACTGGAGAAGCCAACGCAATGTGTCTGTGCGACTAAAAGTGTGAGTGCGAATAAGGAGTCCACTGTGCATTTGCACATCTTTGTTCTGCTCACGAGGAAAGATCGGACTCAGCGACCGCATGCGTCCAAGTTAGACGTTGGCAAACTAAACTCTTCTGGCTGCTTAAGTGTGTTGTGTCGACGACCAGGTCTGCTGATGCTCACGGAAGGTCGGCTATGATGCTGCTGCGAATAACTAGGCATACAAGCGAGTTACATTTGCTTCAATCAGAATCAGAAGTGGCACAGAGATAGGACTAAAGCTGTCCATGATGGCTTTCGACTAGACCAAGAGTGACCAAACTTGTACCACTGCGGGCCGGATAAATGAAGAAAATGGTTAGCGCGGACAGAACAATCATTCTGCACAGTACTTGCTTGCCAGAAAGAAAACTCTGGGGGAAAATAAAGAAACAGTGAGACTCAGTGTCCACTTTTCTTTTCTTAGTATCCATAGTGAAGTAGGAAATACAAGGAAGCTGAACAAGGAAAAGGTCTTGAATTAGAACCATAATAATAATCCTATTTACACACCACAAAAGCAGAAGACCAGGTGGCATTGGCCTAGCTACGGCTCATAAAAGGCCCATGGAAAGTTTGTGTGTACCTTCGCTAACAGAATGTCAAATGAGGTTCGCATTATATATATATATTTATATATCATTGCTCGCCAAACATTCTTTTCATTGAATCTCATCAGGTATTTATGATTATGGAACAAAATTAGATAACCGATTGGCTAATGAAAAGCAGGTCCAAATTAGAAAGAACTATGAAATCCACACAATCTATTGGCTTGGCATGACCCGTCACCGATCAATGTCTTAGGCAGTCGAAGTAGACCGCTCGGGCAAAACACACTTTAGGTGAGGGGGCAGACAGATCAGCGGTGACAAATGCTGGTCGGCTGTCATGCCTGAGGTGAGGGATTTTAGCCGGCGTGCGTTCATGGCTACGGTAAGATCAAGATTTGTCCCCGCTTCCGTTGTTTGCACAGTTCGGGTCTCAAAACTCTGATTGTAGTGGCCCCGGCTGTTGTTAACAAGCATTTCTTAAGTCCCTTAGAGCAGCCATTCTCAACGGGAGCCATTTGGCCCCCTTGGAGCCATAGCAAATTCCCGGGGGTCGTGGGATGATAAAATATTTTAGTGGGGACATGGAGGGCCGCAGGGGGCCATGCTGTGAAAAATGGGCTGTGATAACATAAATAACATACACTTTTTAAAAAATTTCCGATAGTTTCTTTTCGCGCACTAATCTCACCTGGTAACTGCCGATCAGTGAAATGCACAACGCGCGGGCAAGTGACTGTTTACGAATGTGTGAAATCCAGACCTGGTAGACTTTCTGTTACAGAGCTGGCATAGCTCCACCAGACTTGCACAGCTTTCGCCGGGCTCATCTGAAACTTACAACCCCCAGAGGTCGACTTAGACTGAGCAACTGACAACCGATTCGTCCTCAGTTCTTTGATGCCTATCCACGTAGAACCAACAGCTTTACCCAGGACACCAATGCACTTACTGTGCAAGTTGCAGTGAACCTACCGAACTCTCGTCAGAACACTGCGGCAGTTAACGCAGAAAGCTACATTGACATTAACTGAGATTTCCTCAGAACATACCACTGTATGACAACTCATGTGTCGGTGAGTCCACTTCGTTCGGGTTTTAGTGCTGAAAACCTTCCTGAGTGATAGCAATCATTTGTATCGCATGAACCAACTAAGACTTCTTGTATTCCCGTTGAATCTGAAATGTGTGCACTGGGTAACTTTTCCGCTATATGCATTATGGATCCCGGCTGATAGAAAATCACGCAGATCCGCGGCTGTCATCTATGGTGAAGTGGTACTAGCTGTTGGCATTCAGAGTTATGGGGACGGAACACGGCAGGGGTCCGCCGGGAGGCGCACCGCTGAGGAGACCCAGAAGGTCGAAACGCCGGCGTGTGGTGCTTTTCCAGACTATCCAAATCCTGCTGATTGAGAGTGGCAATGATGAATTAGCTGAAATATCTAGCTCGTACTTCTGGAGGTGAATAAGCATCCGCTGTATACAACATGGAACGATAGGGAGCGGTTAACAAGCGATGGATATCAGTGACTTGTGGTCTGTGAAGACGGTTCTTTTGCAGCAGAATGTACAGTCGCTGAAGCGTTGTACGTCGCATAATAGCACCAGCATCTCTTTTTCAATTTGGGCGTAACGATGCTTGGCTGCAAAAATCGGTGGGCTTACCGCTTTGCGTGAGACCTGCTCCGATGCCGTTTTAACTACTACCGTGTTGAATCTCGTGTGGGAGAGGTGGATCAAAGTAGACAAGGAGGGGTGCGTCTGTTAGTAGCTACTCAGTTTTCTGGAACGCCCTCTCTTGTTCGGCAACCCAATGCAAAGTTGCACCATTATGGGTCGACTTTCCGATTGGTATCATCAACTCAGCCAAACGTAGTAAGAAACGGCACAGTTAACCGACCCGTTTAGCCTACTAACTGTTGAAGAACTCAGTCATTCAGGGATTAACAATGGACAATGGTTTATTACGGGTAAAAAAGCATCGCTTAACAAATCCCGTGGGATGGAAATTATTGCGAAAACTAATTGCATAATAAAGTGAAAAGCGTTGTGGTGGACTCACCACAGACTTATGTGGAATAGCGGAGATGTTCGCATATTAAACGGATAAATCCATAAATCCAATGGTTAGGCGTTTTGCAAGAAACCGTTTGATTGCGTTTTGTATCCCCTGGCTAACAAGTCATAAAATGAAATGTAAGTGAGACAATGCGTCGTCAACACGTTTTTTAAATATCGCCAGATTAGCAGCAGAGACGACATAATTAGGGAGAGCATTCCAAGGCTCACACACGCAGAGAGAAAAGAAATTTCTACGGCATTCAAGCCGGCTATAATGAATTGTCAGTTTCAGAGGGTGACCTCTTAGTTTAGTGTTGGGGTTCAATTCCAGCAACGGACGACAAATGTGGTTTGGGTTCTTCAGAATCTGGTAAATCATTATGAGATCCCCCCGCAAAAGCCGATAACGACTGCTGTAGATTCCTAGAGATTTCAGTCTAAGCTGATAGGGTAGATGAAAGAGGCCCCTGACGTTCTTGGTTGCCCTTCGTTGAGGAGTCTCGAGAGCAATGAGATCCTGTTTCTGCCATGGCTGCCACGTCTGAATAGCATATTCCACGTGTGGTCGCACGTAGGCGTTAAGCATTTGGGGGAAGATTAAGGGTTCAAACCGACCGAAGGCTCTGCGAAGAAAGCCGAAGTGTTGATTTCCGGTTCTCCTCGCCTTCTCTGCTTGTTTTGAACACCCGAGATCTTCCTGTACCAATACACCCAGGTCACGCTCCTGAGAAACCTTCGCCAAGGTGTGGTCTCCAATCTTGTAAGCGCTCACCAGCTGGTGACGCTGATGCATCACTTTGCACTTAGCCATGTTCAATTGAAGCTTGTTCCTCTTTGACCATTCGTAAATGCAATCTAGGTCATGTTGAAGCAGATCCTGATCTGCCTTGTTACTAATCGCCCGCCATATCTGGACGTCATCGGCGAAAAGCAGGAAGTTTGAGGAGATGACTCTTGTCAGGTCGTTGATAAACACCAGGAATAAACGCGGTCCCAGCACTGAGCCTTGCGGGACACCACATTCCACCTCAATTGGGTTAGAAAGTGATCCCTTAACACGTACTTGGAGCTTTCGTTGATAAAGGAAGTTGCCAATCCAACCAAGTACAGGATCTCCGATTCCGTAACTTTGTAGTCTTTGAAGTAGGATGCGGTGATCAATGCGGTCGAAAGCTTTGGAGAAGTCCAGAGAGATGACGTCGACTCCGACCCCATCATCGGCCACTTCCGTCCAACTACCTCGTGCAATAAGTAGGTTGGTGGTGCATGCCCGGTGTTGACGGAAGCCATGCTGTTCCGGTACCAAGATGTTGCATTTTTCCAGGTAGTCCATTAAAGCCTCAGCGACGACTGCTTCCATCACCTTCGCGAGCACAGGGACGAGAGTCACTGGACGATAGTTTGCAGGATCGGAACGGCTACCGCCTTTAAAAATAGGGGTGATAATGCCACACTTCCACATAGTGGGGACTAGTTGTTCATCAAAGCACCTTTGAAAGAACTGTGACAGTGGTTCAGCTAGCTTGGTGGACACAGCCTTCAGTGCCTTCGGGTGGATATTGTCTGCTCTTGGAGAACTATGCTCACGCAGTGAGAGTAACTTCCTTAGCACAATTGATGGGTGGAAAATAACATTTGTAAACAAAGGTGTCGGTAATGAGCTTGATATTATGGGACAGGTAGATGTTGCGAGTTTAAAAATTGGGGCGTATTGCAGCCGTAGGGCATTAGCTGCTTCTTCGGCGCTTTGTACTCTACCGCCTGTCGTGAATAGTGGGGTATTCCATGCTTCACTTTACGAAGCTTGTTGACATGCCTATATAGCAGTTTGTTGTTTGCCATGAATTTTTTGGCTAGGCTCTGTTGATAAGTTACTTTGTCCTCACGGACAAGTGCAGTGCAATGGTTGCGATGGGTCAGGAAATTTCCCCAATTCTCTGAGTCGGGGTTAATCTTGTAGGCACGCCATGCTGCATCCCTTATCGCCAGGCATTTGCGAGTCCTACTCCTGATAATTGAAGGCATTTTCGCGGGACGGCGGGGTTTGGTCTCTGATGCTCTGTTGACGACGTCTCTGAGTTTATTAATGAACTCTGCCCAAACGTTGTCAAGAGAACTTTTGTTTGAGAATTCCCAAGCAGTTGCGTCGGCGAGTTCTTTCAATACGTGGTAGCGTGTGATTGTATGATTTAGTTCCGAGCGTTCAGATGGATACTCTGCATAACACACATAGTCAAAAGTTATTACTACGTGGTCACTGTGACCTAATGGACTATGCATCAATAACTTGTCAATCATGAGCTCTTCATTTGTGAGCACAAGGTCCAATATGGACGGTTTGTTTGCTGTCCTGAATCTAGTGGGATTGGTGACATGATTGTACAAAGGAATATTAGCGATCAGTTCCTGCAAGTCTGCTTTGAACTTCTCACTGGGTGATGCCGAAACCTCCAGATTGTGTAGATTGAAGTCCCCGGAGATGAGAGTATGGCTGTACCTAGTGCGTGTTACTCTGTTTAGGCCACGGATCAAGCAGGAATCCATTTCCAGAGTGGACGTTGGGGGGCGGTAAACGATGGCTATGAGACGTGTATCGTTGTGTCTCAGTCGGAGACGGCACCAGAGTGAGTCGGTAACGTGTGTTTCCAGGTCCTCAACTATTGTACATTGTAGATCGCTGCGGTAGTAGAGTAGGACCCCACCTCCTCTGCTGGGGCGGTCGTTGCGGATGAGTGACATTCCGGCTATCTCAACCTCAGCATCAGTCACCTCTTGATGCAACCAAGTTTCGGTAATAGAAATTAGGTCCCAAGCATTCACAACCTGACGTAGTCGAAGTTCGTTAATTTTACTGAGGAGCCCTTGGGCGTTGGTGTACATCCATGAAAGTTTCTCAGATTTAATCAATGTTTCAGAAGTTGTACAACTCATACGTGAAGTTTCGCCGACCAGTGTGTGGCCGGCGATTGGATGGGTGGATGAAGCAAATGAGTTTACGCCGACCATTAAAGGGTCGGCAACTAATCGCTTTTTGGATGGGTTGCATACTCTCGAGAAGTATTTGATATATAAGCAGGTATCAGATGCTCCGGATACCGGTGTTTGCTCGTGCTCTGCTGTGCCCCTCCGGATAGTATGGCTACTCTTGAAACCGTCCCCGAGTCGGGTCCTGCAGCTGGCGTTTTCATTAAGAGTTGTGCCTCTACTGAATTGTCATTAAGAGGTGTTGGTGTTCTTGCTGCTTTCAGACGAATTTCCGTTGGCAATCTGCAACGGAATTTGATCCAGTTCGCAAGTAGGGTTTGTGCCATTTGTTCCGACTGTAATGCAAGTTTTAACAGCTTGGGACCGCATCCTTTATAGTTTGGTGATATGGGGATTCTTGTCAACGAGGTGACCACCACATTTTCGAGAGAAAGAACCTCCCGGATGTAGTGCCATTGCTCGCGGTCATGCATCTGAGCATCGTCGGAAGAGGAGTCAGTAAGCTCAGGAACACCGTGAGCAATCACTGTTTTCTTATCTTGACTTATTCTGTACCTATCTTTGTTGGCGGGCTCCCCTGAACGTTCTTTCCACGGGATTTCGGGTAGTATGCGTACTCCACTTGAGTCGTTGCGCAGACGATTCGCGGACAGCAGAACGGCCTCAGTCTCGTCCGTCGAGTTTAGTGTTACTCGAAGTAACCGGGGTTCGCCGTAGTGCAACGCGTTTGGGTGGCGTGAGATTCTTTTTAATGTCGTGGGATTAGCATGGACTCCGATCGACGTACAGATGGAAACCCACTGATTTCGATCGTCCGTCAACTTACCCTTAATTGTATTGGATTTGGATTCGGGGACATTAGTGCATACAATATTTAGGACACCATGGTTGCGCCTGGTGGCTACTGGTTTTGGATTTCGAGGCTTAGTTTCTGGTGGTTTTTTTGAATTTGTGAACGGCCTTGGTGTGTGCCATCCGTGCTGCGTCAGTTTTGTTTTCTTTAGTTCGGGCACAAAGGTTACCGGTGCTCTTTCCGGTGTTTGCTTGGCGGCAACCGGTGCGTACGTTGCCGGGTTGTTCACTATGGCTGGTTGACTGTAACTTACAGTCTCGAGTGTAGTGAACAGACTACTAGGTGCAGCACACAGTACAGAAGTTGAGGCAGGTGCGCTGCAGGCAGTTTTTACTTATAGGAGGGAGGGAGAATGGAGTTGATACTGCTGGAGGCTGAGTCGTTGGGTTTGGGTTGGGACGCCTGGCTCGCTTCTTCGGCCTGGCGAGTGAGTTCGGGGTCTTATTTTCACTCACAGGTGCAGGTCCGTTTCCTCCCATGGGTGTAACTCTGGCGCTCACCAGTTGCTCGACCGCTTCGGTTAGTCTTTCACACCTCTTCAGTAGCACAGATGGACAGCTAGCAAATGGAATAGACTTGCATACTTGGAAGAACCAAGGCGGCTCTGCGGTGTTTGCTTCCGTCGACTTCTTCCCAAGGCAGGTAGTGTGATAGGTTTTCAAGCACATGGTGCACACCAGACCAGTTTTCACCACTTTAGCACATGATTCGCATTTGCTTTTCATAAGGGACATGTTCTCAGTAGGGGTAGGAAGTGGATGGGGATACTGACGCACCGCTGCGTGGCGATCGGCGCTGGTTTGAGGTCAGCAGGTCCAGGCGATGTACGTGCTATCGATCCAGACTGGTAGACAGCGATGCGAGACAAAGCGACTGAGGCAAAGCAAGGTGACTTGGAAAATGCTGTCTAGTGACGACAGTGGCAGTTCCAAATGCAGAGCAAATTGACGACTATCGCTTTGTAGCGTGACTTGAAGGAATGGTAGTAAGCTGATCGGGTGACTCTCAAAAAGATCTTTAAAATAAGACCACAAGGGTTCTTATGCGACGAGAGGAAAAATAAAACATCCGATGAGCTTCAAATACGGTTGACTTCGAAGTTCCAAGAGCACAGTTTGTTGGTGATCCGTGAATGATAGATCCAATAGATGCACAGTGGTAGGAGGAGCTCGCGGAGCCAAATCGAATGATGGCACGTAGGTCTCTGTGAGAATAAATCCAAAGATTTGGAGGCGAATAACGCAGGAGCGCAGTATTTTGCGACCGCACTGTATATGCGGGTAGGGGTATTGTCGTATATGCGGGTAGGGGTATTGTAAGGCGAAGACAAGTCGGCGAAAATTACACCACGTTTGGCAAACCAAAATCCTCGATATAGGTTACGCGTTCACTTCCATAACCAACAACCTTTTGATCCGATGAGGTTCTTCCTTTGACTCAGTGAAACAACGACGATTAACTCACTTGAATATCAGCCAATCTATGTCCAGCAATCGAATAAGTTACACCCGCCTCCTATTGACTATCCGGATCGCTCGGTTGGCCCACACGTTCATTGTGCTAAGACAATGTTCACCAAAGTACCAGAGTTAAAAACAGTGAATTTCGTTAGTGATTCTCTCACTGAAAGGAACTTGAACGTTGGTATACCTGTGTAAATGCTGAAAGTATTGATCCAACGATGCACTCTCAACGTACAGTAGTTAATTGACGGAATTTACTACCGCCAGATAGATGGGGTTGCAATGGGCTCTCCTCTAGGTCAGCTCTTGGCAGTTATATTCGTCGCGAAACTTGAGCGTGGACCACATAGCAACCTGATCGCGCGATTCGATTCATATTGCCGATAGGTGGACGACATATTCATCGTCTGTGACGCTTCCACTGATAGGAACGATTTGATAGATGAATTTAACAAAGTACACCCATCATTAAAAGTTACCATTGCAACTGAAAAGGACGCGAAGTCGGACTTTCTACACGTGCTATTGCACGATCGAGATAGTGGGTCAGTTGAAAGAAGCGTATTCTGAAAAAGGACGTGGGTAGGCCTGTACACCCACCTTCTTAGCGGTGTGCCACTGCGACACAAGCGAAACTTAGTCCCGTGCCTCTTTTATCGTGGCAGGGCCATCTGCAGCCCTGAGACGATGGACACTGAAACTCAGCTTATTCTCAGTACCTTGCAGGAGAATGGATATCTTCCCCAGTTCATTAACAAGCACGCCACACTGCTCCCTTATCCCAATGCTGCAGTACCGAAAAAGGACGTCATTGGCCAATCGGTTTTCTAATTTTGCTGCATAATCGTAAATGCCTGATGAGATTTACGGAAAAGAATGTTCTTCGCGCAATTCGGGTCCCTAATTTCATATGTCTTTCGCTGCAGCTTTTCAGAAACTACACAATGCTTGACTTGAGATAGAGATCGTGTTCCTCTCAGGCATCAGTAAGTACTAATACTTCATCCACTACACAAAACTCACCGGTTAATTCATCTAAGGCTTACATCAGCCATTTCGGAAAAATCGCACTGGATACTTTCAAACCAGAGCGTAAGCGAAGCCATATAAAGCGTCCGAAAGGTGGTAAGTTAAGTTCACTCTCCGTCAAGTTCTACATGCCAGGATGCTGAAGCGAGGTCGACCTTCGTGAACATCTCCCCCTTGTATAGCACCGGTAGCATATCTATCGTCCAGTCTCATTATGGCGGTCCGGTACTCTCTCCTGGACGGGGTATTAAATGGTTTCGGGTTGATGCACACGCGCAAATCACCGGATTTCTTAGTGACGATTGCCACTTGGCTTACCCAATCTGTCGGCTCATCAACTCTGGCTATGATGCTCAAACGAGGCAAACGATGCAGTTTTTTTGAAAACTTTTCACGCATAGCAATTGGTACTTCCTAAGTGGCAACGACAAATGAGCCCATCCCCGAAATTTTCAATAGCCCCATCAAATACGCTAGGATATCAACCAACAATCTCTGTGACAGCCTGGCACAAATGAACAAAACGATCATGGTTAAAGGAGACAAAACCAAAGTGCTGAATCGGATCAGTGCCCAAAATGGGCGTATGATCAGCTGATACAAATAAGAACTCAAGTTGATGCTAAATTACTTCCTTCGGGTTGACAAGCTTCACGATGGTGTTACCTTTCGGCTGTAGCCTCGAGAGGTACCACATTTTGAGGCAAGGCCCCGTTTCACTGCATTGTACACCGACACAATGTTCCCGGGTAATATGTTGGCTGTGACCCCTGAATCAAGTTGGAAACTAACTGGACAACCTTGGATCCACAGCATTACAAAGACGCATTTCTGACCTACATGATATTCCGTGTTATTCACTGTGTTCTTGTGTGTCTTCTTGACTTTCATTGTCTATTGACTTGACGTGGGTCGATCAACAACACCGAGCAAAACGGTTTTTCTTCGAAAGCTTCATGCAGCTGTGGTCCAAAACTGGACTGCTCTCCTTCTGTTTGGATGACTGCGGCCGAAAATTTAGCAACTTGGCTCTTGGCCATGGGCTAGCTGGCATGGGGATTCTTTGATCTTGGATACTGCACAATTATCTGCTATTGCTTCCGTACGCAAATGTTGAAGTTGTTGGGATGTTTTCGTCGCGCTTTAGCAAATTTCGATACCTTGATCTAGGGATAGACTACTTTGTCTAAGAAGGTACCTGGTGATTCATTATTTCGTATGCTGATAAGAATGCGGTCACGTACGAAGGAGTCCCGAAGATAATCGCTGAAATTGCAAGTTTGTGTCATTAACTTCAACTCTGTAATGTAGCTCTCGATTGACTGACTAGG
Organism: Dicrocoelium dendriticum; assembly: GCA_944474145.2. Classification (NCBI taxonomy): domain Eukaryota; kingdom Metazoa; phylum Platyhelminthes; class Trematoda; order Plagiorchiida; family Dicrocoeliidae; genus Dicrocoelium; species Dicrocoelium dendriticum. Next base: position 158,719,652 of record OX104064.1, on the reverse strand, counting down.
TAAGCGATGGCGACTGAAAATCAGATATGGTACGTCTCGTCTGATCATCCTTCTCAGTACTCGCCAAATTTCCAGATTATCTCAACAGATACGATTCCTGTTCATTCCTTATTTCCGATGACAATATCGCGAGTATGCGCCTCGCCTCGTTGCCTGTTGGCATATAGGAACATGACCAGTTGGTACGGGATCGGATGAATGTTCAACTGGGTCAGCGTCACGAAATCGATTCGTTTCGATTTTCACAACTCAGTTTTTCGGTGGCGAGCTTTCCGTCATTTACAGAGCGATCGGCAGTGGAATCGACGGCTGTCCAGCAACCGCGATTGGAGTCCGGCGTGTTGAATTCTTCTTTGTCGCGATGTGGTGTAGCGCTCCGAGAGTCAAATGAGTCTGGGCAACGATTAGAGTCTGTTATTGAAAAATCAGGGTATCATTCCATATTGTACAAAAATGGAAAGGGTTTTCTGCCAACATTGCCTGCAGATTGGCCGCTTCCTCTTCGTATGCGAATTTCACATTACTTTGGGTTGCTTGGTCGCAAACACGGCTTGTCTCCGTCCGCTTATGCTCCAACTTCGTTCATTCGCCTTGAGCCACGGTTGCGCAGGGCAGCCCCGCTTTGTCTATATACTCAGTTGCGCTTATCTCGTCTGTTTGTGGGTGTTCCGGCCACACTGATCCGCCACTGAGCGGACCGCGATCCCTCTCTCTGTTCGTCGATGCGGATACCTGACTGGCTACTTTGCCATATGCTATAAACTTCCTTTCGCTCAAGCGGCTATCCGGTACCACACAAGCCGGACTCACTTGCAGTCGCAGCCCCTGATTGGCCCGTAGGGCTACGGCCGGCTCCTCAACTTTTTTCAAGCGACTAGCTAGTACCACAGTTGATTGTGAGATCAAAATGATGGTTTCTCTGTCAAAAGCAAAAACACATTAGACATCACAGCAAGAGATCTTCAAGTCTCGCTGTCAAGTTTGGATACGGACGTAAGAAAACTTGCTCAAGGACATCAGGCTCAAGACTTACACTATTATCTCAACAAAAATATTGTCATGAAGTTACTACACCTAATTCATGATATGCCTTAGAGTGAAAATCCGACAACAATTAAGTGCAACTTTAGACATCGAAGACAACTTATGCGTGATTCCAGACAAATGGCTTGATGATGCCGCATAATGAAAGTTATCTTGAGGGTGCAAAATTAAAAAATGTTTATAAGCAAAAGAGCGGTGGTATCAACATTGAAAAGTTAGAATCAAAAGCAAAGGAGATGGATATGACACAGAATAACGTCTGCTAGGAGTGGCGGTCTGCTGAAATTGTGGCGGTATAGGGTGGCGGCCATTAGAAATGGAAAGATTTAAAAGGGGATCATGGCTGAATAAAGGTGGAGAATGCATATATTAGAGTATCGTTTCGGGATGGTATAGATGACATTAAATGAGTCATTTGGCTGAGGCTGGTGTCTTCTATCAACCAAATGCTCATGTATCGAACTATTGACTTTCCTTACGGTGTCTTTTCGTAGCGAAGCAGGGCATTGTTCAGCAGCTGCGGAGGAGACCATCGGGCGTGCAAACTGTAAGTGACCTGATTGGTTTGATGAGAGCAATGTGACGATTGGCCCATTGGTGTCGGAGCGGAATGTAGCATTTGCTGCACATATCGAAGACCCCAGTGACTTGGGGAAGAATAGTCAGTTTCGCAAAGTACGACGGCGACTGACCCGATAGCTCCGTCGCATTAAAAATGCATGGTGGACGGAGAAGGCGAAGCAGATAGAATCCTATGCCGAACGCCACCAACACAAGGAATTCTTGGACTTCTTGAACTCCTTGTATGGACCGAGATTGAAGCCGCTGTGGATGCCGATCGATGGTAGCTCAGGAGCCATCTGTACACAGACTGCAGACATAATGCAAATCTGACGGAAGCACTATGACTGTCTTTTGAACAACCGTTCAGATCCACTGACCTAAATTGAACGGCCTGAAGCAGAACAATGTGAAGGCGAGTCGGGCAGACACGCCGATACTGGGTGAGATGCAGAGAGCACTTGCTCAGCTGCGAAACAGCAAGTGTGCCGGTGCCGACAGGATTTCGTCTGAATTATTGAAACATGGCGGATCCGCGTTGGTGACTGCGCTGTACCACTTGGTGCAACGCGTATGGATTGAGGAGTAGGTGCCTCCTAAGCTGAAGGATGCCCTTGTGCTACCACTGTACAAGAGCAAATGAAGCAAGCAATGTGCCACGATTCAGTGTGGCATCAACTTGCTGCGTTGTGTGGGCAAGGTGATTGCCCGAATCCTGCTCAACCACCTCGTCAGTCAGGTTGTGGAACCGAATGTAGTTGAAGAGCAATGTGGATTCCGTTCGGTTCACAGCCCTATATATATGGTGTTTACGGCTTGCCAGTTACAGGAGAAATGCAAAGAACGACACTAGCCGTTGTGCTCGCTGTTTGTTGATTTCACCAAGGCATTTGATACGGTGAACCGCGAGGCATTGTGGCTGGTGTTGGGTAAGTTTGGTTGCCCGCGTAAGTTTGTAAGTTTAATTGAATGTCTGCACAGTGGTATGCGAGCGAGGGTGCAGCTGAGTGGAGAGGCTTCGGATGACTTTGCAGTTGTCACTGGGGTGAAGCAACGCTGTGTCTTAGCTCTTGCCCTGTTTAATATTTATCTTTATGCCATGATGTCTTGTGTTTTGGATAAGGCTTGCGCTTACGGTCTTCGCGTGGAACACCGTATTAATGGTGGATTGTTGAACATTCGTCGTTTCGATGCGAGAACTCTAGTCTGTGAGACAACTATCCGTATGTTGCTGTTTGCTGACGACTGTGCGTTGTTTGCACACAGCGCGGACGAATTACAGCACAGGATTAATGCTCTGGATTTGACAGCGGCCAAATTCGGGCTCACCATCAACAAAAGCTAATTGTCTGTCTCTTTCAGCCTTTACCGGAGGTGCGATCTACCATGGTGACGTGACTCAGCATTGGTGATGACGTATTAGAAACCACCTCCCGATTCTGCTACCTTGGGAGTGTGATGTCGACTGACTAGCAGCTTCAAAGTGAACTGCATATCGGCATATCGAAGGCAACGGCGGCATTCTGGAAGCTTGAGTACCGAGGGTGGAATAACCACCAGCTTACCTTTGCCACGAAGCTGATGGCGTACAAATCCATAGTGCTGTCCGTTCTCCTATACGGCAGCGAAGCGTGGACTATGTACCGGAGAAATGTGGGATATCTCTAGCGGTTCCATCAACAGTGTTTGCGACTGATCCTGCGCATCATTTGGGGAGACAGAATAGCTGACACGGAAATGTTGCGACAAAGTGGGATGTATGCAGTGGACTGCATACTTTTGTTGAAACACCTGAGGTGGCTCGGTCATGTGTGACTTATGGATTCGATGCGGTTACCGGAACAGCTGTTATAGGGTCAGCTGAGTATTGGAAATCGGCATGCGGGGAAACCAAAGTTACGTTACGAGGACATGATCACAATGAGCCTCTCACGTTCTATTCTTGATTGCAGGTCATGGGAATCGAAGGCGGTCGATCGGCGTGCATGGCGCGATCTAATCACGGAGGCAATTGCCGAAGTGCGGGAGAATGACCTCATACATGCAGAGAAGAAGCGGCAGGCACCGATGGGTTGTTCTCCATCGACATCAAACGCATGGTGCTGTAGAACATGCGGTCGCGAGTGCGTTAATCAGGCAGGCTTAGTGAGCCATGAGCGAGGCCACTTGGGACCACTACAGAAACGACGACGGGTCCTGCAGAGAACGTAGGCAGAACCGGCGCAGCGTTTGTAGGCACGCTGCTTTCGATTTTCGATTTACTAACCGCGTGCTTGCATGCTAAGTCTCTTTATTTCAGGTGGTGGGGGTTTAATTTTGTCCTAATACTTTGCTTTCGTATATAAATATCAACCTGTACGCTCGTCTATAAACTTGCGCACGTCGCTTAAGCTAACTGTATTTAATTTCGATAACGTTTTCTTATTTGTGTCATTTCCGTAAAATATACTTTCTGACCTCCTGAACTTATCTCGGATTCGTTTGTAAACAACTTATTTCATATGCTCATTAATTTAAAATTTTTGTCACGTTTCCTTATGCATTACTCGATTTATTTTCTTTGTTATCTTTCCCTCCAATGATTGGCTTTTGCATGATGTCCCCGGTATGGTTGCGCTTGATGTGCATGTTGACAAGGTGCCTACCTGTCTATTACCCACTACTTTGTCCATACTGGCTCCATTAGACAGTTAGTCGTTGCTGGAGGGAACAGGGTGCACGGTCCTTGTGGTCGTGCTAGGCTGAAAGAGTGATTCCATGCACTCAGTGTGGAGCGGACTACGGTCCAGCCACCGCCTCGTGTGTACTTGATTCCCCAAATACAGCGTGTTTGTGTTCACCTGTGAAGTAGTGTGGGCCGGCTCCGTTGATGAAACGTGGCCCGCATCCGCATGCCTCCCGGTTTTATCCCTACGGGTTTCCACTGGATCTTGGGTGTGTGGATGGAGCTGTGGGTGGTGCAGCGCAAGCCACCCATGGTCCCTCTGTATGCGCAGGCGTCCTGTGGCTGGCCACAGTGACAGGCAAATCCGAAACCGGATGCCGCCAACCATATATTGGCAGAGAACCCTTCCGCTAAGCACTGTTGTTTTGCTGTTTTGTATCCACGGACATGTGTTTTACAGCGATTGCGCTACACTACATAGTTGCTCTAGTTGACAGGAATAGGAATAGCTCGGTAAACATGCCACGCTGCATCTATTACCGTCACTCGTTTTCGAGTTCTGCTCCGAATGAATGATGGCGTTTTTGCAAAACGAAGCTGTCCTTTTTTTCGATGCGGATGTGATCAGATCACGGAACTTGCCAGCAAACGCCATCCGGGTGGTATCAATGGAACCATCATGCGAAAAAACCCCGATGGAACAATGGAACAATGGTTTATGATTGGTGGAAATGCACAGGCTTAACATGTTACGTAGGTTGGTAATAGTTGTAGTCGAATATTTAATTAAATTAAGTGGACCAAGTACAATACGCACCGGGAAAGCAATAGAGCAATGACGTATAGAAGGTGGGTTTTGGGAGTAAGATAATGCCGGGCAAAACGAAATAACAAATTTCAGTGGTTAAAGCACTGCAACTAACTATGGGGTTGCTAACCACTTTGCACAGATTTACGTCCAACCCTGTGGGTCATAAATCCAAAGGGGTTAGTTAGCTCGAATATATCCAAAATATCAGCTCACGTAACAAAGTGTATGGCATTTACTTCGACGTCTCATCGTTTTTCGAAAACAGCTACTGTGGGGGCACAGAGAACTGTGTTTGAAAGTGCGTTCTAGGGTTGGCAGACCCGGAGTGGGAAATACCTTTGTCGACAACCTGGACGAGTGTATTGTTGACTCAGTTGCAGACTATTTCCTCTGAGGTTCGTGTTCGGACTGAGTTTCAAAAGGTGGTGGCATGTTTGACTGGGGTCGCTCAGTATTTGGTAAACTAATATGAGGTTTCTACGTAGCCACAGGTAGCATCCACTGCACACTCCGAGTGACTTTAGTCGTTCCTGGTACAGAAGGCGGCACAACCCCTTGACAACTTTCGTTGACCAACCTTGGAGATTTTCAAGTGCTGCAAGGTCACGTCTTGGCCAAGGATGCCCAGCCTAAATTTCCCAGATTGTGAGAAGCTGGGTGAATCCAAACTTCCGAATGCCCACCGCAATAGACCAACTTGCTGCTTTCCTCTTTTTGATGCGGGCTGTGACTGTCTGGAACGACAGAGGTTGTCCTGTACCAGCATACCGAGGACACGTTCCTGAGAGCTTGTCTGCAGACCGTGCGTCCCAAGCTTGTAGATATGGGCGTGTCGATGGCGGATGTGGACAAAGCGGCACTTGTCCACATTGAATGCAGTGCGTTCCTCATTGACCAATGTCATTCCTCATCGACGTCGCGCTGTAGGATATTCTGGTCGTCCATTCCCTTGATCGCTCGCCAAACTTTAACGTCGTCCATGTATCGTAAATATTTTGAGATGATAACTCTCACTAGATCGTTAATGAAACCAAGAACAGGCGATGCTAAGTACCGAACTTTGCGATACGCCGTACTTCACTGGAATCGGGTCGGACAGAGATGTTCGGAGTCTAACCTCCACTTGCCGTTCGCGAAAGAAGTCACTAATCTACGCTAACATTGGATCTCGGATGCCGTAAGGCTGAAGTTTGTGAAGAAGGATTCGGTGATCCAAGCGGTCAAATGCACACGAAAATTCTATGTAGAAAACATTGATTCCTGTCTCCTTGACGACTTTTTCGGTCCAGTTGTCAAATGCTATCAGCAGTTTCGTGGTACTTGAGCGATGTTGACGGAACTTGTGCTGCTCTAGAATAGGGAGAAGCGTTACTGGGCGGTAATTAGTAGGATCAGATCGACTTCTTCCTTTGTGAATGGGGGTTAAAATACCCCGTTTCCAAGTTGACGGAACTGCGTTCGTTTAGACAACGCTGAACGAATCCTGCAAGTTGTTGAGTAGGTGCACGGCTACTACCTGCGGTGCTTTAAACTGAATGTTATCCGCTCCCAGAGATTTGTGTTCGCAAGGATAGTAGCTTTCTTAGCACCGTTTCTGCTATGGATATGCTGCTAGATAACACTGATTATGTGACAAAAGCAAGCATAACATTCGAGACTTGTACTTCTCCAACTCCGTTACATCCACTGGCGACCAACCATCGTAGTGTTTTTGGACATACGAGCGGCATTTGATTCAGTAGATAGATCTGCGTTGTGGAACTGTTTACTCAAGAACGGTGTGCCCGACAAGTTTAAAATCATTCTGAAAAACTTTACAGTCACGCGTCGGGCAAAGTCATGGCTTACGGCTCGCTGTCTTCTTCGTTTGCTGTGACCAGTGGTGTTCGCAAATGTCGCCCTATTTCACCTTTCCTCTTCAATTTCGTCATCAAAGCGATTGTCCAAAGAACACTAGAAGGGCAAAACAAAGCAAAAGGAAGAAAAACACCTACTTAAATGTTTCCAACTCAACGGATACCCACGAAGTTTCATCCGAAGGTGTCTGAATCACAACAACGTCAACATACAGCCTACAACAACAACAACAACAACAGCGGCGACAACAATCACAACAACAGCGGCAGCGGCAACAACAACGACAACGGAGAAACGGGTTGTTCTGCCTTATATGAAGAACATATCGGAAATGGCAGCCAGACTATTCAAACAGCATCATCTCATCGTAGCACACAAACCAACTGCCACGTTGAGAAAAACCCTTTCAAAACCAAAAGAAAAACTGCAGGCACATGAACAACGCAATGTGTCGAGAACTGCGATGTTGAGCTCATCCCTGGAGACAGAGTCATGGACTTGGACTACGCCGATGATATCGCCTTGCTGGGGAACGACCTACAAACAGTTAAAAGTGCTTTGGACCGCTTAGAGCTGGAGGCGTCTAAGTACTGCTTATGCTTCACTCCGGGTAAATGTAAAACCTTGCTCCAGGATTGGCAGGTGCCTGAACCTGCGGTCACCATTGCTGGACACGTTCTGGAGCAAGTCCCTTGCTTTACTTATCTAGGGAGTTGCATCACGGCTGCTGCTGGTGTTGGAGATGAAGTCTCACAATGGGTTGCCAAGGCTCGCTTTGCATTCATCAAACGGAGACGCCTATGGGGTCGTCGTGATGTCAGTCTCAAGTTCAACGGCTAGGTGTACAATGCTTCCATCCGTGCAGTAGTCTTGTACGGCTGTGAGACTTGGCCTAGTCGCTCGGAAGACATGAAGCGACTGTCAGTCTTCGACAATCGCTGTCTAAGAAGGATTGTTCAGGTGTGGTGGCAACACCACGTAAGCAACGCAGAGGTGCCAGACCGCGTGCTTGGAGAGAGTAGTGCCAGTCTTCAAGACGTTATTCTCCGGCATCGCATGCGTTGACTCAGCCAGGTTTTGCGCATGCCAGCCCATCGCATTCCACGCCGAGCGCTATTTGCACTCCCAGTGAGCGATTGGATAATGTGCCGCGGTGGACAGACAATGACGTGGAGAAAGACCATGAAGAAGGCAACCTCAAGTTTGGCGGCAGTCGGGCCAGTCCGTCTTCCAGGTTGGGGACCACGAGATACTGAATCTCAGTGGTTGGAAACATTGGATGTCATGTCCCGCAACGGACATCAGTGGCGTCAATGTTGTTCTGTCATTTTATCCCCACTTTAATGCACAAAATAAAAGCACGAAACAAAAACAAAATATTCAAATTGGAGTGTAAAACCAAAAAAGGTGTTTTTCCATTTTTGTCGCATTTCATGTTTCTATCTTCTCCATTTTTTCTTCTGCCATGGTTCTGATGGCACAATGCCTGTTAACAGACTGTGAATATATATATATATATATGTATATATATAGAACCTCTTGGAAAGTAGTTAACTACTGGGCCCGTTAGGCGTTGGCCGTATCTTTCGCTTTGTGTGTATACTCACCAACCCTAGCGAGTGGTGGGTTTCCGCGCTGCAATTTAGGAAGTCTATTCACCTGTCTGTAAAGAAACTTGTGATTCCAACAATATCGTTTTGATAGCTCCTGTCAATGTTGCCTTATCTTCATCAACCAACTGCACAGAGTAATTGCGCTGAACTACGTACGTTGTCCAATTTTATGCGTTGGGACTACTTCTGCAAATGCGTCGTGTCCCGTCCCTCAAGACCATCAATTTTCGTGTCCGGCTTCTCATAAAGGATTTTGGTTTAATGGGTTGATGGAAAGCTTTTTGCCCTGATGTTTCCACGACTAGTGAAGTGAAAGTTGTTAGGAATGTTCTTATGTTACTTCTGGGGTGCACTCAGTCATGAGTGTCCAACTAACGTTTTCAACGAATGCGGACAGTACGCGGTAATCTGTACTAGGTTGCATCCTTTCGAACTCTGCACCGGAGTATTCCGCGTAGCAAATCTAATCGAACAGTAAAGTCACGTGATCGCGTCGACCCATCGGCCCATCAATCATGAGCACCTCGCTGGTGGGCACTGGATCTAACATGGATGGCGTATTCGCTGTTCTGAACCAGGTGGGAGCGGTGACGTGGTTATATATGGGTGTGCTAGAGATTAGCTCTTTCAAAATAGGCCTTTTACCGTTTCGCCTCGGTTGCTAGATTTTACTAATCATGGATGCTGAAATCTTCTGTAGTGAGGATATGGGTGTGTTTCTGATTTATCCCAACATGTAGTGGTACACATTAATCTGTGGTTCATCTCCGGAGTGGATTTGAGTGGTCGGAAAACTGCGGACACGGGGCATATATCGTCGTCCCTCAACCACAGTTTGCACAAGAGGGGATCAGTGACACATGGTTGAGCGTCTTCTCTGAGGTCACAACGAAGGTTTGTTTTGTAAGAAATGATCACTTTTCCTCCCCTACCCGTTCTGTCGTTCCGGAGAAGTGACATGCCGGGTAGAGCAATCTCAGCGTCCATAATCTCACAGGTCAGTCACATTTCGGCATCTCCAACGAGTTTTGTCATTATGTAGTACTGTGTGATTTTTCGAAACAAGTATGTTCTAGTAGATACTTTGCATAACACACAAATTCGTACAATATTCTTACATAATCTCTCAGCATCAGAGGGATCTGCATTTATGGTTTTTCGATCATGAGATCTTCATTCGTGAGCACTAAATGAAACACAGGTTAACTAACTGGTAGTTAAAGAACGGAATGCTTGCAATACGCTCTTGCAAGTTGGTTTTAAATTGATCGTTGTGGGATGCCGGAACTTTCAGAAGTTGTCTGAGATGAGAACATGACTGTATCGTCGTCGTAAGACCCTCCCCAAGGCTAATGTCAGACGGCAGTCCATCTTTGGGATGGACATTAGAGGACAATAAACAGTTGCCACAAGGTAAGCGTCGTTGCATCTCAGTCGCATATATATATATATATATATATTTTGCTACAGTCTATGAATAGACATTGCACCATCGGAAACCATGGAACTCAAAACAAGATACAGAAATAGTAAAAGAAAACACAACACAACACATCAAAGTCCACGGTTTCGTCAGAGGGCGATATACTACCCGGTTGCCCAAGCCGAAGTAGGGTGTTGACTTAGGGGACACCACCCCGAGCCTTTGGCTGAATAGCCTGTCCGCAAGGCAGCGGAGCGAATTCAGGGAATCGCGCCCATTGGGAGCCGGTGACTGATTGATCAGTTCATACGCCTTTCGTTTGTTCCTTTGCCAAACAGGGGCCCAATGCTCCCCGAAATTACAGCATCAACTAGCTGGAATACAATGCTTCGCCAGGATGAAGCAAGGGGCAGTGACTTTATTTAGTGGCGAGTCACGTCCGCCACGTCACAGTGTTGTTAAACGGACATATGTGGCTTTTTATAGGGAGAACGCTTGCCAGGCGAAAACCCACCACGTCCTGGAACACTGCCGCCGAACCATTTGCTGGAACGGGAAAATCCCGAACCACCCAGCTGGCACCACGAGGAGGTTGTTCGGCAAGCCAGCCAGTCGCATACTGTACCACAGTGAATCCATGATCAGCGTTTCCGAATCGTCCACCAGTTCGCACCGCCGCCCTTGCTAGGATGATATTTTCGAACATAGGACATATCATGTATCGCAACTTCGGCGTCGATAATTTCTGAGTGCTAACAAGTTTAACTAGTTGTCATGAGTTCCCAGGAGTATGCTGCGTGAAGTATCCGCGTTCGGCATTCTTGGTCAGGAGAACTTGCGCACTGGTGTACATGCAGGAAAGTTTCACAGCTCTTAGCGGTGAGTCGGGGATGTGTGTTTCGAGTGTAATGTTGTACCGAACGCTGTATGGTCGACCAATAAAGGTTTTTGGGTGGGGTGATGACGAAATCATCTGCATCAGATTCATGGGTCCCGCCATTAGCTTTTTTCTCTCTTTGTATGTAATGTAGGGGCGTGTTTGCCAGTTCCGTTGGCTAACTGTGTAGAGTTATCGGAAATGTTATCAGGATGCGGTCCTACTAAATGGCTTGTCTCGCGTGTTTGCTAGGAAGCGTTGCTCTGCTCCGGATCTCAGAAGGAAGGCTGCTGTGACCCGCATAACAGTACTCCCATAACGTTGACATTTGTCCAGATTGAATGATCACTTTCACAATCCTAGGTCCACATCCTTTGTGTTTTGATCATTTGCGCAGCGTCGAAATCGATTGCGCCATAGCGTTTTTCAGGGTGAGGGTCTCACGAATGTATCGCTGCTGTTTTTGGTCGTAAGTGGTCGCTTCGCGCGCATCATAGTCTCTGGCTTCGGGAACACCGTGTACCAGGATGGTCCTGCCTATGTATTCCTTCCGGTATTCTTCCAAGTCATGCTTCACCTGCTTACGCTCTATCCATGGTAAATCTGCCTTATACGGATGTGATATGACCCATTCTGAGGCGAGCTGCCGATGATAGGACGGCTTCTGTTTCATTGTTGAAAGTCAACACAACTCTAAGAAGTCTTGGTGCACCGTAGTGCTGTGCGTTTGCGTGGCGGGTGACGCGTGTCACGTTGACGGGCTTAACTGCAACAGTTATGACAGAAAATTCAGTTGCAAAGAGATCTCTTGTCGGCAAATCACATCAAGCAAATCCGACTCAAAAGTCGTCTGACAAGGTACAAATTACTTGAAAGCAGAAGTGACAGAGACTGAACTGGCTCACACTATTCGGAAGGAAGTCAAGTCATTTGGATCAGGTGGTAGGAGCCAGACAGCTCGCTGACTTCTGAATGAAACGGGGCTTAATCGAGAGGTGAACACACACTCGAGCATCATCAATTTTCAATGCGGATAGATTTTCGTTACGGCCAGGGCAAAGTGAGAGATTGTAACAGCATCGTTTGTTTGTAAAGCTCTGGTTGCGTTAACTTAATTGTACTCACTTCGGCTATATTTAGAAGGCGTTTCTAAACCCTTTTGGGGTATTGTTTTGGCATGCAGTAGAAAACGCTGAAAGTGTCGTTGGTCGGCATTTATGTCCACTTTGAACCAAATGTTTAAGTATGGGATCTTCACATCATCAAGCTGCTATTCTTCTAATGAATTTGTCGTCGATTCTGGTACGTTGGTGCAAATTATCGAAGGTACACTATGTGCAACCTGAGTTGTGCTCAAGCCCTTAGTTGGTCCGAATACGACCGGTGGAGGCTGTGTAAGTATAACTTAGCCTTCCTCATTTAACTTCGGCCCAGTAGGAGTAGTCGTAGGTCTGTTTCCGATTGTCTTCGGCAGCAACCAAGTTCTAACTAACACTGGTGTCGACGTCTTTCTAAAATTTCGGAAGAGTTTGGAGGGTGGACTAGGCTTTGGCTGTACTTATTCCAATCGGAATGGTAATGGTTGTATCAGGCGCATTTAGACAACTGGTGGTACTGATGTTTAAATCGATAGATGACGCATTTTTAACGCGCTACCCAGCATTCTTCCTCAGTTTAGAAGCAGAACCTAATAGGAATGACTGAGGTTTGCTCTTTGTCACGCGTTCTTTCAATGTAGCGCTTTTGCTGTTTCTCGTTTAAATAAATAAATAAATAGGTTGCTTATTCTCGACTTCACGAGGCAAGCCTGCACAGGCATGATCATCGTAAGAGCACAACGAGTTGTCGAGCAACGTACAGAAGTATAATTGGATTGTCATCTAGATTCGTGAGTGTATGTAGGTGCGTACGTGCATGTGTGTCTAGCTGTGTTGCTTGGGTTTGTAAATTTGTTGCTGCACTTCTGACTGTCTGATTGCGTCGCCAGTGTCAGAAGGGATTTTGAAGTCTGTGGATTAGATACTATTGTCCTGATAAGCAGTGACTTTAGTTGGTGACCAGTCACATCCATCACGCCGCACTGTTGTCAAAAAAAACATTTCCGGTTTTTATAGAGAGATCGCTTGCCAGGCAAAAAGCCACCACGTCCTGGAATACTGCCGCCGAACTATTTGCTGGAGCGGTGTAAACCCGAATCACAAAGCTGGCACCACGAAGAGGCTGTTCGGAGATTGTTCGGTCGTTGCCCCCTAGTGCTTCGTGTTTCCACGACAGTTCATGTCCAATCTTTACTAGTGGGATGATCATATATACTTCACTGAACAGCAGTGGATCTGGTTCCCTATTACGTATCTGCAACCGGTTTACGGTGAGTTTAGATCACTTAAATTGAAACTTGCTGCGGTAGTCGGAACACTGGAGTTCTGCTCGTACATTTTCCGGGTTTGAAGAAACGCCACATAATACTGTCGATCTGGGTGTAGTGAAACGATCTTCTGCTTGGTCGTTACAAATCATTGCATCTATCGATGCCCTTGCGATCAATCATCGAGTGCCTATGGTTGCCTGAGGGTTGCCTGTGCTCTGAGGTGGCTGTATTTTCAAAGTCGACACGTTTACTGCGTCCAATGCTGGCGGGGCTGGTTTAAGTGGCCGCATCACTTGCTCGGTACAACGCGAATAAGTGATACGGACACAAAGTTTGCGGTAGCTATTTCGCTTAACGGTCGACAGCTCTGGTTGCTGACTCTTCGGATAGATCGCGGGATTGGCTTCCGTTTGTGACCACAAATGTTGTTGTGTGGCTCTGGATTCGAAGAATTCCTCGATTGTTTTTCTGAAAGAAGCGTGCGAAAGCTGCGATATGAATAAAAATGGTGATCCCTACAGGCTAGATCCTAAAGCTGGAATTCACTAGACAGCGCTAATAAAGATGGGTCGAATAAGTGTAAGCACAGATGTGTGTGTGTGTGTGTGTGTGATAAGAACCCTGTCAGTAAATTCGACTTGAGTACGAGGCCGGAGAGTTTACGTCTCCCCGGCGTGCCAAACTCACGCGCTTTCATGTACACAAGCAGTGGTTGGGTTGTATGCCGCCCCACACTGGATGAAATCACTCGTTCAGCATAGCACCGTCACGAGGACCGTGCACCCCGTCTTCCAGCAACAATTAACAGTCTCCTGGAGCCAGTATAATGGAGGTACTGTGTACTAGAGAAGTAGGCACCTAGTCAACATTCGCTTCAAGGACAGTCACTCCGGGGATGTCCAACAACCAACATAGAATTTGAAGGAAAAGAAACACATAAAACTGACACGGAATAGGCAGTAGCATAACAGAACAGAACTGAACTGAAAAAAGCAAATAAAGTGGAATACTCTGTTCAAGTTAAGAAGATCTAGTTTAAGTATGTTGCCCAAATGCGGTGGAGGCATGTTGTTTGCAACAGCAACCTTAATATGATGCATGGGCTTCACAATGACACATGTACAAACTAACGGTGGCTTAATGCACGATGTTTACCTGACGCGTCATTGAGGTTGCTAACCAGTCGAAAATTGTGACATAGGTATAAGGTAAACGGAAACACAGTAATTTGCGCGGATCAGTGGGTTTTATAGGTGATCGCTCATGTAATTTTCTAACGATGCATGATCACTGACAGTACAATCGTACGACGTCATATGTAACAGCCATGGGCTGGATCACGTCAGTGTCCAAAAAGTGCAAGTTCGCCGACAATACGATATTCATTGTCAAATGTAACTTGTATCACAACACCTGATGTTTTGTACGCTTAACCAAGCAAAGCCGGACTGGATAAGCGGACCTAGTGGGACGTAGTTTGCTAACCCCTGGACCAGAGCATACCCTGCAGTGTGAGATGCCGACGTGTGAATACGACGGCCGCCTAGGAAGTTGCAAGACTTTCCGAGCATCAGAGATTTGAAAGGCGTTCCACAGTATACTGTGATAGTGGTTGGACATCTGTTGTAGGACACCCAAGGGTCCAAAAAGGCACAGATGACAGCCACAACCCAGCAGTTTGGTGCATAAATGGCTTCTGGCCATCCAGCGGGGCGAACGACACTTTTCAATAAGTATACGAATCCGTGAGAACGAGGCTACCGTTCTACCAGATCTAAGTAAACATGTGAAAACCGCGAATCCGAACAGGGAATGAGACGAGAGAACTACCGGTGTTTCGATGTACCTTAGAACGCTGGCAGTGAAGACATGCTCGAGCTCAGTTGCAAACATCATTGTTTACGCTTGGCCAAACGAAACCCTCGGTGACCAGTCTTAAAAATGCCCGCGTACTAGAATGAGAGAGTGACTAAGGAGTGTCTAAAACTGTGCGTCTGAAAGATGCGGGTACGAGTGGTCTACAACAATCTGTGGAAGTGTTGCAAAGGATTGTTTCGCCCTTGGTTTGGAAAGGAACGAATTGCACATGCAGTGAAATGTACTGCAGCGTGTGTTGAAGGCCCTCTTCTGGAGCCTAAGCAAATGCCATGGCGCCAATGTTGACGATAGGCAAAGAGTGAAGAGTGAGATTGACTCGATAGAGGATGGTCAGGGACGATGTTGTCGACACCTGAGCCATGACTTATGTCAGCAATGAACTGCATGATAAAGTCTAGGTGTCTAATCGCTTGTGTTGTATCTTCATATGCAGACGAGTCAAACACAAAAGTGAGAGGCTTGTGATCAGTGCAGTCCGCGAAATTGAGACCTTTTACTTTGTGTGGAGAGTGGAGGATAGCTATGTAAATTGAAGCTGGTCTCTCTCTTGATGTGCTGTATCACCATTCCGCTTGTTGCAGTCGTCTGGAAAAGAAACCGACACGGTACTATTGCCCACCACTGTGTTGTTGGAGGACAGATCCTACTAGAATGCCTGAAGGCTCAGTCGTAAGAGAAAGAGGGGCGGACGGTTCGGAGCGAGAGAGGAAAGCTTTATTAGAGATAGTATCCTTGAGCTCGATTAAAGCTATATGTACTGTATTATGAAAGTGAAGTTACATTCGTTTCCTCTAAGAGTGTCAGTTAATAGCTACATGAGCTGCGTGCGGCAGGGATGAAGCGTCGATACTAGTTGTCTGGACCACTAGATCGACTGGATGCTTAAATGAAGTTGGAGCTGGGAAATTTTTTATAACCTGGATCTAGTATGGAAGGACAGTGGTCACCTCATTGACAAGCATCCCCATATCTCCAAACTATAAGGGGTGGGGTCCCAGGCTGTTAAAACTGGTGTTACAGTCAGAACTAACGGCACAAACCCTACTAAAGAACTGGACTAAATTCCGTTGCAGATTGCCAACAGAAATTCGTCCGAAAGCAGCGGGAACACCAGCACCTTCTAATGACAACTCAATAGAGGCACAACTCTTAAGGAAACCGCTAACTGCACGACCCGACTCGGGGACGGTTTCAAGAGTAGCCATAATATCCGGAGGGACACAGCAGAGCACGAGCAAACACCGGGATCCGGGGCATCCGATACCTGCTTATATATCAAATAATTCTCGAGAGTATGCAACCCATCCAAAAAGCGATTAGTTGCCGACCCTTTAATGGTCGGCGTAAACTCATTTGCTTCATTCATCCAATCTAATACACTTTTGGTTTCCGAGAAGCTCTCATGCATGTACACAAATGCTAAAGGTCTGCTCAGCAAAGTAGCTGAATTAAAACTTCGACACGCGTCAGCAGGTTGGGACCTCATCTTTGTCACGGAAACGTGGTTGCGCTGCGAGATAACGGATGCTGAAATCGAGCTAACGGGCATGTCCGTTGTCCGGAAGGATCGAACCAGCAAAGGTGGTGGGGTATCCCTTTACTTTCGTAACAACATGCAATGCGAACCCATAAACGATTCGGATACGGACGTACCTGACGCCATTTGGTGTAATTTCTGGCTGAGAGGGAACGATCTTGGCCTATTGGTTGTTGTTTACCGCCCACCATCGTCTACTCCTGAGATGGACTGCAATTTGGTGGCTGCGTTGCAGCAAGTGATAAACAGGAAGTACAGTCATCTTCTAGTCACCGGTGACTGCAACTTACATGCTCTCGAATCTCGGGCCACACCAGGAGAGCAATTCAAAGCAGATTTGCAAGGTCTGGTTTCAGACTTCCCGCTTTATGGTCACGTCACTACGCCCACCAGGTTCAGAGGAACTGACAGGCCATCTATGTTGGACCGAATATTCACCAATGAAGAACTGATGGTCAAAAGACTGATAACCGATACTCCTTTGGGCCGCAGTGATCATGCGACACTAGTGTTGCATTACATGTGCTACGCGGATTATCCTGAAGAGCATACCGAGGAATATCATGTCGTAACCAACCATGACGCGCTGTCCGACCTCATTGATGCAACCAGCTGGTCATTCTTAGCTGAATTAACCCCTGAGGTGGCCTGCGGAGAATTCGTCAACATTTTTATTAAGCTCGTGGCAAGGACATCTGAAACGAAACTCTGCCGGCCTAAAGAGATGAAGTCTTTCGTAAGGAGCAAGACACGCAAATGCATGGCATTAAGGGATTTGGCATGGCACACCTACATAGCCTCCCCGAACGACTGTACCTGGAATGTCTACACAATACAAAGAAACCCCTGTGTCAAACTCGCCGGGGAGCATAAACTGAAGAACCGACAAGGTCTGATGGAAACGTTTTGCTCCAATCCCAAACTGCTATACATACACTAAACAATTTGCGCCGTGTTAAGTGCGGTATTGCTGCTTTGCACACAGCATGCGGGTTAGCCCAGACCGCACAAGAGGCGACCAACGTTCTTGGATAACAATTTGGCCGTACCTTCCATAGCGCGCAATCCTCATACATCCTGCCTAAGCAGATAACGCCGCCATCAGGGCTTAATCACATATCGTTCACCTCCGCAGCTGTACTGAAGTGTCTGATGTCTCTGCGCGAGTTCAGCTCCCCGGGTGCGGACGGCATTCACCCGAAGGCGTTGAAAATTGCTGCCATGAGTTTGGCAGGACCACTAGTAATTTTCTTTCAACAATGTCGGAACGAGATGCACGTCTCCATGATGTGGAAGCACTAAATCATCACGCCTATCTATAAAAGTGGCAGCCATGCTGAACCAAAAAATTATCTCCCGATAACACTACTTCCTGTGATCTCCATGGTTATGAAGTCCATTGTAGTTGGGTCTTTGATGGGGTACCTAGAGGACAACAAAATTCTTGTTCCGGAGCATCATGGATTTCGCCAAAATCGGTCCTGTACCACTAATCTGTTGATTTCTCGCGCAAGCTGGACGGAATCTGTGGACGCTGGTGTAGGAATCGACCCGGCCTACTTGGATTTCTCAAAGGCATTCGACCGTATAGACCATCGCGTTCTACTTTACAAACTCCAGAAGTATGGAATCGACGATGCTATTCTGCGCTGGATAAGAGAATTTCTCATGCAACGTCACCTGAATGTGAGGGTTCGAAGCAACCTGTCGGAATCCATCAAAGTTCAGTGCGGCGTACCTCAAGGCTCGGTACCTGGACCCCGCCTGTTCCTGGTTTTCATAAATGATCTCGCGAGTGTGCTATCTTCTAACTGTTTGCTATTTGCCGATAACCTAAAGGTATGGCGCACTATAGCTGCAGTGGAGGATCACACCGTCTTACAGGAGGACCTGGACAAAGCGTACACATGGTCCATCGAGAACATGCTGCATTTCAACGTCACCAGGTGCGAAGTTCTCAGCATACGGCACAAGAGTACGCACAAGTACCGCCTAGGACCACAAATTCTACAGCGGGCTTCTCATGAGTGCGATCTCGGCGTGATAGTTCAAGACGACCTCGGTTGTTTGAGGCAGACTGAAAAGGCAGCTAAGAAAGCAAAACAGTACATCGGCCTTCTTCGCAGAGCTTTCGGGAAGTTTGACCCTTCAGTATTTCGAAAAATGCTTAGTGCGTACGTGAGGCCGCACGCGGAATACGTTATCCAAGCGTGGCAACCGTGGCTCAAGCACCATCTCACCGCGCTCGATACTGCGCAACGTAGGGCAACGAAGAGTGTCAGAGGTTTGGTCAACCTCCCCTACCCACTCAGGCTGAAGATTCTCAAAATATACAGTGGACGTTATCGGAGTCTACGAGGCGATCTTATAATGGTGTACCAGACCCCTGAGAAACCCAACCACCCATGCCATTCCCTTCTAATACTCAGTCAAAACACCTCGCTAAGAGGTGACCAGTTTAAGTTAGTCACGCAATACAGCCGCCTGGAATGTCAGCGAAACTATTTCTCCCTTCAAGTGGCACAGCCTTGGAACGCCCTCCCGGAACATGTAATTAATGCACCCACCCTATCCCTTTTCATTAAGCGCCTTGACGATACTCTGTCACATTTACACTACGTGCTATAGCTCATGACCACCAGATGCTGGCACTAATGCACAACAGACAGTGGATAGTGCCATAATGGGCAAATGGCGTTTATTAGTCGGACGAGAGTAGATTAATGAGGGAAAAAGTCGGTATGGCATTGCGAGGTCTGAGGGAAGACCTAGACGTTTGTGAAAGTTGCAACATCGACGTTGGTGCCAGGACAGCTGAGCATCTTTGTCGGATGGACTATCATCTTTCTTTTCTCGTTGAGCAAGTGGTGAAAATGCTCGAGGAGGCCCATTCCGATAGTGGCGAACGGGACGGCGACAATAATGAACACCCAGCGAAAAGTTCTACAGAAATCTGGGTTAATTATTAAGAAGCGTTGGCCGTAGGTAGGAGTGGGTGGGAAGTTGGCGGCTCAAAACCTGATAGTGGACGGTTAGGTTGCTTCCCCAGATGCAGCGAAGCCACAGTTCAGTCCTGTATTAACTAGAAAAGTAGTTCCAGATCACAAGTCCTTGGCCTAAAGGTGACTGCTGTCAGATGTGTCAGTGACGTTAGTCGCCTTTGCGTCCTGGCCGAAATGTTTTTGTTTAGTCGAATTAAAAATGCAGGTGTGGTGCATTGCCTTGCTTGCGCACCAAAACGGCAATTGTGCCAGCAGTATTGATTGCTGCCTACAGGGTCGTTGCTTTTAGCTAACTTGCTACTTTGCGGCGTACGTTGCTGTTAGAAGGTCTATAAGTAAATTCGCCACGTAGAGTTGCTAGTTACGATAAGATAGTAGTTGGTTACTTTGAAGCTGGGGTAGATGTGATGGCTGGTACAAGAGTGGAGCGACGCAAATGGGTTTGGGGGCAAAACGGTCCACTAGTGAGTTGGCGATCTGGGGGATGCAGTCCGGCGATTGCATTTTAACCACTGTAAGAATTCGTTGCGCCGCTTCTGGTACATTTTGTAACCACACTGCGCGCAGTAATGTCCCGTCCATTGATGATGTACCGGGTAACTGGTTCATCTCAATCAGCAGCATAAGTGGTCACTTGTCTCCTAACTGCAGACCTTGAAAGAGCTGCTGAAAAAGGGTCTGCTCCGAGGGTGTGACTTTTCATGACGACCGACTTTACGGTGTTGTAATGTTGCCCAGTGACAGGAAGCATCAATAAGTACCTGGATTGCAGAGTCATTATTAGTTAAGCGAGTAAGCAACTGACTACATTTGAATGAATTTGTGATGGTTTTTTGGCAACGGAATTCGGACTCTAACAACACAAACCAAAACTGTGAATCGCCACTCACAAAAGGGGTGAAAATAACCAATAATTTACCACAGGTCAAAATATTGCTTAACACGTCCCGAAGGATGATTGGGGTGAATACAATGAAGTCGAAATATACGTGAGTCATCTACTGAGCGTTTACCCGAGCTAAATGCTTTGATACCTAACATTAGCATAAAATAGAAATCGAGTGTAAGCACACAGTAATACACGGGTGCAGTGATCTCTGACTAAGCGTGAGAAAAGTGAAAATGGTCTCTCAGTTAGCGCCGCCTGCTTGGGTCTATAAGACACATATCTGATAGAATGGCATAATTAACTTAATCCACAATGGTGTAGTTAAGGTAACGAAGTGTTGGGAGCTATGAAAAACATTCAATCGCTTTTGAAAATGTTTCAAGTAGGGGGAGGATATTACTGGGTTGGAAAACACAAAGGGAAAAGTATTTCCATTCAAAATTAGATGGTTGTTTTGCTCGCTTAGCTTCAAACGGTTACGTCTGGGCTTGGTGTTGTGGCTACGTTTCAGCAAATGGCGGCATACGTGCCTGGAGTCACCCAATATTTGATACGCTAACATGAGATCGCCGCACAGCCTTCGGTAGCGTCCGCTGAAAACTCCCAGCAACTTCATCCTTTGGCAGTAAGAGTGCTTGCGGAGGACCTTGACATTCTTTGTTGGCCTTCGTTGTCGTGCCTCTAAAGCCCCTAGGTCATGTGTAAACCAAGGTTGCCAAGCTTGGATGGCGTATTCAATGTGAGGGTGCACGTAAGAAATGTGCATAATTGGGAAGATTGATGAGTCAAATCTCCCGAATGTCCTTTACAGCAAGCTGACACACTGGTTGCTCCTTTTCGCAGCTATCTCAGCATGTTTCTAACAGTGGGGGTCACTCTGCACGAGCACACCAAAGTCACGTTCCTGGAAGCTGATCTGCAAGCGGTTTGCCCTAAGCAAATACATGCAGTTATGTCTATGGCTTAATTGAACAACGCGACATTTGTCTACTGGACTCGTTACAGCTTTGGGCGCATGGACGGAAAGCTTAGGGTAAGAATTCGACATGGTGAAATAATACTACACAACGGAACTGGAAAGAAGAAGAAGCAACAATGCTCGGTCTTACTGGAGTGCGGGATTCAGAATGGCTGAGTTGTACTTCGCACTGAGGGTCACCAGTTCTAGAGAGGAACTCGGACATCCGTGGCGATGATAGCCAGTAAGAATCCCTCTGAATATCAAAGATTCAGCGACGCAAAGTGGCCGGGCCCAAGGTGTATTGTAATGAACTACAGGGAAAAGAGAGAGGATGGTGTGCGATTCACCGGGAACTGGAAAGTGAAGAGGTTGCAAAATCAGTGAAACAAATGAACAGTCGGAATGTACAATGAATAATAGAATCCAGTGTCTTGAAATTCTGAAAGCGCAAATGTTTCACCTTCACCACTCTATTCGGTAGTTGCAGTAAGCAAATGGAATGTTGTGAACAAACTAAAGCGAGCCACATACGATCCTTTGATATCTGACCCCATGCTTGTGAATGTATGCTTATAATTGACACCGTGCTGTCTGACGACTTCTCCCACGTTCGTGCCTCTACGATGCAAACCATTGCGGTTGCACCTGAGCAAGTCACTATCTGAACCTCATATATCTAGCACTCCCTTATGGAATCCTACTTAGAGGATGATCAGCTAACTGAAACATGCAGTCGACATCGCTTTCTCCGGGGAAATAGCGCTGCAGTACAGTGTGCACTGTAGATATTCGATGCGGTGGTTCCATCCTATGCCGTAGGTTGTACATCGTCATAGTGCAGACCTGTTACAGAAAACATTCACTTAAAAGCCACTGGAATTTCGATGATGAGAAATCCGAGTTAACTCATCAATTAACATATTTTGACGGTTGCGCTGTCTAGGACCAATGTAACTGCCGAAGCTTTTCCACGCATTTCCAGGTTACGACCGTCCTCGTGAATCTACGGGACCTTCAATAAAGAACTGAGATATTGCTCGCTGTTCTAGTTCTTGTATGTTTTGTCAATGGGGGAATCGCGCATCTCTACAGTAGAGCAGTATGGCTGCCAATGGTTGGAGGACCTCAGACGCTTGAACGTGGCACACTATTGTGCATTACTCGTGTGCGATGGCAACTCTCAGCAAAGAAGATATATGCTGGTGCTGGTGGGCTTAATATGCGAAACCTACAAATAAAACCTACCAAGGGGTTTGGTTCGTACAAATGCTACGCATGAGCACCTATTACTTGGGGAGAAACGATTTGCTTTTTAACCCACAGTTGGGTAGGACAGTTCAAAGAAAGCAATCCTTAATGTAACAGAATAAAACAAGACCTTTATCCAAGTTGTCTGGAGCCATTAACCCATCTCTCCTTCGTGATTTTACTTCCTCGATCCTCTACCTGTACTTGAACGTGGACCGTGTAGACAACATCAGCTAC
Organism: Dicrocoelium dendriticum; assembly: GCA_944474145.2. Classification (NCBI taxonomy): domain Eukaryota; kingdom Metazoa; phylum Platyhelminthes; class Trematoda; order Plagiorchiida; family Dicrocoeliidae; genus Dicrocoelium; species Dicrocoelium dendriticum. Next base: position 158,696,681 of record OX104064.1, on the reverse strand, counting down.
ATATCTGCTGTTCACCCCTTGCCAAAACACCTAGCTATCGTTTGTTGGTGCCTGTGTGTGTGGATCAAGTTTAGTTATGGTACAGGGCATTAGATCAGTGGGAGCATAGTTTTATATGGATAAAAAAGCTGAAGCTTATCACGTCTCGCAGGATGGTTATGTTGAACATTGAAAATATCGAAAAATTATCAGCAGAAGTAGGTTCACACTAGTAGATTCACTACGGTATACATATTATAAACTGTAAATCCATTGTAAATCCGTAAGGAGTGACGACAAGTGGAATGACGATAACAGTTGTGCCACCTCCTGGTTAACACAGGAGGCAAAAGGTAGAACGTATACTGGGAGTTGACCGGCAGTTAAATCACTTACAGACACTCGTGTTTAGACGTGAGCAGTGGGTTATGTGAGCTGGTGCAGCGAAATGAGTGCACTGGAGCTTTGAACTCTACGAGCAAGCGAGCACGAATGACAGACTCCGGTGAGACATTTCACCTTTGGCAAGCGGTTACGGAAACGAAATTCCGACGGTATTCCAAACGACTTTACTGCTGCCAGGTTGAGATGGTGGCCTCTCAGAATACTGTTGTGACTGAGTTCCTGTTACTGTCGACCTAGGTGGTTGGGATGCCTTAAAATCTGGTAAGCCAAAATAAGTTCCGCCCAATGAAAACCCCGAGCACTCGAAGCCTTCGTTCATACGGCAAATGACACAAACCTTTGACACTCTAGGTTGCCGGCGTTGAGGTATTGCCAAGGAGGTGAGATATCTCCTTAGCTATGGCTGCCATACCTGTATTGTTATTTCACATGAAGACCTATGTATGAAAAATCGACGGCTCGAATCAACCGAACGCACACCTAAAAAGACCCACGTATTGGATACACATTCTTGACGCCTGTTCAGTCTGATTAGAACACCCAAGGTCAGTCCGGACCAAAACAGCCAGCTCCGTTTCGTTAGAAGATCTTTGAACCTACTAGTTGCCGAGTTTGTAGGAGCACATCACTTGGTTCCGTATGTGTAGCAATCTACATTTATCTGCAGTAAACTGACGTAGAGTCTGCACTGACCACGCATAAGCACTACGCAGGTCAACTTGAAGTTGTATGAGGTCATCTGTGGAATGCGTCCCCCTCCACACCTTGTTGCCGTTGAAATAGATCAGACACTTCGAGCTTTTGAAGTGGGGGATATCGTTGATCTACGTCAAAAACAACCGTGGTCCCCGTACCGATCCTTGTAGTACTCCTCATTCAATCTGGATGAGATCTGTTAAGAATTCATGCAATTCAACCTAAAACGTCGGTGTAGGAGAAAGCTTCTTGGGAGACGATAACCAATAACAAAGGTCTAGAGTTTGGGGAGCGGAATACCGTGATCTAACCGGTGGAATGCTTTTGCGAAGTCGAGAAAGATTACATCAACTTCTGCGCCAGTGTCTACTGTTTCTGTCCAGTTGGATCATGCTAGCAGTAGATTTGTTATGCACGATCGGTTTCGTCGGAAGCCATGCCGTTCTGCTACAAAGTAGGTAAATTCTTCCAAGCAAGCCGTTAGCGCGACTAAAGTATGACTTCCATGACCTTTGGAGATATCGATTGTAGTTGGCTGGATCAAAACGACTATCTCCCTTGTGAAAAGAGTAATTAACCCGCATTTCCACGTGTCGGGCATATACATTTCGTCTAGACAGTGCTGGAAAAAGCAAGCCAAAGGCTCAGCTAAGCTCTCTACTACTGCCACAAGTGAGTTCGGGTGAAAGTCGCCGATTCCCAGCGAGCTGTGCTTACGTGTACTGGACAGCCTTTTTAGTACAGTATCCGCTGTGAAGGATATATATGAGTGAGTCTTTGCGAGAGACAACTCTTGTCGTATGGTTAGGTGGACAGCGATCGCGCTAAATATTGAAACATGTTTCAGGTGCAGGGTATTCGCCTCGTCCTTCGGAGTCCTTGTCAGCCCATCCGCTGTTTGAAGAGGAGAAATTCCCTGTTTCCCTTTGCGTGGAATGTTTACGTGTTGATACAGCAGCTTATCATCTGAGAACGTACGTATTGCCAATTTCTGTGATATGCTATTTTATCCTCGCAAACCAGCTGAGTACGGTGGTTGCGTTGGGTCACTCAGGCCGTCCAATCTCAGGTGTTCGGATGGAGGTTATAGATATACCAGATGGAGTTTCGCAACCCTATACATTTGCGTGTCCGGCTTCGCAAAATCGAGAGCACGTTTCTCAGGTGGACAGCCTTAGTTTCTGATACTTCCGCAACTAGAGTGTTAGACTGATTAACGAAATGTTCCCATGCACTAACCTGGGTTTCATCTGCCAGTAAGGTGCAGTTCGTTGTCCCACCTTGTAGTACTAATATATCTTAGGGTATAATCATACTCGTTGCGCCAGCAAATTCCACGTGATATTCCACAGAATTGACATATCCGAAGAGTAAGGTTTTATGATCGCTCCGGCCGAAGGGAACGTTGACGATTACCCTCACGATCATCAGTTCTTCTTTGGTAAATATCCTATCCAGTATTTAGCCCAACAGTTTCTCTGAATCTGTTGGGAGTGTTGGTACCGCCATAGCGCGGAAAACAGAAGGCAATCGCTCTTAGATCCGCCTTGAACTGTGCTCCAAAAGCCGCTTGATATCCACAACGTGGATGCTGAAATCGCCAGTAATAAGAATGTGGCTGTACTTCTTGGTTATCATCTCCTTGATGCGGGTAACAGAGAGAAGTCAATGGATCATTTGTTCTCCGAGCTTGGCGGTTTTCTCGCAAACGTTTCACCACCATGCGAGGTGGCATCCTCAGTGCAGTGATATGTAGCGTACTAGCTTACTAAATGAATCCTCCCTCCATGATCGACCTGCAGGTGACTTCGAACGTGGCAGTGTCGATTTTAGGTCTCGTGACCTCTACCCACTTTCCCCAAGGCTAAAGTCGGCGCCCGATTTGTTCTGACTCAAACGGCGTGACAAAAGGTTCTTTCTTTCTTTCTGTCGTAGTGGTTCGTATATTGAATCAATGTCCACACGCATGTTGATTGAATGTTTCGTTGAGAACCAAGCTTCCAAGAATTCTCTTTCTTTTCTTGTTTCACCCCGTGCCAGGACTTCTGCTTTGCTCCAATCGAAGCTATGTCCTTCTTCATCTACATGTATTGAAACTAGCGACGATGCATAATGCTTTACACAGGCTCTCTTATGTTCTGGTATCCTTGTTACCAATTTTCTTCCCGTTTGACCAACATAATCCCTTACGCAATCTCGGCAAGGTATTTTGTATACCACATTGCGTTGTTCATGTGCCCGTAGTTTTTCTTTTGGTTTTGAAAGGGTTTTTCTCAACGTGGCAGTTGGTTTGTGTGCTACGATGAGATGATGCTGTTTGAGTAGTCTGGCTGCCATTTCCGATATGTTCTTCATATAAGGCAGAACAACCCGTTTCTCCGTTGTCGTTGTTGTTGTGTTTGTTGTTGCCGCTGCTGCTGTTGTTGTTGTTGTAGGCTGTATGTTGACGTTGTTGTGATTCAGACACCTTCGGATGAAGCTTCGTGGGTATCCGTTGAGTTGGAAACATTTAAGTAGGTGTTTTTCTTCCTTTAGTTTTGCTTCTGTGGTACTACAGTGTGTTTGCATTCTGCGAAACAGTGTCCGCACACAGCTTACTTTGTGGCATTTCGGATGGTTGCTGTTAAAGTTCAGAATTTGGTCTGTGTGTGTGCCTTTCCTGTAGACCGATGTTTGCAGCTCGCCTTCCATAGTTCTTGTTACTAATACATCCAAAAATGGGAGCTGCCTTTCCTTCTCTAGTTCCATTGTAAATTGGATCCCTTCCATGGCGTTATTCAATAGCTGTTGTGCGACTGTTATTTGGTTGTGTCTGATTATCACAATCCAATGGATTAGACGAAGAGACTCAGAAGCAAATAAGACACACAATTGTTCCTGCTATAACGCACAACAAGCAATACAACACCTTAACCAGACAAGAAAAAGAAGCAATGAATACCCTGAAGTCTGATGAAACAATCATTATCCTACCAGCTGACAAGGGACGAATGAGTGTCATAATGAATAGAGAGGATTACATTGAGAAGGCTACACGTCTCTTGAATGACACAACAACCTACAGGTGCATCGACACCGATCCAACTTCGCAGCTGACAAACAAAGTAAACAAAACATTGAAGCAACTTCAGGAATTGAAGCAAATCACGAAAGAAGAGCGCGAGAGGATGAGAGCCCGCGACTCGAACATCGCGCAATTCTACGGACTCCCAAAGGTGCACAAAGATAATGTACCGTTGCGGCCTATCGTGTCTCTCCCTGGAACACCCACGTACAACCTGGCGAAAGAAATGTGGAGACGCCTCAAACATTTAACCTATGGATCGCAATATTCCATAACCAATGCCCAGCAGTTTCTGCAAAAGATCAAAGACCTGCGAGTAGATAATGATGAAACAATGATATCATTCGACGTGACTGCACTCTTCACGTCTGTCAACTTGCAGACAGCAATAGCGGTCATCACGGAACGGCTGAAGGTCAGTGAACAACAAATCGGCAAAATGACGACCGAAAATGTATGTAAACTACTCCACTTGTGTTTGTCGACCCACTTCTCATTCAATGGAAAGATTTACGAGCAATTGAAAGGCGCACCAATGGGATCACCTGTGTCAGGGCTCATCGCAGAGATGGCTATGCAGAAATTGGAGGAGGAGGTACTACCACTCATCAATCCGAAACTGTGGGTTCGGTATGTGGACGACACTTTTGTGATAATCAGACACAACCAAATAACAGTCGCACAACAGCTATTGAATAACGCCATGGAAGGGATCCAATTTACAATGGAACTGGAGAAGGAAAGGCAGCTCCCTTTTTTGGATGTATTAGTAACAAGAACTATGGAAGGCGAGCTGCAAACATCGGTCTACAGAAAAGGCACACACACAGACCAAATTCTGAACTTTAACAGCAACCACCCGAAATGCCACAAAGTAAGCTGTGTGCGGACACTGTTTCGCAGAATGCAAACACACTGTAGTACCACAGAAGCAAAACTAAAGGAAGAAAAACACCTACTTAAATGTTTCCAACTCAACGGATACCCACGAAGCTTCATCCGAAGGTGTCTGAATCACAACAACGTCAACATACAGCCTACAACAACAACAACAGCAGCAGCGGCAACAACAAACACAACAACAACGACAACGGAGAAACGGGTTGTTCTGCCTTATATGAAGAACATATCGGAAATGGCAGCCAGACTACTCAAACAGCATCATCTCATCGTAGCACACAAACCAACTGCCACGTTGAGAAAAACCCTTTCAAAACCAAAAGAAAAACTACGGGCACATGAACAACGCAATGTGGTATACAAAATACCTTGCCGAGATTGCGAAAGGGATTATGTTGGCCAAACGGGAAGAAAATTGGTAACAAGGATACAAGAACATAAGAGAGCCTGTGTAAAGCATTATGCATCGTCGCTAGTTTCAATACATGTAGATGAAGAAGGACATAGCTTCGATTGGAGCAAAGCAGAAGTCCTGGCACGGGGTGAAACAAGAAAAGAAAGAGAATTCTTGGAAGCTTGGTTCTCAACGAAACATTCAATCAACATGCGTGTGGACATTGATTCAATATACGAACCACTACGACAGAAAGAAAGAAAGAACCTTTTGTCACGCCGTTTGAGGCAGAACAAATCGGGCGCCGACTTTAGCCTTGGGGAAAGTGGGTAGAGGTCACGAGACCTAAAATCGACACTGCCACGTTCGAAGTCACCTGCAGGTCGATCATGGAGGGAGGATTCATTTAGTAAGCTAGTACGCTACATATCACTGCACTGAGGATGCCACCTCGCATGGTGGTGAAACGTTTGCGAGAAAACCGCCAAGCTCGGAGAACAAATGAACCATTGATTCATCAACCCGAGCTACCGGTATTTCGAATCATTTTAAACAGAGAGAAGTCCTTATCGGGTGTGGAGAAGGGAGGACGGTAAACGACCGCCACCAAACAGGCGTCGTCACTTTTTAAACGTAAACATGTTGATCGAATCCTTTTATGGACTTACACTGGTGGTCACTGCGGAGGTACTGAGCCCCTCCTCCGCATTTGCTGGGTCGGTTGTGCCGAACAACTGCCACGCCTGGCAGTGAGATCTTCAAGTCCATTACGTCGGGGTGTAACCATGGCACCGTTATAGCCTTGCGGTCACAGGCCTTTGATACTTGAAGAACTCGCAGTTCGGGAATTTCACTAAGTAAGCCTTGAGCATTAGTGCACATACTTAAAAGCTTCATAAATGTCTAAAGCTCTTAACAAGGAGTATATGAAGGTGAGTTTGAGCAGAACCATCAGGGGCTTGCACCTAATCGTTTTTTGAATAGTTTGCAAGACCTCCATAAGAATATAATATTTTTTGGTTTCATCTGCACATGTAGTATGTAGTCCATCGGTAGTTCTCTCAATAACTGCTGGCTTTAGCGCACTGCTTTCTGTATCGCTGCTGTGGTTATATTGAGCCGCTGATGGTGTTGTCTCCGCGGCAACAGCGAATGGTTTCGGTTCCCTAAGTGCTGTCTACAGTCCTACTTCCGAAGGAAGTTTGTAAATCGTATCTGCCAGCTGCGAATTAAGTGCACCACCATCTGTTGTGACTAAATCATGAGTTTCAATAGTCTCCGGTCACTTCCTTGGTAGCGAGGCGACACGGGTAATCGTGTAATCGACTGCTTCACGGATGTATCGCCATTCATTCAGATCATGAGCATGGGCTTCCTCGTTTCTGGTTGTCGGTAGCTCGGGCATGCTAATAACGAAAATGCTTCTTCTGCTACTATCGGTATGGTAGTCGTTTGAAATGTTCGGGCCCGCTGATGTTCGCTCCATGGAACATCCGGAATTATGCTGTCACTATTCAGTCCGCAGGCAGTATACCGACAAAAGCACCGCTTCGAGATCATCATGTGGATTCCAATGCAACTCGTATTAACCTGGACTCCTCACAGTGCTTCGTGTTTAGATGTCTAGTGGGATGCATAAAGTTGGTCGGCATGGACCGAACTCCGATTTTGTTATGAAAGAAATTCCACTGTTTCTCATCATCCCGCTGTTTCCCCCTTGAGTAGTTTGCCTTGGACTCAGGAACAGTGGCGCGTATGAGTGGCAGAGCACCTTAGTTCTGCTCGGTCTTAGATGATGTGGGAGGCGCGGATATCGGTGAATCTGGTGACGTCTGCAGGTTTCACCTGGTTCTTGAACCATGTTCTGGAGGTAGGTAAGGCTACTGAAGTCACACTTGGATTATATCTAGCAACGACGGTTTCAAACGTGGATCGGTCTTTAGAGAGGTTCGGATTTTGTCGGCCAAGCGGAAGTGTAGGTGTAACCGAGGTTGCATCCGTTGCTACATTGGATAAGAGGATGTAGGTGGTACAGTAGGACGTGTTTCGATCATTCGGGACGACGAATTAGTTCGTAGTTCCCAAGGTTCCTGGTATTGGGAACACCTGGCCCTTTTTCTTGGTTTCGGGGTAGTAATTTGGGGAGACGCATAAGGTACGAGCGGTGCTGTCGTCGCTTTAAGCGAAACAGTTTTCGTATTTAAACGATGTTTATTTTCGGCGTCTAGGCTGTCATAATTTTGTGTTGTTGCTGTTATATATCATACGATTTGAGCGGTGGTACACTTGGGACAGAACCAACATGAGCACGGCCTCCTGTTGTGCTTCTTTATTACTGTTCGACGGACTATGACTCACTTCCGATGGGAACGGCTCCTACAGGGGGAACATATGGGACTTACTTTCACTACTCTAGCACATGTTTGATTAGCTTATAAGACTGCTTCGGGTTACAGTTGATGTGGCCATTGTGATCGAACGGTCGTTGATTTTTGCAAGTTAGTATTGTATGTACACGTACACTAGTCCCCTGCACGCAGGGTCTTGAACAAGCACGACCAAAGCCCCGAACGGGGAAGCAGAACTCTACTGGTACGCAACACAAACTTCTATTCACGCCAACGGTACATAAATTCAGTACATTCAAAACAACCCTGGTATCGATCGCGAACGGACGAGCATCCAATCACAAGCTAGGAAGTGCGGCCGTGGTAAGGCCCGCGCGTACGCGCTGCCACACTACTCCCCCTCTTCAGCGGTTGGTTCACTGCGGTGGCCCTCGCTTCAGGACACTGCTTCGGTTGAATTGCTGAATATAGCTGTCTGGCGTTGACTCGTCGGCTGTCTGCTAACTCATAAGTTCCTGGCCCTAGCGCACGAGTGATTCTGATGGGTCTTGTCAGTGCCGGTTCTCCTTTCCGTGTTTGCCTCTCCTTTATCCTGACCAACGTTCCAGGACGCAGCGATGTGGCCCGTTTTTCGCAGGATGACTGATAACCCCGGCGACATTCCAGTTGGTGGGGGTCGTTGTTTTCTGCAGCCGAAATAGCTGCGCTTAATTTCGTACGCAACTTCCTGCCAAACATCAACTCACCTGGCGTGCGATCAGTCGCTCTGTGATGCGATGTTCGGTGAGTAAACAGAGCCTCCAAAACGGCATCTTCCCACTGCCTGCCGGACAAACGTGCTGTCTGTATAGTTTCCTTTAGCGTGCGATTAGTGCGCTCAACCATGCCGTTGGCAGCTGGGTTGTACGGGACAGTATGTACGTGCTTCACATCACGAAGCTGTAAGAAACGTTTAAACTCATAGTTCGTGAATTGTGGTCCGTTGTCTGTCACAATTTCCTCAGGAAACCCAAATCTAGCAAACAGATGTTTCAGCCACCGTATAACGGTTGAGGTGGTCACATCGCCACACAAATGGATTTCCGGCCACTTACTGTAATAGCACGGGGCAACTAAGCAGTTCCTCTGGTGCTGTGGCGCAGAATGAAACGGTCTCATGATGTCAATCGCCACCTCCGACCAAGGTTTCATTGGGTAAGTAGCAGGTTGGATGGGGGCATCGATTGGTTTGGAGCTCTTGTCAGCCTTCTGACATGCATCGCAAGACCGGACACACGCCTCTGCCATTTTATTCATTTTTGGCCACCAAAAGTATTCTTGAAGTCGGCGCTTCGTCCGTACGATACCCGGATGTTCCTCGTGTGCACATTGGATAATTTTTGATGTCAGTTTCTGTGGAGCTACGAATCGCGATCCTCGCATAAGGCAATCATCAACGACCGCTAGCTTATGTCGTAAAACATAAAACGCCCGTAGTTCACCACTCAACTTCGCGTAGCGAGGCCAGCCTTGAGAGAGATAGTGAATGACATCTTGCACATATGCATCACTCCGGTTAGCTTCTTGAAGCTCTTGTTTAGTAACTGCGGAGAGTTCACTTGATTGTAAAGCAGAAATCATGACTTTTTCTTCGTCGTCTTCATTCTTGTCGGAATCATTTAATGGGAGACGTGATAAGCTATCTGCCATACGGTTCTCGGAGCTATGGTGGAAGATGATTTAAAAATCATAGTTCAGTAACCGCGCATACCAGCGGTTACTCCGTAGTGGCCTGTGACCATTGGTTCCTCGGCTGAGGAGGGTAGTTAGAGCAGCATGATCCGTGCACAATGTAAATCTCCGATCAAACAGAACCAGGTGCCATTTTTCACAGGCCCATACACAGGCAAGGGCCTCCCTTTCGCCTGCGGAATATGAAACTTCAGTAGGGGATAACTTTCTAGAAGCATATGCAATCACTTTTTCCTCACCGTTCTGAATTTGAGACAAGACCGCTCCTAAACCGATGTTTGACGCATCCGTTGAGACGAATGTTGGGCAGTATTCCTCGAAAATGGCCAGCATTGGGGTGGAGACGAGGCATCTTTTAATTTCTTCAAAGGCCGACTGCTTCGAAGAGCCCCAATGGAACTTAGCTTTTTCTTTTGTCAGCATTCTCAATGGCTCCGCTATAGTTGCAAAATCGGGCAAATAGCACAAGTTGTACGAGCATAAACCAAGAAAGTGCCTAACCTCGGATGTATTCTTCGGTACAGGAGCTTCCGTGATAGCTCGAGTATTAGCTGCGCATGGCCTAATTCCCCCAGCTGATAAGATGTACCCAAGAAACTCGACATCCGTAGCACAAAATATACACTTTTACAGGTTTAGCCGAAGATCTAGGCTCTCCAATCGCTGCAACACAGCGCGCAGCCTTGAGTCGTGCTCATCTCTTGATTTCCCGAAAACGCATATATCATCCATGTAAGCGATTTGTCCCGGTAGATCTGCTAGTGAGTGATTCATAAACTTCTGCCAAGCTGCAGGAGCGGAGCTAAGTTTCATCAGCAAGACTTTGTACTGGAATAGACCACTCGATGTCAGAAAAGCCGTAAGTGGTCTGGATTCTGGTGTCAATGGCATCTGGAAAAACGCCTTCCTCAGGTCTAGTTTTGAGAAAAATCGCACGCCAATTATCTTGACCAACAACTCGTCAACTGTGGGAAGAACGAATTTTTTGACGACGATCTGAATGTTCAACACTTTCAAGTCGTTGCATATGCGCACAGTACCGTCCTTCTTTAACACCGTGACCATGGGATGCACCTATTCGGAACAGTTAACTGGCTCTATCAAATCGTTGGAAATCATCTCTTGTATGGCCTTTTCTACCATCGTACGTTTGGACAATGGAATAGGACGTGGCTGCGAAATCGAAAACGGTTTAGCGTCCTTTTTAAGGCATATTCAGTGAGCAGCAGATGGAATCCGGCCAATCGACTCAGTAAATAATTTGGGATATAAGCTTTTAAGTACTGATGTTTTGAGTGTCATGATGCGCATTCGCTCGCTAGATGGTGTTATGTTGAGGGCAACAATAGCATTTCGCCCCAGCAAGGCTGGACTGTCTTCGGAGGCAACATACACAGCTACATCAGATGGGACTGAGAGTAAACTGAGTTTCGTCATTATATATCCCCGAATTTGCACACGTGAATTTGTGTACGATTCGAATTTATACGACGTAGGATGTAATGGAATGTCTTGCAGGTAATTGTCGTAAATGCTGGACGGGATAATTGTTATCGGCGATGCCGAGTCTAGCTCCATAGTCACTGGTACAGAAGTGTTAAGCCCATGGAGTGTAACGGTACGTATGTCAGGAGCAGGGAGCTTGGGTTCCAGCGAAGCAATTCGTCGTGTTTCTGGTTGTAATCGTCTTCTGATAGAAAAAACATTCGGTGTAGTCGGTGAGGTGGAAACATCATTTTGTTGGTCAATTAACGTGACTCGACGCGAGCGGCAGCATCTGGCGAAGTAGCCCAGTTTACCACAGCTTTTACACTCAGCCGTACGAGCCGGACATGTTTGACAGTCAGCTTTGTGTCGAGAACTCCGACATCTATAGCACGAAACAGTCGAATTCTGAGGTTGACTGGAACCATTGTGCTGAATCTTACTGACTTCTAGTATATCACTCGACTTGAATAGGCTCGAATGTTCAACGGCGGCTTTTATTAGTCTTGCGATCTCTATGGCTCTCTCCCAGGTAAGTTTTGACGGATCTTCGGAAAGTAACTTTTCGCGTATACGATTATTCTTTATACCGGTTATCAACTGCTACGTCAGCATAACACTCTTCAAGTTTATTCTTCGGAATGTTAGTGTAGTTACAGGTTTTTACAGACCGGATTAAACGAGCGACAAACTGTTCCAGTGGCTCTGCATCTTCTTGCCTCAAACAGTAGAACTTGTAGCGTTCAGCGAAAATGTTTGGCCGTGCACCCCACGACTGATCGAGTACATCCAATGCCTTTGTAAGTGTATCGAATTTCTGCAGATCTAACGCATCGAAATAACGTTGACCTTCATTTCCCAACTGGTGACGAAGTAGTTTCAGTTTTTGCTTCTCATCGTAAGTAGTAGTTGCTGGGAGTAGGTCCAAGTAATTCGTGAAAGACGTTCTCCATTGGATCCAATCACTCTCCGTAGGTCTAGTAGCAGGATCGCACCAAAAGGCTTCTGGATGTCGAAGGTGAAATGCCATTGTAATGGTCCACAGCCAGCGACGCCACTGTTGTATCTACACGTACACTAGTCCCCTGCACGCAGGGTCTTGAACAAGCACGACCAAAGCCCCGAACGAGGAAGCAGAACTCTACTGGTACGCAACACAAACTTCTATTCACACCAACGGTACATACACTCAGTACCTTCAAAACAACCCTGGTATTGATCGCGAACGGACGAGCATCCAATATGAGCAGACGGAGTTCGTAACCAACCTTGCCTTCATGATTTTGGTGATTACGTCCTGCTGTGCGGGACCCTGACCGACATCAAATGACCTCAGATCGCCAATGTCTGACCAATGGTACTGCACTTGGACGAATGCCCACATGGTAAAATGACCGGTTAGGAAAACAGAGGCACAGAAAATCTGTAGCAGTCTTCCGGTTCCCCCCGGTTTACCTGTGTGTAATGGTAATCCAGCTCACTTCTCTCATTGTACACATAGCGGAGCGATGAGAAACGTTCACTGCAAGTTTCAGACATTTACTGATTTATAAAACACGCCCACGGTCGCAGCCCTCGCACATCTGCTATTCGTGCTGCTATTCCCTCTCCTCCAGCTTGCACGGTTTACCAGTGTCGTTAGGTAGCAGGACATAGTCGAATACGCACGATAAAAGCGTGTCCCATCATGGTTCCGTTCTTCTGGACGGATCTTTGTGCCTGTCATTATAAAAGGCTCAAGTGAAAAAACGCTTAATTTCACGTTAACTGGTCACCTAAATCACTGTTAATGATGCCTTCACGTTGAAATAGTTGAGTATTTGGTAGCCAGATTCTCAGGTATACAATAACAGGTATACAACAATAAGAGCTAGCGAACAGTTTTGTTTTCGGTAGATCTCGCCAGGCTTATACACCAAAAAAGACAAAAATACATCAGATAATGGTAAACATCAAAGATCTAGATTATCTGAATGACGACAGTAGGTGTTTGGTACGGAAGTTTTCTGGCGCTTTCGGTTAAACATCTAATCAGCTACCATTGATAATTTAGTAGCCCAAAGTTGGCAAAGTGTATATATTGCCCGTTTCACGTTGTTTTTTGTGCAATCACCGTTGGGTCGATCCATCTGAGCTTATGCAAACCTGAACGTCAAGGAAGGACATCGTGTCATTCCATTCAGATTCGAGGGCAAACTTAGCATTACAGTGCGCTGAACGATCTTACGGACAATCTATGGGCAGTTCATTTCAGACATTTTCACCACGTCACGCATTTCCTTCATCCAACGCTAAGTTGCTCATTGACAGATGTTGGAATATACTACTGGTACTTTTCAGAACGAACCAACTGATATCCAAGTTTAAATGTTTATTCGTTTGTGTATATAACGTTTCTGCCTTCAACCATAACTGGGACGTAGGTTAAGGAACTCAGAGACTTGAAATGCCGTTTTATCTTTACATCCGATTTAAATGCCATCTTTAGGCTGACGTCGTTCACTTTTCAGTTGAGGCTTTGGCACTGATGGAAATAGCCATCATTGATTTCAGCGTCTGGAAAAACAATTCTCGTTGCGTTCATGGAGACCTTCTCAAATTATAATAAAATCTTCCGACGCATCAAATCAGCCAGCAACAGCTTCATTATTTCCAACATACTAATAAAATTCCTGCCATTTTTCTGTAGCAAAATACGCCCACAAGGCGGATGCGAGTTACCCACGTTGGTGCGCCAGATATATAATTGACTAAATATACTGGGAGTTTTCTCAAAACTGCTATCACCGTAGATCGTGTCTTTGCTCCATGCACGTAACAGTTCTTTCCCACCTGTTGCAGGAACCCTGACTGGATCGTCCACACCTGAATTATGAAACACCAGTTCTTAGTAGCTCTCAGGGATATTGAAATGTATGGTTGTTGTACGAAGTAAATAACCGCATTTTCTGAAATTCCGACCAGTTCTCGTAAGGAGTGATTGTCTGAGCAAATGGGCCATCAGTCCCTTACCCTACGCCGACGACATATTCCCCATCACCGTGCGAGATGTAGCAGTAATCACTCTCATGTCTAGCTTTATTCTGCTTTTCGCAGCTTTAGCTTCTGCCTATTGCGGATATGAGTGGTGAAAATGCGCGGTCAGTTGTTCTAAGATGATGTCGTCTCGAGTCTTCCCCAGTGAATGACACTTCTAGGTCTCCTGTGCTTGCAACTTACTTAACGATTTCATTCGTATTGTAATAAGTGCCGTGTTGAAACCCCAAGTAAATCAAAGTTCGGTTGCAATTTAGAGTTATTGAGTACCATTGATAACGCTTCAAAACAGAGTAGGAATTTATGTTAACAATAATCGAGTAATACTGCTTTACCGATCAGTAGGGTGTTTCTTACAACTTTCACAATAGCAAGAAGAAATGATATTCCAATTCTGTTTGCTGTGTTCAGTCGTTTCATCCAGTCTCGTCAAATGTTTACACAGCCCGTGGATTAACTCGCCTACACACAGGCAGTCATCGAGTAGTGTCTTTGACCAAACATTGCCAGTCGTATCTCATTTGATGCCGGCCAGCGTCTAGTTCAGCGGAACGCGGTTCCACTGATCACAAAGGCAAAGCAAAACTAGCCACGAACTCAGCCTGCTCACATCAAGTGCGTTAAAGCCGCCGAATCACTGGGACTTCGGCAATCTGGATCGGGCTGGCGGTGCTCTGTCTGTCCAGTGTTCTGAATGAATCACTGAGGCCTTGACGCGTAGGGAGTCGAGTAGGCACCAAGCGATGGAAGTAGCATATTTTCGTAGGCGCATTTTTCCGTGGGTGCATTCATCATAGGACTCTGTCTGCCGACAAACATAGACAGAAATGCACGGTATCCGGTATGGTGAGGTCGCATAATCAGTAACGTTAAACACAAGAAGTGAGGAAAGCAGCACGGTGTACCAAATATCAGGTACAGACAGCTCGAAACATTGGGTAGACAGGTATTGTTGCATTGTAGACGGTTACAACCTACGACTCTCTCCCAGAAGTGTTAGAAGGATGCGTATTGGACAAGTACTTTCTGCGACAATTCTTAGTTGCCTGCTTTCTCCGCGATACCATTGGTTTATTAACATTTGTCTAAACTCACCATTTCTTAGATTAGCCAGCCTACATTGTTCTTAATGGAGATCGAGGGCCTATGTCCGCTATGACTGTTACCTCTAACTCGCCTGATTACTTCTTTTTTTTACCGCTTCTTGTTCACGCGTCTTATTCAATGTTTCTTATAATGTTGTTGGACTTCAAGATGTTTTGCTAGCCTTGCTTCATCCTCTATTGTACTCTATATGAGGAAACAGTCTTCTCATACATTCAATACTGTCATGATTCATCTTCCGTGTACCCTTTACGGCCGTGGGTTGCGAACACTTGGCGGCAACATAACTAGAGGCTTAGGGTAACAAACAACTAATGAAGTTTGTGATATGACCAAGGGAAACCTCTTAACAACTCTTTCTATTCCCAGTGCCTTTAAAAATAAGATTCTTTACTGCGTTTCGATCTACTGAATCTGTGC
The DNA here is from genome assembly GCA_944474145.2 of Dicrocoelium dendriticum. NCBI lineage: Eukaryota > Metazoa > Platyhelminthes > Trematoda > Plagiorchiida > Dicrocoeliidae > Dicrocoelium > Dicrocoelium dendriticum. Next base: position 158,681,119 of record OX104064.1, on the reverse strand, counting down.
ACCTCCTCTGGGTATAAATTGTGCCTTTTTCTCGCACGAGTTCGTGCTTCGTTGAAACATTGCGTCTCTAATATGCTCACATTTTCTGTACTGTGTTCTTACTTACGTTGGTTTAATCAGGAGTTGCTGGTGCATGGGAAAACGGGAAACCCCTACACATATGATTGTCACGTCACAGGAGGATCCAGGTTTTAAGGATAATACATTGAGGAGTTGCCACACTGACCTTTGTGAGGCAAATGAGTCTTCCTTACAAAACAAGGGTAAACGTGGTCTTATGCGTATATAGTGTTTCTATTATGGCTCAAGGTTTAGTTATTCGCTGCTGAATGCAATTGACAGGTTTGGGTACTTAGCCCTCACCTCACCTTTTGAAGCAGCACGCGTACTCGGGAACGAGCGCTTCGTCACACCTCTCATCAATCGACACCAGACCAAACGTTTAAATGTCCAATGGACAGGCCCTTACTCATTTTGCGCAGTGTCTAACGAAGTTTTAACCAGTTCGCTTTCGTGCGCGGTTGTTGTATGCAAGTCTGAACCTAATTGTCGGGAACCAAATTCCAGATGAAGAGAAGATAAAATCACCACATAACACGGCAAACAGTTGTGTCTTGTCCGCTACATACTGGCGACGTTTAGGTGTTTGGAATCACGGAACTCGTGTGGTGAGCTGCGTAAGTTGGACAGTCGCAGCTTCGTTGCAATCAGCTAACCGCTTGGGTGATTCAAGTTTCTATCAATCACTAGTACGTTGCTCCAAAGGCTTGATCAGCATACTCGCTTTATCATCACCCTGCCAGACACTCCGGTTACGTATTGGTTACCAGATAAACACTTTGAGCACAGTAATTGCAACAAGAAATAAAATAATGCTTTTTGTTTATTGTCGAGATAGCTCTTCAAAATCTAAACGAATTCTGGCTTCTGATCAAAATCTGTTATTCCTAAACACAAGGATCATTTTTGATCTCATTTGAATTCAGATCACCCACAAACCGGTTCATTTCCTTCAGTAGTTTCTCCCGTGGCTTTCAGTTGATTTCTGTTCAGGCTTTTCCATTTTGTGTTATCGACGCGCTGATTCTCGTTGATTTGGGGCTATCGAGTCTAGCAAGCAAGAGGTCAGCCTGTGGTCATTGCTGTTTGCTCGCCAGCTACCACCATATCCTTCCTTTTTTCTTCATTTCGTATTTCTTTTGTTGCATATTCCGTACTGTCTTCTACTGCGGGTGTTAAATCGGTTTCAGCTGGCTCCTTCTGCTGGTACTGCTGTTCCTCACGAAGCAGACAGAGCCCGTCCACCTCGTTACCTTCTTAGTTGCACTAGATAGCTTCACTTTTCTCCACGACCTTTAGCTATTCCTCATTTTGAACACCTGTCAGTTCCAAGCGTTGGTTTTAATCCGTACTTCGTCTCAAGAAGCTAAAGGTAGAAAAGCTTTTGAACCTCTAACGTATTGCCACTTTTGTTGTAGCACTGTCTTCAGTAAACTGTTTTTCAGTATAGCATTTCTCTATGGTTGTGCTTGGGCTTTAGCTGCCCGTAGCAGCGTCTTTGTTCAGTGACTGCAGATGTTGAGCTGAAGTTGTCTTAAGTTCATTGGACTGCATGTCACTCAGTTAAAGTAAGATGATGTAGGGATCTTCATGAGTCAGGTTGGCTTTGGTTTGCATCTTCTTTGCTTTCATGACAGCTTTCACGGCAGCATTTCTTTTTCTTCTGTAACTTTTACCCGCTTAGTCTTTTAGGGTAAGTTCGCGTTATGACGCACTCTACTGCGATGCTACTTTTCTCACTCAGAATAATTTTAGTGGCCCTTGCACCAAGTATTAACGGCATTTGTCGTTCTTAACTCGCTAGTGCTGCAATAGCGCCTACCTACTCTTCGTGGTCCACTATGTTAATTTTTGAAATCTCTTATTTCCTGCTGTAGCTCACCGCCAAGTGTACCAACATTAGCTGATCGATAGCAACGAGAGAAAAGGTTTTATCGAACTCCACAATGAGTACCAGCTCTTTCGATTATTTCTGAAAGTTTCGGTACTAGGTCACGGTTGCATAGATTCCAGACTTCTAGTATCTGCCTTGCTTCATGTCAGATGGGGTATCTGAACACGACCAAGTGGTACGGCCTCAGATATTCATACAACTAGTGCAGTTTCGTGAGTTTCATCCACTTTTCTTCCTATGCCCCCCAGTTGTCCAGTAATGTGTCATTCATCATCTGCAGAACAGTTGGCAGAAAAGTTACGGTTGTTTGCTAAAGGAAAGCAGGTGTCATTATCACCATGTTGGGAAAGCAATTCGAGAATCAAAAAGAGTTCGCTTGCCATCTGCCGCCACACCTAACTTTGTTCCCGGTATTTGCATGTTGCATCTTTCTTTACAAATATCAAAGTTTCCGGCTGTGACACCGCGGTACATTAATTCCGAGAGAATACCAGATCGCTAAAGTTACAATATCATTAGTTGTAGTTTTATTGTACACCCTTATTATCTTTTGTCTTATTACTCCTCGGAAGCCCTGCGAGCCCGCCTCTCTAACACCGCGATTAACAGAAGCAACATTTCAAGGGCCGCTTCATATCAAATCAGGTTGGCTGGGAAAGTGAAGATTCTCAAATTCAAGTCCCCAATTCGTCCTCTCTGGAGCCTGAATATTGAAATTAAATGTGAGTGCATAGCTCTGAAGAAAGCCTTCGCGAGCGACGGAGTGCGACCTGGGAAATGGATACTCATGGGAAAGCTATCAATTGACCAGAAATCCCTCGAAGTAAGCATAATGTTGCCCATATATTTGAATAACGATACCGTCTCTCAAGTTTCAAACAAATTGCCTGATGGGCACCAGAATAAAAGAAAAAGTTTGTTGTACTGCATTGGGTAGTCGAAGTTTACATTGCCCTTGACAGATTACATGAGATCGAGCGTTGTTTCCGGGTGGAAATGTAGTCACTAGTCCATCATTCATCCGGTCAGGCTGTCAAAATTTCATCAACCACATAATAATTTTACCGTTTGGCTTATTAGTTGTCTTTCGATTCCCCAATCTTTTGACCTCAATTCACATCAATACACTTTCTGGAATATTTCACTCAGTAACTTAACTTTTAATTACTCTGTGCTTGCCCATAGTCATGGGACAGTAGTATGTTTATGGTAGGAGCAAATACTTGGTTTCAGGCGAGAAAGACCTACTTTCCTTCTGGTTCATCAGCGACGGTCCTAGTGATCGAATTGACCAGGGTTTACTTCAGAGCGAATCACAGTCTAAATTGAGCTTGTGCGTCGCAATTAAATCACACAACGTGCACTTCAAAATGATCATCTTCCAAAGCGCACATCTACATTTTGGCGACTGGTTAACTCATCAATCGAAATAGTCTAATGAAGAAAGTCGTCCCCCATGCGATTAGATTAAATTCTTCAAGCCCTCTTACAGTGCGACTGAAAGCAGCATGTGATAAAAGTCAAACATAACCGGTGTTTGGAGGAATTTTGAGTGAGCAACACCCATTGTCCAACCGGCATGTGAGCTTTCTGTGCTAACGGAACTGAGCAAAAAGGATTACCAAGTGTTTATGGTTGACAGCGATTATTCCTGGTGTTTATCAACGACCTGACAAGAGTTATCTCTTCCAATTTCCTGTCTGATTGCTGGTGAGGTCAAGATATGGCGAGAAGTTAATAACAATGAAGATCACGATCTACTCCAACAGTACATGGATTGCATTTATGAATGGTCGACCAGAAACCAACTCCAATTCAACACTGTCAAGCGCAGGATGATCTGTCTGCGTCACGATACGGTGAGCGGTTAAAAGGTTGGAGACCACAACTTGCAGAAGGTTGCTCAGGAGCTTGGCTTGGGTGTACTGGTACAGCACTACCTTGGATGCTCAACACAAGCAGAGAAGGCGTCGAGAACCGGCAATCAACACTTTGGCCTTCTTCGTAGATTGTTCGGTCGGTTTGACCCCTCAAACTTCCCACAAATGCTCAACGCCTATGTGCTTCTGCACACGGAATACACCATCTAAGCATGGTAGCGGTGGCAGGAAGATGATCTCGTTGCTTTCGAGACTCCTCAACTGGGGACAGCCAAGAACGTTAGGGGCCTCTTCCATTGCTCACTCAGCCTACATTGCATGGTCTAGGGATGTACAGCAGTCGATACCAGATTCTGAAGAACGTAAACCGCATCTGCCGCCCGTTGCCGGATTTGAACCACAAAAATAAACTAAGAGATCATCTTCTGAAACTGACAGTACAGTATAGCCGGCTGCAGCGCTGTAGAAATATCTTCTCCCTCCGTATTTGTCAGCCGTGGAACGCTCTCACTAATTATTTCATCACTACCCCAAGTCTAACGATATTAAAAACTATAAAGATCCGTTGTCCAATTGGTACTTAATTTTATAACTTGTATTAGCCAGTGTGATACAATATGCAACCAAACGGCGTGTTTCCGAAATTTCAACCAAAGGATTTATAAATTTATGTTTTTATTACGTGAGCATCGTCTGCACCTGTCTATGGTGAGTTCACTAAAACGCTTTTCCCTTTATCATGAATCTTGACTTTTTCCATGATTTACACCCCAAGGGACTTGTCAAGCATTGCTTTTTTATCCGTAATACACCATAGATAGCATAGATAGCACAAATCAAACTGATATTATAGTTGCAATTCGTTGGGCAAATTTTTCCTAGAACACTCATATCAAACGGGTCAATAGCTAAACAAAGCAGAAGCTCGGAGCCCCCGTCAGACTCAGACACGCACTACAGCAGTTTACAACTAATACTTTCTTAACATCAGAAAGTGTACGGACGAAACGGATTGTCTTTGATGGTTGGAGCGAACAATTGTCGCTTGCTGATCGAGACCACATAAATCAGATCAGGCAGATCCCTGGGTACTTCCCACGGCGTAAGGTCACATCCCATTTGGCCACGTACTCAGACCTGATTTACTATCACAAACCTTACCGCGCACAATTGTGATTACAATCATGGGATCTGGTTTAACCAGTGCTATTTAGTACACACCATCTTTCTGATTTAGTTGGTGCGGATCACCTTCTACTTCCAAACCGCAGTTTTTTGCATCCTTCCCGCAGGAAGACGTGTGTGCGCTTTTCCGAATCCTGAGCCACAGAGCAATATTTGTGGTCGCGAACGAAAGGCAACTACGAGAACTATAAGGTGGGCTATCAAAGATGGCGGTTGACAGTTAAGTGAAAAAGCTATAGGGAATTTTGTGTCCCTCTTTTCTCCCTCAGGTTGTCTTAAACTCAGAGCAAATTCCGAACAAAAGATAGCCAAGTAAATTTTCCCCACAAGTCATGTGAAGCACCCAACGTCCTACGGACATGCTGAGATTCCGGCGGTTCAACTCCTTCATTCTTTCCCAAATGCTTAATACGTATGTGAGGCCTCATGTAGAGTACGCATTCATGCCTGTCAGCCCTGTCTAAAATGTGTTCCGCTTGCACTGGAGACCCCACAGCAAAGGGCAACCAAGCATGTGAAGGAATGGTTCCATCTGTCATACTATCTGCGACCGAAAAGCCTGGCAGTGTACAACGGAATTTATCGCTATCTACGGGGCGACCTCATTTCGGCGTACCGGATCTTGAGAAATCTCAGGCACGTTTCCGCCACCTCTTGAAACTTAACAGTGACACAAAAACGGACGGTACACTAGTTGAAACTAGGCCGCACATGCAGTTAATTGGAACGCGGCCAGTATTAATTTTCTCTTCCAATTTGTCGGACGCAGAACCCTCTTTTGACTTGTTATTTCTGCGCCCACGCTACCCATTATTAAAAGTGACTCGACAATGAATTACACCGTCCGCATTACGCGATATGAATTCCTCTCATCGAGTGACGACAAGACGCAGAACAAATAGTACTCATCAACACGCCACGAAATTGAGGTAAACAGATATACTTGTGCGTAAACGTGTATACTGTCTTGCGTTCATAAACGCACATTTCACTTGATCGTCACTTATTTGTAAGTATGTAGTTACCATAAACAATCCCACGGGACCCCTCAACCATTGTCTCTTTCAGCCGTATTATACCATTATTCCATTGCTAATGTGGTGTATGCCCTTCATACTCATCTGTGGGCACAAATTGTAGCATGAACTGCTACTTTCGGAAAACCTACGGCTTGTCCTCAATTTTCTAGGAGCGCACGTGACAAATTTAAATCCTATCCCACTGAGTATATGCACCATACCCCAAGTTTACCTCCATCCACCTCATTTCGTTTTAACTCAGAGTGCTGCGTCAATGTAACTTGAAACATGAATTCCTTTATGATTCTAAATAACAATTTCAGAGGAAGAAGATTGTGAGCTGACACTATCATTTCGTGCATACTTGTCGGCAAGTACATGCCACTGACAAGAATGCAAAGCAATGTCACATGAAATCAATTATTAGTCAACTGTTTTCCGCTTGGTGCGTTGCACACCAGTCGGCAGACTTAATATCATAGGCAGTTAATTTTGGACACACAGTAGTGTGTGATGTCGAGTAATAACGATGACCTTGGGTAGTTCGAATACCTGAGGCCCTTGGCTGCGCATGGGGACTTTGTATGACTCATCGTCGGCTGAGGGTTGACCTCATCATGACGCACCGGATATTACATCTGGGTGATTACCCCATGTTGAGACAACTACTTCATCTGCGCACACCAAGCTGCACGCGAGGACACCGGTATAAACTTATCGTCCCGGATTTGAAGCGGGTCGCTCATCAACTCTGTTTCGAACGAAGAGTGGTGAATGTCTGGAACGACCTGCCTCAGCATATAGTAGAAGCAAACACAGTGGCTAAATTCAAGACGCTACTAGACAAACAATTTGCAGAGGCAAAGTACAAAGAGCGAAACGATAAATAAAAAGTTCATGTCCGAAAACGACGAATGATGCAGCTACACAGAGCAACCTCTACTCGCTGCTTCGCACCAGTTCTCAGTTCTCAGTTCTCATCCGGACGTGCCTGGTGGCCGGTGCACATCAAACATCTTGTAAGCGCAGAGGCAAGTTTACTTCTCAATTCACCGTCGCATGTCCCATTTTTTGCGGAGCCACGTTGAAAGGTGTTCATGGATTCGAATATCCAGCTTTCTATCAGTGCGCCCAACCTAGTTGTCTCCTCAACTACACGTGAATTTTCAGAAATAATGGGAAATGCACTGCTTCGATATGGGTTTCTTCATTGAACACTTAAGCAGCGCCATCCTACAATCTTCGTCTTCTGCTTTTCTTATTCGAATGAATTTTCTTACTCCATACATCTTACTCTCAAATCGGGTGGTTGCTCAACACCATGATTGCACAAAACTGTTGCCCTTTCATCTTCCTTTTCTACTTCTCCTTTTAATGAATAAACTAAGAGGCCGTTCTTAACTTCTTAACCAATGTTGTCGAGTTTACAAACTAAGAGCAGCACTTCATCATTAGCTTTACGGCCACGACACTCATTCTAGCTTGGTTTACTTTTGACTTGTGTGATTTCGCTCAACCATGTAAACGATGTTGTAGCGACCCGGCAAACCTTCTCCCACATTTTCAGGTTCCAGTGCCGACGGTTATGCTATATACGTCTTCGCCTATACTGGGTCGACCGATCGAATGAAAGCGAGGATACTGCAGAGTTCTTCTTTCTAGAAACTTGATATGAACTAGTACTATTAAGCCCCCACGAGGCAGTATAGGAAGTGTACGGCCAAACTGATGACAACAGATGCTCACAACCGTCTTCGCAAATCTGAAAAGCTCTAAAGAATAATAGAACTAACTGTCTCATTGCCATGGACTCCGCGAAGCACTCAGATCTTGAGTCTGCAATCGAACACCTAGTGCGCAACATGAGAAACCAGCGTAAAAGGGTATTATGAGCCAACTTGAACAACCTCACCAAGAATCTTGACCACACCAGCGGCGAACGATTTAGAAGAAACTGACCAGGTGGCCCACTCAGCACAATAGAAGTGGAGGTATTAATCAAATGGACTAATTTTAACTTCAAGGATGCTCCTGCAATTATTACTTGAACAGTTTAGAACATGTTTTGAAGACAAATGAGCTATCATATGAAGTTCAGCAACAACTGCAACAAACAATTTTTCGGATGATATTCCGTAAGAAAGTTACACAAGCTCTTTCCAAATAACGGGATACACTCAAAAAACTGCAGACAAGATATATATATATATATATATATATATATATATATATATATATATATATATATATGTGGCGGGAGAGCCTATGGTGCGCTGAGGCTGGTGGTGGCTAGATCCTGACAGATGGTCTACCCACTGCTGCTACTGTTACGCCATAATCTCATGTCCTGGGCGCCTCCACGTGGCGACCGCTGGGTGGGAGTTAGGTTTCGCCCTTCTCCCTGCTGAGATCCAGGACACCAATCCGCATGGGTCAGCTAACTGACCATGTGCTAGACCCGCTGCCTTTCGGGTGTTCATTTAATCGAAGGCTTTGGCTGCGGACCCGAGTCGTTCTCCTGTCAGGATTGGGCGCCCTGGCAGTATCCTAGTCCATCCTCTCCGGAGGTTAGGAAGTGGTCAATGGCCCACTTCCCGTAAAACCTAGCCATGGGAGACAACAGGTTTACGGGTTATATTCTCAATGCTCGATTGGCGTAGAGCACGAGTGCCACGCATTGTCTCTGACGGTGGGAGGACACTTCGGGGTGTTCAATGGTTTGCTACTGCCCGCCTCAAGCCAGGCAGCTCCTGGTCAAATTGGTGCAAACCCGCCAAAAACCCACCTGCGTCTGGCCGTGGTCGCAGGTGCGTATCCAATTACGGTCGCAAAACATACGATCATTGTTGCAGAACCTCAAAGGCTGCGTGTGACGGCCGTCAAGCAGATCCTCATCTGTCTCTGCACACACATTCCCGAGCTGGATCTGCTCTCCACTGCCTTGTGGGTCAGGCTATTGAGCCAAAGGCTACGGGCGGAGTCCCTCAAGCAAACCTCCGAATCACCCACTGCCTTGTGGGTCAGGCTATTGAGCCAAAGGCTCGAGGTGGAGTCCCTCAAGCAAACCTCCGAAGCCCAACGACCACCTCGCGTGCGATTGCCCACCAATGCAATCGTATGCCAGCGCGCAAAGCACTCAGCATCGGGTGCTGGAACGTGCGCACACTACTGGACCGGAACTCGAGCGAGCGCCCGGAGCGACGCACTGCACTGGTCGCAATGGAGCTGGCGCGCTACAACATCTATATTGCGGCGCTCAGTGAAACTCGGCTCGCTGAGCAAGGTAAGTTACATGAAGCAGGTGCTGGCTACACATTCTACTGGGTGGGGAACGCCGCCTCAGCACCACGTGAACATGGGGTCGGATTTGCAATATCCGATCGCCTCCATGGCCAGCTGGTGGGTGAACCAACGGGCATCAGCGCGCGACTGATGACTGTTCGCCTACAACTCGGAAGAGGTAAGTTTGCTACTTTTATAAGCACGTACGGTCCGACCATGTGTTATCCTGATGACACGCGTGATCAGTTCTACACTGAGCTATCCTCCGTGATACGGTCTGTGCTGAGGAGCGACCGACTATTTCTGCTGGGTGATTTTAACGCGCGCGTTGGGCGTGATGCATCAGCGTGGACAGATGTTATCGGTGCGCATGGCATTGGTTCAGCGAATGCGAACGGAGACAGGCTGCTCTCACTGTGTGCCACTCACGGCCTGACGATCACGAACACACGGTTTGCACTGAGTGCGAGTGATATAGCAACTTGGACGCACCCACGGAGTGGTCATGCTCACCTGCTCGACTATGTCATCGGACGTCAGCGTGATGTGCGTGAAGTGCGCATGACACGTGTACTGAGTGGAGCTGAGTGTGGTACTGATCACAAATTGGTTCGGACCAAACTGTACATATATTTTCGTAAATCGATGTATTGCACTCCCGCCGTGAATCGGCGTAAATTTAACGTTCTCTCCCTCGGTACTGTGGCGAAACGTACTGAGCTGGAGAAGGCGATGGCTTCACGCCTGTGTGATGTGGACTGCATAGCCACAGTGGGCGACCTGTAGCACCACATTCGCGACCAGGTGACAGCTGCTGCGGAGGAGACCATCGGGCGCGCAAACTGTAAACGGCCCGATTGGTTTGATGACAACAATGTGACGATTGACGCATTGGTGTCAGAGAAGAATGCAGCATTTGCTGCACATGTGGCAGATCCCAGTGACTTGGGGAAGAGTAGTCAGTTTCGCGAACTTCGACGGCGACTGACCCGAGAGCTCCGTCGCATTAAAAATGCATGGTGGACGGAGAAAGCGAAGCAGATGGAATGCTACGCCGAACGCCGTCAACACAAGGAATTCTTTGACTCCTTGAAGGCTTTGTATGGACCGTGATTGGAGCCGCTGAGGACACTGATCGATGGTAGTTCAGGCGGTACCTGCACCCAGACTGCAGACATAATGCAGGTCTGGCGGAAACACTTTGACTGTCTCTTGAACAACCGTTCAGAGATCGACTGGCCTACATTGAATGGCCTGAAGCAGCACGATGTGAAGGCGGATCTGGCGGATACGCCGACAATGGATGAGATGCAGAGAGCACTTGCTCAGCTGCGAAACGGCAGATGTGCCGGGGGTGACGGGATCCCGCCTGAAGTATTGAAACACGGTGGACCCGCGTTGTTGACTGCGCTGCACCACTTGGTGCAACGCGTGTGGATTGAGGAGGAGGTGCCTCCTGAGCTGAAGGATGCCCTTGTACTACCACTGTACAAGGGCAAAGGTAGCAAGCAATGTTGCACGAATTATCGTGGCATCAACTTGCTGAGTTGTGTGGGCAAGGTGATTGCCCGAATCCTGCTCAATCGCCTCGTGAGTCAGATTGTGGAACCAAACGTGGCGGAAGAGCAATGTGGATTCCGTTCGGGTCGCAGCACTATAGATATGGTGTTTGCGGCTCGTCAGTTGCAAGAGAAGTGCAGAGAACGACACCAGCCATTGTACTCGCTTTTTGTTGATTTCACCAAGGCATTTGATACAGTGAACCGCGAGGCACTGTGGCTGGTGTTGGGTAAGTTTATTTGACCGCGTAAGTTTGTAAGTTTAATTGAATGTCTGCACAGTGGTATGCGAGCGAGGGTGCAGCTGAGTGGAGAGACCTCGGATGACTTTGCAGTTGTCTCTGGGGTGAAGCAAGGCTGTGTCTTAGCTCCTGCCCTGTTTAATATATATCTTCATGCAATGTTGTCTTGTGCTTTTGATGCGGCTTGTGCTTACGGTGTTCTTGTGGAGCACCGTATTGATGGTGGGTTGCTGAACATCCGTCGTTTCGGTGCGAGAACTCTAGTCTGTGCGACAACTATCCGTATGTTGCTGTTTGCTGTGCTTGTTTTCACACAGCGCGGATGAGTTGCAGCACATGACTAGTGCTCTGGCTTCGACAGCGGCCAAATTCGGGCTCACCACCAACAAAAGCAAAACTGTTTATCTGTTTCAGCCTTCACCGGAGGTGCAATCTTCAATATTGCCGCAAATCAGCATTGGTGCTGAAGTGTTGGAAACCACCTCCCGCTTCTGCTACCTTGGGTGTGTGATGTCGACTGATCAGCAGCTACACGTTGAGTTGCGTAATCGCGTGTCGAAGGCGGCAGCGGCATTCGGGAAGCTTGAGTACCGAGTGTGGAACAACCATCAGCTTAGCATTGGCACGAAGCTGATGGTGTACAAATCCATGCTGCTGTCCGTTCTTTCATACGGCAGTGAAACGTGGACGATGTACCGTCGGGATGTGCGATATCTCGAGCGGTTCCATCAGCAGTGTCTGCGACGAATTTTGCGGATCGGCTGGGGCGCCAGAGTTGCAGACACGGAAGTGTTGCGCCGAAGTGGGATGTATGCAGTGGACGGCTTACTTTTACTGAGACACCTGAGATGGCTCGGTCATGTGAGCCGTATGGATTCGACGCGAATACCGAAACAACTTTTATACGGTCAGCTGAGTATAGGGAAGCGGCATGCTGGGAAACCAAAGTTACGTTACCAGGACATGAATAAAGTGAGCCTCACACGTTCTAATCTTGATTGCAGATCATGGGAATCGAAGGCGGTTGATCGTGGTGCATGGCGCGATCTAATCACGAAGGCAGTTGCTGAAGTGCGGGAGAAAGCCCTCATGCATGCAGAGAAGAAGCGGCAAGTTCGGAAGCGGCAAGCACCAATGAATTGTACTCCATCGACATCGAGCGCATGGTGCTGTAGAACATGCGGTCGCGAGTGCCTTAGTCAGGCAGGCCTAGTGAGCCATGAGAGAGGTCACTCGGGACCACTGCCGAAGCGCCGACGGGTCCAGCAGTGAACGTAGGCAGCACCGGCGCAGCGTTTGTAGGCACGCTGAATTCGATTTACTAACCGCGTGCTTGCATGCCAAGTCTCTTTATTTCAGGTGGTGGGTTTACAGTTTTTACTTTAATGCTTTTCTTTCTCATATAAATATCTCCCTGTACTCTATTCCATTAACTTGCACACATCGCCTAAGCCAATTGTATTTGATTTCCATAATATTTTTGTGTTCGTGGCATTCCGTGAACTATATTTCCTGACCTCGTGCACTTAGCTAGGATTTGTTTGTAAACAACTTATTACATATGCTATTTAATTGAGGTCTATATCACCGTTTCCTTATGCAATAATCGAGTTTTTCTCTGTCTCTTTTTCATTTCTCACTCTCTCAAATGTTTGGCTGTTGTTTGATATCCCCGGTGTGGCTGCGCTTGATGTGCATGTTGACAAGGTGCCTACCTGTCTATTACCCACTACCTCGTCCATACTGGCTCCAGGACACAGTCGGTCATTGCTTGAGGGGACAGGGTGCACGGTCCTTGTGGCCGTGTTAGGATCAAAGAGTGGTTCCATGCAGTCAGTTTGGAGCGGACTACGGTCCAGCCACCGCCTTGTGTGCAACTGATTCCCAAATACAGCGTGCTTGTGTTTGCCTGTGAAGGAGTGTGGGCCGGCTTCGTTGATGAAACGTGGTTCCCATCCGCATGCCTCCCGGTCTTATTCCTTCGGGTTTACACTGGATATGGGGTGTGTGGTTGGAGCTGTGGGTGGTGCAGCGCAAGCCATCCATGGTCCCTCTGTAGGCGCAGGCGTCCTGTGGCTTGCCACAGTGACAGGCAAATCCGAAACCGGATGACGCCAACGATATATATATATATATGTATATATGTATATACAATCTGTTGCACAAATATAGTGCCGTCGGATTGATGACGCAATAGGAGAGCGGAGTCGGAACATTCTTGCCTAGTTTTCCAAGCACAGTTTTTGTGTAGTTTTTGATAGCTTTTTTTACCGGAGGGAAAGGGAATCACCGCAATACGCAACGGCACATTTCCATCATTATGTCCATAACCTCCAACTAGTGTTTGTCCGTATTTCTGGGACGCCAACCAGGAAGTCAGAGACCAAAGACGGAGGCTAGCTGTTTCGAGAGCTTTTTGATGCTGGTTCAAGCCGTAGGCTATTTAATGCGCAGTCTCCTCAATTCCTGACAAGCAACCGCCAACAACGCCCAACTCGGAAGACGCCAAGCGGCATGAGTAATACGTGGCCAAGCCAAATTAGTTGACGCACCAATACTAGCTCCTCGTGCCAGTTGCTCTCTGCCGAAGACACGCTAACTTTCACATTGGTTACTTGGTGCAGCCACCATACACCATCGTTGGATCGCAAGCAACGGTGCTCGAATACAGTCAGTCGGTGCAGGTCAACGGCACGAACCGGCCATGTCTCGCAACCGCATAACAGTACAGCGTAGGCAGTTGCGTAATAAACTTGCTCTTTTATGGAGTGACGGATGTTATGGCTGCACCACAACTGCCTCAGACAATAGAAAATGAGACGAGCTGTTTGGAGACGCACGGAAACTTTGTCCGCAGCAGCTCTGCTAGCAGTAACGCAGCTCCTCAAGTAGACAAAACTATCCACAACTTCCAGTGTCGCACCACCAAGAGTGGGTGCAGGTAAAGGCACCTGCCAGTCTTGAATATTAGCTTCTTACTTTGGTGGGGATAAGTTCATGTCATACTTTGGCGCTTTAATCGCCAAACAGGTGTGTGCAAGTTGAACGGCTTATGGATCGTCACCCAACAAGATATCAACAACAGAGTCTAAATCAGCTACTCGACTACCTGGAAGAACATCAACGCCAGCGTACAACCTATCTTTCAGAGCATTTTGAAGACATTCCCATTGACAAACTTGAAGTGAAATATGCGTACAAGGCATGCCTGTCAAATCCCACCAGTGATAACGAAGGAAGACAAAAGGCTTGCTTTAATCCCTAACTCCACCCGATGTCAGACTGTACATAGTACACGGTACGGAAAGGAATTTATCGGGGACACCATTCTACAGCCGACGTCGCCACAATGAAGTCCTGTCGACAGAATCGAATACAGCACGGATATGCAGGCACACAACAGCCGGTGACTCATGATACAACTGGGTAAGCTCAAGGATCTGGAGGAGTGTGAAAATCTGGTCGATGCAGCCGCCACCAAGGCGGAACCCAACCTGTTCTTTCCGCTGTAGCGATTCATGCGTTAGGGATAGCCTACGAAGTACGATAGATACCAGAAGACCGGAAACAAAATTATATGCCTGTAGTCGGAGCAGAATGTTCGCCGGCTCTTTGTGGAGATGGGGATGACTGTCGGATCACCAGAAGACCATATAACCCCGTCTTTGGACCAGACTTCTGAGAGCAAAGCGGCGAGTTCTCTAACCAGCGAATAGCCATTATTCTTAACTAAGGCGGGAGGTAAGCCATCATGGCCGAGTGGTTTAGGACGCTGCAAGAAGCGGGAGGATCTGTGAGGATAGACCACTGAACATGAGTGAGCGCTCCAGACAAAACGGATGGAGGTGGTGGCTTGCGAAACTGCAAGCCAAAATGTTCAGCCCATCGTTCCCATGTTACTTGTAGCTTAGTATGTATGGAGGCATTCATTTTGCAGATTGTTTCACTTAAACGAGACCAGAAACCTTTGGTGACTTAGATGAGATGGAACAAATTTCTGTTATTATCATCATTAGAAAACGCCATCGCTATAGCAGGTTCACACAGTCACGCTTCACGTAGCTTTTGTAAAGTTCTGCAAAATTCTCAATCCGATGATCGATGTTCTTCACAACGGTTGTCGTCGGCCGGAATCGCGCGGGGTCTGTCCATCAGCAACAAGGAAATAGCGGTGATCCAGCTTTCGGCGGGTGATGGGTAACTCCCCAACCGTTTATGATGGTAGAAAGTAAGGCATTTTCACGCACAAGCACTGTGAATTTAGATCGCCGCCAGAAATTGAGGTAAACAGTGTCGTGAGAGACCTGTTACTTGACCAACTTCGTATGGTCTCGTAGATTTTCGACGTTCGGTAGGTAGTGCGCCTACTTTAGTGATCCCTCGAAACGCATGCCAGCCTTACCAAGACGCAGTGCATGATCGAACTCTAGACAAGTTAAACAGTACGGTCGGCAGTACCTTACTCTTCCGCGCCACCTCTAACTTATTGCTGTAGTAGATTGGAACCACCTTAGCGTATGAGAATATGGGCACCAGGTATCAGTCTATCTTCGAGTGGCGTAAACTGGTGCTTGGAAAGTATGGGCGATGATGAGAACAATGCGTCAGTAGTCTGTTCCCTAACCCGATGGACTACTACCGAAACAAAGCTACACGCAGAAAGAGGCTAGTTTGGCAACAGGCGCTCAACTCCTGCGTTAAAATCTCCGGCATGAGTGACGAAATTAGATTGTTTGTAGAAACGCAGGCAATGCGTCTTTCCACGCATCCGAGCTGCATTTTGTAGGAGCGTAGGCGGAGATGAGAAATAAGACATGCTTAGTATCTCCACGCTTAGTTATGTGACCCTGTAGCCTGCCTACACATTGCCGACTGTTGATTGGAACTAGTCAAGCAAATCGGTCTCAGCCCGACCAGCTTGGCCAGCGGCTGTATACTCTGGGTCCCCGGAAATTCGTAACTGATATATCACGTCGGTGTTTCTGGTGAGTTCCTTCAGATGATGGCACGAGTGTTTTGCAATCTGGTCTCCGAAAGGCAACTGATGTCTACCGAGAGCATCTCAAGTGTGCAGGCCACACACGCTTGCCTTTAGATCTCCATCAGGGTGGGGATATTGAATGTTGCAAGGCCGGATGAAGAACCAGATCGAAGCGAATCTGAGGCACCACCAGAGTGTGAGAGGCCTGTGATCGTCAGGCATCAAACACCGTGAGTTTGACTGTTACTTCCGCCAGGTGTGATCAACGAGCTATTGCTGGCAGTGACCGGGGGGGACATAATTTTAGAAGAAAGGGACGTGGGGTAATCTGTGAGTGGAGGTTGAGCAATGTAATTAGACGAGCCAAGAAACGCAGTAAGAGTGAAAGCAGTAGTATATTCCATCCAGGATTCTTCAATGGACAGTATACTACCCGGATGCGCATGTCCGAGTTTTTGATCTGGTCTCTAACCTACAAAACGGCAGAGTGGTATGTGGGATTCGTAATCCGTTGGGATCCATAGACCAAACAACTGGTTCATACGCCTTTAGGTCCGGCAATGATTCAGATGCCAAAAGCATTCAAGCATTACAGTGCCACTCAGAGGAAGGCCAAGAGCGATGACTTTATTTAGTGGCTAGTCGCATCCACCACGTCAAATTGTTGTTAAACGAATGTGTGCTGTTTATAGACATAAGGCATGTCAGGCGAGAACCCACCACGTGCTAGAACACTGCCAGCGAAACGTTCGCTGGAATGGGGTACATCCGAATCACACAGCCGGGACCACGAGGAGGTGGTCCGACCAGCCAGCGAAGTGAACTAAAGGAACAATACTATATAAAACTCAGTGGTCCGAAATAAATAGCGAAGGTAACAAACTTATAGCTAAGTAACAACGTCTGTTGGTCACGGTAGTAGTGGCAGCCTTATAAATCAATTTGTGTGTACAATTCCGGCCTCAGATGTTAGATACAAATGGCCTCGGCAATTGACACGAGTCGCAAACGGAAGCCTTGCGAAAAGCGTTAGGGCAGTGCGTAGAAGACTTTGGAGGCTTCTCAGAAGCTGTATGACCATAATTGAGGTGGTGTGACTTACTTGAGCTGTTTGAGGACCTCATTTCACCTTCGTAAAACTACGTCGGAATGTGCTCCATTCAAGTCAACACTGTGCTTTGTGGGCCCATGAAGTGTGAATATTGCGCCGAAACGTAAGCCAATGACACAAATAAAACCAGTGTAAGTATAATGGCAACCTGAAACCGTGACAGTAATATTACCAAACCACTTTAGCAATCAGTTCTTGTTTGACTAAATTGTGATCCCTCAAAAAGCATGACAAATAGGGAAGAACTGACATAACAAAAGCCCGTGTGCGAGCATAAATTGCTTCGTACGTTAGTCTGGTCGGGGAAATTGAGAAACATTCCGACAGTTCACTATCGAATAGGTGAATGGTTTGGGTGATTATGTTAGACGCCAGTGTTCCGCGGGAGTTAAGGTGATTGCACACAGTGAGGTCAGTAGATTCCGTCATTGAAATGCCGCTACATTTAGCAATGTGCTTCAGTGACTTGTTGACCACATTGAAATGCCCGTTAACTGTTCGAGAAAAATCACGGTATTAGCAAATTTTCAGGTGCGGTAATACGCGAGCGATAATGAACAGTAAAATAAATAACTAGTTACGGATGAGGACTTAGGTCGGAAGAGGTAGAAAGTTAGTCTCCAGACGAACGTGGTCACAGAGCAGTGTATTGGTCGATTCATGGCGCTGAAATAACTAGTGGGAAATTGCATGTACTTAAACAAGTGGATGACGTTATCTCAGCAACCTGAACAGAATTATTGAAAATGTTGAAAAGATTGGTACCTCTGCTGTCACAACGGGGTTTATTGGGATTGGCGCTGCATGGGCCCCGTATTCCTAAAGGTGAGTGCAGCCACCATTGGTAGACAATACAACAGTGGTTTATAATTGCTGCAAAAGGGTACACTTGACAAATTCCATACAACGATTAGGACAGAATTACAAGAGGAAGGTAAAGCTTTTAACAAAATATGACAAGTACTGATGGATTCATCAGGCTTCTCGCATTATTACTGATGTAAATACACTTGCTCGGTTGTATGGGGAATTATGAGGCGTACACCGTTTGGTTGGTTTTATAACATTACTGGATGAGCACATGATATGGAATCACTTATAATTTGTGGGATTTTTACCCCTGTAGATTCCCTGCATGCGCACCGAACCGGCGAAAGCAGTGTTCATCGTCCTATTCAAGTAGCCCCCTGCATTTAATTCCTGTAAGAAGTGTCCTCCTAGTTTATCTTGAAAATTGCAAACCATTCCAATTTCTTGGTTAACGAAAAAAGCCAAGATGCATGAACCCACAATCTTTGTGTGGATTAGGACAGAACAACAATGGAAGAATAGTTTATTGTGGGTAAACAACGATCCATAACATGTCCAGGTGGGTGGAGAGAATTCAGCGAAGAAAATATAATGAGTGAGTCTAGATGTGACGAATTTCTACCTATGCCAATCAACTCCCCCTACTACTCCACTGTAATCAGTACGCAGACCAAACTGCTTATAATGTCATAAGTTAATTGGCGGCTTAAGTTTGGTAAGCTCGTCGCTTGGTGAGGGGGCTACCCTGTCCTCTGCACGGCAGTAACGTGTAAGTCAGTGGATAGTGAGCGGCACTATATCACATCTAGTAACGTATTTACGATGCGCGTTACCGTGCCTCGTAGCTCAGTGGTCTCAACCACGGACTGGCAACAGTCGAGGTGCGGGTTCGAGCCCTACCAGGGTTCGATGGAATGCGCATTGCGGACGATTTACGAAAGGATGGAACGCGCGTACAGTGCTTTTCCGGGCGTGTGACGGCTGTCTGAGTGAGTTTAGATGTGACGAATCTCTACCTATACCATTCAACTCCCCCTACTACTCCTCTGTAAAAATGCAACGTGTTTTGGCGGACTCACCATGGTGGTCGCACTGAGAAGTGCGTAGAAAAGCTGAGGTTTATTTCGATTCGCCTTCTGACTACATAACCGGCACATTGAGTATCGATTTTAGTGTACAAAAATATCTTAGTTTTTACAAAGATTTATATGAACCTTGTACTTTGACCTTTCACCAACACCACATATAAAAGGTGATGCGTTCTTCGATGAGACTATATACAAAGTTTCTTTTTACTCAGGTGGGATACTTATCATTACTCCGGAAACCGGAGACAGGAATGAGAAGAGCACTACAGGCGATTCGGCGGAGAAATACAAGTTTGTGCCATCTACCAAAAAGCACTGCACGTGCCCGAATGAATAGCAAAATATTAACCAACGTAACAGATTCCACGAAGCGGAAGTATCTGGGAGACTCAGCTGCATTGCAGCACATTCTATCAGGCCCAAACCCTGCTTACAAAACAGGACTGCTCCAAGAATCCGTTGGGCCAGTTATCGCTGCGAAGGCAAAAACAAGATATACAAAACCTTCCTTAATGCGTTCGAGTAATCGTCGAGCGCTTATCAAACGCAGTCAAAATTATTACCCCAGGGTCGAATTCACTACTGACCTGCACCTGGGTGTGGGTAACGCAGTGAAGAAATCTCTAGGTAAAGCAAAGTTTCCGACAACTGGCAAATCGTTACAGCTAAGAAAACATGTCAACAGAAAAAAGCAAATCGATGGAAATTTGTTGTTGTTGGAGTATGAGCGAGACTTGTTCTCACCTCAGAACATGGTACCATGGCTGTAAGGCCCCAAAAAGTGGATTTATTCAGTGATTTGTTCCCTCATCAAATGAACCATTTGTGTAAAACCTATACCATAACGGAATCACACACTATTCCGCAAGCCGACTGGTTATCTAAAACCAGGCGTCATCTAAACCAAAAATTCTACGAAAATGGACTTCAGCTTGACGGTTTTTTCCCATCTGACTTCATGAATTCTGTTTTGCTTATACTATACGTTCTAGATTCGCATGGTCTTCACAGTTTAACGTTGATACATATACACCTGCTGCGGTATGTCCAGGAAGTATTGAGAACCTGGTTAAAGATGATGTTTGTTGTGCATGATAAAGTTGTAGATATTGGTACTGCGTCACAATGAGGCCAGTAGTGTTCAGCCAAAAGTAAGATATCATATGATATAGTGTGCAAGATCTAAGTCCTATGATCCCAATAAATACGACTTCCTTTTCCTCTTGTACTGAAGTCGAGTAGGGCAGTGAATTTAAGCAGATGAATCCCTGCGTTCCAAATGTCCTGGACAAGAAGTTTAGTTTCACTGCTTGGAAAGACAATCGTGTGCATAGCTGCAATTCGAGGCTCTTGGCATCTACTTGATCCTGAGGCCCCATCTTGCCCACTTTTCCACTAAACTCCGGTCAGCAACTAATTGCAGCTGCTCCCATCGGCTGTGTATTTTCCGAAGTTACGTGTGATTAAGGGGAGATAACACACCGAAGAGTTAAACTGGTGGACTTTTGGTATTTCACATTCCGTATGGTACGCAGTGGTCCGAGTGGGTGCCGTAGCAGGTCAAGTGAGCTCTCGGTTTGATAAGCCGACGGTTCACCACAACACAGCAGCCGAGCTAAGAAAGCAATAACACGGTTAGCACGTGGAAGAGTAGATTAGTAGAGAGTGCAACAAATACAATCAGGAGACCATGTGACCAATTATAGCTGCATCTGGCATCTACAAGAATTTAGTGAATAAAGCACAGGTCAAATATTCACAATTTAATTATTTAAACATTTTATTACACATTTGTGATTGATAAAATATCTGTCAACCATGGTAAGGCGTACTAAGAATTAAGACTGCAACTTCACTCATAATTTTGTACTTTCCGTGGTACCGATAAAACCCATCTAGAAAGGGAAGCTAATACATCGTCGTACGAATCGGAGTTTTAGCGGAAGTCCAGATAGCAGTTTCAGAAGGCAGACCGAAGGCATAGAAGTCCTTATTTAGTGCAGTAAAATGTTCCCCGCTGGCCCAGCTATAGAAACAACACCTGTAGGTGCTGCTAGCCAAGGTAACAAAACAACGAGCTGCACACGAATAGTCGCAATTCACGAACCGAACGCGTGCCAAACGTGATGGCGGTGCTCGAATGAGGCAACCGAACAAAACTTGCAGTTCGACGTCCCGCACCGATTGCGTAAGTGTACATGGCAATACTAATTTTAGTTGATTCTATAAAGATAAACCGGGGAAATCGCCAGGCCGTTACAGTTTCGCAACTTAGCCACGTTAAGGAGCGCGGTCTGCTTGGGCATTAGGCTTAAATTACGCGATGCAATCGACTGCAGGCTAGCTCAAACTTTGGTCACGCTAAAATGAACGCCGATACAAGCAGACCCCTCTCCATGATATAGTCTCTAGATTGGTGGAGTTGCGGATTTCGCGTATTTGACAGGCCCGTGGGGAGGAAGTCCTTTATATTCCAGAGATTAGTGAGGTTATTGACTCTCTCGATATCTACGCGTAAGTAGTATGCGTTCGCTGGCCATTACGATTGAGGGTTTTGACATTAGTCTGGACAACGTCCCGCAGTCTGGTGATTAGCACGGGGCTACGCTTACATAGGTGACAATGCGTTCAGGTGGTGGCGCTATCCTTCAATGGAACAATGGTATAGTACGGATAAAAAGTCCAAGTTTTCACAACTTCCGCAGGATGGCTTATATGAATTACGTTAGTTCAACAATTTACACTAAAGTGGAACGCGCATTTGTGAACTCACCATATTTTTCACGCTAACACAAATATCTACACATCCACCCTGATTTCGTGGGGGCTGGTGAGCACAATCTTTGTCTGCACCTTGTCGTCACACAATAAACAGAAATCAAATCAAATACTGTAGGTAGAATAATGCATCGTCGAGTCCTTTTTCAAAAACGGGTAGCGTGGGCGTAGGTACACCAAAGGTCAAAAGGGAGTTCCACGTTTGACAAATCTGATCGCCGCGGAGGTGGAGTCGCCTTGTAATCAGATGTGGTGTAAACATATCGAAAACACACCTTTAACTCAGCTGATAAAACTGCTGAAGCTCTTGCAGTTGAAGTCTGTACCGAATCAACACAAGTTAAAATTGTGCTGCTGTATAGGAGCCCTGATAGCGCTTCTGGGAGTTTCATTGACTTCATCCGCAATCACTCTGCGAACAGATGCATGATAATGGGTGACTTCAAAGTCCCTGAGGTAAATTGGCATGACCTATCTTATGAGACAACGACAACAGGGTTGGCTACCGAGCTTGTTGACTTGACGCTGGAAGTACCCTTACACCAATTTGTCAATCGACCCACCAGGTACATGGTGGGTCATGCTCCTTCTCTGTTAGACTTAGTTTTCGCAGTCGGTTGACTTTGTGAGTGACCTTGAGTACGGTCCCCCTTTGGGAGCCAGTGACTATACGTGTTTGTCATTCACTTGTGCTCTCATTAGAGACTACGATTCACGCAGGGTCCGGACTCCGAACATTTGGCACGACGACTTTTCGTCTATTAGAGCCAAGGCAGTAAGTTTCCATGCATCATCTTGCCGGATGATGATATACGGACGGCTTGGGATGCGCTTAAGTCTTTCCTCTTTAATATATCCCACTCCCACATCCCATTTTCGATGAAGAAGAGTACCAAAGCGAAGCCACGATGGTTGGACTCAGTCGTACACCAGCTAATGAATAGACGGGCAAGATGCTGGCGGATCTACTGGACAGTTCTCTCAGAATGTACTTTGCGGCGTTATCGAAAAGCTCGGAATGCTTGCAAGAGTCATTTACGAGCTACTAGACTTAACTATGAGATGGAGCTGGCTGACAGCCTCCGCGAATCCCAAACGATGCCTCGTCTACGTTAAAAGGCGTAGTAACGTTGGCTCATCTATCCCAGTGTTATTAGGTAGCAACCGCACCATTGCCAACACTGATCACGAAAAGGTATGTCTACTCAGTGGCCAGTATGCCGGGACTTTTGTTCGGGATGAGCAGTTGCCGCTTGTTGACTTGGCAATGAGAGTCCCACAGAACTCTTGTTTAACACACGTCACAATTTCGGAGCCAAAAATTCTCCATTTTCTTCAGCGGCTAAATCCGCTGGGATGAATGATATTCACCCTATAATAACAATAAGTGCGGCCCTACAAAGACCCTTATGGAACACTGCAGTCCACATCAGTTGGATCAGAAAATGAGCCCCGAACTCGCACCTGATGGGGCAGCTTAAGTAGGAACTTTCTCATCCATTCAAGGACAGGGTTCCCAATTCCGTACGCTTGCAGTTTTTGGAGAAGTATACCGTGATCTAATTGGTCGAAGTCCTTAGAAAAGTCGAGACAGATGACACTAGTGCCGGTAGCACTCTCGGTTATTTCGGTTGGACTGCCACTCGCAACCAGTAGACTGGTCCTACATGACCGAAGCTGACAAAATCCGCGTTGCATCTGTGCTACGTTAAAACTTTCGAAGAAAGCCCTTAATGCCTCGACTATGATCATCATCTTTGAGAGCACCGGGAGGAGAATCACTGGGCGATAGTTGGCGGGATCCGAACGGTTATCACCTGCTGTTCTTCCAGGCATCTTGGGAAAAAGGGCTTAAAGGCTCATTTATCCTAGTAGCTTCCAACTGCAATGTTTTAGGGGGCATATTGTTAACCCCGGGGGAACTATGAGTGCGCAACGCTGTCAGACTCCTCAAAGTGGTCACCGAACTAAAACTGAAATGTCTAACTACTAGCAATTGGAAGAATTAGACAGGCATGTGACACATGCTGGTAGCGCGTCAGCAAACTGAAGCATATTGTAGCCGTAGAAGCTTGGATGCATCCTTGGCATTTCGAGCACATGCATTTGGTGAGGTAAGTAGATGAACACCGCCCTTCACATTCCGGATGCTGTTCACATGTTTGTACTGAAGCTTATTTCTGGCACAAAACCTTTGCACTAGGTTCTGCTGGTGTACTAATTTCCCCTCAAGAACAAGTGTGTTACAGTGATCATGATGCAAGTGGTATTTGCTCTCGTTGTCAGGGCCATGGTTCCTTCGCTATACATGTCACACTGCGCCTCTTACTATCAGGAGTTTTCGGGTTCTGTTTCGTATGAATGATTGTGAGGATTTAATCAGATCACTGAACTTGCAAGCAAAGTCCATCGTGTCCTTAGTGACGCAACGTTGTGTTTTACTAGAAATAGTGAACATATCCCCACAATATTTAGTTCGAGCTACCTAATGCCCAGAACACAAGAAACAGTATCAGAAGCAGATGCCACCGTCACCAACGCAACACAGGGTTAAGAGTATGTGCTGATTTTAATGGAATTTGGAGATCCAAATTTGCTTAAAATTTTGTGTAACAAGCGACAAGAACAGTATTCCGTTCTGCAAGAAACCTAATTGGCTGGAAATTTGAATGGTTATTCGACTGCTTTACATGATCAGTTGCAGTAAAATAAATCGTTATCTTTAGTCCATACACCTCCGTTGCTTTGGGCTCGTAGTGACATAAGTAAATCATGTACACTGACAGCATCAACGCTGGACTTTAAAAAAGTGGCATCAGCAGTACGGCGATACAGAGTACCGACTCTTCGTTGCCGCGCGACCAACGCCAGTCGCACGTGGACCAAGGATACGGCGTGTCACCCGGTTCCTACGCGGGCTCGAACCCGCGCCCTCGGATTACAAGCAAGGCTTAGGATCCAAGGAACTAGGGACCGGTGGACTTTAAACAAGGTTCCCGTTAGAGTTACGCTGAAAATGAAGGGGTTTAAAACACTGCTTGAAAATATGAACCACCTAAATATTTACAAATTATGTTAAAGGCTTTTGAGAAGTGCGCACTTCGATTAGTTGTCATTACAGTTAAGTTGCTGCGTTATGATGTCTAGAGCTTCAAGGATGCTTTAGCTACTGATTTTATGAGCAGCAATGAGGATGCAGTGTTTCAGTCTACTTCTTGTAATGACGCGCATAGCTAAATGGGCACAGACAAGGTTTAATTAATGGTAGGAAACTTGTAGTGACCTGGAGGATTCCAAGTATGATTGTGTAAATTATTCTAAAATATGCTAAAATTAGTTTTCTTAGGGAAGTAGGCGGTTTACCTGTCGGAATTATGTTCCCCTTTGTTTGAAGCACAAACACGACATCCGCTTTTGAAGCCCGCGACTCGGACTGCGAACGACACCGCTTTCACGCACTTGACACCCAACTACATATTCCCTATGTAGCTCTCCACTGCTGCCCTAATTTTAGCATTAGCTAGCTCTTCTCCCGTGCAATAAACCTTTTCCTTAGCTTAATTTTGTGCGTTCTACCCATTGCCTTTGGCTGGCCGCCTAGCAACGTACGAGGAATATGGCGCACGACCTACGCGCTATAATAGGTGACCCCGAAAATTTTCTTTGTTTAGTTTGTTCCTAATAGTTGTTTTCAGATCCGGTAACTTATTCCGTCTACCCCCATCAAACTTTTTATTATTTAACTTCACTTTCACTGGCTTCGTATTTTTTCACCATGGAGGTCAATCACCTTCTCAAGATGCGCACTCTAGCCGAGCTTCTCTCTGTTCGCGACTTTTGCTTAAAGAGATGTGGCTTCGTCGCCTGCCACGTGACATACTTAACCCCTTGTACGCAAATAATGCGCCTCTTTCTCAGCTCACTGACTTTGCCGACCGTATTTGGGAATCGAACGCCCAAATTTCTCAGATTCAGTCTACTTCCAGTACGGAAGTAGCAGAACTAAGAGCGAAAGTAGCAGCACTGACCAATCGACTAGGGAACCTAACACAGTCCTGATCCAACCGCCGAAATCGTTCCAGCAGTCACACTCATTCCAGATCATGTCCGAAATCTTCGCCTAGGTCGATCGATTGCTGGTACCACGGGCGATTTGGTCGTCAGGCCAGACCGTGTTGCCTGTCCTGTTCCTTCCAGCGTAACAGACAGCGAAACGCGCCGACCAGCACGTAGGGCGGACGGACGTTGCTGGCTGCTGCAGTCCCCTTTTCTTCGTCACCGCTCGCAGTACGGGGGTACGATATCTCATTGACACTGGATCAGAAGTCAACCATATGCCACGTGATTCCAATGACGTTGTTGAAGAGGTGACCTGTTCATTGCGCGCAGAAAACGGCACCACCATTCTCGTGCGTGGCCGACGCTCGCGCACGCTTACTTTAAACCTACGACGTTCTTTTAAATGGATCTTTCTCATCGCAGATGTCCAGACGCCAATTCTTGGCCCTGACTTTCTGCAAAACTTCGATTTTTTGTTGGCGCGAAGCAACGTCGTCTGATCGATCGCCAAACAAATCTGGTAGTTATAGGTACCTTGACCGACATTGAGTCAATCAATGCTATATTCGCCAACCAATCAAGCTCACCTATCGGTCAGGTGATTAACACCAAGTTCCCGCAAGTCTTCCGTGCGATGTCACCATTGCTATCCGCCAGTGAGGCTGTGAAACATCACATCGTTACCAAAGGTCTGCCTGTTTTCGCCAAAGCCAGGCGAATGACCCCTGAGAAGCTAAAAATTGCTCGCGCAGAATTCGAGCACAGCCTTGAACTAGACATCCTTCGTCCATCTAAAAGCCCGTGATCGTCGCCGCTCTGCATGTTGCTTCAAAATTCAGGAGACTGGCGTCCATGTGGTGATTACCGCGCGCTCAATGACGTTACTGTTCCCGACCGCTATCCTATTCCACACATTCAGGACATCACGGCTGGCCAGCGCGGCACCCGTGTGTTCACGAAAATTGTTCTGGTCGTCGCTTACCACCAGATCCCAGCCGCTGAGGAGAATATACACAAGACTACCGTAATCACGCCGTTTGGGCTCTTTTGAAGTCTGCGTATGCCCTTCGGTCTCCACAACGCAGCCCGGACTTTTCAACGATATCTCGATTCAGTCACTAGAGGTCCAAATTCGTCTATCCAAGCATCGACGATATCCTAGTTGCTAACGCTTCTAACAAAACCACGTAGAAGATATCAAGATGCTTTTCGATAAGCCGGTCGTTAATAGCATCACTGTCAATCCTGACAAACGCGTATCTCACCACCCTTCCGTCAAATTGTTGGGCCATCATATTGTTCAGTATGGCATACAACCTCCAGACGATAGAATCCGTGCCATCACGGACTTTCCGGTCCCGACTACGTTAGTCATGTTTCGCCTTTTCAACGGCATGTTCTACTATTATCCTTCCTCACTGTGCCAGTTCGCTAAGTTCCCTAACCGCCCTACTTCGTGGACGCAAAAACGGTCAGGTAGAACTGACTTCTGCTGCTTCCGAAGCGTTCCAGACTAGCCAAAAGGCTGTAGCCAAAGCCGTTATGCTTCACCATTTCGATCTAAACGCTCCGCTCAGTGTTGCTATTGACGCATCGTACACCGCCATTGGCGTTGTCCTACAGCAACCTACAGATAATGCTAGAAACCCCTTGCTTCCTACTCTAGTCGCCTACAATTTGCCGAAGGCAAGTACAGCACGTTTAGTCGCGAACTGCTGGCCGTTTACCCTACCCTTCGACATTTCCGACACGTCCTTGCAGATAACACCTTCATTATCTTCACCGAGCACAAGCCGCTTATCTACGCATTCCGAAATCAATCAGCTTGACACTCACCGCGTGAGATTCATCAGTTGGATTTCATTGCCAAATTCTCAACTGATATCCGACGCATTCCTGGTCAACAAAACGTCGTCGCTGATGCGTTTTCAAGAGTATCTGCGATCGGCCCTGCCTGGCAGGCAATCGAATTTTCTGCTATGGCCGCTGCGCAATCAAACGACCAGTTTTTCGGAACTTCGTCATTCTTCACTGAAGATATCCGCATCCCCTGTCATCATCTGACGGCACGATTTTATGCAATAATTCGACCGGGCGACCTCGACCTGTTGTTCCAGAAACCTTTCGACGCTTTGTTGTTGACACGCTTCATAACATAACCCACTCAAGCATTAAGGCCATTGTTAAACTCATCCCCGATAGATACATTTGGCTCGGAATGCAACGCGATCTTAAACGCTGGACACGCAGCTGTCTCACGTGCCAGCAAAACAAGATACAGCGGCACGTGGCCACTTCGCTTGGTCGTTTTCCGCCAGTCTCAGCTCATTTTGCCCATGTCCATCTTGATGTGGTTGGATGCTTGTCACCGTCCAAAGGAATGGTCTACATCTTGACCATGATCGACTGTTGCACCCGTTGACCCGAAGCCATCCCCATTCCCGACCTTTCTGCGGAAACCGTAACACGCGCTTTTGTTGAGCGCTGGGTCGCTTCACATGGCTGTCCAGTCACAGTGACTACCGACAGCGGTCCGCAATTTGAATCTTCCTCTTTTACCGAGCTACTTAAGGTTGCCGGATGTCGAGGAATCCGCAGGACCACCTATCATCCGCAGGCGAACGACATGGTGGAACGTTTCTACCGACACCTGAAAGCTTCCCTTGAGGTGCCGCCTATGATCCACCTTGTGATCCGGTCAGCCCTAAAGTCTGATCTAGGTACGTATAGCGCCCAGTTAGTATATGGACAACCATTACGTTTACCTAGCGGTTTCCTTCCCGATAGTTCCTAAATAACACATTACGACGCGAATTATGCTGGTCAGCTAGCCACAACCGTACGTCACTATAAGCTTCCGGACATCAGAGAACAAGAAGGTAAGTCTTTTGTTTCACAAAATATACGGCACTGTCCGTTCGTTTTCCTCCGCGTCGATGGTCTCCGCAGAGCACTGGAGCGACTTAGGAAAGTCCTTTCAAGGTTCTGCAGCTTAAAGACCGCGTCTTTAACATCGACCGTCACGGTAAACTGGAAGCGTTTACGATTGACTCTAAAGACTGACCACCTGGAACCTGAGCGCGATGAAGACCCTTACCCGTATTCTGACGGATCAACTCAGCCTATGATGGAAGACCCACCTGTTACCAACACCTCTGATCCCAAGCAGCACTATCCATCCGAGCTTCACACTTCAGGTCCGCCGCTTACCATTGGACCAAGTGGCACATCTGCAGCAATTTCTCCAATTTTGCAATCCGATAGAACGCCTAAGATTACGCCTTCCTTTGAACCGCACAACTTGACTAGGTCCGGTAGGCGAGTTCACTGACCAGCGCGATTAAGGGATTAGTTTTCTTCCACTCTTCTTTTCCTACTTTCCTTTTTCCTTTTGGCCAACACCGTACAAAAACCAAAAAAAACGGCAAAAGCATCTAAAAACGCAAAAATCCACAAACGTTTTTGAAAACCCAAAAAGGAGGCAAAATGTTTTGAAAACTAAAAAAGCAAGCAAACCTTTAGAAAACGCAAAAAGAGTTGCGTTTTGTTAGGCGCCTACATCATCCGGTAAATGTCATTGTTGCGTCTGCCCTCGCCACCACTGTCACTGCTCTTGTTTCTGTTAGTCTTCCTTGGATGAAACGTAGAAGGTGACGGGCTTGCGGCGAGCATTTATCATTGGCGAACTTGCGAACAATTGAGGCTCACGAACTAGCCCCCATTTTGGGGTTTCTAGCAACTTTAGGGTGAACACAGGTGGGAGCCCGCTAGGGTCCGGTCGATTGGCTCTCCTCCAGCAGCTACATCAGGTTTAACTACCTGGTCTCGCCGAAGGGTGGCCCGCGACGGACAGCCTTCACGTAGATCAAAGGGTCACCCATGGTTTCGCTTCTAGTAGGGGGCTGTGTATTAACCTGGAGGATTCCAAGTATGATTGCGTAAATTATTCTAAAACATGTTAAGATTAGATTAACCGTTGTGCCAAGCTTTGCCCGTCGTGACCCGGTGACTTAGGGGTGGCGGTCACAACTAACATCCCAATGGTCCCGGGCTCGATGCCTGCTATCTCTATCTGATGAGAGGAAATAACCTCGAAACGCGTCATGGAGTGCAGTGGTTTCAGGCGGGCAACACCCAATTCGCTGCTGCTTCATGTTAAGATTAGTTTTCTTAGGTATTAGGGAATTAGGCAGGTTGCCTGTCGGAATTATGTTCCAGTTTGTTTGAAACACAAATACGACATCTGCTTTTGAAGCGCGCGACTCGGACTGCGAACGACGCCCCTTCCACGCACTTGACGCCCAGCTACATATTCCTTAGCTAGCTCTCCACTGCTGCCCTAATTTTAGCATTAGCTAGATCTTCTCCCATTCAGTAAACTTTTTCCCTAGAGTAAATTTTGTGTGTTCTACCCATTACCTTTGACTGACTGTCTAGCAACGTACGAGATACATAGCGCACCATCTACGCGCTATAAACTTACTAGATCCGCGTGCATGTTTTGGGAGTTTACATGTTTTCGTACCTGCGTCCGTCAATATGGAAATCAAAGAGTTGTCATGTTAGTTGTTACGATTAATTTTGGTTTCAACTTACCTTGCGCTGCACGCGCGCCTGGGTGAAATAGATAGCAGGACAAGTCAAACGTATTCAGTAGGGATTATCAGAGCGTGACTAAGTGTTAATAAGATAGTTTCGTGTGGTTATGATAACGGAATCAGTTGGATGTTCTGCCATGAATACCTGCGCACTTTATCCTTCTCTAGGTAACCAGGCTATGTGGTGGCAATGGCTGGAGGTTTGACGGCAATGTTGGTCTAAGCGATGGTAGAACATACGATAACAAATATATGTGAATACTTTGTGTGAACGTGAACCACCTCGATAATCCGACAGGGACCGATTTATCATGTGCGTCGGTGGTGTGTATTCGGAGGAAGCCACAAAGGGGCAGTGTTTGTGTATGCTCATGAACATGTGTGAGTAGCTGTTGCATGGATACTCGTTTGCGCTTCATTTCCCTCTTAACTGGATAGTTCTACTTGTTATTGTCCTTCAGTACGTCCTTAGCTACAATGTAAATGTTGAAACCGCACTCGTTGTGACTTGACTTGTAATACCCTGAAAATGACCAGTAGCTCATCACTGTGTGTTGTATGAAGGTAACACAGGTTGCTAGGAGGTTAGACAATGATCCCAAAAGCTAACATATAGTCAACTTGACGACGCACGACGCGTTCTATCGCTGTTCCCTAAGCTTCAGTAACGTGGGACAAGGGTGTGATTGCGTTATAAAGCCATAATATAGACCTACTAAGAATGTAAAATATACAAGGTTTTTGAAGTTGTGTGTGTGGCAGGTAATGCAGGGTTTTCTCCTTCTTCGGCAGGCGGATCTTGAGCTGGGGACAAAGCAATGAAAATGGCAAATGCACAGCCGTTTCGAAGGGACACGCCCAGAACATTTGCCAGTATCTGCAGTACCTGAACGTATACAGGGGAGGTGCGGCCCCTGTGCACACAGCTTCAACGTCAACCGTCCCGTTTGCGCGTGGTAGGGGTCACGAGGTGAGACAACAAATATTAAAAGAGAAATGGCGTAGTGTCCACATGTATTGTCAATATGATAGTATGATAGTATGATAGTTTACCCTGCCGGTCGGTATGTATCAGTATTTACATTTTTGCATAACCTTAAATTCAGTAAGTGGGAGCAACTGATATGTTGCCGCTATTAATCGATTATTGTGCTCCATTGTACATTAATAGTTCAATAGTGTATGGTGGGATAAAAAGCAATAACTTTACAAGACCCACAGGATGGCAAATGGAAGAAAACAAAAGTTTCAGGTGTGACACAAAAATATCAGTAAGTTAGACACTGCAGTTTGTCATACCGTTATATAATGTGTATCATGTAAGTGCAAGTCCAATAGTCTTTCGAATGTCTCGATGCTTGGTGCGTTCACCACATGCGATGGCAGTGCGTTCCAGTGCGGACAGACACTAAGAGAGTAAAAAATCTTTCTACAATCTAAACGGGAATATTGAGTCACAAGTTTTAGTGCATGGTCTCGGCATCGTTTGTCGGCAGATAATGTTAACAGCGACTTACATGGATGGTCCTCTTCTCTTAGTATCCGGTAAGTGAGGATCAGATCACCGCGAAGTCGTCGGTATTCTAAGGAGTACAGACCGATCGAACGAAGGCGCAGTTCATAACTAAGGCCCGATAGACCACGTGTTGCCTTAGTGGCTCTTATTTGTGGTTGCTCCAGGAGACGAATGTCCCGTTTTAACCACGGACGCCATGCCTGCACCGCATACTCGAGGTGGGGACGAATGTAGGCGTTAATCAATAATGGCACGAGTTGCCGCTCGAAGGTGCCGAGCGCTCGCCTCAAAAGCCTCAAGTTTAAGTTCGCTATGTTAGCTGCCTTTGAACATTGGAGCGAATTACCCAGACCTTCTTGCACGATGACCCCTAAGTCTCTTTCGTTGCTCACCTGTTTTATAACGCGCTGCCCCAGGTGATATGTGTTGCTGCAGTTACTGCGCAGCGACAACAGGTGACACTTTTCGGGGTTCAGGGGTAGTTGGTTGTTTACTGCCCATTCGTGAATCCGGTTCAGGTCATCCTGCAGATAGGCAGGGTCAGATGTTGACTGAATAGCTCGCCACATCTTAGCATCGTCGGCGAATATTTGCATAGGTGATTGAATGTTGGCAGGGAGGTCGTTGATATGGACTAAAAAGAGTAACGGGCCGAGAACTGATCCTTGCGGTACGCCGCTAGTGACGCATAGGCTATCGGAGTGGGTGTTGGCGATCCTTACCTCGATTCTTCTGTCATATAAGTAACTTTCCAACCATGTGAACAAGGATGCGTGGATACCATAGGCCGCAAGCTTTCGGAGAAGTGCTGGGTGATTGACTCTGTCGAACGCCTTAGAAAAGTCTAAGTAAATCACATCTACGGGAACTCCCTCGTCAGCAGCCCTGGTCCATGAGTCCCGAGCAAGTAGTAGATTGGTGAGGCAAGATCGTCCGCGTCTGAATCCATGTTGGAGGTTTGAGATGATTTGTAGACTTTCAAAATATCTCACCATTTCGTCAGCGATTATAGACTCCATCACTTTTGATAGAACAGGAAGGAGAGTAATAGGTCGGTAGTTGGCAGGGTCTGACCGCTTACCTCCCTTGTATATCGGAGTGATAAGTCCACGTTTTCACTCAGACGGAAGTGTATGAGAATCAAATAGAAACTGGAAAAAGGTTGCAAGGTGGACTGCCATGGTGGGTGCAAGGGTTTTAAGTACTTTCGGACAGATCTTGTCAATTCCCGGCGCACTATTTTCCCTGAGCGACTGTAATTTCTTTGACACAGATGTAGGGCTAAAGTTGACCGTGGATAAGCCGACGACATTTGCTGGGATGTAGCAAGGCGATGGTTCCATGGTGTGTCTAGTCACTGAGACAAACTGCATGAGCAATGCGTCCGCGGTCTCCTCTTCAGTAACCGTTAGGCCATTGACCGTCTCTAATGGTGGTATTCCCGTCTTAACCTTCCTTTTGTCATTCACATACCAGTAGAGCAGTTTGTGATTGCTAGTAAATTTGCGTACCATAGTTTCCTGCCATTCGTACTTGTCAGCTTTAAGGAGTGAAGTGCAGTAGTTTCTGAATGTTTTGTAATGATTCCACGTGATATCACTTGGACCTGGCAAATGACCCCTCCAAGCCTCGTCTCGCCTATTCAACCACTTACGTGTTCTACTCCGGATCCAGTTGTTGCTCCGTCGCGAAACTCGTAACGGTACGTCTTTTGAGGCTGATTGTAGGACCCAGTTTATCTTGCCTTTCAACACTTGCCAGGCATCATTCGCCGAAGTGTGCATCTGGAGGTCCCAGTCAACGGTTGTCGCTATAGTGTGAAGCTTGGAATAGTTGGTGATGAATCGTCGGGTTTCTGGTTCTTTGTCAACCATACTGGCATAACACACATAATCAAACGTTAGAACTGAATGATCGCTACAACCTAGCGGGGGGTTGTATGAAACCGACTCAACCATTAACTCCTCATTAGTCAGGATTAAATCAAGTATTGAAGGCTTGTTTGAACCGCGGTGTCTAGTTGGTTGATCCACATGGTTATACAAAACTGCCATAGTCAAGAACTCAAGGAGCTTTGATTTGAAGCATGGCCCACTTGGGAACACAGATGCTATTGACGGTACATTGAAGTCACCCATTATTAGGTAGTGTGAGTACTTTTCCGACATAGCATATTGGAGAGCATTTAACAGAATATCATCGCTGTCGGCGGAGGAGTTCGGCGGCCTGTAGAGAACTGCTATGAGGCAAGCATCATGTGTCTTCTTCTGAGGACAACCATCGGGACCAGATAGCTGCAGCCGGCAAAATAAGGCGTCGGGGATAATGAGGGAATGCTCAGTGAGAGCTTCACATTTCAGGTGATCTCGGTAGTAGATAGCAACGCCACCACCGCGAGATGGACGATCATTTCGAATGACTGACATTTCACTAAATTCAATTTCTGGATCCGAAATCTCGTTTGAGAGCCAGGTTTCAGTTAATGCTATGATGTCCCAAGTTGCTGCTTCATGCCGATGGCGCAATTCCGGCAACTTGGAGTAAAGCCCTTGGGAGTTTGTGTAGCAGCATTGCATTTGTTGCCGCATTAGGAGGTGGGTTCGCTGTGTTTGACCGGCACAAACAGTGCCGGTCTGCCCACGTTTTTTGACACGAGTGTTTGCACGCTTGGCTGGTCTATGGTCGGAAAAGCCAGGTCTGACTCAACTGTACCAGTGGTCTGTACTGCTTGCAGGAATGGTCTCAGTCGTACTTCTGGTGGTCCTAGCCTTCTGCTGTGGTACCACATGTTAATTGCCATTGATGCCATCTCCGGCGTAGCCAAGGTAACTTTCAAAATTTTCGGCCCGCTCCCTTGATAGTTTGGTGAGGAAGCTAAGCGGCTGACGTCGAATGCCACAACATTCTGCATGCCATAGAGTTCTGTGATGTAGCGCCACTCATCAATATCGTGTTTTTGTCTTTCACTGGTGTCGCCATGTTTCAGTTCGGGCACACCATGAACCAACACCACTTTCTTCATTACATTTTGACGAGACGCGGTTGGGTCGGATTTTCGCTTTTGTCTTTCCTTCCATGGCATGTCTGGAAAAATGCGGGCACTGAGAGAAGAGTTCGGTAGGCTGTGGCTTGCTAAGAGAACATCCTCCAAGTCCTTTGTTTTGCCAAATGTTACTCGCAGTAACCGAGGTTCCCCTACGTGAGGAGACGATGGGTTTCGTGACAGACGTGTAAGACTAGTTGGGTGAACGTTTAGTCCTAGTGCGCAGCTTATCTCAGTCCAGCGATTTTGCTCTTCGGCTTGTCGACCTTTTAACGACTCGCTGGTGGGTTCTGGTACGTTTGAACATATGACTGTCATCGCTTGTTGGTTGCGTAGTAATTTAGTTTGTTGCAGTTCTTTTTGGGTGGAGGTTTGTGGTGTGGGAGTGTTGGTCTTGTCTTGTGGGGAAGACAAGTCAAGGCTGCAGCAAGAATTCTCCTGTGCAACGACGTTATTCACACAGTTTGTAATGTGCTGCCCAGCTAATAGCGATGATCGTGCAATTTGTGCATAACTCTTTACGCCTTGCGGTACAACAGAAGATTTTATAGAATTTTCAACTGGCTTGGCATCACAGTTGTTTATCGCTAATGGTGCTTGTTTTTCGCTGGAACGTGTAATATTTTTAATGGATAACTTTGGTCTTTTGGTAGGTCTGGGGTTAGGGCTACTTAATACACTAAGCTGCAACTCGAGTTCAGCGACTTTCCCTCCCAAAGCCTTGACCAATTCTTTCTGTTCGGATGACGCAACAGCCAACATTTCACACCTCGCGTTGAGAGGTCGGATAATCTTGGCTATTGGGCTATCTGAACACGCATCACAGAACCACAAACTATTTGTTATTACGCTGCAGTTTCCGCCAAGTTCTGAGTTCACGTCCACTTCGTCGTAAGAATTTGCACACAAAGAGCACGTGATTTTTGTGATGACAGTTCTCCGCTTACTTGAGCCATGATTGACCTTCGTTGTTTTGTTCACGCGTGGACCCGCTGATAAACTTCGCCTTCCCATGGCTTAGTGACTCGTATGCACTTTAAATCACGCCGGTCGCACCGTTGTGAGCTGCGTGAATTGACTAGTCCGGCTAGCGGTAACCGTCGCTGTCCGGGTTTGGAGGTGATGGGTCCTGGCGCGAGCGTGTATGGAATCACAAACACTTCGTGTGGTAGGGTGCAGGAAGGAATATAGATGAAAGGACAAAATAGCCAGTATCTATGGTGTATGGTGGTGCACAGTACTAAGCTATATGTCACCTGCTAGCTTTAGAAAAGCTCTGTAGAATGGTTTCTTAAATTCACTGAGATTACCTTGAAAAAAACAAGCTTTCAAGCGTGGTTCTTAATATACGAATTGCCGAAGACGCCGGTTGGGATGAAATAGCGAGACGGAGGACTTACCGCGCAAATATAAATCCCGTTCGATAGAACTCGGCGAGCCGAAACGAATGGGCGTATTTCCGAGAATGTAGCACAAAAAATGAACGGAATAATCCAGGATTATCACAGAGCACAGAATTATGCGACCGTCTGTGACCTTGCCTGACCTTGCTTTTTGTTATTTAGGACGACGTTCGGTCACTCGAAAAAATACTTCGGCGAAGTCTTACGACTTCAACACTGCATTATTACGATTTGGAAGCGGCAGTTGCAAAAACGTAAAACGTGTTCATGGCGTATGCTATGGCTGCACTGAAAATATTTCTCTGCTGCTTGACCGAAAATCTTAACTGATACGTCTCACTGGGGTACGCATAGGCCAAATAACTAAGCGAAGTTTATTTTCGGCAGCATGAGACGCCTATTTTGGCGTGATCAAGGAGGTGCGTTTATATACATAACGGATCGAAAGATGCTCAGAAAACCAAACATTGTCCGAACATGATTCACTGCAGAGTCAGGAATGGTGCTTGAAAGGACTTAATTGTTAATTTAGCTACTGGAACAAGCGCCGCCCTAGCTACCCTAAGTTACTCCAATGAAAGTCGACATGCATGCGATGAAACAGGCGGGTTATGCATTCGAATGTGGTGAACGACTGAATGTGCAACGGGAGGGGGCTTAAAGTAGTTGGAGGAAAGTTTGGTGGGCTAACGTGATCTAGGGAAAGGCGTATACCGTTGTTATAAACGCTGGGTCAATGTTGATGCCACGTACACTGATGTTCGTTGCTGGATCGTCTATCAAGTGTCTAGCAAGTGTGGATTATGTAGTAATGTTGGGAAAATTGGGCTAGTTTGCACCAACTGCTTGAAGTCCTGTCACATTAACTGCCTTGGAATGAAGCAATAAAAAAGAAACGGCACAGCTGCAGGATAGAGTTCTATTGGTTCTGCCAAGTATTATGTGCGATCCCAGTTTTTAGCTGTCTAACTGCTACCAAAGAAGTATGAAAGACTAACAAAAGCAAGTGAACAACTGGTGCGCGCCAGGGTTATAACTATGGAAGGAAACGGACCTGCGCTTTTATGGGCACTAACACCCCAAATTCCCTATTCAGGCCGAAGTTGTGAGCCAGGCGTCCCATCCTTACCCCTAACTTCTCAGTCTCCACCCATACCCACTCCTTTCTATTTCGCCCGTAAGTAAAAGCACTGCCTGCAGCGTGATGGCTTCAACTTCTATACACTGTGTTGCACCCAGCAGTTTGTCCGTAATACAGGAGATCCTAAGTTACAGTCAACCAGCCATGGTGAGGAATAAAGCAACGTATACATCGGTTGCCGCCAAGCACACATCGGAAATAGCACCGGTAACCTTGGTGGCCGGGCTAGAGAAAACTGAATTGTTGCAGCACGGATAGCCTCTATCAGTGCCGTGCATAAATCCACCAAAAGCACAGGAAACTAAGGCTCCAAAATCAGTAGTCACCAGGCAAAACCATGGTGTCTTAAACCTTGTGTGTGGTAATGGCCTCAAATCCATATCTAAAGCAATTAAGGGTAAGTTGACAGGCGATCGAAACCAGTGTAGTTCCATCTATATGGCCATCGGTTTTAACGCTGACCCCACGACATTAAAACGCATCTGACATCACCCAAACGTGCTGCACTACGGTAAACCTCGATTATTTCGAGTAACACTAAACTCGGTAAATGAGACAGAGAGTACGCATACTATCTGAAATCCCGTGGAAAAAGGTTCAGCGAATCCAACTAACCGTGAGAGGAACGGAAAAGCCAAGCTAAACTATTTGTAGTTGCTCACGGTGTTACTGAGCTTACAGATTCCTCTTCCGACGATGCTCAGGCACACGACCAGGAGAACGGCGCTAAGCCTGCGAGGTTCCTACTCTCAAAAATGTCGTTACCTCGTTGGCAAAGATCCCCGTATCACCGGGCTACAAGGGGTGCGGTCCCAGGCTGTTGGAACTGGTGTTACAATTTGAACTAAGAGCACAACTCTTCTGGAGAAGTGAACTACGTTTAGGAGGAAGTTGCCACCAGGAATTCGTCTGAAAGTAGCAGAAACACAACCAAGTTCTAATGACATCCCAGTGGGAGGCAGACCCAAATGAAAACACCAACTGTAGAACCCAACTCGATGCCGGTATCGACATTAGCCATAAAACCCGAAGGGACACAGCAAAGCAAGAGCGACCACTGGGATCCGGGGCAACTGATATTAGAATATACATCAAATTCGTCTCGGGAGCCTGAAACCGATCCAGAAACGAATAGCCGCTGACGCTTCATCGGTTGGTGTAAACTCACTTGCTTCATCCATCACATCCAACATATTTTTGGCCTCCCACGAGCTCTCACTCCTGTAAACAAATACCCAAGGCCCACTCAGCAAGTTAGCAGAATTGAGAGTTCGGCTTATGTTCGCAGCTTGAGACCTCCTCGCTATCATGGTAACATGGTTGCGTAGAGAGATAATGGATACTGACATGGTGCCAACAGTTATGTCCGTTGTCCGGGATAATGGAGCTAATAAAGGCGGTGGAGTAGCCCTCTACTTTCGTAACAACCTCCAGTGCGAAGCTATATACGATTTGGGAACCTATGTACCCGACCCCATTTGGTGCAGCCTACGGCTGAGAGGGAACGACCTTTAGCAAACGGCTGTAGTCTACTGCCCACCATCGTCTACACCTGAGATGGATTTTTATCTGGTGGTTGCGTTGAGGCAAGAGATTAACCGGAGTTACAGTCACTTTCTAGTCGTTAGCGATTTCAAACTACGTGCTATAGAATCCTTGGCTACACCAGGAGCGCAATTCAAAACAGATCTGCAAGAGCGTGTCCCAGAGTTTCCGGTTTATAGCTACGTCACTTCACCCACCAGATTCGGGGGCAATAACAGGCTATCCATGTTGGATCGGATATTCTCTACTAAATTACTGTTGATCGTGGGAGTGATAATCGATGCTCCTGCAGGCTGCAGTGATCCCGGAGAGTTTGCGTTTCATGTACACCTGTTATACTGAATACCCCAATAAAAGAACACACGCGACGCAAACCATAAGTAGTCACATTACCTTAACCCGACTCGTTGAAGCGAGCCACTGAAATTTCCTAGCCGAGGATGCACAAGATATTGTCTGGGAACGTTTCGACAGTAGATTTAACACCTTTATTAGTGGATCATCGGAAACCAAGGGTACCAGTTCGAAAAACATGGTATCGTTTATACGGCAGGACACGAAAATACGTGGTGATGTGCAACGCGAGGTGGTAAACTCACGAAACCGATCCGAGTCTGAGTAACTGGTAGGTCTTCGCTGTCCACTGCAAACACTGTACCCAAGTAGTGCGCGTGGACAAAGTAGCTTATCAACGTGCCTTAGCCCAGCGATTAACTGAAAAT
Organism: Dicrocoelium dendriticum; assembly: GCA_944474145.2. NCBI lineage: Eukaryota > Metazoa > Platyhelminthes > Trematoda > Plagiorchiida > Dicrocoeliidae > Dicrocoelium > Dicrocoelium dendriticum. The sequence goes on along the minus strand of OX104064.1, from coordinate 158,641,203 downwards.
CCTAAGCTTCTGCACGACCATGTGAACAGTTTTCGCAAGGCGAAAAGTGAATTTCCCGCTCTTCTCGCTAAATTTCAAGGAGGTGGCATTGGGGACTTTCTCATCGGGTGGACCCGCAAATTTTTATCGCGCAAGCATCTGGAGATATGGGTATCTGAATCCATTTCGGACCAGATTTACGTCAAATACGGTATGCCAATGGATTCGGTACTGGAGCGCCGTCTATTCTTCGTATTCATAAACGATCTAATGAGCCAAATTAAATCAAACTGATTACTGTACGCAGATGACTTTAAAGTTTGGAGAGTGATCCAAGCTCCAGTAGACTGTATCCAGCTTCAAAACGACCTTGACAAGAGTTGTGGATGTTCGGTTCAAAATCACCTTTAATTCAAGGTGGCTAGATATCTACTGCTTCATTTACGACACAGAATGGTTCTTACATATTACTTCGGAGACCAGGGGCTGCAACATGGTTCGCACGAAAAGGATCTCGGTGTGCTGCTCCAGGAAGAAGTTGACTGCTCAGAGCAGTCCAAAATAGCATTAAAAAGGGCTCCAAAACGTGTGACTTTTACGAAGAGCTTTCGGACAAGTGGAACTGCCTATTTTCGCTAAATACTTACCGCTTACGTACGCCCTCATGTTGAATATGCGAGTCAAGCACCGCTCCCTTGGATAAAGCGGAATCTCACGGCCTTGTGGGTTCCGCAACCTTCCGACGAGGGGTTGCGCCACTTGTCCTATGAACAGAGCCTCAGTGTGCTAGGCATTTTCAGCGGACCTTATTGGTGTCTGCGTGGTGACCTAATCATCGTTTACCCAATTTTAAACAACCCTAATCACCCCTGCCATCACCTGTCGTGGCTGTTATGACAACAACGTATGAGGTAATTATCTCAAATTAGTAGAACAATACAGTCGGTTGGAGTGTCTAGGAAATTTCTTCTCGGTGTTTGTCACAAACAGCATACCCTCTCGGAAGCTGTTATTTCAGCCCCCATGTAAGCCGTGTTCAATGCACGTGGCGGCGGTGCCATGTCCATACTACATCGAATCACGTAACCCAAACGACCCATACAAACAGCAGAAAAACAAAAACAAATCGATTCACAATTTTGCTTTGAAACCACGGACGATAACCATGGATAATACATAAAACCAAGTGTGAACTGCTCATACGGGAATCCTGTAACCGGGAAGTCTAAAATTTGCGGTTATTCATTATTTATTATTGCTATTTTTGCATTCATTTTGCTCAACCCGGACCGCAAATTCGGCGAGAAACGTCAACCTTCGACGTTTTTTCACAATCTACCATTGACCATTGACGATCTTTCATTTTGCGTCGACTAAGAGATCGGTATTCTCGGGGAAATCTATGCCAATGGCGGCAAATGGGACTGCGGCGACGGTGAATGCCCAGCCGAAAATTAATCGAAGACCTAAGTGTATTGTAATCAACCGACGACTCTCGATGACTATTGGCTTGCCATTAGCGGCACTTGGGCTTATCGGCAAAGAACTGGTCGGCTCACATGGAATAGGGGGAACAACGCTGATCTACGCTGCTGTGTCTACTACAAATCGGCTACAGCAATCATAGTCCCCAATATAGATGAGACAACTTTTGGTTTTGCCGACTTCGACAGTTGCCAGTATAGGCCGGCATGGAAAGTCGCCTACAGTGAGTAAGCTACAGGGTTTTTGGTATTTACGGTCCTTAGTACCAAAACACAAATGGTAAAAGCAGTAACCTGGGGCGAAGGATTCTGTCGGCAGGGTAATGATCTAGAGCCAATGCGGTGCATGTGGCCTAGAGTAGGTCAGTCGAATTGGCACTGAAGCACCGGTATTTGTAATGATGAGGCATCTATTACTGACTGCTTGATAGTCGCGCGTGTCACTTTGAACGCGATAGCGATAAGTAGGGTAAGTTCTCTTAGTTCCGTCTTTAGCTGGTGTTATTGGATGACGCGGTCGGCTAGAATTGCGACTGCTGCCAGTGGAAGGGCGCTTCCCAACGAGAGGATTCAGTGCGTGCTTTCCGGTAGCATTTACATCTGCATCTCGTGGAAAATCCATGTGTTTAGGTCGGATGTGCCAAGGTGCTGTTGCACTTCCTGATGAGGGCATCTTGGGTCCGAGTTGCAGAGCGTTGAAGCGTTGCTGCAGACAGACCTTGCCGGAAGGTATGATTCAGGGGATAATGGCCCGCTTCAGAGTCTCGTGCCTCATTTTCGGAGGGGAGCATAATATTATATTTCTCATCTGAGGTAATAGAGCCTGAGTACACCAAAATATAAACTAATTGTACTTAATGCAATTAGGAGAAATGCCGCGGTTTTAAGAAATAACGTTCAGATGCTAAATAGGATCCTTCACTAAAAATGTGAGGAGGCTAACTCTACAGGCATTAACCGTGAACGTTGATGGGTTTTCTTTAAAGATCATCTTTTATAAAGGCGAATAAAAGTAAGCAGTAGATAGGAAAACAAAATAGTAATAATCAATGATGTACAAAGTGACTGAAACGAGCTCAACGATATAAGTTTTAAAAACTTGTTAATGGCGTGTCCCAACTCGGAGTTACCAATGGTTGATGCGCTTCGGGTACTAGCCAGCAGCGATGACCTTACGGGACGTGCCAAATACGGAACGGCAGAGAACATAGAGACAGCTGGATCCAATGTATATTGCATAAACAATAAGGAAAGAAACCAAACCAATAAGTACAAGGAGCCACCTACAGCGCGACTCCCCGAGGACAGAGATGTAAGAGGATGTATAACAGTGCAGCAACTGGACAGTCAGCACATACAACCAGCACCTATACTATCAAATGTTGTGACATATTGGAAACTTGCATGTTCAGCGTTCAGTGCAGTAACCAAAGAAGTTCCAAAACCCCATGAGTTCAGAGAGGTTTGAAAACAATCGGTTTTGTATAGTAATTTGGTAACGTTTCGCCTCTAACATAGAGGCTTCATCAGACCGATTGTTTTCAAACCTCTCTGAACTCATGACTACTCGATCGGTTCCAAGTATCTTCCAAGAATTTGATTCCAAAACCCCATGTTTAGACCCATAGAAACGGAGTAATGAGGAAAATGCAGAGAAACTATAGGGTGCCAAAGTGCAACATTAGAACTAAATAGGACTTGAAAAGTTGCGAACAGTGCAATTGTAATATTTGTCGAACGAACTAGAATAAATATGTTTGAGTACATGCATGCTGACAGTAGGTCGTATGGGTCATATTTAGTGTGCCAACTAGGATAAATGGACTTTGAGGATCTGTGCATTGGACACAGAGAGTAGGAGGGCGAGGTGATGCAATTGACATATATGGGTGTCGGAAACAGCTAGAGCTAGAAGCCGTTAGCAGGAGCCCAGCTAGCGGTTCAAAATCGAATCATTATAGCATTTTTTGTACTGTAGAAGGGTTCCTGCTGACCTACTTATGAAAACGACACAGGTGGAGGCTGCTAAATAGGATAAAAGAACGCACAGCACACAGTGCGATCGCACCTTTCAACCAAGCCGAGTGCTCGTTTGCTTGCACCAACACCCGATAAGCACCCGCTAAACGCCCGATTGGGAAGTCGGCAATCATGTCCATTTGCAGAGTTTTGAAAGGTGAATCACCGACATGATGCTCACTTTGTCGTCGTGAGAGGAAATCATCGTTGTTCCTCAGGATATCGTCTGAAGTGACCAGAAAAGTCATACGATGTTCTGTATATACGCCTGCAGTTATACATTATTACAATAACATTACTTACCGAGGAAGGTGTACTTTCGCACGCAATATATCCTGAGTGCTCTTTAACTCGTTTCACCTAAGACCTTGCAGATGCGCCAGTGCCGAGGCACATGAGGTGCACCTTGACACGTGGATCCCAAGCTTGTAGCAAAACGCCTTCGTTACCTTCCTGTATGGTCGGCAGCAGAAACTCATACACGCCGGCAGGTTTTTTAAATCGCAGAAGACTCCAAGGACAAGCATGTCAAATTGGGCTTGTATAAGTCGTCCAAGTACGGGCCATAAAATTCTGCTGGAGCTGCAGAAACGTATCATATATAGATATGCAATTGCAGATATAATATCTGCGGAGGAGGGACATTGCTGGTGGAAAATGAGCCCTAATGCGGGTTCTAGTCCAAGATGCACATAACGTCCACTCTTGCTGATGTGTTCAGGGCAATCATGAGGAGTGTGCATGTGTTATCGTGAGGATGAGGGCAACTCCGGATGTACACATCGGAAATTCCTGATAAATATCTTGATCTGAGCTACTGAGACATTTGCCTCTAAACATGCATCGTGTAACAGTTCCTTGTAAGTTAAGTCCTCAGATGGGCGTAGAAGGCTTCCTGCAGAAACAATGATGGTGACATCGCATTACAGTGGCATTTACTGTTAGTCCCTCAGATCTCCCGGCATTCCTGGACTTCACCAGTGCTTCCATTGGATGAAACGAATATTGCAGGAGCATTCAGTGCTTCCAGTGACAGCTACATTCCGTTGCTTTTTGTCATGCCCATTTATGTTCCGACCTTCCACGACTTATTTACTTTCGCCCACTTCCTCTAATATCAACAGCATATGCCTTGCTTGATTCTGCACTGAACCGTTCTATAAGTACTCATGTACCTAGATTTAATGACAAGTATACATGCTTTAAAGTTTTCAACAATACGTTTTCTGTCCTGTTGCAATCTATATACTTCTGAATTCCCAACACGTCTCCGTCTCTCTGTTTATTTGACCTCATTTGTCTGTTGGTCGCTTTACTGAGATTCTAAGACTCCTCGGTTGGCATCTTCTAATCCGGGGAACAGATTCGCCTGGTCCATAAACAATGATTCTGGTCCTTACTTGCATTGGCACACACTTCGCTCATCGGCAAATGGATTGAAGTTTATGCTATGGTTATCATACCTTACCTTTCCGCCTAACTATTTACCAACCGGGTAAGTTGTCGCTCCCCAGGGACCGCACCTCATCACAAATAGAGTTTCAAACACTATATATTTGGATAGGATACCTAAATGGGTTTCTGGTAAACAAATATTTTCTTCTCGAATGATCCGAGGTACACCAAGTCGGACATGATCATAATTTAAAGGCTATCATGTTGTGCAGCAGGCACGCTACAATGCAAGTAATTGATTTTGGCCAAAGATTGTACAAGTGGTAGAAACAAAAGAAGTTGTTATGAGGAGCAAAATCATCAGCGTTGTGATGATAAACTGGATTCATGTGCGTGTAGAGTAAACAGGAGGAGCACAGTAGGTGAAGTGATGGCAGTATGGGAAGGCTGAGAGAATCTTTCTGTACGTGTCAATAAAATAGGGAAAAAGGTATTTATTCAATATGCCAGAGTGTAATTGCGGGCAGCGACTTTGCTCCCTAGGGAGTCACATCCTTCCCGTCGTACTGTTGACGAACGGACGTTCGCGTCTTTGCATACGGAGAACGCTTGCCAGGCGAAAACCCACCCTGTCCCGGAACACTGTCATTGATTAGTCGGAATGGCCATGTACACCTGGCAAAGATTCTAAGCAACCACTTGTACCCTCTTCTTTGCAGAAGGATGACTTCTCTTTTGGATGAGCAGATAGTGCAGTCAGAACCCGCTACTGACTTTGAGGCTGGTCGATTGTGATGGGTAATTGTGCCGGTAATTAAAATTTTCTGGGGTCACACTCTGATTTTGTATACTTGCTGGAGTGTGAGGAATTGGTGTCCAGCCATCCTCAATGGACGTCAGTCTTTGAGTTATAAAATTCGGTTAGTTGTCCCGGACTTGATAAAAAAATAAAAAATTAAAGTTTATTCTCAAATTCATAGAGACACATTAAATCAGGCATGATCAAGGTTTAAAGGCGGTGGTGTATCACGACGAAACTTCGGGTTCAATCTTGTGTATTTGAAACGGTCAAGGCACTACAAGTGCAACGAAACGGTGTATATAGACGGTGAGTATCATATACTTGCATGTGTCGGGAAGAGTTGAAATATGAGCCTAGTCGACTTGCCAGTATGTAGTTGTAGGCAGTGACTTTATTCAGTGGCGCGTCACATCCGCCACTTCGCAGTATTGTTAAACAGACATTTGTGGCTTTTTAGAGGGATGACGTTTGCCAGACGAAAACCCACCACGTCCTGCAACACTGCCGTAAAGCATTTTGAACATTAATGTTTAACTGGCAAAGCTGCTTGCCGACTGGTTCCATATTTGGTTATTCGCAGACAAATGGCTCCTAATTCCTTCTGTTAGTTGGACAGGTAATTTGATTGGGGTCGCTATGATTGTTGAGGCCGGTTGAGGAGGGGAACATCGCGAATAGTCGTCTTCTTGTGTGTCCAGGTGAGCAAAAGTTCAAATATTCTGCCGTCTGGATTTTTGGGATGGATAATGTAAAGGAGTATGAAGATGAGTCCAGTTCTCCATACTGGACAAGAGCTGTGATGATTGTAGTTGGGTCCTTTTGGTTTTCAACCATGCTCCATGTAAGTCCTTGTCGGTTGTTACGTTCGTCTTGGGCGAAAACTGTTCCTCCGTCCAATCCCAGATCTCCAAGAAGTTCCGGACCTCGGAGAAAAGGCAAAGTGAGGGACAACCGAGAGCAGACCGCAAAAACAGGCATGGAGTTAAACATTCTTAAAGTCTTAGGTTATAACATTTGAGTTGAGACAAAGGCATGTACACTGTGTAACAATAATTATGCTGAAAGTGCCTTTTGAATATCCTATAGAATTATTAGCCTTATGGGTGGATTGCTAACGCCTGCGTAGAGACAAGAGCATTGTATCAGTAAGTAATCTACGAAGTACCGGTTTATTATGAGCCAAAAATTGCGTGGGTAGAGAGCAAAGAGAGTTAGAAACTTGGTGGTGATTGCAAGGTGCATGAACAGCAAGTTCTAGCGTAATACGATAGGGAGCGCAGAACAAGTGAAAATAAATAGGTTGCCGCAAGAGAGATCTAAGGGTCAATTGGCGGTAGGGCAGCGGAAAGATTGGATGCAGATATTCTAAAAGAATAAAGATTATTGAGATACGGAGTGGCTCCTAACAAGCACTGGATAATCGCTATGCATGCAGCCTATGATCACTAGCTACTTCTAAACAGAGGTGTAGAATTTAAGACGACCGACAGATGGTGGAGCCAAGCAAGGCTATCAATGACCAAATGTAGCCATTCCAATCAAACGCTTATTCACTAGTGTGTGCATATAGGGTCACTGAATGCATCAACAAGCCATGGGAGGTAAGTGATATAGACATCCCAGGAGAATATATGATGGAGAGACAAGGAGTGTATCCTAACAAGCTCGAGATCTGTGCGGAAGGGACGTGGAGCATAAGGCGAAATGCTGCGGTAGTGAGGAAGATAAGATGAGCGACATATAGTGGCGCTAGGATAGAGAGTATCAGTGGCCAGCAAATGTATTCTGATTAAGCCTATTAATTACCAGCGAATACCTACAGTGACAGACGAATTTAACAAACCAGCGAAGGTATGTGATGCAAACAATTCAAGAGAGTAAGTGTTGGAGTGATAAGGAGTGGCTCCTGGCGCAAAGATCGATGCTGCCTACAATGACTCGCTGCAGCTGAAAAGTGGTTACGTGGGTAATACGAAGAACTGAAAATGCTACTAAGGGAGAGAGAGTGTCGACACCTAGCAATGGCATTGGGGTGAAGCCTTCAAGTTGCTAGTGGATACCTAAAGTGTCCCAGGATATGTCAACAGACAGCAAATGTATGTGACGCAGACAATCGCAAAGGATGAAGGTTAGAGATAAAAGAGAGTGGCTCTTAGCAAGCTTCGGATATGCTTATGGATATTCCATGGCCCAAGTAAATCCACCTTGGTTATTTCGTCCCAACTCAGACGGAGGCAGTTCTTCAGTCCAATCCCGGACCTTAATAAAGTTCTCGATCTTGGAGAAAAGGAAAAGAAAGGAACAGGTCGAGGGAACGCCGATAAGTACTCATGGGACCAATCTGTGTAAACTTTCTACTCTAACTCATTTGGACTTGAGACAAACTGATGTACAATTGGAAACAAAATTTCGCTGCATATGGTTTTTGATCAGGCAACAAAAGAGCATGGCCCAATGGGTAAGTGAAGATGATGTACATGAGGATCAAGAGCATGATTCATGTAAGCCGTCCACTGGGTATTAGATTAAGACGTTAAGACTAAGATGTGGGAAGAAAGAAGAAAGCGGTTCAAAGCGGGGCTGCGATCGAATAGTGAGTAAACAGCAGAAAATCAGCCTATGAACCAGCAATTGTGGAATAGTACGGCGCATCGGTGCTTTAATCAAGTAGATGAACCACTCAAAGGTGAAATTCTACGGTGTTAACCGTCAGCCAAAGTAACGCAGAGGGCAGCGAGGGTAAGAGCCGGATTAACTACGTGGCAGAAACCGCTCATTATTAAGAGCACAAGGGTATCTGGACTGCCGAGCCCACAGTGAAGTGGATGAGGCTTATAGTAAAGGACTTAAGGCCCAAGCTAAAGCGACGCCATGGTTGTAGAACAAGCATACTATGAGTCAGCAAATATGGAACAGGGCGGCGCATCGGCACTGCAATGTATTAGGTGAACCACTTGCAGGTGGAACGATACGCTGTCAACAGTAAACCAAATAAACGTAGAGTACAATGAAGGTAATAGTCACATTAACTATGTGGCAGAAGCCGCTCGTGGTTGAGAAGCCAAGAGAACATGGATCGCCAGACGATCAGTTATGTGGAGGGGATTAACTTAAAGTAAGATAAGTCGGTGCTGAAGCATGGATTGGTTATTAGTACAAGCAAAACTATGAAGCAACGGTAGTGGGATAAGATGGCGCATGGGTCCATAAATTGCTTAGGTGTATCAACCGAAGCTGGAAATGTACGGTTTCAAAAGCAAGCCGTGGACGCAGAAAACACTGCTTGTACGAGTCTGATACGCGAAGTTACAAAAGCCGCTTGTTGTTGAGAGATTAAGGAAAGATGGACAGCCGAGCAATCAGTTAGGTGAAACAGCGCTATATTGTAGGAAGACAGACCGTTGCAGAAGCGGGGCTTGGGTAGTAGAACAAGCGATACTAGGAACAAAAGTTTGTGGATGGAGCTGGCGCATCAGCGCTTTAGGTGAACCACTTGAAGGAGGAATGCTACGGTGTCAAATTAAAAGCATTGATTGCCTTTAGAAACTAAAAGGCACAAACCCTACCTGCTCCCTAATTACAATTTGATGCCCATCTGCCATGCACTGTAGCAGTCTGGAGATTCCCCGGTTTGCTTGTGTAAAATTCTAACCAAAATTCTATAATTGTACACTTAGGCAACCGGTGTGGTTTGTTGAACTGCTTGCTGAGTTCGAATGCTTTACTTGCTCATCGCCATTTTTGCTTGGCGCTCGCTTCGGTTGCAACGCGCGACTGCTCTGTGTGCTGTGTTTGCTCCGTTTCCCTAGCTAGAGCGTCCACGGTGTCGTTCGTTTATAGCTAGCTAACAGGGAATCTTTTGCTGAACCAATAAAAGTTTCCCTGCAACTCGATCTGTCTTCTGGAATCGCTCTCTGGGCTCCCGGAATAGGCAACCCTCTAAATTGGTGACCCCGGATCCGGAACAATCTCAACGCCGGATATTTCGAACTTTTCTCCGGTGAGCTCGTTCCATTTATTTTTCATATTTTCCGGTTTATTTTTGCATACGGTAGCCTATTTTTGCATCATTTTTTAAGCCATGGAATCTGTAGACCATAAGGTAGAGTCTCTACTAAGCGCTGTAAATCTCTCTCTGTGCCACCTTTTTGGGACATGGATCCTGTTTTGTGGTTCGCTCATCTTGAGGCCGAGTTTTATAACCACAGAATCACTTCCGACTATGCGAAGTACTGCAAGCTCCTGTCCTATCTCCCCAAGGAGATATCAATGCAGGTTCGTGACGTCATCATTTCTCAGACCGAAAACCGCTATGAGGCTCTCAAGGAAGCCACGATTAAGCGTGTTATGCCCTCTGAGAAAGTTCGCCTGCAGCAGCTTTTCAGGGATCTGCAGCTGGGCGACAAACTGCCCTCAACCCTGCTACGGGAGATGCAGCAACTCCTTGGTTCCTCAACCATGGATGAGACTTTACTTCGCGAACTATGGCTACAACGGCTACCGGAAAACACGCAAGCGATTCTCGCTACAGTGAGCTCCGTTTCGCTCACTCAACTAGCAGACTTAGCCGATCGAGTTATTGAACGATCACAGCCACAAGCCAACGCCAGCGAGGTCCATGCCGTCGCGTCCCAGGGCACTTCTATCACTGGCTTACAGTCAACTATAGAAGCCCTCCAAACACAAGTTGCGACACTTAGTCGCCAGGTGCAACAGCTTACTATGAACCCTCGTCGTCCTAGCCGCTCAACATCGCCCTGCAAACGTTCTAAGTCTAGAAACAGGCAGGCCAGCTGTTGGTACCATCAACGTTTTGGTACCGCAGCTCGTAAATGTGTCAAACCTTGCACCTTTGCCGAGAAGCAGGGAAACTGCCCGGCCGGTCCGTAACGGCGACGGACGCGACTGGCCAACACCAAAGTCGCCTCATCCGCGTCAGGGATTTAACTTCCGGCACCGACTTTCTAGTCGACACTGGTGCAGAAGTTAGCGTCATACCCCGTAGCTCAGATGAGGTCGTCTCACCATCGCCGACCAAGCTGCGTGCCGCCAATGGCACACCAATCGCAACTTTCGGCGAAAAGCTGCTAACGCTCAACTTAGGCCTCCGGCGAACCTTTCGCTGGCCTTTCATAATCGCTGCTGTGCCTTTCGCCATCATAGGCATAGACTTTCTTCAACGCTTCGACCTCATCGTCGTCGAGAAAAGGAAGAAGCTTATCGACTCTAAGACACAGCTCAGTGTTATCGGGACTAGCGCCAACGTGGCTGCTATCACTCCCATTCGTGTCTTACCTCAAGCTTCACAGCCTTTTCTAGAACTTTTCAGCAAGCACCCTAATCTCGTTCGCGTCCTGAACGACTTGCCTCCTGTGACGTCCAACGTCATGCATCACATCTGCACTAAGGGCCCACCTGTTTCGGCACGTCCTCGCAGACTAGCCCCGGACAAGCTCAAAGCTGCTAAGGCGGAATTCGAGCAAATGCTCGAACTGGGAATCATCCGCCCGTCTAAAAGTCCATGGCATCACCATTACACATGGTGCCGAAGAAATCCGGTGACTGGCGCCCTTGTGGTGACTACAGGGCACTTAACAAAGTTACCGTCCCGGATAAATACCCTATTCCACACATGCACGACTTGACCTCAGCTCTAGCTGGCAAGTCTATCTTCAGCAAAGTCGACCTAGTTCGCGCCTACCATCAGATACCTGTGGCGCCAGACGACATTGCTAAAACCGCAGTCATCACGTTATTTGGCCTATTCGAGTACCTCAGAATGCCTTTCGGCCTCAGCAACGCTGCCCAAACTTTTCAGCGTTTCATTCATGAGGTAACGCGAGGACTCGAAGGCGTTTATCCTTATTTAGATGACATTCTCATCGCTAGCTCTTCCGACGAAGAACATCTTCATCATCTCGACGCTCTATTCCAACGCTTAACGCAGCATGGGGTTACCGTCAACCCCGATACATGCGAGCTTGGCCAAAGTTCCATCGACTTTCTTGGCCACCGCATATCTACCTCTGGTATCGAAGCCCCGCCAGACAAAATCCAGGCACTGAAGGACTATCCTGCTCCCAGTTCCTTCAAGCAGTTACGCCGATTACTTGGCCTGGTCAACTATTACAGATGCTTTATACCTAACTGCGCGAGCATTGTTCAACCAATGACTGACTTGCTCCGCGGTAAACAACGGTCTTTTCACTTTACAGACGACGCTAAATTGTCTTTCGAGAAGCTTAAAAACGCTATCCAACATAGCGCTTCTCGCCCATCCAGACACGTCTGCATCACTCTCTCTGACAACTGACGCATCAGACACTGCCGTCGGTGCAGTTCTTCAACAACTCATCGACCGTCGATGGATACCTCTAGGTTTCTTCTCGAAACGTTTACAACCTGCCGAATCGCATTACAGCACCTTCGGTAGGGAACTGTTAGCTATCTACCTAGGTATCCGACATTTCCGTCACTACCTCGAAGGTCGACATTTCACCGTCTTCACCGACCACAAGCCATTGATCTACGCAATCAATGGCGCAACGGACAAGCACTCGCCGCGAAAAACTAGACACCTAGACTACGTTTCTCAGTTTACGACAGACGTACGTCATGTCTCAGGTGCTCTTAATCCCGTCGCGGATGCGCTTTCACGCATTCAGCAGATCAGCTTATCGCCTGGCACAAACATTGATCTAGCCGCCATGGCTGCTGCCCAACAAGCTGATCCCGACATAAGCAAGCTACGACGCAACACTACTGAGACGATCACCATTGATCGACTCAAGCCAGCATTCTTCGACAAGTCTGACTCGCCGGTGCAACAAGCACCTTCACAGCCTGTGCCATCACAGCTGGCACCGCAACCTCAGACGAGTCAGTCAGCTCCAGCAGAACCGACAACCACAACCGACAGCACTCCTACCCGCCCTACTCTCAATCAACGCGGTAGGAAGCTCAAACCTAAGGTTCGTTTTTCGGACTCCGTTCGCACTTACTTTTTTACGTAGAACGTGCCTTCGAAATTTTCTGCTCTTACTAAACGTTTTTGAAAATCCACAAAAAAAGACCAAAACGTTTGAAATTACCAACAAAGAGCAAAATCTATTGAAAACCCAAAAACAGCTTTGCACGTTTTTCGCTATGCACTCTTTTGTGTATTGCTATGCATTTATGCTGTTTTTTCATTTTGCTTTCCATATACACCGTCGGTTGGTTGCACCTCGGTTTCACTTTTCGCTGGATCTCCGCACGTCAACTGGAAGTTCAACAATCTTCCTGCTCAACTGCCTACGTGAACTTTATTAACTGTCCCCCCACAAAGTTTTTTTACCGTTTCGACACCGTAGGGAGGACACGGGTGGGAGCCCGCTAGGGTCCGATTGCATGGTTCTCCCCCAGCAGCTGCATCGGGTTTCACAACCTGGTCTCGCAGAAGGCTGGCCCGCGACGGACAGTCCTCACGTAGATCGAAGGACTGCTTACACAGTCCCTTCTGGGAGAGGGCTATGTAGCAGTCTGGAGATTCCCCGGTTTGCTTGTGTAAAATTCTAACCAAAATTCTATAATTGTACACTTAGGCAACCGGTGTGGTTTGTTGAACTGATTGCTGCGTTCGAATGCTTTACTTGCTCATCGCCATTTTTGCTTGGCGCTCGCTTCGGTTGCAACGCGCGACTGCTCTGTGTGCTGTGCTTGATCCGTTTCCCCAGCTAGAGCGTCCACGGTGTCGTTCGTTTATAGCTAGCTAACAGGGAATCTTTTGCTGAACCAATAAAAGTTTCCCTGCAACTCGATCTGTCTTCTGGAATCGCTCTCTGGGCTCCCGGAATAGGCAACCCTCTAAACACTGGAACATTCTGCTTTGTTACATCAATTAGCACACTGAAGCTTCACCCAGAACCCATCATACCAAATTATTACGCTCAAGGTGTACGCGTCTGTCGACATAACCAAGCCTTACTTAACACTGGCGTTGTCAACACATTTGTCACCGGTTTTTCCACACACCAACCCCATCACTGCTTTTCATGCCATGACTAAACTACAATGGTCCAGATGTAAAAACTAAAACCAGATGCATCGTTCCTTTTTCAATAATTTACCTGTATCATTCCTATATGATTAGACTTAATGTATCCATCTGATAATACCTTCACAATTGTTCCTCGCCGCAAATCCGAAACCCGATGCCGCCAAACATGTGCCTCGCCGCGTCAAGAATCAGCCATTTATTTATTTAACAGTAGGTGGGTCGGGATTCTAACCAATCTGTTATGTGCATAATTTGGTGAGGGTGGTCAGGTCAGGTCAGGTCAGGTCAAACGGACGATAGAGGCTTCCGCCTAACGCGCGTCCAGTTCTGGTGTCAGTAAGTGAAGCGACCCCTGGCACTTCGACATTGGATTGTCTCTTCTTGCTTTTGCAAAGGAATGGAGCAAGAACAAGCTTTGCACTTTCATGTGTCAGCATCAAAATACACTACATATTCCAGTACAACTACCATATCTCTGGAAAAAGATAGATCACCAATCATCTAAGCCCCTTTTGAAGGCTTCTACCGGATCAGACTCCACTAAATCAGAAGTAAGTTTATTCCAGAAGTTAACTACTCGTTTCGTAAAAAACCTCGCCATGGTGGCCAAACGAGCTTTATGATGGTTGGGCCTCAGGCGATGCCTACGCAGATGGTCTGACAAAGCCAACTCAAATAGATGGGTGGGACTAATGCCACTAAGTCCCTTAAGGATGTTAAACGTCTAGCAAACCCCCTCTCAAACTACGCCGTGCCAAGGAAAATAATTCCAAGCTATTTAGACGATCTCCATACGACTTTCCTAGTTGACCTTAGAGCATCGTGGTCGCTAGTTTCTGAACCTTTTCTACGCAAATGACGTCACTCCGGATGTACGGTGCCCAGGCCTGAACACAATACTCCAGATGTGGCCTAACGACTGTTTTATATAACGGCAAGAATGCTTCTGCTTTAGAGTTACTCAGCGCCCTCCTTAGACGAAATAACTTGTCGCGCTTTATTGACAGCATTACGACACTGTGCCAAAGGCTTTAAATTGTTCGCTACGATGACAACTAGATCGCGGGCTTCATCAGTACACCGCTAGGCTTAAAGTGGACTATGTCGCTTATTGATTTTGGATGGTGTATAAGGTAGGGGTTCATGAGGGTTTAGTGCATGTGCTTATCTAAAAGTTTGTGAATGTAAGCAATGCTGCTGTTGTTCAAGTAGATAACGAAGTGCAGTCATGAACCGTGGTTCGTCGTTAGAAGCTGTCACCATGGTGGACGAGCATCCTACGTTTAATCGTTTTGTGATTATATTCGCGAAAATTTGCGGACATGGAACAGGACGTGAAGAAATTTCAGCAGGCCACTGCGAATGCCTTTTATAAGCGGTCATTTGTTACTCAAAAGTAGTAAAACGGACGAGGGGATGATTTGCCTGAAGGGTATGCAAACCAGTATGTGTATTATCAATGTGTGCATGGTAATCGGAGGATGTTCGCGGCAAACGGTAAGTTTTGTATTGATAATGCTCTAAAATGGCCAAATAATTATAGGGTGCTAGACTGCAAAGCAAGGTTTTCTTTCGTGTTGAGGGGTGATTGTTACGGGCAAGGTGAAGAGGATGTGCGGTATAATCATGGTTTCCATTTGGGTACTCCTTGGCTGTATTCGCAGAATCGTCATTTGACCGAAGCTGGGGAGCAAGAGATTGTGAGCCTTAGATCTGCGGTTAAAAGTACGCGTGAGATTCCTCGGTACAGGAAAGGGTAGCATGGGTAAGTTTTGACGGTGAACGACCTATTGACGGTGACAAGGTGTCACCGGAAGCAGCAGGCGAGGGTGCGCGAGGTGACCGATTTGCTGGAGAAGAATGGCACATGTCGGGTAGTGAGGGAAGGAACCGTAGTTAGCTATGTATTTTTCGTGCCGTCTTGCCTGGAATCAATAGCTGCGCCGTACTGTGAGGTGTGGTTGGCCGATGCAACGCCCCAGTGGAACTATGAGGGCTATATACTGTGGCACTGTACGTTAATAGATGTAACGGGACTTGCGTATTCATTTTTTACGCGTTGTCGCCAAATGAGACGGCGAATGGCTACAGACTGACGGTGGAAGCTAGGAAAGAGATGTTGCCTTGCACATCGTCAGTACGGAGTTGTTATGGACAAGTGCATGGCGCAAGTTTGCGCGCTGACATCCGCGTATGCCAACCCGGCGGTTGTACTTTGCCGTTTTCACGTAATGAAGGATATGTACCGACGGGGTGCACAATTTGCTGGTACAAGTCCCGGTGTGAGTAACCTCCCTTGGCAGTGGCTGATGTTGTTTACACACGTGTTAGGGGGACATTTCAGCGCGATTCTGAGAGCGATTGCAGGCAAGCGTGCGGAATTGTACCGGTACGCTCGGCGTACATGGCTTCCATGGGCATCCTCAGGGGCGGCTCACCGTCAGCTTGCGGTATGTTTGTTCGGATGCTCAACGGTGAACAGAGTGAAGAACAAACATAACCTTCTGAAGAGAGAGTTAACAGAACAGTCCTCTCTGAGGTGGTTAATCACTGTGATTATTGAAAGTTGCTTCGTGGACGCAAGACCGGCAAACGTCGAGCCGAAGGCGCGGTGCGACGCCATATTTTCTACTTGTGGAGTTGTCGCTTGCAACCCCATATTGACTTGGCTTCTTCCGTACGCTCGTAAGCAGGGGTTGAGGCACTGGAGAAAGACGGGGATAGCCTTACAGCATGATGCCGGCATGCACTGGGTGGTAGAATGCACCCGTGGTGGAAAGAGGCGGCAGTATAAAGTGATGGATTGCTCTTGCAAATGTGAATTTTACCTGCCATGGCGAACGCCATGTGCGCGCATGCACCACGTCACCGCCAGGAAGGGAATG
Organism: Dicrocoelium dendriticum; assembly: GCA_944474145.2. Classification (NCBI taxonomy): domain Eukaryota; kingdom Metazoa; phylum Platyhelminthes; class Trematoda; order Plagiorchiida; family Dicrocoeliidae; genus Dicrocoelium; species Dicrocoelium dendriticum. The sequence continues at coordinate 158,624,601 of OX104064.1, read as the reverse complement.
CCTATGGCAAGTATTGCATGAGATTGCAAATGGAATGCTCCATGCAGTCGGCCGGTTGACTTCTCCCTGGAGGCTGCGGGAGTTAGTGATGTGACGTTCTATGAAGCTGGAGATGTGCTTGCACTACACGTGGTGGACAGGTCCACTAAACTTCGCGAGGCGGATAAGGTGATGGCAGAAGCGAAAACGCAGGTTTGCAGCTTTGGATCCGCGCGGTAGGACACAGTACTCAGGAGACTAAGGAGGCTGGCGGAGTTTATGTCCGAGGATAGTGATGTATCCCTGTACTGCACTACGCGGTACTGCAGTGATCTTATACCGCTGGGCGTGGATGACTGGCACCATCGATTAACAGGACACTCGTGTCACAGAACGGCGAGATGTGGACTGCCAAATGATGTCGACAGCGTGGGGCAGCACAAGCACCGTGCAGCATAACGATGTTGTACGTGACGTGCAGGGGGCGATTTTGTCAGGGGACCAAAGCAGGGAGAATGGGAAACCTGCACCGGTTGGCTCCAGAAAACAGAAATCTCCCATTCAACTGCGTGACGGTGGTTCTTGTGCGATACACCTCGGTAAGTCCTTTAAAATTTAGGAGTCCCGGAAACACCACCTCCGTTGATTCTAAAGCGGCGAAAAGGAGGCGGAGGATACCGGAACCGTCCGTATTTGACCTATGCGCATTCTGTCGAAAGGAGGAGGATGATGCAATCGTGGCTAATGAAGTTCTGTCGGTTATGTGTGACGTGGGCCTACTTTGGTTCCATCAAAGTTGTGCGGCATACAACGGCGAAGAGGAGTATACCTGCGTTTACTGTGATCGCTGAATGGAAGGCTACCGCTGTGCGTGAAGGTCCTTGTGAATTTGAGCCAATTGGTAAGGTGTACGTTAACGGAAAGTTCCAATTACGCCCCATTCCAGTGATTCATTGGCGCGGTAAAGCCCAGTCAGCGGAATAATATTCACTCAACAGCACTTTAGGTACCCACCGTGTACGATCACATGTCATTGTTGGATGAGTTCCCGAGGAAGGAGTGTGTGCACGTCATCGTCAATTAGCTGATGCTTCAGTTACTCATCAGTTGGTGTCAAGGCCCTCATGTTTATCTAGTGGACACATCCCTTGCAGGATGAGGGACAACCCCTACACGTGCAATTACGACCGGTAGGTTGCTCAGTTAACTTTTGTAACTATCTCGTTACGCAGTTTTCCCATTTGCAGTTCTACAGAAGTAACAACGGCATATGTGCTTAGCACACTCTCACATCACCGCATTTCTGGAATACCGTTGCACATATATGGAAATATATGCCTCGTTCGTTTCCGAGGCTTGCACCGTGTCCTCCCAGCTGACAGTATTGCACGGTAAGTTGATAATCACATATCGCCAATTATGTTGTACGATGATGCGGTCACATGCTACGAATATATAGCCTGATTAACTCGGTTATGTGTATTGCATCCATTGCCACATTTTTGCAAAATTACCATGTTCCTTAGTCAGAATGTGTTGTGTAAGATAAGTAATAAGGTAAGTAATTATCTAAGCGAGGTATGTAAACGTCAAAGACAGGTGAGTCGATTCAATGCGAACGCACTAAGCAGGTAACAAGCAGGGCAAATAAAGCGACGATGGACTAATTGACTCAGACGAATACGGGTATAATCAGATTAAATTGGCTTTAGTGGCCAACATGTGGAAGAGCAAGCATCGAAGCAAAGGAAAAGGAAGGACCAGTAAGGTGCTAATCATGAATCAGTATACATAAGTCGCCTATCAGCTGTCAAACAACGGGCGAGAGAGCTCGGAGGAGACTGGATTAGGGAGAAAGCAGTGGATATTCGGGCCAGCAGATCTGGGGGTGACTTTCCAGGAAGCAAGCAGGGACATTGGATAGGTGTATGGTTGCTGGAAGGTGCATGGTACTTACGGAAACTGACGCGGCTTTATCTAAGGCGTCTGAAGGTTACCAGATAGTAGTAGGGGAGACAGCCTACACAGCGCTAGACCAAGATGGTAAGCAGGGATTCAGATGTCAGGGTTATGTGGGATCAACCAAGGAATACCCCCTCAGGTAAGCAAACTTACAGGGTGGTGTGATTTTGAGGGTTATTAAAGGACATCAACCCAGGTTAAGGGAACAATAGAAACCCATGGATGTCTGTTGTAAAACAACTTTTTAAGCCTCCGTCGTTTACGTGACTTAAAGAGACGTGGTGGGTGTGCATTACCTCCAACCTCTAGTCCTCTATGGTCACAGGGCGGTCACCAAGCAGGGACGTTATGCCAGGTAATAGGAACCTGTAAAGCCAATGAAGTTGATGAAGAACCGCCTCGTCCTGTGTTCTCGTGAGTCGTGGCCAGCCCTGGCCCACCAAGTTCAATGACAAAGGAAGGGGAATGGGTAGCGACGGGTTAGGCACTTCAGTCATCATTGGAAGCATTGTAAGGCGCTGGGGATGAAATTTTGCAAACGAGGTAGGTGTGTAATATCTCCTTACTTCGCGGGGTTATATGTAAACGGCGGGTTTGTGAGGTGCTACCTGTCATTGTTTAAAGTTGCAGTTACGTTGGTATCACCGCGGAAATGGCGGCAATTGTGAGTGGGGTGTGGATTCCCTAACACGCCGTGTTATACTGGACAGACTGGTATTAATATACTTGTTTGTCTGAGGGCTGTGTATTGGGGCAGTAGTGTTGTTCATCATGTTAGCGCCGGCGATTGCCTTCCGTGTGGGGCAAGCAGTTCGCAGGTTCCGTCCGCGTCTGAGGAGATCACCTTTTGTATTGTGACCAGCTGCTTGAGGGGGTTCTATGCCAGCATTGTTTTCCAGGGGCCGCATTTGTTTGTTAGTAGTCGAAGTCTCCCACAGCGGTTCCTACTGGTGACATATCGTCTTCAGCTTCACACTCGGCCTATTCCCAGATGAGCACTTGTTGGGTAGCATGGAGGGTGTCGCTTGCCTGGTTTCCTTGGGACACCCACTGCATACATGTAACGGCACGTGCTTGGGGCAAGACGCCGGCTTTTTGATGTGCTTTCGTTTTGGGCGCTTGCACGAGCGTTCCTTTGTGGTCAGTGGGTTGTTTGTCATAACGTTGTTCTATGTCCTGACGATATGTTCCTCAGTCAAACCTTCTGTACCGGTGTCACACATGTCTGAATCCTTCGGTGCATCAGCATCGGCGTCATCTTGGCAAATAGCAGCTTCATCATGGAGCATCAAAAAGTTCCAGAGTCTGCGAAAAGACGCATGTCCAGGTTGGGGATTAAAAATACCCTTTGAGGAATTTCCTGCTGCAAGTAAGGTCTGGTGATTGTGAGCGCAGTGACGTTCCATTGCATCCAGTGAGCTGTTACTGAACTCGCATGACAGGGTAATTTGATAGGCATTCATAACAGCTGCCTGCGCATTATACGCACGTAGCTCGGGAAGAGTGAGGGATTAGGCCAGCTGTCGCAACCCCTCAATACATGCAGCGGTGTGATACAAGAATGCCTGTGGTCACCCTTCCTCTTCAACCACCCTATTGACGAAGTCATGAAGATTGCATTTACAGGACCTGACTTAGAAGTTGTGGAGTTACTTCCAGGAGAACGACTACTTGGAGTATGCGAACGACATTGCCCTCATATGCGACAGCTTTCAGACGTGGCAAGCGGCACTAGACAGAGTATCACTTGCTTTTAGCGGCTCAGAGCTTTGCTTTGCACCATCAAAGTGCAAAGTGTTCCTCCAAGATTGCCAAGGATCGTCTCCCGCGCTGACTGTTTTTGGGGATCCGCAGGAAGTCGTTCAGAAATTCAAATAACTAGTAATTTGAACTAGCGCCCTTGGGATTGAAGATGAGATCACGAACCGTATAGCCATAGCTCAACGTGTTTCTGGTAACCTTTGCCAGGTACGGGGGCGGCGCGACCACGCTCTCGCCCTGAAAGGCAGAGTGTACAATGCAACGGCACTTTCGACTTTGCTGTACGGTTGCGATACCTGGCCCCTAAGTTCGGCGGACATGAAGAGCCTAGTTACGTTCGACCATCCGTACCTCCGCAGTTTGGCTCACATTTGGTAGGAACACCGCGTGGGTAACCAGCGTGTTCGATGCCTTGTTCATGGCAGAGAAAAAGTAAATAAACCGCTCAGCACCGTCATTTCACTCAGGCTCCGATGACTGCGCCACGTGTTGCTCATGCCAGCCCACCGACTCCCGCGAGCTGCGTTGTTTGCGCGCCGGGGGTGTGGATGGAAGAAGAGGAGGGGTGGCCAAGCAATGACTTGGTCGAGTGGATTGAAGGCCCTCACGTCGGAGCTGGCCTCGGTTGGAGCGCCACGGCTCCGTGGTTGGGGTCCAAAGGATGCTGAACGCGTTTGCAAGGATACCCTTGGTGACATGGCTAGGAGCCGACCTCAGTGGCGTTCCTGCTGTGAGTTTCTTTGTCCCTCCCCATCCTTTTTAGCCTCCCCTCCACCTACGATCCCATTTCGTAGGGTAAAGCATAATAACTTTTCTTGTTGCCTAGTAGCGGGCTGGTGGCTTACCGAAACGATGCCTATCCGTTGCCGGTAACTCAGCTGGCATGCCACTGTTTTATTTATATTCCTGTTCCCTTAAGTATTGTGGCGCAGTAGCGGAGGTGTTTCTTACCTTTAGTTAACGTGCATAATGACGATGATGTTGATGCTGCCTTCGCCAGTTGCCTGGTGTCGATGCGCTAACGACGTCGTCCTGGTTGTCCGCCAAAGCGCACCGGCATGTCCGCACATACATGCGCATGGTATGTGTGTACACGTGTGCCCCAAATGGAGTGGCAGTTCTTGGACGCAGCCCCTCTATCCTTAAGTTATCGCAATTTGATGGATTTGCGTCCATACCTCGTTCCACGGTTGGGGGCGTCAAGCTACTCTCCGGCGGGTGCTGTGTCGGAAATTATTGCTCGCAAAACATAAGCGAGCATCCTCACATTAATGAAGCGACCGCTCACCGTTATGGTTACGGGAGCCCACATCTTTTTGGCCGGCCAAATGTAGCTCATTAGCGGATAATTTCCCAACTTCAGTGCTCACTTCCCCAGCCAACACTAAATTGTCCCAGCTTCTTCTGTGGATAAGGAGCTCGTTTAGTTGACGACAAAGTCGTATTTTACCTATTCATCGCTAGAATTTTTCGGTGCATAGACGGCGATAACGAATAGGCACCTGTTAGTCACACGCGAATTCGAAGGTTTGAAGGAGCCATTGATTACCTTCGCAGTCCAATGACACTCTCCCATGCTTCCGTGCTTTGTATCCGGACCCGAATGCAGCACCACTGGTAGTAAAGTTTCACAACTGCCCGCAGCCACGTCCTCCTGCTCCCGTGAGTCTGCAATTATGACCACGTCCGCCTTCCCATACCATCGTGAACGGCATCAAGGCCCTTTCTAGGGCCACCCTCTGTCTCATCGCCTAGTGGTGCCTCATAACATGCTCCTAGCGCCTAGGCATCAGCTTGCACGCAATTCGCCACTTGGCCGTTGGTTCAGTGGCTGGGTCCGTAATCGTCAACCGGAATCTCAACCGTTGTAATACATTGCAGCTTGCTTACCACATCGCCTCGCTCTTCCTTCCCGCGATGTACTGACCGGTTTCAGTGCTGTTGGTACGTCGGTCATCAAGGATTGTAGCGCTGAACAATCGCATAACAGTATTACGCTTCTGCTCCAAGGGTCTTTCTTGACATCCACGAGAAAGCAGTTACAGTATTACATACCTGTTGCAATTGTTTTCAATCCGCTTGGCCTTGCGCAACGCACTTATGTTACCCGATCATGTGCTTTGCACCAATCCCATCGCCAGTTCTTTTTTAGATAATCATCCAGTGGAGATTTATGTTGCCACATACGCGCGTGATGGAGAAGTTGATTAAAAAAGCCCTCATGACTCATCTTTACGCAGGCGAGCACATAAATGAATCTCAGCACGGGTTTCCAAGTGCCCGGTCTTGTGCAACCTGTCAGTTGGACTTCCTTAATTTGTTCACCGAGGCCATTGACTCTAATCAATCAGTTATCATTCTTCACCTTGATATGCAAAAGGCGTTTGACAGGTTACCACACATGCGCCTGATGCATAAGCTAAAGGCTTATGAGGTAGACGGTCCTCTATTAGACTGGCTGGGTTCCGGTTTAATAGGACGTACGCAGTCCGTTAAGGTTGAACAAACTATATCCACCCCGACCGCCGTCCCCAGTGGCGTGGTGCAGGGGAGTGTTCTTGGCCCTACCCTATTTTTGATTTATATCAATGACCTCTGCAAGATTTTGCAACACGGTCGCTCCTTTAGCTTTACTGACGATGTGAAAGTCGTCTACGACTTTCCCCGTGGTAATGAATTTTCCGCAATTACTAGTATCCATGAGGATCTTAAAGCACTTGAAAAGTGGTGCGAACACTGGCAAATGACCTTCTCCGCTCAAAAATCTAACGTCATGACCCACGGATTCTCTATACCTGCTGGGTCCCTAACAATAAACGGCATCACTATCAAACAGAATATCATAACAACAGATCTGGGCTTGCGCTACGCTATGAGCCTCAACTTTGCAGAGCAAGGGCATTATCAAGTCGCATCTGTAAGAGGATTATCGTTCCACATACGCCGTTGCATAGAAACCGCCGATGCAAGGCAAGCACTTTATAAGAGTCACGTCAGGCTACATCTAGAATATTGCTCTTTTATATGCAGCAATCTAAGTAAGTCGGACCGTGTTCTGCTTGAGAAAGCTCAACGACGCTATACGAAGCTCTTGACTCCACCGCAGCAAGCGCTGTATTACCGACAAAGGTGTGAGCACCTTAAAATTCAGCCCCTATGGCAAAGGCGCATCATCCTTAACATGTGCTTCTTACATAAGCTAAGTCATAGAAAGCTGCACAGCAACATCACTTGTCATAAACTAAAGGAGCG
>OX104064.1:158599649-158617148 GCA_944474145.2 Dicrocoelium dendriticum | reverse complement strand
TATTTCGACCTTTATCTAGTAAATAAATCATTAAACTTTCATTTTTGAAAAAGCGGGGCATGTCTTTTGGGCATGGTCAGAGTAATGCGATGTTGTGCATCATAGCATAATGGGCAGGTCCAAGATCAGGAGCAATATAGATGTGGACCCATATAGCCCAAAAAATGAATGAAGTTTATCCTCGGGCATATTGGGGCGCGCCTCGGTAGGTAATACTTTGGATTGCATATGCGAAATGGTTCGGAGAGTTTGATGCAAAGATAAGAATTTGATAAATCATTGGAGGACAGAATCTTTTGGAGGGGGTGGTAACTGCTCCGATGAGGTTGTGTACACAGTGCGGGTAGGGTGAGTGAATCATAAGCAGCAATATGGAAAAACTATTTTAGAGTAGTAGCACGTCACTGATTAAACATGTGCGTGGAGTTGTAAGAGAGCGGATATAGGCACAGAAATTTTGAAATTTGGTATCAGTCAACTTCCCAATGCGTGGTAGGGGGCAGTGACTTTCTTAATGGTGAGTCACATCCGCTACGTCTCAGTGGTGTTACACAGATATGTGTGGCCTTTTGTAGTGGAAACGCTTGCCAGGCGAAAGCCCACCACGTCCCGGAAACTGCCGATCGGTGATACAACACTGGCGGGGCTGCTTCTTGACCGATAGTCCTCGCGGTTTTTCGCAATCATGTTTGGTTAATTCAATAGTTCAATAGTGTATGATGGGATAAAAAGCATTGGCTTTACAAGACCCATAGGATGGTAAATGCAAATAGATAAAAATCATTAGATTCCGACATGGAACTGAAATGCCAATAGTCCAAACCTGGTACATCACACCACAATGTGTTGTTTGTCACTCAGATGAATGTCTAACAATTGTTTGAAGGCTGTAATGTTCGGAGCGTTTACCACATGCGTTGGCAAGTCATTCCATTGTGAACAGATTCTAAGAGAGTAAAAATATTTTCTACAGTCTAATCGGGAGTGTTGGATTATCAGCTTGAGGTTATGACCTCTCGATCGCTTATATGAGGCTAGGGTGAGCAGCGATTTGCACGGGTGATCGCTTTCCGTTAATATCCGGTATGCGAGAATGAGATCTCCGCGTAGTCTTCGGTATTCGGAGGAAAACATTCCGATTAAACTGAGACGCACTTCATAATTGAGACCAGATAATCCGCGTGTTGCCTTCGTAGCTCTTCGTTGGGGCTGCTCTAAGAGATGAATGTCTCGTTTTAACCATGGGCACCAAGCCTGGACGGCATATTCGACGTGGGGACGGATATAGGAGTTGACAAGCATGGGTACCAACCGTCGTTCAAAAACACCAAAGGCTCGCCTCAAAAGTCTCAGGTTCATGTTCGCCACGTTCGCTGCTTTGGAACATTGGAGCGAATTCCCCAGACTTTCTTGCACAATGATACCTAAGTCTTTTTCTGTGGTCACGCGCCGTAAAGCGTACTGCCCCAAGAGGTACGTGTTGACAAGATTGCTGCGCAATGACAGTAGGTGACACTTGGCAGGATTCAGGGGGAGGTGATTTATATCTGCCCATTTGTTGATTCTATCCAAATCATTCTGGAGGAGGGCACAGTCTGATGTTGAGTGAATAACTCTCCAGATTTTTGCGTCATCTGCAAAAATTTGCATCGAGGATTGAATATTATCCGGGAGGTCGTTAATGTAGACCAGAAAAAGGAGGGGACCAAGGACGGATCCTTGAGGAACACCGCTGGAGATGCAGAGGGTTTCCGAGAGGGCATCGGCGACTCTGACCTTGATCGTTCTGTCATGCAAATATGCTGCTAGCCAGGTGAGTAGGGAACCATGGATACCGTAGGCACGAAGCTTATGAAGCAGAGCTAAGTGATTGACTCTGTCGAATGCCTTCGAAAAGTCTAGGTAAATCACATCAAGGGGGATCCTTCATCAAGTGCTTTGGTCCATGAATCCCGAGCAAGAAGCAGATTTGTGAGGCAAGATCGTTTGCGCCTAAAGCCGTGTTGGAGGTGAGAAATTAGCTTCAGACTCTCAAAATATCGTGTAATTTCATCTGCAACTAACGATTCCATTACTTTTGATAACACAGGGAGGAGAGTAATGGGTCGGTAGTTGGCAGGATCCGATCGCTTACCTCCTTTGTATATCGGAGTGACTATCCCGCTTTTCCACTCAGACGGAAGTGTTTGGGAATTGAGTAGACTTTGGAAAAAGCTTGCGAGGTGTGCTGCTATGGTGGGAGCAAGAGTTTTAAGAACTTTGGGTCTGATCTTGTCGACTCCCGGAGCGCTATTTTCTCTTAGAGACCGTAATTTGCTAGCGACAGCTGCTGAGGTAAAAGTGACAGTTGATATGCCGACCACGTTGGGTGAATGCTGGTTTGGCAAAGGTTCTATGGCGTTTGCAGTCACTGTGCCAAACTGCAGAAGTAATGCGTTCGCAGCATCCACAGCAGTAGTCGTTAGGCCACCATCTGTCTTGAGTGGTGGTATTCCTGTTTTAACTTTTCTTCTGCTGTTCACGTACCTGTACAGCAGTTTTGTATTGTTCGTGAATTTAAGTACCATGTTTTTTTGCCATTCGTACTTATCGGCTCTAATCAGTGATGTGCAATAGTTCCTCACTATTTTGTAATTCTCCCAGGTGGCGTCGCAATGGTTCAGCGCGTATTGTCTCCAGATCTCGTCTCTGGTGCTAATCCATTTACGCGTTCTGCTTCGGATCCAGGTGTTGGTCCGGCGCGGCACTCGTAATGGTATGACTTTTGACGCTGCTTGCGTGACACAGCTAATTTTGTCTTTTAGTTCGTTCCACGCGTCGTCTGCCGTGCTCTGTAGATTGAGGTCCCAGTTGACGGTTGTCGCTAGGCTGTGCAGCACGGAATAGTTGGTTATAGTTCGTCGGTTTTCATGTCTGATTTCAGTAGTATTGGCGTAACACACATAGGCAAAATTCAACACTGAGTGGTCACTGTTGCCTAATGGTGGATCGTATGAAATTGTCTCAATCATCAACTCTTCGTTGGTTAGGATTAAATCTAGAAGCGATGGCTTATTTGAACCGCGGTGTCTAGTTGGGCGGTGCACGTGGTTGTACAGAGCTGCTGTATCCATAAACTCGAGAATCTTTGATTTGAAGTAAGGACCACTAGAAGTCGCTGAGACAATTGAGGGTACGTTAAAATCGCCCATGATTAGACAATGTGAGTACTTTTGAGAAACTGCATAATGAAGCGCATTTAACAGAATGTCATCTCGGTCTGCGGTGGAGTTCGGTGGCCTGTAGACAACTGCCAACAGACAAGCATCCCACGTCTTCTTCGAAGGTTCACCACCTCGGCCATTTAGCTGCATTCGGCAAAACAAAGCGTCGGAGACAGCAAGGTGACGTTCGTTAATAGCCTCACATCTCAGACAATTCCGATAGTACAGAGCAACGCCGCCACCGCGAGATGGACGATCATTGCGAATAACTGACATATCACTGATTTCGATTTCCGTGTCGAGCATGTCATTGGAGAGCCAGGTTTCAGTTACAGCTATGATATCCCAATTGATTGTGTTATGTCGATGGCGCAATTCAGGTAGCTTAGAGTTGAGCCCCTGAGCGTTTGTGTAGCAGCACTGTATCTGTTGACACATTAGGAGCTCGGTTCGTTGTGGTTGACCGGCACAGCTTGTGCCGGTCTGCGTACGTTTTTTGTCACAGGCGTTTGCACATTTGTCTGACCTGATTTAGGAACAACGGAGTCCGGTTCGTCTGTATCTGTAGCCCGTACTTTGTTTAGGAACGGTCTTAAACGTATTTCAGGTGGCCCACGTTTTCTGTTGTCGTGCCACGCTTGGACGGCCGTTGATACCATCTCAGGTGTAGCCACGGTGACTTTCAAAATTTTTGGCCCGTTACCCTGATAGTTTAAGGAGGCCGCTAGACGGGTGACATCGAAAGTCACGATATTTTGTATGTTGTAGAGCTCCGTTATGTACCTCCACTCTTCTATATCATGCTTCTGATGTTCATTTATATCGCCATGGTTAAGTTCTGGAACACCGTGGACCAGCACTACTTTCTTCGTCGCATCATGTCGTGACGCGACTGGGTCGGATTTCCATTTTTGCCTTTCTATCCATGGTTTATCTGGGAAAATGCGGGCGCTGAGAGAGGAATTTGTTAGCTTGTGGCCTGTCAGGAGCACATCCTCCAGGTCGCGTGTGTTACCAAATGTTACTCGTAATAACCGAGGTTGTCCTAAATGCGGCGAGGATGAATTTCGGGAAATGCGCGTAAGACTAGTTGCAGGAACGTTAATTTCGAGAGCACAGCATATCTCTGCCCAGCGGTTTTGTTCTTCCACTTGCCTACCTTTTAGCGACTCGCTCGTGGGCTCTGGTACATTTGAACACATAATTGTCAGAGCGTTTTTGTTGTACACTAACTGCTTATCCTGAGAGTTGTTACTGGTGGACATTTGTCTAGGTTGACTACTCATCTTGTCCCTTGTGCAGGGAGAGCCTGCGCTGCTACATGGCTGCATACGCGGAACGCCGTTTGTTGTGCTGTTTGTGGGGGTCAAATGTTGCTGTCCAACCCGTGACAGGGTTGAGCGTGCAGTTTGTGCATAGCTGTTTAAGCCTTGAGACACTTCACAAAACTTGGGAGGTCGTTCGACAGGCCTGTCTTCGCTGGCGTCCATCAACAATGGTGTGCTATTTTTACCGTACTGTGTGGCTTCTTTACTAAATGGCTCTCGCCTTTTGACAGGTCTGGGATTCGGGCTACTTAATACACTAATCTGCGACTCAAGTTCAGTGGTTTTTTTACCAAGCTAGTAGTCAATTCCTTCAGTTCTGTGACCGTTAGGGCTAAACTTTCACATTTCGCCATAAGCGCTTGAGTGACCCTAGCCAACGGTTTGGTCGAACATGCGTCACACACACACAAGCCGTCGATCGACATACAGTGTGTTGTAGCCCCATCGAAGGAATTGGAACAAAGCGAGCATTTGGTGACCGACGTGTCTGGACCACTAATGACCTTGGATTTGTTGTTCATTGGCGTAACTTTGAGACTGCGTCGGCCCATCATGTGCACGCGAGGAACAGTGGACATTGGAATATCACAAAGGCTTTGCGTGGCAAAACGCGCTAAGGGAGTTACAGCGGTAATTGCGTGATCACAAAATAGCCTCTATTTGTGGTATCTAGAGGTGCACTACAATAAGTAAGGTGTTGTCTAGTAGCCTTAAAAAAGCTCCGTCGAATGGTATCCCAATGTAGTGGGAAAAATAAAAAACAACGCAGTTTCACAAGCAGGTCTTACCGAATGATCTGTCAAAGACGGTGTTCAGGATTTGCCAGTGTGTCGTTAGTAGTACTGCAGAAAGACTGAATCCGTTGGATAGGTCTCGACAATCCGAGACGATTGAGTGTAATTCCGAAGATGTGGCACAAAATGGAAGGCGAATAGAGAGAAATAACACAAATTATCCAGGAGCGCGCGTCACGCGGTCACACGAGGTCGGGTATTGAGCTGGCTGTGTGGTTGGCTTCTTAGGAGTTCACCGCAAGTGATTGATGCTGGTGAAGTCGGACGACGCAGGTGACTTGTATTCATTAGATTAGCTGACCGGATTCTTTTAGTGTATCAGGATTGCGAGGTATGGAAAACTTCAATGATCTGTGTTGAATCCGTGGCAAGTTGGGCTTCGCTGGAATGCCCACGGAGACATTCCATGTAGGTAATGATATCCTTTAGAACAGGGGAAAAAGAAACATATTTTAGCCGAAGCATGACAGGGACACGGTATAAGTAGGTACATAGTATTTGTACAGCTTGACTCATGGCGGGTTGTTAGTAATTGACTTGTTTATTTTCGTTAATGCGAGGTGTACCTGCGTAAGAATGATCACGCTGCTACCGACACCAAAGATCGGTAATTTTACGAATATGTTACAAGTAACCCAGTATCAAACTAGATTTGTCTGAGTATATTTATAAGTGAGTGCGCGTGTATGGAGCCATAATAAATGAATTTTATAGTGTAATTCTGAATGCGTGCCTGTGTTTGTTCGGGTCGCCAGTGCAAGAAGAATTCGAAAGGACTTTTTGATGTAGATGACCGTAGTCCGTCTTGCTAGGCAATAGGCTGTGCTATTATCTAGGGACGATTCACACCGTAAGCGGACAATTGTAGCTATTTATGGAGAGAACGCTTGTCTGGCTATATTCTGCCAAGTCATGGAGCGCTGCCGGAAAACTGTTCGCTGCAACGGGATTAAACCCAACGTGTCATCAACCCCTTGCGCGTGTCACCATGACGTGCGATGGCACAGTCGAGCCGGTGAGCGTGACCATCCTATTGGTGTGTCTATGCAGCAATATCACTCGAAGTTAGTGGAAGCACTGTATTGATATACGCCGGGTCATAAGCAGCGCAGATTTTTAAAGCCGGTAAGCATCATTATTAGCTTGATGTGCTTTCAGTTGCGCATTATTCACAAGAACTGTTAGGTATATTTGTGAGTTTATTAAGCTTAGAACGAAAGCTGCATCGCATCCTGGCCGAATAGTTACTGAACTCATATCTTGCATTTGCGCTCTCACACAAGCCGGTTACATGAAGTAAGAATGGGTGAATGGTAAGAGGACGAGAGCTAGTTAAATCACAATAATGCCAAAGATTAAAAGTAATTTATAAGGGTGAAGGCTATGGTCTGTTGTTTGAAACGGAAAAATGGTTATTGCTACACAAGCGCATATTTCGGACGCCTAAAACCATCAACCGTAAAGTTCCTAACTTCCGACTCCGAAAGCGAGTTCTGTTGTTCAAACCCTCAGTGCGACTAACAAATTCTTGCACTTATCCGACCGGTGCGATGATTGTGTCACTTCATCAAGAGACCGCGGATAAAGGCAACATAACTTACTATAACACTGTCTACCTTACCGATAACCTCAGCATTTGGGACAAATGTGCATGTAGTCCTTTTGCTGACCTTGACCGCGCAAAGTTTGAAACTGTGCGCTTTCGTCTTTTTGTTATTCATCTTGACATCTAGCTACTATTCGGCAGAATAGTTAGACTTTGTTGCATTCCGTCGCTCAATTAACTGGGTATTATTTCCGCTATTCCTTAATGACCAAAAGAAACGGAGTGCAGGATAAAATAGCCCGTGCGAAGATCTGTGCTAAACATAGGACTGCTACGCCGAATCATTCTGCATCCACCAACGACTGTCCTGTCCTCCAAGCGGGAGCTGTAATAAAAACTTCAACCGTCACGTCCTTGAAGAATACCGCTCAGTCTCTTACCCATACAAACGATTCATACACTGCAAGGTTGAGAAATTGCAGTGTAGTATTGTCTGACCCACCGATGAAATTACACGCAAATGTACAGCTCTTAGAAGGCCAGCTGATCATGCTAAAACAATAACTTACCTCACTCAAGGAGACACTGGCGACACTCGCACCAATCGCCTGTCATATGCACCCTCACGAATCTTGTAACCCCACTATACTTAAAGCTGCTGGCAAGTTATTGTCCTCTATCGCATCAGAGGTTAGTGACCGAGTCAAGCGGTCAAATGACGTAATACTCTTCAATGTCTCAGATAGACTTTCGTTGGAAAAAGTCGAACACCTGTTACTTACGAGCTGCAACCTGTCACTTGACTCTTACATATGTAAGCTTCTGAGGGAGTGGCGCAGCAAACGTAGCTGCCCAATTATCTTTGCCTTTAGCAGTCAGGATCTTGATGAAGGTTTTCTCACGTTAAAACACGAAATTAGACTCCGCTTCGACCTCGGGCCGATTCTACTAAAGCCAGATGAAACCCATTTACAAAGGGCATCTGCGTTACCGAAAAATGCCAGATGTCAAGTCAGCTCAAACACGCGACAGAGCTCTACAGTGGTTACGACTGCCTGCACTGCTATTCCCTCCGCGACACTTCCTAGTGTAGACCTTGACTTATATCCACAGCTCTCATCAAAAGTCTTATCAGTAACAACCGACATCAAACGAGCATACAAATGTCAACCTAAGAAAGTAGTTGACTCTGCGTGTAGGGGTTTATGCAAATCCATGGCTTCCACCAAGGGCATAGAAACATATGACTACCGCTGAAGAGCGTGAATATGGTCACGCGAAGTTAAGGGCGTCTTGTAATCTTGACATACCGTGCGTGCCCCCACTCATACCAACTCCCATCATTACGTGGTTATCCTCTAGCAAACAACTCCATACAGCTCCTTCCATCCAGACTTGTACAGTGCAAGCACAGCAAATCCATGACTCTACTAGTTCTGGGATTGCTGACACAGCGCCGGCTAATAGATTACCTGCAGGTCATTCCTCAATGTTACGACATCACTCGGTACAACTCACACGTCACTGTGATTCACAACTTGCTTGCTCAACTGCCGATGAACGTATTAAGTCCCGTGGTTCGCAAATACACAAGTCACCTGATGTGCACAACTGCTATGCGGCACACAGTCAGGTGCTTACTGCGTTCACTAGGCGCTGTTGTTCACCCTGCTTTCGCCAACCCATCGGCTTCAGGTCACAGGCGACGATACCCAGTTTCAGATGTTATCAAACGCTCAGACTTCAAGCTGCAACACATCAACAACAAGAGGAACAGGGTTAGAGAGTTAATGTCTAGGCATACAGCTGACGCTGAACGCTCGCCGAACATGAGAGAGTACCCAACTCAAAGCAAAATATCACACTCTCTCCTTGCCTCATACAAAAGCCAACCTCATCCCAGGCATAGCTGTCACCCAGGCAACACACTGCCACTTGCAATTTTACAGTCGCCCGACCACAAGGCCTCAAGAAGCCGTGGCCTCCACGAAACCGAACGCAACAAGCGAATGCAATGAAGATGGTGAGTAATGTGCCAGTGTCCTTAACGATAATGCAAACCAACCGATCGAATTCCATTGGCAACTCACCAATGTTACAACAATTATGCTGGAGACCAATAAATCCAGCTCCTGTTTTCTGGGACCACGTGGAATTTCGCCCACCCCCTCAATATCGAAATAAGCATCAATTTGGGCAAATTCAGCTCCCACATCTGTTAAACGGATCCCAGGCAACACAACATCGCTGGACTCCGCCTCGACGGTGCATTCTACCGACTCCAAGTTGGCAACCTGCAATCCCATTCTCAATATGCATTTGCCAAAATTTTATAACTCCTCCCTGCTTCAGATAGAGTGCCACCTCAACCGCCAAATCACACTCGTAACATCGGGCACTGAGCGGCCACCTCCAGCTCTCAGGTTACTAGCACCGACTCCAGAGCCACAGCCACCTTTTCGGAGTCGTGTCCCTTCACTGTGCGTCAACCATCTAGGCACATCAGTAACCAATACGCCCTTTCTGCTACTTCCTGTATTGCTGCTCTTCACTCCCTTACCAATCGAGCATTGCCCCTCACCAGCAAGCCCCTGTAGCAACCCAAAAGATATTTCTTATCTTATGAACCTTTTGTTACTCAATCGCACAAAATTGGTTTTTGCTTTATTGCCTTCTGATATCGGCGCTTACTTTCGCGCAATCTCTCGGACTAGTATTTACTAGTCCTGCAAACTGGAGACCCCATTTCGCACGCGCGAATTCAAAGTTTTTTCGTCAGTTCTATTTTTGGTGAGTTCGTTCCTTTTTCTCGAGTATCTACTTGTATTCATTTGTTTCTTGCCTAATTGTAGTAGTTTCATCGTGTGTTTATTCACCCTTTATCTTTTCGATTCACATTTCGAAAGTAGAATCTGAGTCGTTTCACAGCGTAAACATGTTTACGTTGGCTGTTCCAAGTTTCATGGAGCACAGCCCAGTGGTTTAGTTTACGATATTCGAGATCGAACTGAAAAATAAGGGCACTACGACGAACCGTCCGATGTACAATCACCTCGTCTAACACCTTCCTTCGTTGATTGTGACGCTGGTTGAGGACATTCTACTCTGCCCATCGAATGAGGTAAAGTATGAAAGCTAGCGATACTAAAAGAGTTACAGCGCAGCGCACGAGCTCGATTTGAACAGCTCAGTGGTCTCAAGCTGTGAGATGGTAATCCATCGGCGTTGCTGCGCGAAATACAGCGCCTCACTTGTCCCTCATTCTTGAGCAAAGAAGGGATAAAGGAACTGTAGTTTGCACGTCTCCCAGAGCCATTGCTGGTACTGCAGTCGATGTTGCTGGATACGCCCCTGAAAGAACTAGCTACCACGGCAGACGCCGCGTATGAACGTTTTTCAGAGCAGACGACCAGCAGCTCCGGTGACGTATTCTCCCCGATTAAAGCACAGTTTAATAATTACGCCATGTGGTCAGGCCGATCTGACCCTAAAGACGAGGAGATTGCGGTACTTCGCAGCAGGATAGCAGCAATGGAAATCTTGAAGCAGCGTGTGCCACGGTCAGATGCTGGCCACTTTTTGGCTACCGTTCATTGCGCCTCGTATGTGCCTGCACGGATTATGTCTCGTTTGACGCGAAAGCGTAACATTTTCCCTGCACCTCAGTCAGATGATACCAAAGCTGTCGAAGAAGCATTTTGGTATCACCGCCAATATAGTGGAAGCGCTGGACGTTGTCGGGCTCCCTGCATTAGGCATGACTCAGCCGTTTCAGGGAAGGCGAATAGCCCACAACCTAGCATGACCAACGTATCCGTCAATAACCCAACAAATCGTTTATTTTACGTTAAGGATAGACGTTCTTTCACCACGTTCCTCATCGACACATTAGCGGAAGACAGCGTCATCCGTGCGAACACGAACGACAAGCACTCACAGCTTACGTACAACCTGCGTACATTCAACGGCTCACCGGTAGCTTCATATAGTCAGCGCATGATGAAGCTAGAGCTAAATCCTCGCAGGGACTTTTACTGGGTTATCATGGTTGCGTCAGTACTTTTCGCAGTTATCGGCATCGACGTCCTCCGAAATTTTGTGTTGCTACACCCCTCATGGAATCAAAGGTCGCCATCCATCTACGGCGCATTGGAGAAGACACTAGTATAATGAAAGACCTCTGCAAGCTAATCGAGGACGTCGCCCCTCCTGAGGCAACAGCAGCCTCCTGGGCGAATGCCTCTGCAGACTACAATCCCACCCACGGCACGTCGATGGCCAACCAGCACCAGTACCAATCCCAACCACTCCTTTTACACACACTCACGAAGACTTCATCTGAACAAGGCGTGCATCTCCCCTAACTACTCCGCGAAGCGCTACTCACTCACGAAGGCGCACTCTACCCAAGGAAACGAGCATCTGACATTCCCATACAGCAACCCTCTGGTTGCATTAACCACGACGACACTGCCTGTTCAAATGCACCCAACGATCAAAGCCACCGAATAATTTATCACGCTCTTTCTCTATGCGCGATCCAGCAGACATAAAATGCATGCGTGTAGGGTTTATTCTGGTAGAAGCCACTTTCCGATGTCGTAAGACCACTTCACAATCTTCTATGTTTCATACGTCGACTCGCGCTT
The DNA here is from genome assembly GCA_944474145.2 of Dicrocoelium dendriticum. Taxonomy (NCBI): domain Eukaryota; kingdom Metazoa; phylum Platyhelminthes; class Trematoda; order Plagiorchiida; family Dicrocoeliidae; genus Dicrocoelium; species Dicrocoelium dendriticum. The sequence goes on along the minus strand of OX104064.1, from coordinate 158,605,628 downwards.
ATCTGTCTCCATTGCCTCTGAAGTTATAGAGGAACCGGTAAAGGAGAATACCCAGTCAGTCAAGTGTATCTCACAAATAAAATATCCTCTTGCACCTTAGCGTCGGAAGACCGTAAATCGCGAGGTATGCCGATGTGTACTTGTACATAGAGTCCGATCATGAATATAGCAGGCAGCGATGCGCAAAAACACAACAGTCTAAGGGCAATCAAGGGAGAACCACGGAAGACGAGCTCGAAACCAAGCTTATGTATATATCGTTAATTAAAACAAAGCTGCACAACGACTGCAGCGAAACAGGTAAGCGTGAAAATGAAAAATAAGCAAATTATTTACAATCGCTACAGTACTCCTCTCTACAGCGTGCAATAAGGAAACGCTCGACAAAGTGCTACGGAACCTAATGAGGAAGCTTATGTGGAATGGACACAACACGGTCAGAATGTGTGTGTGTGTGTGTGTGTGTGTGTGTGTGTGTGTGGAGCCGCGTGTATCAGAGGGCACAGAGGACTCGGTGTAATGGCGTCCATATGTGGTTGGGTAGGGGGTAATGAGTCATGGACGAGAGTATTCTGAGAGGAGGAAACTGGGTCTGTACTATCGACTGTAGGTTCAACGTAAGTTGGTTTGAGTCGATCGACGCTCACGTATTTTTTGCTCCATTCTTAATCAATACGAAATACATGTGTTTCCATGATAAGATCTGGTATCCGCCTTCATAGGGCGGGGATAAAACTCTCCAGGCGGCGTCGACGCGGATGAAAACAAACGGACACTTGTGCAAATCGTGGTGGGTTTGCTGTTTACGTATGTTAGCAAGCGTAGACTTTGGTCGATTAAATCGAAAATGATGTTTGAGGCGTTCAGCATACGAGAAGTAGTCTAGTTCGCCGGTAGTGCGAGCCTCCAGTACGATCTCACCCGGTAGTCTGAGGATCGTCTCGAACAAGAGCTCTGCAAGGCAGCACCCAATGTCCTTTTTGATTGTATTGCATATGCCAAAGAGGATCGCAGGTAGACGCTCAGACCAGCGTGAGTCGGATGAACTAACCAGGATGGCAGCTTTTAATTGTCAATGAAAGCGCTCGTCGAGGCCATTGGCAGCGGGGTGGTACGCGGTTGTTCTTATGTGAGTACAGCCTAATAACTAACTGAGATCACGGAACGGTGTGGAACTGAACTGAGTCCCTCTGTCAGTAGTGATGGTGGATGGAACACCAAACAGAGAAAGCCAAGATTCGGCCAAAGCACGGAAACAGATTTGGTAGATGTAGCACATAAAGGAACGGCTTGTGGCCAACGGGTAAAACGGTCGACACATGGTAGAAGATGAAGGAAACCTTTGGAAGGAGGTAAAGGGCCAACAATATCTACATGAGCGCGTCTCAAACGTGCGTCAGGGAGTGAAAATGTACTTGTGGTAGTGACGGTGTGACGACGTACATTACTGGTTTGGCAACTAAGACAGTTTTTAGCCCAACATCTAATTTCTGAACGAATATTGTGCCAGGGGAAGCGGTTGGTAATGTGGTTTACGGTGGAGCGGATACTCGGGTGTGAAAGACCATGAAAATGCTCAAAAATGACTCGAAGAAATGATCGTGGGACAAAGGGTCTAGGCTTACCGGTTGAAAGGTCACAGTAACCTCTTATGTCAGAGTTAAGTACGGGCAATTGTGTGACTTTCAATGAGGTGTTTGATCGAAGTTGGACAAGCTAGGGGTCATCGTTTTGAGCGGCCGCTATTCTCTCCACGTCGATGGGTGTTTATGACTATTGATTCATATGCGCGCGACAACAGCGTTGCTAGGACCATCGATCTAACGAACATCAACACAAAACTGCGAAAGCTAGTCCAGATGACGCGTTTCTCGGGGTGAATAACTGTCCGAGGCAGAACGGAAAGCGTACCCTAGTGGTTTGTGATCTGTCAAGAGTATGAAACGACATCCTTCTAAAAGGTGACGGAAATGTTCATTAGCCAAGTACATGGCGAGCAGCTTGCGACCAAAGGTGTTGTACCTGACCTGAGTAGGTTGTAGCCTCCGTGAGAAAAAGGACAGTGGTTGAAATTCGTTATCAACTGACTGTGACAAAACTGCACCGACAGCGAAACTTGAAGCATCTGTCTTAAGGACAAGTGTAGCGTCCTCAGTGGTGTTGGATTGATGGAGAGATGTGACCTCACTAAACGACTGCGTAACCGCCGTGGAAGCGGCTTCAACTTCAGAGGTTGTCGTTAACGTCTTTGAGTTTCCTTTTAGTTAGTCGGTAAGCAGACGAAGTAACTCAGCACAGTTAGGAAGGAAGCTGCCGTAGTACTTGATCATACCAAGAAATCGGAATAGGTTTTGGACAGATTGGGGCATCGGATAGTCGGGATCGCTTGGGATTTCCCCGAGGGAGGTTGAATACATTCACCATCGAACTTGCGACCGAGAAATTCGACCGTTGGCTGACCAAATTTGCATTTGTCCTGGTTGATGGTTATGCCGTGGTTTTCGAAACTTTTGAAACCTACTAGGAGGTGTGATAAATAATCGTCGGGTGTGGTGCTTGCGAGCAAAATATCGTCAATGTAAATGCAGACGAAATCATGGCCACGGAGGACCTGGTCCATAAAGCTTTGGAAAGTCTGTGCTGCGTTCCGGAGACCGAAGGACATACGAAGAACTTCGTAAAGGCCAAATGGAGTGATCACAGCGGTTTTGCGATGTCTTCCTCCGCCATTGGGATTTGGTGGTAAGCTCTGACAAAGTCGAGTTTGCTAAAGCTTGACTTTCCAGCTAGTCCAAGTGAGAAATCGTGGATATGGGGCATAGGATACCTATCCGGAACAGTGATGTTGTTGAGAGCACGGTAGTCAGCGCATGGGCGACAATCGCCTGACTTGTTAGACACCAGCCGGAGCGGTGACGCCCAGCAGCTGTTTGAAGGAGGAACAATGACGTGATAAAGCATATGTTGGAATTCCTTTTTACCTGCCTGAAGTTCGTCAGGGCGCAAGCTTCAAGCTTTGACAGGTACGGCGGACCGGTTGTAACGATGTGCTGGCGTACATCGTGTTTAGGGTCAGAAGTATTATTACTTGCTCGAATTAGGGACGGAAATTTTCGGAGCAATGCACAGTACTGTGAGTCTTCAGGTATGAGGATGCGAAGCCCGAGAGAATTAAGGAAAGCAAGTTTGCTGGGGATGCTTAATGAAGTAGTATCGTCTCGTAATTTCCCACGACGTAGGTCGACCACAAGACCAAACTTGCTGAGGAAGTCGATTCCGATTATGGGTTTTTACATATTGGTGATGGCAAAAACAAAAGGGAAGTTGCGCCGTAGTCCGAGATTCAAAGTAAGTAATTTCCGGCAGTAGGTAGAGATTTTAATCTGCTTACCTGCCGTAAGCATTGGAACAGCTGATTGCAGGGAGCGATATTATGGAGAGAACGGGGGAGAACGCTGACTTCTGCACCAGTATCAACCAATAAGTGAAGTCTGATTGTGGAGTCAACTACGTGCAACAGGCGACTAATAACCTGGCTAGCGACAACCACCGCCATTACTGGCTGGCCATGTGGTTTCCCGACGTAGGAGTTGAAAAGGCTTTAGGGTGTCTACACCTTGGACGGCAGTTACGCGGTGCGTCTCCGAAGCTGTGGTGATAATAACAACACCGGTGCGACTGTCGTGTACGAGAGTTGCTAGAACGTTTGGATCGAGAAATGGATCGTCGCGAAGGAACGCGGTTGCGTCTGAGGTGGGACAATGTGAGCTCTAAGTTAGAAAGTCTCTCGTTGATTGTGTCAAGTAGCGTGGTTCCAGAGAGTTTGCTTGAGCTAGTCTCAGCGACGTTGGATACCGATGTTTTAACCAAGCGTTCATGAACTTTATCGGCAGCTTCTGCCAGTTTGTCTAGCGGAAGATCGTCTGCGAGAACAGCTAAAATAGCCGTGATATTCACAGGAAGACAATTACTCCACAATTGGCGGAGAACGGAACCATCTTGTATGGAAGAACCGAGGAGGGAACGCATGTGTCGGAGTAACTGAGACGGCGTTCTATCTCTAAGCTCAACGCCAGAGAGTAATTGCTGAAGGCGTGTCTTGTCTGAGGCTGTAGTGCGCTATAATATGGCTGTCTTAAGTTTATCATAAGGGGACTCTAGGGCATAGGATCAAGAATGTCGATGACCTCAGAGGCGATGTTGGACGGTAAATGGGCAGTCACATATGAAAACATTGTTGACTGGGATATAATCTTACGAAAACGGAAAACAGCGTCTACTTGAACGAACCAAATACGTGGGTTAGAAAAGTCAACTGAAAGTAAAACTAATCCAAGGGAATGTTTTAACGCATTAATAGCGGGCACGTGATTAGACATTGTGGAGAAAAAGAAAAATTATACACAGAAATAAATAAAAATGCAGGGTCACCAATTAAATGGAGGAACCGATAAAGGAGAATACCCATATAAAATATCCAGTGCGCCTTAGCGTCGGGCGACCGTAAAGCGCGTGGTATGCCGAAGTGTACGTGTTTGTAGAGTCAGATCGTGAATAGAGCAGGCAGCGATGCGCACAAACAAAACAGTCTAGTGGCAACCAAGGCAGAACCACGGAAGACGAGCATTATCCAAGCGTATGTATATATCGTTAACTAAAACAAAGCTGTACAACAACTGCAGCGAAATAGGTAAACGTGAAAGTGAAAAGTAAGCAAATTATTTACAGTCGCTACAAAGTCGTTGATATCCTTGATCCTATGCCTGAACAGGCGCCTTATGATAAAATTAAAGCAGCTATCCTAAAAAGCACTACTTCGCCTGATGAGGGTGGTTCGCAACAGTCACTTGCCGGCGTCGAGGTTGACGACTCTACTCCAGCTCAGCTTCATAGACTCAAGCGTTCCCTAGTTAGTACGTCGAAACTCGATGACTCTATACTCCGCCAACTTTGGACGAAATGTCTTCCGGAAAACATCAACGTGATTTCATCAGTTCTTAGCGACGATATCACTCTAAGAAAGCTCGCAGGAGCTACTGACAGAAGGCACGGATATGTCTTTAAGAATACTCTTAATCACGTAGCTGAGTCTACGCCAGCCAGCTCACCGCATAGCACTACGCTTGATTGGATCAACGTTAGAATCTCCCAACTGGAACTCAACATATCTGCTATGCGACATGAACGCACTTCTAACCGAAGAAGTTCTCTTGGTCTGCGCCGCAGCACATCACGCTCACGTCAGCGGTCGTACTGCTACTTCCATCGGCGCTTCGGTAAAACAGCACGTAACTGTCGCCCGGGATACAATCATTCAAAAGGAACTGATTTCAGAACCGGGAAACGCCAGTAACGGCGACGGATGTCACTGGCCAAAGACGCAGTCGCCTTTTGCACGTGTTCGACTAAACAATTAAACTTCATTTTTTGGTCGATACGGGCGCAGAACTCAGCGTTATACCCTGAACTTTGGAAAATCTTATTCTGCAACAAGCCGGACTTACGTTACATGCGGCTAATCAGACAGATTGCGACATAAAGCCAGAAGCCGGTGCACCTAAGCCTTGGTTTACGACGACAATTTTGCTTTATCTTTACCATCGCAGATGTCCAAAAACCGATAATTCGCATCCATCTTCCTAGTAAACTTGGCCTCCTCGTCGATCTATATTGCAGGAAGTTACGGGACGACAGCACTTCACTCACTGTCCCTTGCCATCTCCCTCCAGTCAATTCCATCCGACTTCGCGTACGCATGCCAGTTTCTACGCCGTATTCATCATTGATTCAGTAATCCATATCTTTGGTCTGTACTAATACCGACTCTACAAAGCTTAAGCACGACGTTCGGCATCATCACACAAATACAATACCTACAACAATCACATGAAATATTATTAGCACAGATTTGCAAGTACGTGAGTTCCATTAACTATATGCTTTATTCATCTACAAGTTTATTAAACACATATAAACCGC
>OX104064.1:158569130-158599149 GCA_944474145.2 Dicrocoelium dendriticum | reverse complement strand
TTTCCCAACATCCCCGCACAGCGAAATCATTCTTGAGAAGCCGGACGCGAAAATGCATGAATCTAAGGGATCGGGCATGGCGGACGTATAAAAGCAACCCCAGCTCAGAAAACTGGACGGAATACGCTTCGCATCGCAACTACTGTGTGCTTTTGGTTCGCGAAGACAAGAGAACGCATCAGCAGGAGCTAGCCAAACGATTCTGTTCGAACAAAAAGCTTCTTTACAAACATGTGAATGGACTTCGCAAGGTGCAACGGGGAATCCCACCACTTAATATGACCAATGGGTATACACATACTGCGAAAGAGGCGGCCAACGCATTACGGGCCCAGTACTCCCCAATCTTCCAAGGTGTACAAGCCTCGACGTATATTCCGCCACAAGTTACCCCACCGTCCGTTTTATCCAACGTCACGTTCACTGCAGGAATGGTGCTGCAAAAGCTGCTATCCTTGCGTCCACACAGCTCTCCCGGGGCCGATAACATTCACCCGAAAACATTACAGGTAGCTGCCATCCACTTGGCCGAACCACTAGCTGCATTTTTTCAGCGCTGTTTCGATGAGAACATCGTACCTTCGAGGTGGAAACAAGGTGTAATAACGCCCATATACAAAGCAGGAAGTCGATCGGATCCTGTCAATTACCGCCCCGTAACGCTTCTGCCTGTGATCGCCAAAGTCATGGAAGCGGTGATAGCAGATGCGTTAATGGGATACTTGGAAAACTACGGCATAATTGCGCCAGAACAGCATGGGTTTCGTCAACATCGTTCATGTACGACGAATCTGCTGATAGCTCGTGACAACTGGACCGAGACTGTCGATGAGGGAACAGGAGTCGATGTTGCATTCTTGGACTTTTCGAAAGCCTTCGATCGCCTGGATCATCGAATCCTGCTCATTAAACTCCAACAGTACGGTATCGGAGACCCGTTGTTAGGATGGATCGGTAACTTTCTCTCTGAACGGCAGTTAGTAGTTAGAGTTCGATCATCCTTTTCCGATCCGATTCGAGTGGGATGCGGCGTACCGCAGGGTTCGGTACTTGGGCCTCGTTTGTTCCTGCTTTTCATTAACGATCTAGTAAGAGTTATTACGTCGAAATTCTTACTCTTCGCGGACGACCTCAAGGTTTGGCGGGCGATAAAACGATCGGACGACCATGAAGTCCTACAGCGTGACTTGAATGAGGCCTGGAATTGGTCGGTGAGAAACGCCCTGCCGTTTAATGTGGACAAATGTCGCGTTGTTCATATCCGCCATCGACAAGTCCACGTCTACAAGCTTGGGGCACACGATCTGAAGACCACCACTCAGGAACGCGACTTGGGTGTGCTGGTACAGGAAGACCTCGGGTGTTCCAAACAGTCAGATTCCGCTTCTAAAAGGGGCAACCAGCACGTTGGACTCCTGCGAAGAGCATTCGGAATTTTGGATCCATCCATCTTCTCTTTGATGCTGAATGCCTACGTGCGTCCTCACGTCGAATATGCAATCCAGGCCTGGCAACCCTGGCTAAAACGTGACCTTGCAGCGCTTGAGACCCCACAGCGTCGAGCAACGAAAATCGTCAAGGGCTTGCGCCACACTCCTTACCAGGAACGACTGGAGATACTCGGAGTGTTCAGCGGACGGTACCGGCGACTTCGTGGAGACCTCATACTAGTGTACCAGATATTGAGCGATCCCAGTCACGTATGCCGCCACCTCTTGAAGCTCAGCCCGAACACTAACCTTCGCGGTAACAGTTTAAAGCTGAGCCAACAGTACAGTCGTCTAGACTGTCGGAGAACCTATTTCTCCCTCCGGGTCTGCGGGCCCTGGAACGCCCTTCCAAACTCAGTAGTTTGTGCCCCCACATTAGATACGTTTAAAAAACGATTGGACGTCGCACTGAGCGCCCTGCGCTTTGTTTTATGAACGAAAACGCTTGTATATATTTAGGCTGACCAGCCTCTTTGGATTTATACCCCAAATTCACGGTCGTAAATCTGTGCGAACCGGTGAGTACTCCATTTTTATTTGCTACCATCACCAACGATAACAATTTCTTAGCCAGTTTTGCGTCGTACCACTTTATCCCCCTAAAACTGTTATACTTCTACCTTTTATCTCACTGACACTCCTTACTTCAACCACTTATGTGGTTTGCCAATTTGTTAGTATTTCTACTGCCAACCTGCGGGACTCGTTAAGTGTATGCTTTTTTACCCGTCATATACCATTGTTCCATTGTTCCAATGAACAAGTTGTGATGCCTGTCTAAAGAGGAGATCCTAGCTACCACATGATCCGAAGCTTACGGCGTAATCATTGCGGACATATATGCTAATCAGTACATGAAGCGGCTATCTGATGATGGCTTATTCAGCAGTCTAACCATAGTGGCGTAGACAGTCAATCTTCTAACTACTATTCCGCAGTCCCTGACATCTGAGGGACTGAGGTACGCGTACATTTGCGGTTAGTCAGATTTGCGCCGTGGCTTGGACACTGCACACCCAAACCTGAAGCAGTAATGGCTGTTAGTCGATTACACAATTTTTTGAGATTGTAGTTGCGACAATCATGTGGGGACATTGTTCCCATTGAAGTTGGTAGAACAACGTGAAGCCGAACAACGGAAGTTCTATGTTTGCTCAATTTTATCACAATTGATGACTAAGCACAAACCAAGAGGATTCCAAGTGTGGCGTTGACACGACGTTAGTGAGTGTTCGTTTTCTCCACACCCATGGACGACTTTGTGTATCAGTCATCGCTGCAGTGCCTCCATGTATGGCGTTAATTAAAGGTCATATGAACCCATGTATTCATAGGATAATTAGGCTTTATTTCCATATGGTCTCCCATACGTAGTGAGAGGCTTTGACAAGTGGCTCTCTGAATGACACCATTTGAAGCACAGTCAATGCAGGTGGAATCTCCCTATAACGTCCATGGACTGGAATACTATCCTCATGAAATCGGCATTACTCAACAAAGAAACACCTAGAGGGGCTACAATGACTACCGTATTCACACATGCCACATTGTCCTGCCAGAAAAAACGCAAAGGCCGATAATTAGTGGCGACGCACGCATTTTACTCCTGTGATTCAGGTGAGTACTTGGAACAGACAAACACAGTTGTCTCACCCAGGGGCGTTCCTACAGCATGTTTGCAATCATTTACAAAGGCAACCGCGCCCACTAAACCTGCTATGGACCACTGTTTCAGCTAGTCTTAGAAGCAATCACGTGTGCCCGCCGTGACACGTTGTTAGCGAATTGACAAGTACTCGGAAACATTTTCTCATTGGAAAGTAGGCAATTCCGGAGGCACTGTTAAAGGAGGAAAATTGCTCCAAACCCTATCCTTACAATGCGTTTGCAATGCTCGTTGGCAGCTCATATCAGGTCCGTAGGGTCACTTGGTATTTCATGCTTATCAATCACTTGGAAGTGAAGTGTAAATATCATGTTGAAACGCAGGATTGACGTGCATCTTACGACCTTAACATAACGGCAAGTCCATGGGTCCTGTAGCGGTAACTGATTACCGAAGTGGCCCACAGGTGTGCAGACGAACGAACACTCACTAATGTCGTGTCACCACCACACTAGGAACCCTCCTCTTTGGAACAATGACTACAGATCCACTGATGGTCTTACATACACAGCGAACTTGACCTTAGTATACAATGCGCCGACTACATCAGCAACACGTAGCTACGCTATTCACATGAGTGTACGGCAAACTGAGAAACACAGCACGAGAACTTTGTAGCTGTAAAGCTATTAAAAATTCTATTTGCGAAGAAGTTCTAGCTTTACCTCCTTCATACGAATTACTGTATTATTTCTGGTTACCTCACACTGTCTTAACAATCACACACATATCCTAGGCGAAATTCCACATCTATCGATTCTCCAGATTGCTCGCAGTGGCACGATTACACTATGCATACCGTATCACGTGTGGCCAGATAGGCAAGCGAGCAAGGAAGGTAACCGCGCAGTCAACACGTAAGCCTACAAAGCTGGCATAAGCCTTCAAAGCTTCCCTTCCAACAGCCTGCAAGAGTTGCAGCCTCAACGAAAACTACCAATCCGCTTCTTATTACCACTCACTTAGATGTCATCTTGCTCGCGTGGTAGTGATACTTTACCTTCGATTGCCAGTATGACCAATCACGTATTATGTCTCCCATTGGCTGATCACCCTCGACACGACAACGAAACCGCTGGTGAACCAGTACTATTGATCGCTTCAGTTGGTAGTTTACCCGTTCTTTGGCACTCGTAGCCCAGTAAACTTCTCGTGTGCTGTGGAACACATGGGTCCGCTGCGTATCACGCGATGCAGTTTGGTGTCGAGTCTCCGGCCACACCAAAGGGAAGACGACCAAGTGTGAGGCTGTTCGCGCGCGCTGACGTATGGACGCTTTCGGTCATGTCGATTGGACGGTCTGACTTCAAAGGGAACGCCTCAGCTTTTCTGCAGGCGTGCATTGGTGCGGCACAGAATGTGCTGGTACTGTTAAACAAGAGCATATATTGGAACGATTGATTTGGTATAGGTAGAATTTCGTCACATCTAGGCTCACTCAGACAGCCGCCACAAGCCCGGAAAAGCACTGTACGCGCGTTTCATCCTTTCGGGAATCATCAGCAGTGCGCATTCCATCGGACCCTTGGTAGGGCTCGAAACCGCAACTCGACTGTTGCCAGTCCGTGGTTGAGACCACTGAGCTACGGGGGACGGCAACGACCATCGTGAATAAGTTACTAGATGTGATATAGCGCCGCTCACTATCCACTGACTTACACGTTACTGCCGTGCAGAGGACAGGGTAGCCCCCTCACCAAGCGACGAGCTTAACAAACTTAAGCCGCCAATTATCTTATGGCATTATAAGCAGTTTGTTCCGTGTACTGATTGCAGAAGAGTAGTAGGGGGAGTTGAATGGTATAGGTAGAATTTCGTCACATCTAGGCTCACTCAGACAGCCGCCACAAGCCCGGAAAAGCACTGTACGCGCGTTTCATCCTTTCGGGAATCATCAGCAGTGCGCATTCCATCGGACCCTTGGTAGGGCTCGAAACCGCAACTCGACTGTTGCCAGTCCGTGGTTGAGACCACTGAGCTACGGGGGACGGCAACGACCATCGTGAATAAGTTACTAGATGTGATATAGCGCCGCTCACTATCCACTGACTTACACGTTACTGCCGTGCAGAGGACAGGGTAGCCCCCTCACCAAGCGACGAGCTTAACAAACTTAAGCCGCCAATTATCTTATGGCATTATAAGCAGTTTGTTCTGTGTACTGATTGCAGAAGAGTAGTAGGGGGAGTTGAATGGTATAGGTAGAATTTCGTCACATCTAGGCTCACTCAGACAGCCGCCACAAGCCCGGAAAAGCACTGTACGCGCGTTTCATCTTTCGGGAATCATCAGCAGTGCGCATTCCATCGGACCCTTGGTAGGGCTCGAAACCGCAACCCGACTGTTGCCAGTCCGTGGTTGAGACCACTGAGCTACGGGGGACGGCAACGACCATCGTGAATAAGTTACTAGATGTGATATAGCGCCGCTCACTATCCACTGACTTACACGTTACTGCCGTGCAGAGGACAGGGTAGCCCCCTCACCAAGCGACGAGCTTAACAAACTTAAGCCGCCAAATATCTTATGGCATTCTAAGCAGTTTGTTCCGTGTACTGATTGCAGAAGAGTAGTAGGGGGAGTTGAATGGCCGTTGAATGCCGTCCCCCATAGCTCAGTGGTCTCAACCACGGACTGGCAACAGTCGAGTTGCGGTTTCGAGCCCTACCAAGGGTCCGATGGAATGCGCACTGCTGATGATTCCCGAAAGGATGAAACGCGCGTACAGTGCTTTTCCGGGCTTGTGGCGGCTGTCTGAGTGAGCCTAGATGTGACGAAATTCTACCTATACCATTCAACTCCCCCTACTACTCTTCTGCAATCAGTACACAGAACAAACTGCTTATAATGCCATAAGATAATTGGCGGCTTAAGTTTGTTAAGCTCGTCGCTTGGTGAGGGGGCTACCCTGTCCTCTGCACGGCAGTAACGTGTAAGTCAGTGGATAGTGAGCGGCGCTATATCACATCTAGTAACTTATTCACGATGGTCGTTGCCGTCCCCCGTAGCTCAGTGGTCTCAACCACGGACTGGCAACAGTCGAGTTGCGGTTTCGAGCCCTACCAAGGGTCCGATGGAATGCGCACTGCTGATGATTCCCGAAAGGATGAAACGCGCGTACAGTGCTTTTCCGAGCTTGTGGCGGCTGTCTGAGTGAGCCTAGATGTGACGAAATTCTACCTATACCATTCAACTCCCCCTACTACTCTTCTGCAATCAGTACACGGAACAAACTGCTTATAATGCCATAAGATAATTGGCGGCTTAAGTTTGTTAAGCTCGTCGCTTGGTGAGGGGGCTACCCTGTCCTCTGCACGGCAGTAACGTGTAAGTCAGTGGATAGTGAGCGGCGCTATATCACATCTAGTAACTTATTCACGATGGTCGTTGCCGTCCCCCGTAGCTCAGTGGTCTCAACCACGGACTGGCAACAGTCGAGTTGCGGTTACGAGCCCTACCAAGGGTCCGATGGAATGCGCACTGCTGATGATTCCCGAAAGGATGAAACGCGCGTACAGTGCTTTTCCGGGCTTGTGGCGGCTGTCTGAGTGAGCCTAGATGTGACGAAATTCTACCTATACCATTCAACTCCCCCTACTACTCTTCTGCAATCAGTACACGGAACAAACTGCTTATAATGCCATAAGATAATTGGCGGCTTAAGTTTGTTAAGCTCGTCGCTTGGTGAGGGGGCTACCCTGTCCTCTGCACGGCAGTAACGTGTAAGTCAGTGGATAGTGAGCGGCGCTATATCACATCTAGTAACTTATTCACGATGGTCGTTGCCGTCCCCCGTAGCTCAGTGGTCTCAACCACGGACTGGCAACAGTCGAGTTGCGGTTTCGAGCCCTACCAAGGGTCCGATGGAATGCGCACTGCTGATGATTCCCGAAAGGATGAAACGCGCTGTACAGTGCTTTTCCGGGCTTGTGGCGGCTGTCTGAGTGAGCCTAGATGTGACGAAATTCTACCTATACCATTCAACTCCCCCTACTACTCTTCTGCAATCAGTACACGGAACAAACTGCTTATAATGCCATAAGATAATTGGCGGCTTAAGTTTGTTAAGCTTGTCGCTTGGTGAGGGGGCTACCCTGTCCTCTGCACGGCAGTAACGTGTAAGTCAGTGGATAGTGAGCGGCGCTATATCACATCTAGTAACTTATTCACGATGGTCGTTGCCGTCCCCCGTAGCTCAGTGGTCTCAACCACGGACTGGCAACAGTCGAGTTGCGGTTACGAGCCCTACCAAGGGTCCGATGGAATGCGCACTGCTGATGATTCCCGAAAGGATGAAACGCGCGTACAGTGCTTTTCCGGGCTTGTGGCGGCTGTCTGAGTGAGCCTAGATGTGACGAAATTCTACCTATACCATTCAACTCCCCCTACTACTCTTCTGCAATCAGTACACGGAACAAACTGCTTATAATGCCATAAGATAATTGGCGGCTTAAGTTTGTTAAGCTCGTCGCTTGGTGAGGGGGCTACCCTGTCCTCTGCACGGCAGTAACGTGTAAGTCAGTGGATAGTGAGCGGCGCTATATCACATCTAGTAACTTATTCACGATGGTCGTTGCCGTCCCCCGTAGCTCAGTGGTCTCAACCACGGACTGGCAACAGTCGAGTTGCGGTTTCGAGCCCTACCAAGGGTCCGATGGAATGCGCACTGCTGATGATTCCCGAAAGGATGAAACGCGCGTACAGTGCTTTTCCGGGCTTGTGGCGGCTGTCTGAGTGAGCCTAGATGTGACGAAATTCTACCTATATCATTCAACTCCCCCTACTACTCTTCTGCAATCAGTACACGGAACAAACTGCTTATAATGCCATAAGATAATTGGCGGCTTAAGTTTGTTAAGCTTGTCGCTTGGTGAGGGGGCTACCCTGTCCTCTGCACGACAGTAACGTGTAAGTCAGTGGATAGTGAGCGGCGCTATATCACATCTAGTAACTTATTCACGATGGTCGTTGCCGTCCCCCGTAGCTCAGTGGTCTCAACCACGGACTGGCAACAGTCGAGTTGCGGTTACGAGCCCTACCAAGGGTCCGATGGAATGCGCACTGCTGATGATTCCCGAAAGGATGAAACGCGCGTACAGTGCTTTTCCGGGCTTGTGGCGGCTGTCTGAGTGAGCCTAGATGTGACGAAATTCTACCTATACCATTCAACTCCCCCTACTACTCTTCTGCAATCAGTACACGGAACAAACTGCTTATAATGCCATAAGATAATTGGCGGCTTAAGTTTGTTAAGCTCGTCGCTTGGTGAGGGGGCTACCCTGTCCTCTGCACGGCAGTAACGTGTAAGTCAGTGGATAGTGAGCGGCGCTATATCACATCTAGTAACTTATTCACGATGGTCGTTGCCGTCCCCCGTAGCTCAGTGGTCTCAACCACGGACTGGCAACAGTCGAGTTGCGGTTTCGAGCCCTACCAAGGGTCCGATGGAATGCGCACTGCTGATGATTCCCGAAAGGATGAAACGCGCGTACAGTGCTTTTCCGGGCTTGTGGCGGCTGTCTGAGTGAGCCTAGATGTGACGAAATTCTACCTATACCATTCAACTCCCCCTACTACTCTTCTGCAATCAGTACACGGAACAAACTGCTTATAATGCCATAAGATAATTGGCGGCTTAAGTTTGTTAAGCTTGTCGCTTGGTGAGGGGGCTACCCTGTCCTCTGCACGGCAGTAACGTGTAAGTCAGTGGATAGTGAGCGGCGCTATATCACATCTAGTAACTTATTCACGATGGTCGTTGCCGTCCCCCGTAGCTCAGTAGTCTCAACCACGGACTGGCAACAGTCGAGTTGCGGTTACGAGCCCTACCAAGGGTCCGATGGAATGCGCACTGCTGATGATTCCCGAAAGGATGAAACGCGCGTACAGTGCTTTTCCGGGCTTGTGGCGGCTGTCTGAGTGAGCCTAGATGTGACGAAATTCTACCTATACCATTCAACTCCCCCTACTACTCTTCTGCAATCAGTACACAGAACAAACTGCTTATAATGCCATAAGATAATTGGCGGCTTAAGTTTGTTAAGCTTGTCGCTTGGTGAGGGGGCTACCCTGTCCTCTGCACGGCAGTAACGTGTAAGTCAGTGGATAGTGAGCGGCGCTATATCACATCTAGTAACTTATTCACGATGGTCGTTGCCGTCCCCCGTAGCTCAGTGGTCTCAACCACGGACTGGCAACAGTCGAGTTGCGGTTTCGAGCCCTACCAAGGGTCCGATGGAATGCGCACTGCTGATGATTCCCGAAAGGATGAAACGCGCGTACAGTGCTTTTCCGGGCTTGTGGCGGCTGTCTGAGTGAGCCTAGATGTGACGAAATTCTACCTATACCATTCAACTCCCCCTACTACTCTTCTGCAATCAGTACACAGAACAAACTGCTTATAATGCCATAAGATAATTGGCGGCTTAAGTTTGTTAAGCTTGTCGCTTGGTGAGGGGGCTACCCTGTCCTCTGCACGGCAGTAACGTGTAAGTCAGTGGATAGTGAGCGGCGCTATATCACATCTAGTAACTTATTCACGATGGTCGTTGCCGTCCCCCGTAGCTCAGTGGTCCCAACCACGGACTGGCAACAGTCGAGTTGCGGTTTCGAGCCCTACCAAGGGTCCGATGGAATGCGCACTGCTGATGATTCCCGAAAGGATGAAACGCGCGTACAGTGCTTTTCCGGGCTTGTGGCGGCTGTCTGAGTGAGCCTAGATGTGACGAAATTCTACCTATGCCATTCAACTCCCCCTACTACTCTTCTGCAATCAGTACACGGAACAAACTGCTTATAATGCCATAAGATAATTGGCGGCTTAAGTTTGTTAAGCTTGTCGCTTGGTGAAGGGGCTACCCTGTCCTCTGCACGGCAGTAACGTGTAAGTCAGTGGATAGTGAGCGGCGCTATATCACATCTAGTAACTTATTCACGATGGTCGTTGCCGTCCCCCGTAGCTCAGTGGTCTCAACCACGGACTGGCAACAGTCGAGTTGCGGTTTCGAGCCCTACCAAGGGTCCGATGGAATGCGCACTGCTGATGATTCCCGAAAGGATGAAACGCGCGTACAGTGCTTTTCCGGGCTTGTGGCGGCTGTCTGAGTGAGCCTAGATGTGACGAAATTCTACCTATACCATTCAACTCCCCCTACTACTCTTCAACGATTGATTTGTTTAAAACTATTTGCAGGCTGGTAGTAGGCTTGCAAAATCGCTCCCTTTTTTGGTCAACTATCTGTTGATCGCAATTGGTGTACTAGCACACCTCAATGGTGTCGAGGGTGATGAGGCAATAGGAGACATAATACGTGATTGGTCATACTGGCAATCTGGCAAAAATGCTCGTTAAAATCCTTCTACTCACAAGTAATATAAATTCGCCTTTACGGATTCCATAAAAATGCTATGTCGATTCATAGCTGCCGTAACTGGGACTTCCTGACTCCGGAAGGCCAACAGCTGTCATCTGCATTGCAGGTGCCTGCAAGGCAGTGGAGGATGGGTCGGGCTATATCGCAGTAAGCTAACAATTCGTGCTGATCGGCTACTGTCCTCCACGGCGCAGTTGCATAAGCTGCGGGCTAGTTGGCACAAGCCACTCGCAGTCATGGGTTCGATCCTCCGTGGAGGATCGAAGGATGCGCAACACTGACGAGCCCCAATAGAGCGAAACGGCCAGCTGGCGCTTTTCCGGTTAGGTAGTTGACTTAGCTGAATTGTCGGCTGATTGCAACGAACAAAAATATTCACTAAAATCCTTCTACCCATAAGTAAGATTGCCTGTCTACACCACCATGATTAGGCCGCTGAATAAGCCACTACCAGGTAGCCGCTAGCGATCACTAAGTATAGACCGCTTCATGTGTTGGTTAGTATGTCTATCCACACTGGTTACATCTTAACCTTCGGATAATGTGGCAGCTAGTATCTCCTCCTTTGACAGACATCACAATTTGCCCATTGGACGTTTTCAGGTGGGAGAGCAATCATCGAGGTCTACTTCAGATGCGCATCAAGACAGAACAGAAGGTAGTGCTCGGCCACTTTCATTGGACTGTCTGTCGCTTATACTGGCGGTTTCTACACGTTGTCCCATTGGCTTACGTCCCAAGACCAATGAGAGTGTGAACGACGCCAAAACAGCGTTCTTAGCCTCGCTAACTTAAAAGTACTGCACGCAATTTTGAAAATGTGCCAAGCTAAAAGCTTGGTATAATACACTAACATGCGTCTAAAATGTTATATAGTGTGCGATAGCTTTAGACTTTGTGGATCGCGATGACATTGCAATATACAATCACAGTACATCAGTTATCAGGGACAATTACGGCCAAATAATCCGCTAACTAAGCAAAATTTAAGCCTCCCAGCCTGCTTGAGAAGAACAGTGTAGCCATTAACGCTTCGGCGTTAAGGAAGAACGCAGCAATTGCTGCTCATAGTAAGGATCACAGCGACTTAGATAAGAAAATTCTATTCCGCAATTTCTTAGACATTCAACTATGGATTTTAACAGCATCAATTTTGTATGGTGCTTGGGTAATTTGTAGAAAATTGTATGCTGAGACGAACGCCGTAAACACAAGGATTTTTGCGACTCCTTAACTGCCGTTTTGAACCAACCTCATAGCTGCTGAAGACGCTAGGGGACGTTAGTTTTGGAGTTGCATGTAAACAGGCTGCGCTTATCATGTGTATATGGTGAAACCACTTTGCTTGTTTCTAAATCCAACATACAGATATTCGGCGTGATAATGGCAGCAGCTTGCCGTGCCGGATGTGAAATGTGTTCCTCACCCACTGTGTTTCGAACGGAGAGTGGTAAGCATCTGGAACAGTTTGCCTGAACATGTGATTGAGGCATCATCTGCGCAACAGTTCAAAACGTTGTTAGATTTATATTTTGCCACTATTCGATTCCGAAAACGACTGCACACTTACGATGACATATCGCATTTGTGAATCCTGAAATATCGTAATTCGAATATTCTAAATAGTACATGAGAACGACAAGGATATTCACAGTTGATAACTTTTATAACGTTTCTCACAATATTTCGAAAGCGTTGTACAGAATCCATTTCTACTTGCTCTATAATACAGTATTCAGTATTCAGCTGCAAAAGCAACATGTTTGTAGAAAGCCTTGCCGATAGTCGGAAGATGACTGAGACGTATAGAGCACCTGCTGATGTGCATTACGGAACGGGCGACGAAGCCGACGAGGTACCGCCAGAAGTACTAGACACCTGCTACCCAGTATTGACCGATGCTCTGCAAGACTTGAAGAAAGTCATGTGGTGAAAAAAGGAGATTTCATCAAAGTCGTAGGATGCTCTTGCGCCACGACTGTACTGTGCTGGTTGGCGCCTGGGATACTAGTCGCTAATCAATGACGCGTAAGAGCCGTGCCAACTACGAGACAGTATAGGAGTTGGAGGCGACTGAACCCAACGTGTACTGTGCAGGATACAAAAATAGGAAGCGAATCAACCAGAGCGAGAAACGGTGCAGCAAGATACTCACCAAACCATTTATGTCGACGGGTGTGTGGTCAGTAAAACTGGTGGATGTTTTGAAGGTCAAAACCGCAGTAAAATCCAATGTTGCGAAATACTGAAACAGAGTGTTTTCCGGTAGACTACAAGGGCCTCCGCTAGAATGCTGAAGCATGGAAGCCCTCGATGGAGCTGTTAGTAGGGGAAAATGGAAGGTGAAGATAGGTGCGAATAGTTGCATGGGCTTGGACAAGGGCTTCCAAGACGGGGTGTGTAGCAGAGTTTGCTGGGTCCAGGCTTTCGTTAATAATTATTTATGATGATCTTGGGGACCAGGGTTCATCATCGGTGGGCCGTTGGGGCGGGATGGTCGGACTGCAAAAAACTGGCTAGTCCAGAAAACAGACCGACAAGACAATACCACTGCTGAAGACCCGACGGTGCGCTTGGGATATGTCACTTCCCCACCGCACTCCAGTCCATGGTTCTCGTCCCACGAAGAAATTCGGCATCCTCGTCGCTAACGCCTAGCCAGGCGTTTGGTGACCAAACCGTTCGTGGCTGTCCGCGGCCGAGGGCGGCTGACTGTTCCTTAGGTCGGCTGGCGCGTCAATCGAGGGTTCAGTTGGCAATTCCCGTGGGGAAGTTTCTGGAAGAGAGAACTAAGAGGGGATGGGCGAGGGATGTGGCAAGTGGCTTGATGACGGAAACATCGCATGTACGATGAAAGCAAATAAACTTTGAAAATTTCAAAATATTTTGGGTACTTTTGTCGATTTTGTCAAACGTTGGTGGATGAGACGCACGATTACCAATAAAGACGAAAAAGGCGTGTTAAAAGAAATAGTAAAAATTTACAAAATTTGCAAAACGGACCGGACGTTTGACCTGCCTACCGCGTCGGACAGTTGCCTGGGGTTGAGGCAGGGTAACTTGAGAGTCAAAGATAACGGAGGGTATCGAGATATCCAGTGCTCGGGAAGTAACCGCAGGTGCAGGTGGTTGTTTGATGGTGTAGCGAGAACGATGGTGTGGGTGATATGGCCGCCATCAAGAGTTATTCGCTTCACCCGCCCTAGCAGATTCGGTGGAACAAAAAAGATAGTTTCATTCCGCCTGCCGCAACCACCACATTATCATTTTCCACTCCCATCCTGTCCCAAATCCCAAGGAGTTCCACCACTCTTGATGTGGCCTCCGGCTTGGTGCCAGTCTGAGAGAGCGCACTACCGTCACAAATTCATCTGTGCTTTGACCACCCAGCAGGTTCTTCTCCTCCACCGTGGCCGCGCGCACTGGTAAAGACTTGTGCGACGTGAGGTCGTCCAAAGACGGGCGTGACAACATATCGCGTAGTATGTTCTGCGTTCCATCTACGTGCTCGATGGTGAAGTTAAAATTTGCGGTCGGTATGCCCACCGCGCAAGGCTCCTCCGTGGGCCTTTTGCTGCCATCAACCATGAAAGCGGTGACGATGCGAAATTCAGTCGCTAGGAGGTAAGTTCACCATTTATCCAAAGCCCACACGATGGCCCGACATTCCTTCTCCGTAGTGGAATAATTCTGCTCAACCGCTGTCAGTACTCGACTCGCGTATTCTACCACACAAGCTCTTTGGAACAATACCGCACCGATTGCCAAGTTGCATGCGTCGACTGCCACTGTGAATCTCTCATCTGGATTGGGTATCCGTAAGTATGTGGGGCTTCTGCTATACATTCCTTTAAGCGGTTAAAGGCTTGATCCGTTTCGGTTGTCCACACTAAAGGTACGTCTTTGTGATGCAGCTTTAACAATGGGCTGATCATCTCTGCAAAATGGAGCACAAACTTCGAGTCATATGCCACCACTCCCATGAACGAACGGAGCTGACGCTTGGATTTTGACACTGCAAAACTCTTGATCGTCTCGCCTATTTTCGGAATCGGATGGACTTAACCATTGCTCACGACGTGGCCCATACATACAATCGACTCCCGAGCAATCTGTGACTCCTTGCGACTGAGTTTCAGTCCAGCTTCTTCCAGTCTTTGAGGTAAATCTGCAAGTCTGATACCATGTTGTTGCTTTGTCTCGGAGCAGACGATTATGTCATCCCCAAGACAACCAGCAAAAGGCGTCTAAATGTAGCTGGAGCGTTACATAATCCAAACCCATTCTTAGAGGATCGTACTGCTGGCCATTCACACTGAAAACCGTCTTGTGGCGATCTTCATCTGCCATGGGCAGCTGCCACTGTATTGATCGGAGGTCTATCAAGGAAATCCGCTTGGCGCTTTGAAGACTGAAGAAAATTGCTTCCGTCTGGGGCCTCGGAAACGCATCCTAAGCTGTCACTCTGTTCAGTTCTCTGAAATCCATGCAAAATCGATAGGTACCTTGGGCCTTTTTCGTCAGTAGCACGGCTGATGAATACGGACTGGGTGTTCGCCTGGTGATTCCTTTCGCTTCCATCTCTACTAACTGGTTTTGTTTCTCCGTCAGCTTAGGCTGCGGTCTTCTTCTGAAGATCGGCTTGCACTATTCTCCAGGGATTAATGCTATTCGATGTTCCACCCAGTTTCCGAATCCATAATCATCATCTGCGTCTGTGAATAGGTGGGCCTACTTGCTCAGTACACTCCGTATTTCAGGGTGCTGGTATTCAGACAAGACCTTGACGACGCCTACTCGATCGGCCCTTCCAGTGTTCATCTCAGTCGTCTCGTTGCCTAAGATTACCAAAATCGTTTCTCAGATCAATTGTGGCACTGAGCTGTTTGAAAATATTGTTGCCGAGGATTGTTTCGGTGGTCTCCACGATGAACATAGCATGGCTGATGAGCGTGTCCCTATGCTGCTTCGCAACCGTTGTGTGCCCGTTACCGTCGAACAATGTCCACCTACAGTCTGCAGCGCGATCGAGGACTGAATTACTTGAACTCCTTCCAACCTTTTCGTAATGGACACTCCCGCTCCTGTGTCCACTATGGCCCGGACCGACACACCTCCAATAGTCACTCTGATGACCGGTACCTGCCACCTACTCGGCCAGGATAGCGAGAAACAATGGTACAAATTGCAGTTGGTGCAGGATCTATCCACATGACCCACCTGATTGCATCGGAAACAACGGCGACCGTTCCGGCTTCCATGTTCATTGTGTTGTGAAATCGCTCTCAGAGTCTCCCTCAACAACATATTCCCCACTATTCTGGACAGTTGGTTTACTCTGTGTTCCAACTCGGAATGCTGAACTCTCCGCACAGTCACTCGCTCCGAAAAATTCTGGGCATTCAGCACAAGATCCTCCGCCTTTCTCTCTGCAACCATCCCTGCCAGCTTAACCTTGTCATGGAATGGGTTCGGCAGGCTTTGCACAAATGTCCCTTTGAGTAGCCGTTCTCTTGCGTTACCCTCCAACTCGGGGAACCCAATCGCCAAAGTTCTGTCCAACTGCTGGAGAAACGTCATCAAATCCTCCTGTTCTTCTCACCTGGCTGAGTGAAATTGCTCCATTGCTCGACGTCTATCGTGTTACTTGGCAAATTTTGCACGCAATGCCGCCATCGTCTCAGCGAATGGACAGCGGGAATTGGCATGCTGAACGAGCAAATGCACCGCCTTCGCTTTTCCATCCAACAGCGTACCCAAAGCAGTTAGCAAATTGACGCCACCACTGACTCTGTTGTATGCAGCGATGGCATCAAATTCATCTAGCCAGAACCACGTCTCGGTGGGCAAATTGCGCTGGCTAGTTCAGCTTCATCCTGACTGAACACGTGACCATTTTAGCGAGAAAGACGGTGTGGGGAGGGGGGTAGGGCGTGTACTGCCACAAGAATGTGCCATTGACAACTCACAAACCCGTACAGGTTTGGCCCATGTTTCCTTCCCACGACGCAACGCAGATGAGGATTTGTTTCATTCCAGGTGCCTACTAGGTTGGAATTTGAGACAACCCCACCATCTCTCCATCCCATAGCTCCGCTTCGCTATATCTGATTCTGGCCGGCCATGAGTCGTTCGAAAGCTCGTGATTTGTTCTCCCGTGGCTGCATCACTCGATCCGCGTTCACTCCTGTGGGCTTTGCTAGCGGCGTATTTGTCTGATTCAATGCGTTCTCGACAAATACCTCCTCCACTGTACTGGGCCCAGGCTCCTTACCAGATGCCGCCTGTGAACCGCTGTTGGCTCAATCTGCAACGTTCGCAGCGCCTTGTCTCATCTCATTCATTGCGTCCGTTGTTAATTCACTACAATTACGTTTTTGTTGTCGTTCCGATTCACGAGTAGTCGCTGGTTTCCGCTGCCCTACATCAGCCCATTCTCGAAGTTTTTGTTCCCTCTCGTACCATGGTCGCAGAAGGGCCGTGTTCTCCCAGCGCTTCGTTCCTCCGCTGTCGATTTGGAGGTTTGTTACTTTCCAATTGAGTGCGCTGTAGCGGCCTTTCCAGCGTTCCCTGAACTTGCTCTCGCCTGGCCCTTCATTATCTGGCCGATCATTGCTCCGTACCTTTACCTGTTTACTAATCCTGAACGGCGTCCACATGTGAGCCTCATGCCTGGCGTCCTAGTTACTCTTATTGCCTGCTTGTCGGGCTTTGGTTCCTTTTCTAGCAATCGCTTGTCGTCGTGCTTTATGCAGTCCTGAATGTACCCCTAACTCGGTTTCGCTAAGCACGTATCGAGCGCAATCCGTGGTTCTCGGCCAAATTGTAATTTGAATGGCGACACCTTAGTGGTCGACTGCATGCTGGTCCGGTACGCAAGCAGTACCTCAGACAACGGACCCATCAAGTCTAAGTGTACATGCGAGATTCGAGGGTCCGTCGCAGGAAAGGACCCAGAGGACTGCGGGCTTGCCGATGTAATTTGCAGCGCTTGCTTTAAAGGTAGAGGCGAGCCAAGTTACGACATCTATGTTTACGCGTAGCCGAAGGAAACATTCCTTGACCAGTTTCAAAGATGTACGGATACCGATATGTGATAGTGAGTACAGTGCGTCAAAGTCTCTGCGTCTGAAGGAGACGGACACGAGGGGTCAAAGACAAGTTGTAGAAGTGTCACAGAGAATGGTTCCTTCCGTGGTTTGGAGAGGAACAAGTTGCACATGCAGCGAAGTGGACTGCAGAGTGACCTGTATGTCTTCGTCTTGAGCCTGAGCCGATGCCATGGCGGTAAGGTCGACGGTAGGCAAAGACTGCGTGAGAGACCGTCGGCGACGGGATTGTCAACACCTGAGACATGACGTATGTCAGCAGTGCACTGCGTGAAATTATCTAGGTGTCTTGTTTACCGTGGTGAATATTTGTCGCAAGCCGAGCTGTAGGTGAAGGTGAGGAGCTTGTACTCAGTGTAGACCGTGGAAGCGCGGCCTTCGAGTGTTTGCCGGAAATGCCGAATGGCTATGTAAATGGCGAGCAGTTCTCTTCCAAACGTGCTGTAGCGTGATTCTGCCGGCTGCAGGCGCTTAGACAAGAACCCAAGGGGTTGATATTGCCCACCAACATGTTGTTGGCGACGTCTGAGGCACCAGTCGTTATAGAAAGGTGTGCAGTCGATTCGGAATGAGCGAGGTGGGCTATGTTGGAGATAGCATCCTTGAGCTCGACGAAGGCTGCCTGTGCTGTGTCAGGGAAAGCAAACTTACGTTCATTTCCTCTGAGTAGGTCAGTCAGAGGCTGCATGAGCTGAACGCAGCGCAGAATGAAGCGTCGATAGTAGTTGACCAAACCACAAAATCGACGGAGGTGCTTGAACGAAGTCGGAGCTGGGAAGTTCTTGATTGCCTGGATCTTATCATGAAGGACTTCGATACCAGACGATGAAACGAGGTGGCCCAGGAATTCTACCGTTGATTTGCCTAGTTCGCATTTGGTCGGTTTGTCTGTGAAACCGTGATGGGTTAAGTGCTGGAAGAGAGTTCGAAGATGCAAGAAATGCTCTTTTTCCTATCATCTGGCTACTAAAGTATCACGGAGTTAGGAATAAGCGAAGTCTAGACCACGAGTGGCATCGTGGATGAAGCGTTGGAAGGTTTGTACGGTGTTGCACAGTCTAAATGGCTCTCTTAAACATTCGAACAAGCCGAATGGAGTGATAACGGCTGTTTTAGGAATGTCATTTTCTTCTACAGGTATCTGATGATATACGCGAACTAGATCGATCTTGCCGAAGATCATCTTACTTGTGAGGCATGAGGTAAGGTTTTGCATGTGTGGGATGGGATACCTATCTGGAAAGGTTAGCCGAGTGAGTGCACAGCACTCACCGCAACGGCGCCATTTACCAGATTTCTTGCAGACCATCAGCAGGGGCGAGAACCAAGGGCTGTCGGAAGGTTGGTTTATTCCAACTTCGAGAATGTGCTCAAACTTCGCCCTAGCTACCCTTAGATTTTGTGGCGATAGTCGGCGTGGACGGCATGAAATGGGGGGGTTCTTCTTCCGTATGTGGTGCGTGACTTGCGATGCCACAGGCAAAGCTGTGTTCATTGGCTGAACGAGCTTGGAATATTAAGAAAAGTGGTAGGCGCAGTCTGGCGAGGTCTGGGGAAGGGGTAGACTGGTGTTAAAGATACGATATCGGCGGTGATGCCAAATACACTGAGTTTCGTTGCAGCGTCGACTATCATCTGGTGTTTCGCATCGACTAAGAAGTCTACATGCCTGAGATAGTCAATGGCGATGATAACAAAGTGGACTGCAGCGACGGTGAATACCCAGCGGAACATGCTCCGAAGACTTAGGTCCAGGGTAAGTGACCGATGACAGTTGGTGTGCCATTAGCGACACTTAGGCTTATCGACAAAGAATCGGTAGGCTCACCTGGCATAGGGGGAATGACGCTGACTTCCACCCCGGTATCAACTAAGAACTGGGTCTCGGAATCATAATCCCTAATGTAGATGAGATGACTATGGGCTTTGCTGACATTGTTCGCGGACATTACTAGCCGGCATGGCAGATCATCTGTAGCGGAGTAGCGACATGGCCGTACGCACTCACAGGCCCTTTTACCGAAACGCGTGTGGTAAAAGCAGTAACCTGCGGCCTCAGGTTTTGTGCGACGGGGCGATGATTCATAGCACCTGCGATACTTACGGTGTAAAGTGAGTTCCTCGATGTGGCGCTGAAGCGATGCTATCTGCGATGATAATGCGTCTGTTGCCGAAGGCCGGCTAGTCGCGGGAGTCGGTGTGGTTGCGCCAGCACAAAGCTGCTTAGGTGTTTTGGTTTTAGTCTCTGGGTGGTGCAGTTCGATGACGAGGTCTGCTACATCTGCAATTACTGTGAGTGGTTAGCCACTTGCTATTTCAAGGATAGCCTGAATATTTTTAGGTAGAAGTTGCATCGACAGCTCGCGGAGAATCCCTACGTCCATGTTGGACGTGCCGATGGGTTGTTGCATTTCGCGCAACAAGGTTGTGGGCCTCCTATCGCTTAGTTGTAGATCGCTAAATAGTTGCTGCTGACGGACCTTGTCAGAAGACGTGATCAGCTGAACAACAGCCTGTTTAAGATTCTCGTATTTCATTACAAGTAGGGGGCAAAATACGATCTCTACCTGCGAGGCTATACTTTGTGAAAGGCTAGATATTAGCTGGTTATACCTGGCGAAACCAGAAGAAATCCTACGAATATAAAAGATGGATTCTAGGTGCAAAAGCCATAACGAGGGATCATTCTCACAAAAACGTGGAGGGGCTAACGCATCTGTATTAACCAGCACAGACTCTACGGCGCTAACCGAGTATGGAGATGGATTATCCTCTAAATAATCCATTGCAAACGTACATAAAAATGTGGTAGATAAAAAAACAATCTGATCACAAGTAATGCATCACAAAATCACTGGAACGGGGTCACTAGCATTAAAATTCAAAGTAGCGGACGGCGTGTTCTGTATCAGGGTCACCAATTGTTGGGTGGAGCCTGGGATACCAGTCGGTAATGAATGACGCGTAAGTGCCATGCCATCTATGGGACAGTATGGAAGTTGAGGCGACTGAACCCAAGGTGTATTATGCAGGCTACACAAATAGGAAGCGAATCGACCAGAGCGAGCAACGGTGCAGCTAGATACTCACCAAAACCATTTGTGTCGACGGAAGTGCCGTCAGTAAAACCAGTGGACGTTTTAAAGGTCAAAACAGCCGTAACCTCTAAGGTTACAAAATACTGAAAGAACGTGTTTTCCGGTACACCGCTACTGTGCGGTAACCCTGGCAGGGTGACAATAGGTATAGTTGCATAAAATCCCTCAGTTTTTGCTGAAATCTGATTGCTCAAATCAAACACATGTGTTCCCTTACTCAGTTCGTCGAACCAAATTTGTCGAAGTCTGTGCTACTATCGTTCGGGTTGCAGCTAGCTAGATGTGGGTTTTGCGGCTTGTCAACGCAGGAATACTGCTATGCGCAGAACTAGTTGTTTTACTAAATGCTATTTGACGAGCCAAGACATTTTACACCGTGAAAGATAACGCAAGCATTTTGTTTAAAATAGGTTTATTTGCCTACATATATTTCTTAGCCACGTTTCGGTACGGTGATGCACGGATGAAAGTGCTTAGTTGCTAGGGAGCGAACGTACCTACCGTTACGAGTAGCACTAAGGATCCATTTGGTAACTTAGGAACTTATGCGGGTAATTCAACTCTTACGCTTAAGAGTCGGAATACTTTGAAGTGGGTTCAAACTACGAGTCGCTGCTTTTGAGCACTAGATAGCCTTAGTTTCCGGCGAGCTGTTAGAGATCTCGATCATTAAGCCATCTTCGAAACTTGACGTAGACGGAAATAACGCAGATTTTGCTTTAAAATCGGGTGATGACATCCCTAAACTGCTCTTGGAGCAGTTTACTATGTCCACGCCGTTTGACAATTTCACCCTGCTTGAAAACGCGCTATCACTCCGCGGCACGAGGGTAGCTCTTTACAAAAGTTAGTAATCGTAACAATACTCTAAACCTCTGAAATTTTCCGAGCGCTGGAGAAGCTAATCAGAGGTGTACTCATGAGCCTTCTGTATACAAGCGGGTAGGTGAAGCGTGCGAAAAATAAATCACAAGCGCTCGATCCAGTGTAACCTGTTAGCCTTGCTACCTCAAATTGTAGCTGAGTCAAATGTAGCGCTCCAAAAGACAACTAATGCTTGTTAGGTACAATCTCATTGCTACCCAATTGTACAGTACTCTTTCTTGTACAAAGCTCACTTACACTAGGCCATGTTGGCCTACATCCGGCTTGAAACTAGGCAGCAATGTAAGTTTGCGTGCCAGCGTTCACACCTCTCGCTTCATCCATCCAGGTCCTTTTGCAGCCGCTTGAATTTGATCAGCCGTGTCCAACGTCATTTACTTTCCGATATTTGCGCTCGATTACGCGCATCGTCTTGGACTTGTATTTACAAGTCCGAGCTATTGGTAACCCCAAATCGTGCGCGCGAATTTAACTTTATTTCGTCGTTTGTATTTGTTTGCGAGTTTGTTCCTTTTCCACGAGTTCACGCGTATATTTATTTACTTTTGGCATAAATTTACTAGCTTTCTCCTAAATTTCATCTTTGTTCTACTCTTTTTACAGCTTGGATGTGGCAACTGAGCCGCTTCACATAGTAGATATGCTTACTTTCGCTGTTATAAGTTTCATGAAACAGTCCAGATATCCATTTCGTCATGGTCGTGATCGATTTCGTAAAGGACATTCATACCGAATGATTGAGGTACAATCAGCTCGCCTGCTTCTTGCCTTGTTGGTAGCGACGCTGGCTCAGGTCTTTTCATTGTACCAACCGGCAATGTATTAAAGGATAAAACATAATATTTTAATGCAGTTACAGCCTAGAACGCAAACTCAATTGGAACAGCTCATGGGTCTACAGATAGGAATTTGCAAGGCGTCGACGTTTCTGCACGAAATTCAGCGCACTGCTGTTCTCTTATTCTTGGGCGAAGAAGGAATAATAAAGCTGTAGCTTGTAAGTTTCCCAAAGCCATAGCAGGTAATGCTGTTCATGCTTCTAGGTAAGCCCCAGCAAATCTAGCTACCACAGCAGAACCGCGTTTGTAGTTCTTACACCTCAGACAACTAGCATCTATAACGTTCTCGCAATTATGAAAAACGAGTGTCGCATTTGCTCCCAGTCACCGTCATACTATTCCTAAAGACGTGGAACTTGCGCTAATTTGCAATGGGCTACCACCAATGGACGAATGTAAACAACGTGATCCGCAATGACCACGTTTTGGCAACCGTTCACTGTACGTCGTCTGTGCCTGCACTGAATACGTCTTGTTTGACATGAAAGCACATTTCCTTGACACTTACTTAACTTGACAAGACCGAGACCATCGACACATTGTGTTGGTATCACAGCAAATATAGCCATAGAGCTAGATGTTGTAGTGCTCCACGCATTAAGCACGACCCAATTACCTCAGGGAAATCGAATGGCTCACGTTAAAGCACGACTCGCGCCTCAATTAGTAACAAAACAGGTCGCATTTTTTACTTTATGTATAGACGCCATTGCACCCCATTCCTTATTGACACGGGATGGAAAGTGTGCATCAGCCATGCGGACACCAACGCTAAGCATTCCAATCTGAGGTACAACGTATGTATCGCCAACAAGTCTTCCAGAGCTTCATTCGGTTAGCGCATGAGGAGCCTAGGCTTAAAGCTCTCCCGAGACTTTCTCTGAATTTCCACTGTCGTGTCTGAACCTTTCACTATCATCGGTACCTATATCCCTCATCGTTTCGTGCTGCTTGTTGTTGCTAGTCAACAAAGGTTTTTCGACGACCGCACGCAAATAGAGATTGCAAGTGTTCCTTCATACGCATCGAAAATCAGTCCCACTTTAAGAATCGCCGAAGTGCTTTCAGATTATGCTAACTTATTCTCTGAATAACCACGATTGGTACGGTCGGCTGCAGACCTTCCGCCAATCACGACAGAGGTCGATCGTCACACTGTCACATTGCCCGACCAAGAGGACTTGACACTGAAGTTACGTATCACAAAGGTTTAATTCGACCACATTATGTAGCTCAATATGGTGTGACAATCCAACACTCTATGGGCATCGCATCGCCACATAGTTCTGGAAATAGCCGTGGGGGACTGGCGTCATTGCGGCGACTATTGCGCCTTAAATATGGTTACCACGTCTGACCTCTATCTGATGGCGCACATCATGGACAGCACCGCCAGTCTAGCAGATAAGAGCGATCATAGAAAAATTGAATCAAATAAATAAACAAATGATTTATTCTCTACGATGCGTGACACGCCTTCGGAGCCATGATCACGGTAATACAAACGCGTACCACCAGTGAGGGCACAGAAATACTAAAAGTCAGCCAATACCTATTGGATAGAAATGTGTATGTAGATCTAGGATGCATATAGGTGCAAGTGTAAGTCATCGTGCTGGGTGAGTTTCTTATTATTACTGTGAATGTGCGTGTTTTATTGGTGAATTCGCCAATATAGGCAGGGATCAGATAAAACATCTGAGGTGGGTGACGTTCACGAAATGGGTATGGTCCTGTGGTATGGCAAGAGGCACGGTTACAGTGAAATTCCGTTAGCAGAGGGAGACAACGCTGAAACTTCTCTAACGACTACATCTGGTTTGCTCGAATTACTGCGCGTGAAATTTGGTATAAATAACTTCCCACAAACTTTTCAACCTTTCCTCGACCGACTTTGTCGTGGTTTGGACTTCGCATACGTATATCCTGACGAAAAACCAATTGCAAGCTGTTTAAGTGAGGAGCAATTGTGGCACGTATGAACGCTCTTTTACCGGTTACGTAAATACGGGATAACGGGGAACGCTTGGTGCTATTCGGTCGGTTTTCTTGGCCGTAATATCTCTCACGCAAGCGTCGTTGAAATACAACAAAAAATGAAGGCCATCATCGACTACCGCGAGGTTCATTCTTTTCGGCAGCTAAAAGGATGACTGTCTCGTCAACAGTTATTGCTGTTTCATACCTAGTCGCGCTCCGCTTATGCTGCCCATCACAGATCTTCTCCAAGAGAAGCTTAATAAATTCGATTTTCCTGCTGCAGCATTCGTCGCACTCCTGGCTTTAAAAACTGCTATCGTTAACATACCTTCTATAGCGCATCACGACCCGCCAGCTCCGCTTTTACTCAGTTCCGATATTTGGGCGTGGTTGTTGGTTCTGTTTTACAGCATTAGGTGGGTGACGCTTGAAAACCATTGGTATGTTCTCCAAACGCCTGTAGCTTGATAAAACTCGCTATAGCGCTTACAGTAGTGAGTTAGTAGCCATCTATTTAGGTGTAGTCATTTCCGACATATCTTAGAAGGCGGCACATTTACCGCCTTTACCGACGAGAAACACTTCACTTGCGTGCACGGATCCAAAACCTACCGATAGCTTCCCAGGTTCACGCCACCTGGACTATATCGCTTACTTTACGACCAATATACGACATGTCGCAAGAGTACACAACGCAGTCGCCGTCGCACTGTCTCGGATCTAAGCGATATCCGCTGACGCTGGCACTACAATCAACCGAGCAGCCATGGATGCAGCACAACTCCATGATCCTGAGGTTGGTCTATTACGCAGTTCTTCCTCACTGGATATACGATCCGCTTCGCTAACATCCTCCGACAAAAATATACGTTCTAAATAACAATATAGGTATAATTCTAGACTGTGACTACGTGCTGTGCTCACGATGGATCAGGTCAAAATGGACACAAATCAAATACTCTTGCAAGGATAGTGAAAACGTTGAGAGTAAAAGTTCCTTGTTCGCAAATAGCATAACAAGCAGCAGAGCAATGAATGTTACAATTCTGTTTTGCCCAACCCGTCAGTGGACAAGTGCATATATAAACGCAGTTTATATATGCGCCAAATAGCTGCACCAAATAGGTGAATTAACACCTACTTCTCCTCTGGCCAGGGATACTTTCAAAACCACATTAGTGCACCACTGTCAACAGTATCTACACTGAGAGAAGAGATCAGCAAACCTTCTGTCCAAGAAGCACCGAGAAGTAATTAAAGAATTGAGGTCAAATCGCGATCTTATTCTTTCTAGACCTGATAAAGGATCGGGATGGGTGCTAATGGACAAATCAGGTTACATTTCAAAATTACGTCTTATCTTGCGAGACGCGAGCAAATCCTTGCATGACACAATCCAGAGGGACAAGACGGCAGACGTTGAAGGAAAGATTATAAAGATATTGAAAGAATTAAAAGAGATGAATTGGCTAACCGATATTCAACTGCAGCAGTCAACTCCTGTTGGCTACCAACCTCCTCGGCTCTATGGCTTGCCTGAAGTACACAAGTACCTCTACGTCCAAGAAATGATATGTCCGCTTCTGCAAGCCACTTAGTTACGAAATGGATTGTGCATTTATGGAAACTGTACGTAAGGAGCCTACTATCCATTCTTTGAAGGATTGCTGCGAATTCGTTGAAAAGTTAAATACCTAAGTTATATGGTAAACTGATGCTTTCTTTCGATGTAGAAGCACTTTTCTCAAACGACCCGTTGCTGGAAACTCTTAATTTCATCAGCGAGTATATAACGGAAATGAAGCTAAACCTTGGCATTCCAGTGCCTAAGCTCAAGGAGTTACTTTTCGGTCTACCTTTTATAGACAGTACTTGGTTGACGGAATCTGTTACAGGCAAATCGATGGCGTGGCGATGGGGTCCTCCTTGGACTTCTGCTGGCCGACATCTTTCTTGCTAAGCTTGAACACGGTCCCATCCAAGGGGTTATTACCTCATTTGATTCTTATTGAAGGTATATGGAGGACACGTTCATCATCTTTGATTCTCGCATTGATGTCAACCATGTGCTCGACCAGTACAACCGTGCACATCCCTCAAGGTATTCACGAGCGAAATGAAAAATGAAGGTAAGCTGGCTTTTTGGGCGTTTTGTCGAGGAGGCGTGAGGACAGAGCACTTGGGCGTAGTCTTACGCAAAGCTACATGGGTTGGGCAGTACCCAGACTTTTCGAGCTTCGTCCCTCTGAAGTACAAAAGCAACTTAGTACGTTGCTTGTATTACCGTGCCCCCACGATTTGTAGTCAGGAAACTCCCGTGGGTGAGAAGGACCGAATTGTGAAAACACTTCTTTCGAATGGATGTCTTGAGCCCCTCATCAGAAAGCAAGCCAGGACTCGTGAGCGCCTTAAGCCCGTAGCAACGGTGTCGTAGAAGGATGTGTTTCTCTCTGTTCCTTCTGAGGGAGAGATCGCCTTTGATCTCTTGATCAGGAGACTTCCTAATGCCGTAGCAAGGACCAACCCGGTCGCCCACCCGCACGTAATTGCGGGGACGGCTCCCTTCATAGCTCAACGTCTTAAAAGCGGACTGCCAGTGTCGTCCGAATCGTACATCTTTTACCAGTTTACTTGCACCTGTGGTACCAAGTACCTCGGGCATACGACCAGGCATCTGTCGGTATGGATGGCTGAGCATTGTCCACGGTCACTGCGGAGAGACACGCTCAGAAGTATCAACAGCTCCATGTTGGAACATCTGATTCTAAGTGGGCGTCAGATTTCGACCAAATATGCCTTCAAAGTCTATTATACCGTACCGGATCGATACCCGAAAGGGTTAAGGAAACGCTTCTTGCAGACGGCTGAAGCCATCGCGATCAAGCTAACACAACCAGAGTTATGCAAGCATGGGGCGCTTATGCAACCCTTGACTTTGCCATGGCCCTGGTGTTAAGTCTTCCCTCGGAGTATTACATATAACCAGGTGCTATTTATTTATGTAATTAACTAATTTTTATATTGTTAGTATTTTTGCCTCTTCTGTTTACACAAGTTATTTTGCTGTCGGTTAGCCCTATCAAGACGTCACCTGATTAAATCGATTTGAGCATCGAACGAACATGCTAAATCTGTTCAAACCGTCCTATCCGTCCTCATTTCTGCCTTCACCAGTTTACTGTTGCATTTATCAGTCCTGTAGCTGTAATTTCTTGATGTGAACTATCGAAAAGACATCACTTTGCAACGCTGTATTTTACTTGTCCATGGGCATTATCTACGAATTTTACAATGCTTTTGCAGCAATTGGCAGTTTTATACCAAGAATATTAGGGCAGCCGTAACAAATAAACATGCTCCTTTACGAGCATATAATATTAGGTGTTTTCTAGACTTTTACACTAGGCACTCCAGAGAAGGCATAATCAGTAATGTACAATCAAGGAGGTGTCGATTATAATTTGATCTGTGATTTGTCATAACAAGGCAACTGGGGATGTTCAATAAGTTTCGTTGTCTAATGAGTAGTGTTTGCCTTCTTCACTTGTTGGGAAAGTAACCTCCTGTGACTGTTAGAAGTGCATTGTAATATAGGTTATTAAGTAATGCGTAACTGATGTTGCGTTCGAAATTTTGTTGTCCCGTCCCCTCCAGCAGTGAATAAGTGCCTTCTAGGGCCATTATGGACGAGATAGTGGTTAATAGACAGGGCGGCGCATTGTCAACATGCACATTAAGCTCAGCCACGCCGCGGATTTGAAGCAACAGCCAATCACATGAAACGACGATATCAAGTAAACTAAATTAAATGATGTATACAGATATGCCAACATAGCTCTTTAATAAATAAGCATATGAAATAAATTGGTTAAGGATAAACCAGTGATGAGTTAAAGACGTCAACAAATATATTTTACGAAAATACCACAAAAGCGAAGATGGTATCGTAGCTAACAACAATTAGCTTAAGCTTAGGACAATATAATAAACCCACCACCGAAAATAGTCTCAGCATGCAAGCACGCGGTTAGTAAATCGAATGCAGCGTACCAACAAAAGCTGCGCCGGTCCTGTCTACGTCCAATGCAGGACCCGTCGTCGCTTCTGTAGTGGTCCCGAGTGGCCTCGCTCATGACTCACTAAGCCTGTCTGACTCAGGCAGTCGCGACCGCATGTTCTACAGAACCATGCGCTCGATGTCGATGGAGTACAATTCATCGGTGCCTGTCGCTTCCGCACATGCCGCTTCTTCTCTGCATACACGAGGGCTTTATCTTGTCTCTCGGCAATGGCCTTCGTGATCAGATCGCGCCATGCACGCCGATCAACCGCCTTCGATTCCCATGACCTGCAATCAAGATTAGAACGTGAGAGGCTCACTTTGATCATGTCCTGGTAACGTAACTTTGGTTTCCCCACGTGCCGCTTCCCAATACTCAGCTGACCGTATAAGAGTTGTTTCGGTATCCTCGTCGAATGCATACGACTCACATGACCGAGCCATCTCAGGTGTCTCAATAAAAGTATGCAGTCCACTGCATACATCCCACTTCGGCGCAAAACTTCCGTGTCCACAACTCTGTCGCACCAAGCGATGCGCAGAATCCGTCGCAAATATTGTTGATGGAACCGCTCGAGATATCGCCCATCCCGCCGGTACATGGTCCACGTTTCACTGTCGTATAAGAGAACGGCCAGTACCATGGATTTGTACACCATCAGCTTCGTGCCAACAGTAGGCTGATGGTTGTTCCACAATCGTTACTCTAGCTTCCCGAATGCTGCGGCTGCCTTCGACACGCGGATACGAAGCTCAACGTGTAGCTGCTGATCAGTCGACATCACACTCAAACGGTAGCAGAAACGGGAGGTGGTTTCCAATACTTCAACACCAATACTGATTCGCGACAGTATTGAAGATTGCACCTCCGGTGAAGGCTGAAAGAGACAGACAGTTTTGCTTGTGCTGATGGTGAGCCCGAATTTGGCCGCTGTCGAAGCCAGAGCACAAGTCATGTGCTGCAACTCATCCGCGCTGTGTGAAAACAACGCACAGTCGTCAGCAAACAGCAACATACGGATAGTTGTCTCACAGCTTAGAGTTCTCGCACCGAAACGACGGATGTTCAGCAACCCACCATCAATACGGTGCTCCACACGAACACCGTAAGCACAAGCGGTCTCAAAAGCACAAGACGTCATTGCACAAAGATATATATTAAACAGGGCAGGAGCTAAGACACAGCCTTGCTTCACACCAGAGACAACTGCAAAGTCATCCGAGGTCTCACCACTCAGCTGCACCCTCGACCGCATACCACTTTGCAGACATTCAATTAAACTTACCAATCTACGCGGGCAACCAAACTTACCCAACACCAGCCACAATGCCTCGCGGTTCACCGGATCAAATGCCTTAGTGAAATCAACAAAAAGCGAGTACAATGGCTGGTGTCGAACTCTACATATCTCCTGAAACTGACGAGCCGCAAATATCATATGTGTAGTGCTGCCAGCCGGACAGAATCCACATTGCTCTACTGCCAACTCAGTATATATATATATATATATATATATAT
>OX104064.1:158550727-158569038 GCA_944474145.2 Dicrocoelium dendriticum | reverse complement strand
ACACCATGAGGGGGAGGTATGCGGAAATGCATAGAGGGGATCCAGAAGGGGGTTCTTGTGCACTGGCGAGTGGCGCACACGATTTCTGGAGTAGGTGTTGCTTGCAGCCAGAAGTTGTGTTTACGCGGCCCCATTGCGAGACATATTGCAAAGTACTTACGGACGGGTTGATTCCTTTTTGCCGATTTATAGGTTGCAGCCGGTTTAAAATAAAACACTTGTGTTATATAATGTTATCCTATTTTTCTCGATAAACGGGAGGAAATAAAGGGCGTTACATGCACCGCAGCATATGTACCAGTACTTCAGTAGCCGCAGACATTTTGTCAATGTTGTTACTGTTCTTGGTTGCTTGCAGTCCTAAATCATGGGGAGGCGGATGGTTAAGAGCGGATGATGTGAACGGTGTGTTGCAAACGGCGCAGGTCTGTTGGTGCAATGTCGCGTAGGTCGCAGTACTATCGCTAAGAGTTGCGTGCCAAGTATTTGTGGAGAAGACCAGAGGTGGATTGTAACGCAATTTCATTGATGACTTCGCCTTCGCCGGACAAGCAATGCTTAGTCGACGACCTCATTGCAACAATTGCAGTTGGTTGCGGCGAGAAATAAGAAAACGGTCGCGTACGGGATTAGCCAAGCGTAGAACTAGTGTACAAATGGAAATTTTGTAGCCGGTCAAGTTGCAGAGACCACCGGTTGTGATCCTCCAGTGGGTTGTACGCTGAAGTGAATCGTGTAGCTATGTATCGCTAATGTAGTGGTTGCGTTGTGTGCTGATTACAAGTTCTCTGGTTGGATAAGAGGGTCATTGAATCTTAGGATATTGCTCAAAGTAGGAGGATTCCAAGTGTGGCGCCGACGTGACGTTAGTGAGCGACTTTGTTAGTCAGTTATCGCTTCCGTGTCTCCATGTATCGTGTTGTGTAAAGGTCATAGGAACCTATGTATTCGTAGGTTAATTACGTTTCACTTCCATATGGTCGCCCATGGTGGCCTAGGCAGGCAATAATCTCATTGGTATTCCGCAGTTCAACAATGACTGCTAGGTGGTTATGCCATTTTATGCGATGGTTATTGCGACGATCTTGGGGGGAAATTGTTCCCACTGAAGTTGGTAGACCAACCTGGAGCTGAACAACGAAAGTTCTATGTTTGCTTACTTCTATCACAGTTGATGAATCGACAAAAAATGAGAGGATTCCAAGTGTGGCGTTGACACGACTTTAGTGAGTGTTCGTTTGTCTCCTAACCCATGGGCGACTTTGTTAATCAGTTATCGCTTCAGTGTCTGCATGTATAGCGTTATACAAAGGTCATAGGCACCTATGTATTCATGGGATAATTAGGCTTCACTTCCGTATGGTCGCCCATACGTGTTGAGATGCTTTGACAAGTGGCTCTCCAAATGGAACCATTGGAAGCACAGTCAATGCAGATGGAACCTTGCTATTAAGTCTATGGACTGGCATACTATTTCATGAAATCAGCATTACTCAACAAAGAAACACCTAAAGGGGCTACAATGACTAAGGTGCTTATACTTGACACATTGTCCTGCTAGAATGAACGCCATACTTATAATTAGTGGCAACGCAGGCATTTTACTCTGGTAATTCAAGTGGGTACTTGGAACAGACAAACACTGGTGTATCACTCACGGGCGTTCATACAATGTGTTTGCAACCATTTACAAAGGCAACCACGCCCACTAATCCTGCTATGGACCACTGTTTCAGCTAGTCTTAGGTACGGTGATGTGTGCACTCCGTGACACAGGTTGTTATAGACTTGGCAACTACTCGGAAACATTTTGTCATTGAAAAGTAGGTAATTTCGGAGGCGTTTTTGAAGGAGGAAAATTACTCAAAACTGCAGGTTTACTATGCGTATGCAATGCTGGTTGGCAGCTCATATCAGGGCCGTAGGGTCACTTGATATTTCAAGCTTTTCAATCACTTGGAAGTGAAGTGTAAATATCATGTTGAAACGCAGGATTGCCGTGCATTTTACGACCTTAACATAACGGCAGGTCCATGGGTCCTGTAGCGGTAACTGATTACCGAAGTGGCCAACAGGTGTTCAGACGAACGAACACTCACTAATGTCATGTCACCGCCACACTAAGTACCCTCTTCTTTGGGACAAGGGCTACAGATCCACTGATGGTCTTCCCTACACAGCGAACTTGACCTTAGTATACAATGCGCCGACTACATCAGCAATACGTAGCTACACTATTCACATGAGTGTACGGCCTACTGAAAAAACACAGCTCAAGGAACTTTGTAGCTGTAAAGCTTTTAAAAATTCTATTTGCGAAGAAGTTCTAGGTTTACCTCCTTCATACGAATTACTGCATTGTTTCTGATTACCTCACTCTGCCTTAACAATCACACGCATATCCTACGCGAAATCGCACACCTATCGATTCTCCAGATTGCTCACAATGGGACGATTACACTATATATACTGTATAATGTGTGGCCAGATAGGCAAGCAAGCAAGGAAGGTAACCGCGCGGTCAACCCGTAAGCCTACAAAGCTGGTGTAAGTCTTCAAAGCGTCGCTGCCAACAGCTTGCATGGGTTGCAGCCTCAACAAAAACTACCAACCCGCTTCTTATTACCACTCACTTAGATCTCATCTCGCTCGAGGGCTAGTAAAACCTCCTTAAGACAGATTGCCAGTATAAAATGTTATATCGTGTGCGATGGTTTAAGACTTTGTCGAACACGATTACATTGCAATATACAGTCACAGTACGTCAGTTATCAGGGACAGTTGCGGCCAGGGAATCCATTAACCAAGCAAAATTTAAGCTGCCCAGCCGGCTTGAGAGCAACAGTACAGCCATTAGCGCTTCGGCGTTAAGGAAGAACGCAGCAATTGCTGCTCACAGCAAGGACCAAAGCGACTTAAATAAGAAAAGCATATTCCGCAAAGTGCTTAGACGTTCAACTATAGATTTTAGCAGCATTAAGTTTGTATCGTGCTTGGGGAATTTGTAGAAAATTGTATGCTGAGACGGACGCCGTCAACACAAGGAGTTTTGCGATTCCTTAACTACCGTTTTGAACCAGCCTCATAGCGGCTGAAGACGCTAGGGGACGTTAGTTTTAGAGTTGCATGTAAACAGGTTGCGCTTATCATGTGGATATGGTGAAAACACTTTGATTGTTACTAAAACCAACATACAGATATTGTGCGTGATAATGGCAGAAGCTGAAAACGCAACATGTATGGAGAAAGCCTTGCCGATAGTCGGAGGATGACTGAGACGGATAGAGCACCTGCTGAGGTGCATTTCGGAAAGTGCAACGAAGCCGACGAGATACCGCCAGAAGTATTGGACACCTGCGACCCAGTAGTAACAGATGCTCTGCAAGACTTGAAGAAAGGCATGTGGTGAAAGAAGGAGATTCCATCAAAGTTGTAGGAT
This sequence comes from Dicrocoelium dendriticum, assembly GCA_944474145.2. Classification (NCBI taxonomy): domain Eukaryota; kingdom Metazoa; phylum Platyhelminthes; class Trematoda; order Plagiorchiida; family Dicrocoeliidae; genus Dicrocoelium; species Dicrocoelium dendriticum. Next base: position 158,565,599 of record OX104064.1, on the reverse strand, counting down.
GCTCTTGCGTCACGACTGTACTGTGTTGGGTGGCGCCTGGGATACTAGTCGCTAGTCAATGAGGCGTAAGAGACATGCCAACTACGGGACAGTATAGAAGTTGGAGGCGACTGAACCCAAGGTGTACAGTGCAGGCTGCAAAAATAGGGAGCGAATCAACCAGAGCGAGAAACAGTGCAGCAAGTTACTCACCAAACCATTTGTGCCGACGGATGTGTGGTCAGTGAAGCAGGTGGACGTTTTGAAGGTAAAAACAACCGTAACGTCCACTGTTGCGAAATAATGAAACAGCGTGTTTTCCGGTACACTACAAGGACCTCCGCTAGAAGACTGAAGGATGGAAGCGTTCGATGGAGCTGTTAGTGGGGGAAAACGGAAGGTGAGGATGGGTACGAATAGTTGCATGGGCTTGGACAAGGGCTTCCAAGACGGGGTGTATAGCAGAGTTTGCTGGGTCCAGGCTTTTGTTAATAATTATTTATGATGATCGTGGGACCAGGGTGCAACATCTGTGGGCCGTCGGGGCTAGATGGTCGGACTGCAAAAGAACTGGCTAGTCCAGAAAATAGACCGACAAGACAATACCACTGCTGCAGGCCCGACGGTGCGCTTGGGATTTGTCACTCCCCCACCGCACTCCACTCCACGGTTCTCGTCCCACGAAGAAATTCGGAATCCTCGTCGCTAACGCCTAGCCAGGCTTTTGGGGACCAAGCCGTTCGTGGCTGTCCGCGGCCGAGGGCGGCTGACTGTTAATTGGGTCGGCTGGTGAGTCACTCGAGGGTTGCCTTGGCAGTTCCGGTGGGGAAGTTTCTGGAAGAGAGAACTCAGCGGGGGTGGGCAAGGGTTGTGGCAAGTGGCTCGATGACGGAAACGTGGCATGTATGATGAAAACAAATGCTACTTTAAATTTTCAAACTATTTTGGTTGATTTTGCGAAAGGTTTGTGCATGAGACGCACGATTATCAATGAAGACGAAAAAGGCGTGTTAAAAGAAATAGCAAAAAGTTACAAAATTTGTAAAATGGTCCGGACGTTTGACCTGTCTACCGCGTCGGTCAGTTGCCTGGGGTTGAGACAGCGTAGCTTGAGAGTCAGCGGTAACAGAGGGTATCGGGATATCCAGTGCTCGGGAAGTAACCGCAGGTGCGGTGTTTGTTTTTGATGGTGTCGCGAGAACGGCGGTGTGGGGGGTTGGTAGAGCGCGTACTGCCACAAGAACGTGCAATTGACAACTCACGGACCCGTACAGGTTTGGCCCATGTTTCCTTCCCACGACGCAAAGAGGATGAGGATTTGTTTCATTCCAGGTGCCAACAAGGTTGGACTTTGAGACAAACCCACCATCGCTCCATCCCGTAGGTCTGCTTCGCTACATCTGATTCTGGCCGGCCATGAGTCATTCGAAAGCTCGTGATTTTTCTCCCGCGGCTGTGTCACTCGACCCGCGTTCCCTCCTGCGGGTTTTTCTAGCGGTGTATTTGTCCGATTCATTGCGTTCTCGACAAATACCTCATCCATTGTACTGGGCCCAGGCTCCTTACCAGACGCCACCCGTGATCCGCTCTCGGCTCGATCCGCAAAGCTCGCAGCGCCTTGTCTCATCTCATACATTGCGTCCGTTGTTAATTCACTACAATTCCGAAAGGAGTGATAACGACTGTTTTAGGAATGTCATTTGCTTCTACAGGTATCTGATGATAGGCTCGAACCAGATCGATCTTGCTGAAGATCATCTTACCTGTGAGGCATGTGGTAAGGTCTTGCATGTGTGGGATGGGATACCTCTCTGGAACGGCTAGCCGAGTGAGTGCACAATACTCGCCGCAACGGCGCCAGTCACCAGATTTCTTGCAGACCATCAGCAGGGGCGAAGACAAGGGCTGTCGGAGGTTTGGTTTATTCCAACTTCGAGAATGTGCTCAAACTCCGCCATAGCTACCCTTAGATTCCGGGGCGATAGTCGGCGTGGACGGCATGAGATGGGGGGTCTTCTTCCGTATGTGGTGCGTGACTTGCGATGCCACAGGCAAAGCAGTGTTCATTGGCTGAACGAGCTTGGAATACTGAGAAAGAGGTTGGCGTATTCTCTCTAGGTCTGGGGAAGGGGTAGACTGGTTTTATAGATACCATATCGGCGGTAATGCCAAGTACACTGAGTTTCATTGCAGTGTTGACTATCATCTGGTGCTTCGCATCGACTAAGAGGTCTACATGCCTGAGAAAGTCAATTCCGGTGATGACAAAGGGGAGTGCAGCGACGGTGAATACCCAGAGGAAGGTGCGCCGAAGACCTAGGTCCAGGGTAAGCGACCGATGACCGTAGGTGTGCCATTAGCGGCACTTAGGCTTATCGACAAAGAAGCGGTAGGCTCACCTGGCATAGGGGAAATGACGCTGACTTCCACCCCGGTATCAACTAAGAACTGGGTATCGGAATCAGAATCTCTAATGTAGCTGAGATGACTATGGGCTTTACTGACGTTGTTCGCGGTCATTACAGGCCGGCGTGGCAGATCATCTGTAGCGGAGTGGCGACATGGCCGTACGCACTCACAGGCCTTTTATCGAAATGCGTATGGTAAAAGCAGTAACCTAGGGCATCAGGTTTTGTGTGACGGGGCGATGATTCAGAGCGGCTGCGATACTTACAGTGCAAAGTGAGCTCCTCGATCTGGCGCTGAAGTGATGCTATCTGCGATGATAATGCGTCTGTTGTCGAAGGTCGGCTAGTCGCGGGTGTCGGTATGGTTGAGCCAGCACAAAGCTGCTTAGGTGTTTTGGTGTTAGTCTCTGAGTGGTGCCGTTCGATGAGGAGGTCTGCTACATCTGCAGTTATTGTGAGCGGTAGGTCACTTGGTATTGCAAGGATAGCCTGAATAATTTTAGATAGAGGTTGCATCGACAGCTCGCGGAGAATCCCTACGTCCATGTTGGACGAGCCGCTGAGTTGATGCATTTCGAGCAACAAGGCTGAGGGCAACCTATCACCTAGTTGTGGATGGCTAAATAGTTGCTGCAGACGGACCTTGTCAGCAGGCGCGATTCGCTGAACAACAACCTGTTTAAGATTCTCGTATTTTATTACAAGAAGCAGTCAAAATACCATCTCTACCTGCGAGGCTATGTTTTGGAGAAGGCTATATATTAGCTGGTTATACCTGGCGAAACCAGAAGAAATCCTACGAATGGAAAAGGTGGATTCTAGGTGCAAAATCCATAACGTGGGATCATTCTCATAAAAAGGTGGAGGGGCTAACGCATCCGTATTGAACAGCACATGCTCTACGGCGCTAACCGCGTATGGAGATGGATTATCCTCTAGCTAATCCATTGCAAAAAGTGAATAAAAATGTGGTAGATGAGAAAACAATATGATCACAAGTAATGCATCACAAAATCACTGTGACGAGCTCACCAGCATTAAAGTTCAAAAAGGCGGACGGTGTGTTCTGGATCAGGGTCACAAATTGTTGGGTGGCGCCTGGGATACTAGTCGCTAATCAATGACGCGTAAGAGCCATGCCAACTACGAAACAGTATAGAAGTTGGAGGCGCCTGTACCCAACGTGCATCGTGCAGGCTGCAAAAATAGGGAGCGAATCAACCAGAGCGAGAAACAGTGCAGCAAGCTACTCACCAAAACCATTTTTGTCAACGGAAGTGCCGTCAGTAAAACAAGTAAACGTTTAAATGGTAAAACGACGTCACATTGTCACATTGCCCGACCAAGAGGACTTGACACTGAAGTTACGTATCACAAAGGTTTAATTCGACCACATTCTTTAGCTCAATATCGTGTGACAATCCAACACTCTATGGGCATCGCATCTCCACATAGTTCTGGAAATAGCTGTGGGGGACTGGCGTCATTGCGACGACTATTGTGCCTTAAATATGGTTACCAAGCCTGAGCTCTATCTGATGGCGCACATCGTTGACCCCACCGCCAGTTTAGCAGATAAGAGCGATCATAGAAAAATTGAATCAAATAAATAAACAAATGATTTATTCTCTACGATGCGAGACACGCCTTCGGAGCCATGATCACGGTAATACAAACGCGTACCACCAGTGATGGCACAGAAATACTACAAGTCAGCCAATACCTATTGGATAGAAATGTGTATGTAGATCTAGTATGCATATAGGTGCAAGTGTAAGTCATCGTGCTGGGTGAGTTTCTTATTATTACTGTGAATGTGTTCGTTTGATTGGTGAATTCGCCAATATAGGCAGGGATCAGATAAAACATCTGAGGTGGATGACGTTCACGAAATGGCTAAGGTCCTGTGGTATGGCAAGAGGCACGGTTACAGTGAAATTCCGGTAGCAGAGGGAGGCAAAGCTGAAAGTTCTCTAACGACTACATTTGGTTTGTTCGAATTACTGCGCGTGAAATTTGGTATAAATAATTTCGCACAAACTTTTCAACCTTTCATCAACCGACTTTGTCGTGGTTTGGACTTCGCATACGTATATCCTGACGACAAGCCAATTGCAAGCTGTTTAGATGAGGAGCAATTGTGGCACGTATGAACGCTCTTTTACCGGTTACCTCAATACGGGATAACGGGGAACGCTTGGTGTCTATTCGGTCGGTTCTCTTGGCCGTAATATCTCTCACGCAAGCGTCGTTGAAATACAACAAAAATGAAGGCCATCATCGACTACCGCGAGCTTCATTCTTCTCGGCAGCTAAAACGCTGACTGTCTCGTCAACAGTTATTGCTGTTTCATACCTAGTCGTGCTCCGTTTATGCTGCCCATCACAGATCTACTCTAAGAGAAGCTTAATAAATTCGATTTTCCTGCTGCAGCATTCGTCGCACTCCTGGCTTTAAAAACTGCTATCGTTAACATATCTTCTATAGCGCATCACGACCCGCCAGCTCCGCTTTTACTCAGTTCGGATATTTGGGCGTGGTAGTTGGTTCTGTTTTACAGCAATAGGTGGGTGACGCTTGGAAACCATTGGTATTTTCTCCGAACGCCTGTATCTTGCTAAATCTTGTTATAGCGCTTACAGTAGTGTTAGTAGTCATCTATTTAGGTGTAAGTCATTTCCGACATATCTTAGAAGGCGGCACATTTACCGCCTTTACCGACGAGAAACACTTAACTTGCGTGCACGGATCCAAAACCTACCGATAGCTTCCCAGGTTCACGCCACCTGGACTATATCGCTTACTTTACGACCAATATACGACATGTCGCAAGAGTACACAACGCAGTCGTCGACGCACTGTCTCGGATCTAAGCGATATCCGCTGACGCTGGCACTGCAATCAACCGAGCAGCCATGGATGCAGCACAACTCCATGATCCTGAGGTTGGTCTATTACGCAGTTCTTCCTCACTGGATATATGATCCGCTTCGCTAACATCCTCCGACAAAAATATACGTTCTAAATAACAATATAGGTATAATTCTAGACTGTGACTACATGCTGTGCTCACGATGGATCAGGTCAAATTGTACACAAATCAAATGCTCTTGCAAGGATAGTGAAAACGTTGAGAGTATAAGTTCCTTGTTCGCAACTAGCATAACAAGCAGCAGAGCAATGAATGTTACAATTCTGTTTTGCCCAACCCGTCAGTGGACAAGTGCATATATAAACGCAGTTTATATATGCGCCAAATAGCTGCACCAAATAGCTGAATTAACACCTACTTCTCCTCTGGCCAGAGATACTTTCAAAACCACATTAGTGCACCACTGTCAACAGTATCTACACTGCGAGAAGAGATCAGCAAACCTTCTGTCCAAGAAGCATCGCGAAGTAATCAAAGAATTGAGGTCCAATCCCGATCTTATTCTTTCTAGACCTGATAAAGGATCGGGATGGGTGCTAATGGACAAATCAGGTTACATTTCAAAATTACGTCTTATCTTGCAAGACGCGAGCAGATTCTTGCATGACACAATCCAGAAGGACAACACGGTAGACGTTGAAGGAAAGATTATAAAGATATTGAAAGAATTAAAAGAGATGAATTGGATAACCGATATTCAACTGCAGCAGTTAACTCCTGTTGGCTCCCAACCTCCTCGGCTCTATGGCTTGCCTGAAGTACACAAGTACCTCTACGTCCAAGAAATGATATGTCCGCTTCTGCACACCACTTAGTTGCGAAATGGATTGTGCAATTATTGGAACATGTACGTAAGGAGCTCTCTATTTATTCTTTGAAGGATTCGTTCGAATTCGTTGATAAAGTTTAAGACCTGAACTTAAATGGTAAACTGATGCTTTCTTTCGATATAGAATCCCTTTTCACAGACGTCCCATTGCTGGAAACTGCTAATTTCATCTGCGAGTATATAATGGAAATGAACCTAAACCTTGGCATTCCAGTGCCTAAGCTCAAGGAGTTACTTTTTCGGTTTACCTTTTATAGACAGTACTTGTTTGACGGAATCTGTTACAGGCAAATCGATGGCGTGGCGATGGGGTCCTCCTTGGACCTCTGCTGGCCGACATCTTTCTTGCTAAGCTTGAACATGGTCCCATCCAAGGGGTTATTGCCTCATTTGATTCTTATTGGAGGTATATGGATGACACGTTCATCATCTTTGATTTTCGCATTGATGTCAACCATGTGTTCGACCAGTACAACCGTGCACATCCCTCAATGAAGTTCACGAGTGAAATGAAAAATGAAGGTAAGCTGGCTTTTCTGGGCGTTTAGTCGAGGAGGCGTGAGGACAGAGCACTTGGGCGTAGTCTTACGCAAAGCTACATGGGTTAGGCAGTACCCAGACTTTTCGAGCTTCGTCCCTCTGAGGTACAAACGCAACTTAGTACGTTGCTTGTATTACCGTGCCCCCACGATTTGTAGTCCGGAAACTCACGAGGGTGAGAAGGACCGAATTGTGAAAACACCTCTTTCGAATGGATGTCCTAAGCCCCTTATCAAAAAGCAAGCCAGAACCCGTGAGCGCCTTAAGCCCGTAGCAACGGTGTCGTAGAAGGATGTGTTTCTCTCTGTTCCCTATAACAGAGAGCTCGCCATCGATCTTCTGATCAGGAGACTTCCTAATGCCGTAGCAAGGACCAACCCGGCCGCCCACCCGCACGTAATTGCGGAGACGGCTCCCTTCATAGCTCAAAGTCTTAAAAGCAGACTGCCAGTGTCGTCCGAATCGTACATATTTTACCAGTTTACTTGCACCTGTGGTGCCAAGTACCTCGGGAATACAACCAGGCATCTGTCGGTATGGATGGCTGAGCATGGTCCACGGTCACTGCGGAGAGGCACGCTCAGAAGTATCGACAGCTCCATGTTGGAACATCTGATTCTAAGTGGGCATCAGATTTCGACCAAATATGCCTTCAAAGTCTAGTATACCGTACCGGATCGATACCCGAAAGGGTTAAGGAAACGCTTCTTGCAGACGGCTGAAGCCATCACGATCAGGCTAACACAACCAGAGTTATGCAAGCATGGGGCGCTTGTGCAACCCTTGACTTTGCCATGGCCCTGATGTTAAGTCTTCCCTCGGAGTATTACATATAACCAGGTGCTATTTATTTATGTAATTAACTAATTTTTATATTGTTAGTATTTTTGCCTCTTCTGTTTACACAAGTTATTTTGCTGTCGGTTTTGCCCTATCACGACGTCACCTGATTAAATAGATTTGAGCATCGAACGAACATGCTAAATCTGTTCAAACCGTCCTATCCGTCCTCATTTCTGCCTTCACCAGTTTACTGTTGCAATTATCAGTCCTGTAGCTGTAATTTCTTGATGTGAACTATCGAAAAGACCACTTTGCAACGTTGTATTTTACTTGTCCATGGGCATTATCTACGAAGTTTACAATGCTTTTGCAGCACTTGGCAGTTTTATGCCAAGAATATTAGGGCAGCCATAATAAATAAACATGCTCCTTTACGAGCATATACTATTAGGTGTTTGCTAGACTTTTACACTAGGCACTCCAGAGAAGGCATAATCAGTAATGTACAATCAAGGAGGTGTCGATTATAATTTGATCTGTGATTTGTCATAACAAGGCAACTGGGGATGTTCAATAAGTTTCGTTGTCTAATGAGTAGTGTTTGCCTTCTTCACTTGTTAGGCAAGTAACCAGCTGTGACGGTTAGAAGTACATTGTAATATAGGGTATTAAGTAATGCGTAACTGATGTTGCGTTTGAAATTTTGTTGCCCTGTCCCCTCCAGCAGTGAATAAGTGTCTTCTAGGGCCATTATGGTCGAGATAGTGGGTAAAAGACAGGGAGGCGCATTGTCAACATGCACATTAAGCTCAGCCACGCCGGGGATTTGAAGCAATAGCCAATCACATGAAACGACGATATCAAGTAAACTAAATTAAATGATGCATACAGATATGCCAACATAGCTCTTTAATAAATGGGCATATGAAATAAATTGGTTAAGGACAAACCCGTGATGAGTTAAAGACGTCAACAAAAGTATTTTATGAAAATACCGCGAAAGCGATATGGTATCGTAGCTAACAACAATTAGCTTAAGCTTAGGACAATATAATAAACCCACCACCGAAAATAGTCTCAGCGTGCAAGCGCGTGGTTAGTAAATCGAGTGCAACGTACCTACAAACGCTGCGCCGGTCCTGTCTACGTCCACCGCAGGACCCGTCGTCGCTTCGGTAGTGGTCCCGAGTGGCCTCGCTCATGGCTCACTAGGCCTGTCTGGGTGAGTCACTCGCGACCGCATGTGCAACAGCACCATGCGCTCGATGTCAATGAAGTACAACCGATCGGTGCCTGTCGCTTCCGCACATGCCGTTTCTTCTCTGCATGCACGAGGGCTTTATCTTGTCTCTCGGCAACGGCCTTCGTGATCAGATCGCGACATGCACGCCGATCAACCGCTTTCAGTTCCCATGATCTGCAATCAAGATTAGAACGTGTGAGGCTCACTTTAATCATGTCCTGGTAACGAAGCTTCGGTTACTCCACATGCCGCTTCCCAACACGCAGCTGACCATATAATAGCTGCTTCGGTATCCGCGTCGAATCCATACGGCTCACATGACCGAGCCACCTCAAGTGTCTCAACAAAAGTATGCAGTCCACTGCATACATTCCATTTCGGCGCAACACTTCCGTGTCCACAACTCTGTCGCACCAACCGATGCGCAGAATCCTTCGCAAACATTGTTGATGGAACCGCTCGAGATATCGCACATCCCGCCGGTACATAGTCCACGTTTCACTGTCGTATAGAAGAACGGACAGCACCATGGATTTGTACACCATCAGCTTCGTGCCAACAGCAAGCTGATGGTTGTTCCACACTCGGTACTCAAGCTTCCCGAATGCCGCCGCTGCATTCGAGAAGCGGATACGCAGCTCACTGTGTATCTGCTGGTCTGTCGACATCACACTCCCAAGATAGCAGTAGCAAAAGGTGGTTTCTAATACTTCTGCATCAATGCTGATTTGCGCAATGTTGAAGATCGCACCACCAGTGAAGGCTGAAAGAGACAGACAGTCTTGCATGTCTTGATGGCGAGCCTGAATTTGGCCGCTGTCGAAGCCAGAGCACAAGTCATGTGCTGCAACTCATCCGCGCTGTGTGCAAACAACACACAGTCGTCAGCGAACTTACGGATAGTTGTCTCACAGCCTAGTGTTCTCACACCGAAACGACGGATGTTCAGCAACTCATCATCAATACGGTGCTCCGCACGAACACCGTAAGCACAAGCGGTCTCAAAAGCACAAGACGTCATTGCATGAAGATAAATATTAAACAGGCTAGGAGCTAAGACACAGCCTTATTTCACACCAGAGACAACTGTAATGTCATCCGAGTTCTGTCCAATAAGCATCAACCTCGCCCGCATACCACTGTGCAGACATTCAATTAAACTTACAAACTTACGAGGGCAACCACACTTACCCAACACCAGCCACAATGCCTCGCGGTTCACCGTATCAAATGTCTTGGTGAAATCAACAAAAAGCGAGTACAATGGCTGGTGTCGTTCTCTGCATATCTCCTGAAACTGACGAGCCGCAAATATCATATGTGTCAGTCGGTTAGGAAATAGCAATATGCTAGTGATGATTGACCATTTCACTCTAATGGTATAAGCCATGCAGATCAGGGACCAAACAACTGAGACAGTGGCATCGGCATTCAATTTCAATGTGCTCGCAAGGTATGGAATACCATAGTGTGCTATCACCGACCAATGACCCTGCTTTGAGTCGAAGATGTTTCAGAAATTATTGGAAGTGTGAAACGTTCAGGAACGACGCACGTCACCGTACCATCCACAGAACAACGGGTTGACTAAACGGTTTAATCGAACAGTGAAGACGTCTATAAACTACAAAGTTAGAGTGAGAGGAAGTATTGCCTGGGGTTCCTCTCGCGTATAGAGCCAGCAAGCAGTTGACCACCAAAGTTGCGCCACTTGAATTACGGTTTGGCAGACAATCAAGAAGTCCGCTTACTACATACCTGGCTCACGCGCATAAGCGTGACGTTACAGCAGCACATCGCGAACGTTGGGAGGTAACAATCAGAAAAGAAACCAGGTCCCGAAAAGCACGGAATAAGCGAACCTACGATGTATGTATATATGCGGCCCGTAAGATGAGGCCACTCAGCTTAGGAGAACAAGTCAAGATGCGAAATCATGATGGCCCACAACATGGATGGCCAGGAGCAAGAAAGTTCAGGGAAGGCGGGAAATGCTCCTACGCAATACTCGATCAAAAATTAGGGAACTTCCAACATTGCAACGGGACGCCGAAACCCTGTATGAATGCCGCATCGTTACGGCCATGTCACTGGAGAGCAAAGCAACTTCGAGAAGAGGCAGGTGTAGGAAGTCGGAATTTAGTGATTGCCCAGAAGACAGAAAGACCACGAAAACTGGAGCGGACAGAAACGGGAATAGGCGCAATGGAAGAGGGCCGATGGAACCATGCTTACGTGACGGAAAGAGACGAGAAGGAGTCACGACCGGCGACCGGTAGTGAGTCTGAGTCAAGCAGAACAGAAAGTCTATTCGTCATAAACACAACGAACCACATACCTTACTATGGCGCTGTAACCCATAATCCTTCAACGTGTATTACATACTCTCAGCTGTTAGCAACAACGCGTTCGTGACGGACGGAAAAGTTGTCCCCTAGACAGGAATGTGGGGCTATCTGCATTCGTGTACCGAATTGGCACGCTCGCTAGCAGCTATTTTGAGTCGGTATAACACGAAGCAATATATCTCCCTCAATTTTTCATGCAAGAATACCAAAAGATTAAGGAAATTGTAATAGTAACCACTAATACAGCGTTTCGGTACTTGGCCCGGGTGTGACATCTTATTCCAGTTGATTTTCCTCGCGCTCGTTGATTCGTTGCATCCAAAGGTGAATCTTATCGTCGATCATACTTTCATTGCATCCGGCGAACTTTGTGCGCATTACAGAGTCTGCAACTGAGGTTTTATGCAATATCCCGACATACTGATAATAGCAACTACCAAGAGAGTGCCTGAAATTCGGTGCTTTTCGTGAATTCTTCACCAGTTCAAATTCAATACAAGGGTGTTCGTGATTACCGCAATCAGTACGTTTCTGGCGAATTCCACCAAGGACGTTCTGTCCAGTTGCCCGAAATAGGCAGTCTTAAACGTGATATATGGATTCTGTTCTTACCAAGTTCTCCATGTCCTCGCGTTTGGCCAGCCGCAGGTTTAGCGTAAGGAGCTCATCGACTGAGTCCATTGGCAGAGGCAAAATACTGATGGCAGCTGTCCCGTTACTAATCAAGCGGCGGTCCAGGGAGTCTAACCTCAACTCCATGGCAGGTATTTCTTTGCGCTTGCGAGCGAACTTATGCGTCAAGTAGTCGTTAAGGTCTGTAGCGCGCTAATTCGAGATATATCGCAAGTTATTACACACCTCTTAATTGGAGTAATCGAATGTGCCGAGCAATTCCTCCGTAGCGATTGAGGTTTGACAGCAGCGGATATTCTAACACCAACCTGGGTGGTGGGGTGAATACTGGATTTCCACGCTGTGCGCGGCAGTGGGACGAAACTTCTTTATGGGAGTTTCACATTCTGGGAAACGGACAGAAATGGTAAAAATAAATACTACAGTATTTGTGCATAGATCTTACGTTCTCCGCCCCGCCCCATGGAGCAACTTGCGTCGCTGGACGGTGGCTTCGATAGTTCAAGCAACGCAACCTCCAGCCGTTTTGCTTTCGTGTAGTCATTTACAAAGTGGTTAGGTAGTGATATGGTGTAGATTTACCGGTGGCTTTGTGAGTCCGCACTTTGTACAGTGATGGTGATGTAGGTAACGGACTGATGTTTAGTATAAATGCCTCGATTTAACTGGAAGGCAACTTAGGCCAACGAACTCGCGCCTCTACCACCACCCTGGTGGAGTGTGCCACCGCGACGCTGGAATCTTCGAACGCAAGCACGTGATACATCTAAAAGAGCAGTTCTATTAATTGTCCCATGAATGCAAAACGAAGGAGAAATAGCAAAACGCAGTAACGGTACTGGTTTAATTGGGCAACAATACCGAAAAGTAGACAGTTCTCCCATGGAGCAAATGCCAAACGGTCAGCTGCTAATGATTTCAACACTGTGATGTCGTATAAAACGCAACCTGAAGTATTCACCGTATTTAACGTAGAGCTGAAGCACAATCATCACGCACTGGTGAAAGCTTTCACGGGAAACGTTGTCATGAACGCGGGAAATGGTGAAGCAAATGTAATGCACCTGCTTCGGAAGCGACATTGATGATTCTCCAGCTTCACGTATTACTGCTAGAGTGAGGTATAATATTCACTTACTGATAGGCAGCCACTTTAGTATAGTGGACAAATACACCTTAATGTGTTTGTCTCCCCAGTAGCACATTCCATGTGCAGTCAATCGTTGAACGTGGGTTACCAGCGGCCTACCCACTTACAAAGTCCCAGTGTGATTGATTGCGAAAAGTCCAACGCCGATTGCAGTACTCTGAAACATTAGTGGAAACTGTTTAATCTGGAACAGATTACCTGAGCCGGTCGTTAGTAAGGCGTTTGACAGAGTGAACCACGAGGTACTCCTTGGTAAACTGCGGACACGGAATCGGTGGCACGTTACTTCAGTGGTTACAGGAGTTTATTGTGGGACGAAAGTTTAGAGTACAGGTCAATGACTACCTGACAGACTGGTTCTCAACCACCAGTGGCGTACCTCAAGGAACTGTACTTGGGCAGTATTATTTCTTATTCATACTAACGATCTTCCGCAGCAGCTCCAATCACCATGTGCCCTGCTTGCAGATGACTTGAAAATCTGGAGGATCATTGAGAACCAGAACGACTGCGCTTGCCTCCAGCATGACTTAGAGCGACTGTCAACGTGGTCAACTGAAATGCAACTCCCTCTTAACGCAAGCAAGTCGGAGTTCATCAGTATCACCAGACGTCCAGCCACTCGATCATACACCTTGGATGGCCAGTTGCTCCATCCCAACACATCTGTCAGAGACTTAGTAGTTCCCTCACGAAATGATATAAGATCACTAGAAAATACAGAGAAATTGTACCCTGCGGGACTTCGTATTCTCTGGGCATTAAGACGCAGATTATCCACATGGTCTGAAGAAACCGTCCCTGGTCTATTCACCTCGCTCATTAGACCAATGCTTGAATACGGTGCCCCAGCTTACCATCCGATGACCCAATGGGAAACCGAAAAGCTGGAGAAAATACAGCAAATCGCAAGTAGAATGATACCGAGTCTACAACAGTTTCCGTATGAAAAAAACCTTGTGAAGGGTTCGGACCCTACACACTATCCTACCGCAGCGTAAGAATTGATCTTATTATGATCCATCGAGTACTACACTTAAATCCCTTCCCCATACTGCGGCCAATATTTCACCAGCGGGAACCCTGTAACACCCGAGGACACCGTTACAAACTCAGGGTCCCCAACATGAACAAAGTATCCCATCAGCTTTGTATCGAACGAAGATTAGTAAACTTATGGAATACACTACCCGGAGGATTAATGGAGGCCGATTCTGTAAAGTGTTTTAAAACCCGTATCGACGATTATTGCGAAAAACGGTGCTTTTGTGAAACGATGCACATACAATGCCAAAAGAAGACATTGTATGCCCGGAAATAATGACACTAGTACAAATTCCTAACCGAAAAAGGATAAACGATTAACGGACCAGACATAACTGCTGATGATTCACAACTAAATGTTTTTGATTTTTCGTAATTAGATAAGGTTGTACAAAAACCTTTCTACTTGCTCTTAAATACAGTCTGCGTCTCAGTCGCAGTTAGTGCACAAATCCATTTATATATTAAAAAATTACTGGGCTCCTATTTAATTGGTAAGCAAGGTTCTTGCATTTTAGTGACGACTGTTGCGGTAGTTTGTGGAAAACTAATAGATCATCCGACAAACGCTGCACCTTAAAACTTCATGCCTTCGATGGCTTTGTATCACGTCAAGAACAAATGTGAGTTATATGGTAAATTGTTGAAGAGTGGGCTATTTTGCATCAGTTGCTTGAAAACCTATCACACCAATTGCCTTGGGACGAAGTCGATAAAAACGCGACGGTAAAATCACACGACAGAGGCGTTTTGCTTCTACTCAGTATGCAGTGTTATCCCAGTTGTTGGCTGTGCAACTGTAGTACGGAAGAAGTGTGAAAGACTAACAGAAGCAATCGAGCAACTGGTGTGCGCCAGGGTTACATTTATGAGGGGAAACGTACCTGCACTTGTATGAGAACAAACACCCCGAATTCCTCATTCAGGCCGAAGAAGAGTGCCAAGCGTCCCAACATTCCCCCGACGACTCAGTCTCAAACAG
>OX104064.1:158116350-158550230 GCA_944474145.2 Dicrocoelium dendriticum | reverse complement strand
CCAGTTTCTCTTTCGGTTTCGACAGAGTTTTTCTCAGTGTAGCAGTTGGTTTGTGTGCTACGATGAAGTGATGTTGTTTGAATAGTCTTGCTGCCATTTCGGATATATTCTTCATATAAGGTAAAACAACGCGTCTCTCCGTCGTTGGTGTAGACTGTCTGTTTGGTTTGTTGTGGTTCAGACACCTTCGGATGAAGCTCCGTGGATATCCGTTGAGTTGGAAACATTTAAATAGGTGCTTCTCTTCTTGTTGCTTTGCCTCCGTGGTACTGCAGTGTGTTTGCACTCTACCAAATAGTGTCCGCACACAGCTTACTTTGTGGCATTTCGGATGGTTACTGTTAAAATTCAGAATTTGGTCCGTATGTGTCCATTTTCTGTAAACTGATGTTTGCAGCCTCCCTTCCATGGTTCTGGTTACCAAGACATCCAGGAAAGGCAGTTGGTTTTCCTTCTCCATTTCCATTGTAAACCGGATGTCTTCAATGGCGTTGTTCAATAGCTGCTGTGCGACTGTAACTTGATTGCGTTTGATGATCACAAAAGTGTCGTCAACATATCGGACCCACAGTTTCGGATTAATGAGTGGGAGTACATCTCCCTCCAATTTCTGCATTACCATCTCCGCGATGAGTCCCGATATAGGTGATCCCATTGGTGCGCCTTTCAATTGCTCGTAGATCTTCCCGTTGAAAGAGAAGTAGGTTGACAGACACAACTGCAGTAGTTTACATACGTTTTCGGTCGTTAGGTTCCCGATTGATTGTTCACTGCTGTTCAGGCGTTCTGTGATGACTGTTGTTGCCATTTGTAAGTTTACAGACGTAAAGAGGGCAGTCACGTCGAAAGATATCATTGTTTCCTCATCATCTATTCGCAGGCTTTTGAGCTTTTGTAGAAATTGTTGGGCATTATTAATGGAATATTGCGATCCACAGGTCAGATTTTTGAGGCGTCTGCACATTTCTTTCGCCAAGTTGTAGGTAGGTGTTCCTGGTATTGACACGATCGGTCATAATAGTGCATCATTTCTGTGTAACTTGGGGACTCCATAGAATTGCGCGATGCTCGAGTCAAGGGCTCTCATTCGTTCGCTCCTGTCTCCTGTAACAAATGAGCAACTGAATTATCAACCTGAGCTACCAGTTTTCAAAAACATTTTAAATAATCACGGGAGTTCAACGCTCCGCACTGCTCGCCGTTGGGAGGATT
This sequence comes from Dicrocoelium dendriticum, assembly GCA_944474145.2. Taxonomy (NCBI): domain Eukaryota; kingdom Metazoa; phylum Platyhelminthes; class Trematoda; order Plagiorchiida; family Dicrocoeliidae; genus Dicrocoelium; species Dicrocoelium dendriticum. The sequence goes on along the minus strand of OX104064.1, from coordinate 158,549,018 downwards.
ACGCTTGCAGACAAGCCTCTACAAGGCAACAGCTCTTCTTCCTTCATGAATGCCTGAGAAGGGATATTGTTCCCCGCAATGTTAGCTACAAACCGCCGAGTAATCATCCACAAGCACGGGAAGCCGCTCGGCAATTTGGCAGGCGTATGCTACGGCTGATGATCACCGACGCTCACAATCGACTCAAGAAATATGAACGATGTCTGGACGAACATCGGTCTACCTGTCTTCAAATTATTGGAGAACAACTAACAGAACAACTTGACGCTGCAATAGAACGTCGGGTAACAAACACTAGGACAAAGAAACATACTGCACTTCTCGATAAATTATCAAAACTGACCTGTGCTAAAGACAGAACTACTAGTGATAGCTGGATCAGAAATTTGTCTAAACGACAAATTAACGAAGCGGAAGAGCAAGTCCTCATCAAGGGACTAAACTATAACTTCAAAGATGCAGCAACTACAGATTTTCTGGCAGCATTCGAAAGCGCTCTACAATCCAATGGAATTGAGGAAGAGACTCAAAAGCAAATAAGACACACTATTGTTCCAGCTATAATGCGCAACAGGCAGTACAATACCCTAAGCAGACAAGAAAAGCAGGCAATAAAATCCTTGAAGTCTGACGAAACGATCATCATCCTGCCGGCAGACAAAGGACGGATGACTGTTATAATGGATAAAGAGGATTACACTGAGAAAGCTTTACGTCTCTTGAACGACACAACGACCTACAAGTGCATTGACACCGATCCAACCTCACAGCTGACAAACAAATTAAACAAAACGTTGAAACAACTCCAAGAAAAGAATCAAATCACGAAGGAGGAGAGCGAACGAATGAGAGCCCGTGACTCGAGAATCGCGCAATTCTATGGACTTCCAAAGGTACACAAAGATGATGCACCATTACGACCGATCGTGTCATTACCAGGAACACCCACCTACAACTTGGCGAAAGAAATGTGGAGACGCCTCAAACATCTGACCTGCGGATCGCAATATTCCATTAATAATGCCCAGCAATTTCTACAAAAGCTCAAAAACCTGCGAATAGATGATGATGAAACAATGATATCTTTCGACGTGACTGCCCTCTTTACGTCTGTAAACTTACAAATGGCAACAACAGTCATCACAGAACGCCTGAACAGCAGTGAACAACCAATCGGGAACCTAACGACCGAAAACGTATGCAAACTACTGCAGTTGTGTCTGTCAACCTACTTCTCTTTCAACGGGAAGATCTACGAGCAATTGAAAGGCGCACCAATGGGATCACCTATATCGGGACTCATCGCGGAGATGGTAATGCAGAAATTGGAGGGAGATGTACTCCCACTCATTAATCCGAAACTGTGGGTCCGATATGTTGACGACACTTTTGTGATCATCAAACGCAATCAAGTTACAGTCGCACAGCAGCTATTGAACAACGCCATTGAAGACATCCGGTTTACAATGGAAATGGAGAAGGAAAACCAACTGCCTTTCCTGGATGTCTTGGTAACCAGAACCATGGAAGGGAGGCTGCAAACATCAGTTTACAGAAAATGGACACATACGGACCAAATTCTGAATTTTAACAGTAACCATCCGAAATGCCACAAAGTAAGCTGTGTGCGGACACTATTTGGTAGAGTGCAAACACACTGCAGTACCACGGAGGCAAAGCAACAAGAAGAGAAGCACCTATTTAAATGTTTCCAACTCAACGGATATCCACGAAGCTTCATCCGAAGGTGTCTGAACCACAACAAACCAAACAGACAGTCTACACCAACGACGGAGAGACGCGTTGTTTTACCTTATATGAAGAATATATCCGAAATGGCAGCAAGACTATTCAAACAACATCACTTCATCGTAGCACACAAACCAACTGCTACACTGAGAAAAACTCTGTCGAAACCGAAAGAGAAACTGGAAGCTCATGAGCAAAGCAATGTTGTATATAGACTACTTTGTAGAAATTGCGAAAAGGACTACGTTGGCCAAACAGGCAGAAAATTAACAACAAGATTACAAGAGCATAAAAGAGCATGCAAAAAACACTATGCATCTTCGCTAGTCTCAGCACACGTGGATGAAAAAGAACACAGCTTCGACTGGGCCAACACAGAAGTCCTGGCACGAGGTGAAACAAGAAGAGCAAGGGAATTCCTGGAAGCGTGGTTCTCAACACAAGACTCGATCAACATGCATATCGAGATTGACCCGGTTTACCAACCCCTCCGACGGAGAGAACTTAGAGAAATTATGAGACGCCGCTTGAATAGGAACAACCCAAGCGACGACCTCCGCCACGGGGAAATGGGTAGAGATCACGGGACTCAGATCGAAGCCGTCACTTTCGAAATGTCACCTGCACGCCGATCACGAGTCGACAATTCAATCAGCGAGATTACACTGCATATCTCGACGCACTGATGATGCCGTCTCGCATGACGGTGAAACGTTTGCAAACCAATTTCGCAGCTCGGCGAACAAATGAGCATTTGAATTATCAACCCGTGCTACCAGTTTTCCAAAACATTTTAGGTAGTCACCTTGTCAACATGGACATCAAGGGCAGCCACACCGGGGATATCAAACAACAGCCAAACACTTGAGAGAGAGAGAGAGAGAGGAAAGAATTAACTCGATTGATGCATACGGAATCGGTGACATATACCTTTAGTTAATGAGCATGTGAAATAAGTTGTTTACAAACGAATCCTAGATAAGTTCACGAGGTCAGAAAGTATACTTTACGGAAATGCCACGAACACAAAATTGTTATGGAAATCGAATACAATTGGCTTAAGCGAGGTGTGCAAGTTAATGGAATAGAGTACAGGTAGACATTTATATGAGAAAGAAAAGCAATGAGGCAAAATTAAAAACCCACCACCTGAAATAAAGAGACTTAGCATGCAAGCACGGGGTTAGTAAAAAGAATGCAGCGTATCTACAGACGCTGAGCCGGTTTTGAATACTTCTCTGCAGGACCCGTCGTCGCTTCTGTAGTGGTCCCGAGTGGCCTTGCTCATGGCTCACTAGACATTTATAGGAGAAAGAAAGGCATTAGGGCAAAACTGAAAACCCACCACCTGAAATAAAGAGACTTAGCATGCAAGCACGCGGTTAGTAAATCGAATGCAGCGTACCTACAAACGCTGAGCCGGTTCTGCCTATGTTCTCTGCAGGACCCGTCGTCGCTTCGGTAGTAGTCCCGAGTGGCCTCGCTCATGGCTCACTAAGCCTGTCTGACTAAGGCACTCGCGACCGCATGTTCTACAGCACCAAGCGCTTGATGTCGATGGAGTACAATTCATCGGTGCTTGACGCTTCCGCACTTGCCGCTTCTTCTCTGCATGCATGAGGGCTTTCTCCCGCACTTCAACAACTGCCTACGTGATTAGATAGCGCCATACACGCCGATCAACCGCCTTCGATTCCCATGATCTGCAATCAAGATTAGAACGTGTGAGGCTCACTTTAATCATGTCCTGATAACGGAACTTTGGTTTCCCCACGTGCCGCTTCCCAGTACTCAGCTGACCGTATAAGAGTTGTTTCGGTATCCGCGTCGAATCCATACGACTCACATGACCGAGCCACCTCAGGTGTCTCAATAAGAGTATGCAGTCCACTGCATACATCCCACTTCGGCGCAAAACTACCGTTCTGCAACTCTGTCGTCCCAGCCGATCCGCAAAATTCGTCGCAAATACTGCTGATGGAACCGCTCGAGATATCGCACATCCCGACGGTACATCGTCCACGTTTCACTGCCGTGAGAGCCTATGGTGCGCTGATTCTGGTGGTGGCTAGATCATGATAGATAGTCTACCCACTGCTGATACTGTTGCCCCATAGTCTCATGTCCTGGGCGCCTCCACGTGGCGACCGCTGGGTGGGAGTTGGGTTTCTCCCTTCTCCCTGCTAAGATCCAGGACACCAATCCGCACGAGTCGGCTAACTGACCATGTGCTAGACCCGCTGCCTTTCGGGTGTATATTTAATCGAAGGCTTTGGCTGAGGACCCGAGTCGTTCTCCTGTCAGGTGTGGACGCCCTGGCAGTATCCTAGTCCATGCTTTTCGGAGGTTGGGAAGTGATCGATTGCCCTCTACCCGTAAAACCTAGCCATGGGAGACAACAGGTTTACGGGTTATAAGCTCACAGCTCGATTGGCGTAGAGCACGAGTGCCACTCATTGTCTCTGACGGTGGGAGGACACCTCCGGGTGTTCAATGGTTTGCTACTGCCCGCCTCAAGCCATTCGGGAAGCTTGAATACCGAGTGTGGAACAACCATCAGCTTACCATTGGCACGGATCTGATGGTGTACAAATCCATGGTACTGTCCGTTCTTCTATGTATATATATATATGCCAGCTCCAACTGAAGCTACTCTGGTAAAATATGCGGACGATATCGTCCTTGGCATCAACCACCAAAGCGTCGTTTGTTCATTTAGACTACAAGCGCTTCTAAACAATCTTAATGACTGGTCCAAATCCCGTGATCTGTCTCTGAATTCTTCAAAGCAGCATGAACATTTTTCCTTACAAAAGTAGCCAGGTACGAAAAACTTTGGACGTAGCAACGGGCGCCGCGGATTTTTGGATTACCGAGCTGGATTCCACATTTTCTTCCGGATTTCTCTGTTATACGTGATTTTTCGGTGTGAATTATGCACCAATACTTTTCTTTTGGTGTATTCTTTAATCTGGGCAAATTTGGTGGATATTCACTGGCTAATTTCGGAGTTCTCAATGATTAGCCCAACTGCCGTATTTGTCCGCCATCTTGGATTTGTTCCACGGTAATCAGCCATCATGATCACCACATCGGTAACCCGAAACGAAACATTTTGTGCTAATCAGACTTATGCTAAGGTATTAAAAAGGGTTGACTTGTACAAATTGCTGAGACCGACACCATTCGCAATGCATCAACGTCTGTAGAACCGACACAAACAAATGCCATACGCCGGGTTCCCTTTGGTTCTGTCCGAAGTGCACAACGATTTCACTAGTAAAATGCGTACTAGCGTTAACACGAAAGTACGACAGCCTAGTCATCGAAACTGAAACTCCTTTGAATGCAAAAATTGTTTTGTTCGAAGCGAAAATAGCGCATCTTATACCTTATCCGTCTCCCTCAATTGCCGCCTCGAAACAAAGAAAAATGGCCAGACGTTCAAACGCCGGCGCAGTACTAGTAACCTTAGGAACCACGACCCAAGTCGTCATTGCGACCGATAGAAGCATGCCTAGCCCCATCGCCCATATCCTATTATCCCATGTATCGACTGATGCGACACCCACTCTTCTGATTAACCAACCAAATCCGAAGTGATCTAAAGACCGATCCACCTATGAATGAGTTGCTGCTCGGTATAATCGTAGTGCCACCTCAGTAGCCTCACCCAGTACAGCCGCAAAACGAGTCAAGCATCAGTTACAACCTGCGCAGACATCATTAAATCCATCGATGACCGTGCATCCCACATCACCGAAGATAAGGCCGAACTATGGGACCTTTACATTTATATGCATCAAAGTTCCTGAGTCCAAGGCAAAATCCATAAAGTGTAAACAGCTAGATGATTTAAAGCAGTGAAATTTCTATTGTGATAAGATCAGAGTTCAAGAAATTCCAACTAATATAATGCCATCACCAGACATCCAAGCTCGAATCATTATGGTGAGTCCCAGCTAATGCGAGTAACATTGGGATTAATAGTTGATGTCGAGACAACACTTTTGTCGGCACACAGCCTGCGAACTGAAAACAGTGGAATACGTATATTTTCAGAGGTTACATTGAGCGGACGCCAGCGGGACAAAAATAATTCAAACGACCACTAGAAGGAGAGTAGCAACAGAATTATTTTTGCTCACGGCTTGCACAAACTATCGACAACCAGCAACGAGGAAGTCCAGGCTCATGACCTGGAAGAATGGTATTACATCTGTGAAGCTCTCCGTGCAGGAGAGGTCATACTTCAATCGATTACACGTTTACCCGTGTCGCCAAACTACAGAGGCAGTGTCTCGAGGATATTGAAACTAACGGTGCAACCACAACAGATGGCCGTGAATTTAATCCGTAGCAAGCAGTTACTACGCGACACACTTCCCTCGGAACTACAACTGAAGACAGCAGCTAGAGAGATGTAAGCACTCGCTGTTCTCGCGGAAACGACACCACCCGCGACTAAATATAACCACAACAGCGATTCAAAAACCAGTGAGTTGAAACCCGTAGATAACGAGAAGGCTGCCGATTGACTGCATACCGCAGATGTGAGACCAAAAACAAAGCGCATTCCTATCGAGATTTGGCAATTCTCCAAAAAAACAATTAGATGGCAGCCTCACATGGGTGGGCACAAAGCCACATCTTTAGTGTGCACCTGGTCAACAGCTTCTGACATCCGAGAAGCTTTCCTGTATGTACACCAACGCTCAAGAGTTACTAAATAAACTTTCCGAATTGCAGCTGCATCAAGGATCCAAAGACTGCGGTCTCATCGCCATCACGGAGACAGGGTTACGCCCTGACATAAGTGACATGGAGATCGCACTGCCATGCATGTCCATTGTTCGACACGACAGACCCAGTAAAGGTGGAGGGGTGGCTCTGTTCATCTGCAGCCGCCTCCCATGTGGGCGCATAGAGGATTCGGTCAGCAAGGTGAAAGATTCCCTTTGGTACCGTCTACGTTTAAAAGGCGACAACAATTGCTTAGTGGCGGTCATTTACCGTCCTCCTTCCTCCAGGCCAGAGATGGACTATCATCTGGCATCCGCAATAAGGAGGGTGATAATCACAATTTACAGTCACTTTCTCATTACTGGCGATTCCAACATCTACGTTCCGGAATCCCAAACAGCTCCCGGAGAACAGTTTAAGGCTGATCTACAAGAGTCTGTCTCCACTTACCCGCTGTATTGCACATCATCACTACCACCCGATTCTGAGAAAAAAATGAGCCTTCGATACTGGATCGGATATTCACCAAAGAAGAACTAGTGTTCGAGTGGGTGATCTTTGACATCCCATTGAGCAAAAGCGAGCATGCAGTACTACTCTTAGAATACATTTGCTCTGCAGAATAGCCCGTGGAAACTGTACGCTACGACCTACTAGCTCGACTAATTGAGACAGCCAACTGGACATTTCTGGTAGATGAGGCACCAGCTAGTGCATGGGAACATTTCATCAACCAGTTTAGCTCTCTGGTTGCCGAAGCGTCAACGACTAAGACCTTCTGCCCGAAAAGACTGGTCTCGTTTCTGCTAAGCAGGACACGTAAGTGTACAGCGGTGCGAAACTCGGCCTGACATATCTACAAACTTTCCCACAGCACCGAGAACTGGATGGCTTATGCGACTCAACTTAACCACTGTACTAGGCTTGTTCACGGGGTTAGAATGGTGCACCAGCAGAAGTTGGCAGTGCGTATGGCCTCAAACCACAAGCTACTGTATCAACACGTCAACAGCCTATGCAATGTGAAAAGGGGAATTCCTCTTCTTCTAACAGCGGACGGACATACACGGACATCAAAGGAGGTGGCGAATACCCTGCGCCTACAATATGCTGCAAAATTTCAGTGTGAGCACTGGCCACCTAACCCTTTGGAGATGGCGTCTTTTAACTCTAAAACATGCATATCCTTCACAAAAGAAGCTGTACTAAAAAGCTGTTGAGTGTGAGCAAGCACATCTCTCCTGGAGTTGAAAATTTGCACACGCAATCGCTAACGGCCGTAGGAGAGAGTTTACCTGAACCTTTTGCTCGATTCTTCCAACACTGTTCTGAAGAAATGTACGAGCCCGACATGTGGAAACACGGGATGATTACTCCTATTCACAAGGGAGGCAGTCGTTCAAATCTAGCCTACTACCGCTCCATAATCTTAAAAGACATTTGGACGATGCACTCATCCAATACACTTTGTTACTTAACACTACGTCTCCATCCTACACCTGGAGTTTACCATGGAATTATTTGTTGTTAACTGTGGATGCTGTGAATCTAAGAGGATCGCAGGACTGCAGCGAAGCAAACGATAAGTCCTTATTTTCATATTTAAAGTATTAACTATTTTACTATTCTTTTCATCATAATTGTTATGTTGATATCCCTTGCAATTATCCAAGGGGACTTGTAAAGCAACACTTCTTAACCCGTATAAACTCATTGTTCATTGTTCATTGTACCGGTACTTTCAAATGTCATGGAAGTTATTATTTCTGACGCGCTAACCGCCTACTTGAAAGCATTAAACTACCTCGCACCGGAACAGCATGGCTTCCGATGAAATCGATCGTGCACTACAAATCTACTACTAGCACGGTCCTACTGGACTGAAGCAGTAGACTCTGTCACAGGAGTTTATATAGTCTTACTTGACTTCTCAGCAGTGTTCAACCGGTAAGGCCATAACATTCTGCTCTTCCAACTCCAGACCTTTGGTATTTTTGTCCCTCTCCTAGGATGGTTTAGAAACTTACTTTTACAACAACGCTTCTAAGACGTGTGCTTGCTTCGCTGTCAGATCCCATCCAAGTTGAAGGCGGATTACCACAGGGATCGGTACTAGGCTCGCGATTATTTTTGACGTATATTCACCATAGCACACGCATCGTAAGCTCGAACTGCCTTCTTTATGCCGATGACATCAAGGTGTGGAGGGCGATCAAAACACCAGACGATATCACAGTACTTCAAGCTGATCTGCACAAGGTACGCGGGTGCTCAATCCAGAATGTTCTTCGATTCAATGTGGACAGCTGTAGAGTGCTGCGCCTACGGCACGATTTGGTGCACTCCTACCGACTAGGTAACCAGGAGCTTCAAACGTCTTGGTGAGAAGAATCTGGGAGTTTTTATCCCGGTCAACCTAGGATGTTCAAAGCAGGCTAAACGGCGTTTAGGAGGGGCCTCCAACATTTGGGCCACTTGAAGCGTGCATTTAAACGCTTCGACCCTTCGATTTTTCACAACTCGGCTCAAACGTACGGCCACATGCGGAATACGCAACGCAGATATGGCAGACATGGCTAAAGAAATATCTCACCGTCTTGGAGATATCCCAAAGCCGGGCAACCAAGGATATCAAGGGTTTGCCCTATTTGCCGCATGAATGGAGGCTACAAATGCTCGGTGTCTTCAGCAGAGGGTATCGGCCATCGCGCGGGGACCTCCTTTTGAAGTATCAAACCTTGAGAGATCCCTATCACAAGCGCCGCTTCTCACTAGAGCTCAGTCGAAACAGCATTTTGAGACGTCACCATCTCAAACTGGCAGTGCAACACAGCCGTTTGGAATGCCGTCGGAGTTTCTTTTCCGTACACTTTTGCCAAACGTGGAAAGCGCCACCGCAATCTGTCATAAGTGCTAAGACGCTGGCAGTGTACAAAACTCGAGTTTACCTTGCAGTTATTTTGCTGCACCACCTAACATGACCCAATACCCATGGCTAAATACAAGTGTCTGTAAGAGATTTCACTGGCGATCAAACTCCAGATTTCGTTCCACTGTTTCACCTGTATTTGTACACCAGGAGGAGACACGATATTTGCCAACATCCATTTGCCGTCAGTCCTTATGCTTTTACCTTGAGTTTACAGCTTATACAACGTACACCCCAGTGCTTTCACTTGTGTGAACCTAATTATGCAAACAATTTTGTTTCATATATGGTAGTTTCACTATAACCATCCTACGGGACCTGTTAAGTAATAGCTTTTTACCCGTATAAAATGACTCTTCCATTGTTACATTACACTGTGCAATAAAGTGCATATTGATGACGACGGATTACAATCCTCCACACACTTCCTTCTTGAATTCACTGCTTGCGAGAAGTTGGTATGTAAGGGATTGTGGGCCAAAACGTTCAGACGTGAAGATTGCGACTAACGAACCCAAGGAACTTTGTGGTTTGCACGAACATGCTGCTGTCCACTGGAATATTCACCATGATACCGGTACAGGAAAGAACTTTGACAACCATCCTAACTTGTTCATAACAGTATCTAGTTACGATGTCGTATATCTCCCCAATATCCATGGACCCATCCCAACAACTTGTGGATTAGCAGATGGTGCCGGTCATTCTATTCACGTCGGCTGGAATGGGTGGTACATGAGAGACGAAAAAGGCAACGCTGCTTTTACCCAGTTAATTAAATTCGAGCGTATTATTAACGGAAGTCTTATTGATTCGGGAAGCAATCCTGCAGATTTGCTACCGAGAGAAACCATTTCATTGTTGCGATTGCAGAGTTAGTTTATTGGGCTAGAGTTCTTCGTGCACGATGTAAATGAATGGCGTAACCTTGTCTTATTTCCCGAGTCTGAAGACGTTGAGCTTAAGCGTCCGAATGCCTTGGTATACACTATCTTGAACGAGTTACTATTGTCTGCTTAATTCTCAGAGGCAGTAAATGGATTAAGTTACTATGGCTAGTTGTGTGGCTAATCCGACTTTAAAAGTACCTGAAGGCTCATGTATGCGGGACTGATAATGAGCTACAGTAAAACCGGCTGATTATTCTCTCGATGAGCTCAAGAAGCCCGATTTTGATGTCATTAGAATGACCCATAGTGACGTTTGCGGACGTGAAATAAAACGATTGAACGGACGAAGGATGGCTTACTTGAAAGGAATGTATGAAAAATTTGTTTCCTGGAAAGCAGTTGCTTAGACCAAGGTGTATTTCCGACTGCTGGCTCTCGACAGCTGAAAGGCAGGTCCTTGGAGTGCCGCTGAAAGGAGGACCACTGTGTGCCAAAGCCACAGAAGTGGGAGATGCAAGCGTACTGGTGTACGTCCTGTAGCCTTCCAGGATGGATGGAGCAGGTAAGGCGACTCAGAGCAGTAAGCATCACCGTCCTCGAGAAATCCTGACCGCATTTAGCGAGGAGTATGCCGGACAAATAAATTTGCTCAGTCTAGCTGGAGATTTTTCAAGCTATTGGTTCCCCCAAACAAGGTCAGTCACTACTCTTTGCTTTCTTATTTTACCCACACAACCCGTTACTTTGCCTCTTAATCACGTTATGAGCATTGATTAAGCTTTCGAGTTCACTCATCTCTCCTATGCTCAATGTTTTCTCAAACTTGCTACACCCCACTTCGCTTTGCCGTGTGTGTATTACCTCAGAACTCGTCGGTCTACCCACGAGTGACAGCCACTCTGCTGCGTCCCAAACCTGTCTAGCTTGTCACTTTCAGTCGATCACCTCAACTGCGCCATTGGTGAATTTTTGTGCTGTCCAATGATTGTTGGCCTCAGGCTAACTTCTGACTACCCAAAATGTGTATGCGTTTAGCCACCTAGTTTGTGTCATGGCTTGCAATGAAGCGGTTTTTACGGTTTCGCCTAGCACATTTTTGTGCTCGAGCACACCGTTTGAGGTTAACCATCTTCGGAAGTCAGTGTATCTTAGTATCACCGTAGTCAATCCCAAATTGAATTTAGACTTATTCCGGGGATCTTCGGTCAGTTTGATATCGTAAATTGTTTCCGGTGACCTGTAGTCTGTTCCGGTCCTTATTGAATGTAGGTAGCCGGAGACTGCATGTTCTGCACAAGGTTCTTGTCAAGTAGCCAGTCAAGTCAAAATAAGTTTTATGTACCCTAATGGGTTCATTTTCAGCATTTACACCACCATTGCGGACACCTGGATGATAACATCAATGTACATGCTTGGGTAGAAAAGTGGGAAAAAAGCAGAATACTTACTCCAACAAACGCTCGTGCAGAATGTTAGTGGCTTTTGCATTGTCAACAAGCAAACGTGAGAGATAAGGCAAAACAATGTTAGGCTACGAGGACGTGCGGCAGAATAAGCGTCTGAAGTTCGGATGAGTAGAAAAGGAAGAGAGCATTTTGGAACGGTCATTGTGAAGTGGATGAAATCGGTCAGTTAGTATATTAGCAGAAAAATCACTACAGACATCAAGATGCATAGAAATGATCAAACCAACTAGAGAATCTCTAGACTAGCCCTGAATCTGAAAATGTGCTTAACAGATCACACAAATAAGATGCAGTCTTTCTGGAGCAGTCAAGGGAAAAATGACTGGAGAGCAGTATAGCCAATGAGGAATAATACTAGTGGTCTTTAAAGTATGATGTACTGTGAGCCTCTTAAGTCTGTGGGCATAAAAAGAAAGTTTTCTAACTTATTGACAAGTTTTACAGACGTGCGTGGACCAAGAAAGATTTTGGGACACAAAAACGCCAAGATACTTGACGGTGGAAGAGCTGGGTGTGGTATTTTCATTCGCAGTAACTGTGGGGAGAAACCTATGAGGGACTGCAACTTATCGCCAAGTAGAAAAGAAGTATTACATCTCTGCATTTAGAGGCATTAAGCGTAAGAGAGCTGGATGAAGACCATTCCAAATATCCGGGATCACACCCGTAGTGAGACATTTGTTAAAGTTGTCTGTTAGAGGCAGTGTGAGAGAATTAGCACACTCCTTCAAAGCTAATAGTGAGAGTGCATCCGGACCACAAGCTTTGGTTAACTTTAATCTTTTGAGTTCCTTGTTGACGTAGATTTGATCCAAGGTCGCGGCTGCACTTGAGCTAATGAAGGAGGGCAAGGAACATCAGCTTAGTGAGACGGAATTAAACTCCGAATTCAGTTTATCCACATATACTTTACCTCTCTGACTGAAAACGCTCTTACCACAGAGCTGCCTCAGAAACCCCCATAGATCGTAACAGTTATGTTTGCCTAGATGTGCGTCGACATATAATTGGTTTAATTATTTTATCTCGGATTTGCTTGCCGTGATAGCATTCTTGCAATTGTAGGCCAATTCTTTCATCATTCGAAGTCGCTTTAGTAGTGGTAATGAAAATTTATCTACTTTTAGATAGATCATTTCAGCAGGGCAACACATGTCAAAGCAATACTTGATGTAGTCAGTAAGATGGTCACATTCGAGCGGCAGGTCCAGGTCATTGAAGACCGAAAAATCAATTAAAGAAAACATTTTCTGGAGCCTCGTGATAATTTCCAAGGAGCAATTTCGCCGTTAGATAATCTTGTAAGGACGCCTGGTCAGGGTTAAACATTAGACTTGCTCCATTTGACTGGACACAGTTTTAAAATACAATGGTCTGAGCTGCTCAAAGGAGCCCGCTTGTGTATGGCAAACAACTGTCTTTTATTTGTGAGCACAGCGGCCAGATGGATATTTTGTCTGTTCGAAACAGTCACTGAGTCCACCAAACCAAGTGTCTTCAAGAATGTTGTATCCTTTCTATAGAACTCACCAGCAATAATACAGATGTAACAAGTTAAATTAAGCAGTAGCATTGAAGAAAGTTGGTCTTCAAAAAGCTTCCCCTCCGATGCAGATGTGTCAGGAGCAATGCATACGTTTCCAACGAGGACTGATGGAAATCCATCTAGGAACTTCGGTTTGCACTCAGCTTAATGGCACCTTATAGGAATCGTTGAGTACGTAAATATTATGCTTGCTGCGTTGCAGTAATGTTGATTAACGGAACTTATAACGCCACCACCACGGAACTGGAGCTTCCCGGCGCGGCCAGACCTGATGGGAAAATAAACATCTAGTCGAATTACCCCATTTTCCTCATCAGAATGCAACCAGCCGTGGCAATGAGATCTCTGGTTTTGATAAGGAGCAAGCGAACATTACTGGGAAGATCAGTGGGGCTTGCGCATCGTCGACGGAACGACGACTGAGGCCAGATGGCCAGCCAGCACGATGCTTGCACTTTTTCCAAGACATTTATTCGTAATACGTTTGCAAGTGTTCCTGACTTTATGGCCTTATTCGATAAGGCACGGATTTAAGGTAGTAATAAGAAACGTTTTCAAATGGTTGACGGAGTAGGACAACATTGACCTTAAGACCTGATCTGGAAAAAAACAAATTGCTTCAAAGTTTAAAATAAAATATGGAATCCGCAGTCTGTGATGTAAAATAATCCAACGAGAAGATCAACGGCTGAATTTAAAGGCCCCGAAACAGTTTGACGTATACTAGTCATTCATATGTACGTGGTGCGTGACTTGGGATGCCGTGGGCAGGACTGCTTTCATTGGCTTCCCAAGATTTGAGTACTAAGAGAGGATGTTTGCGTAGTCTGGCGAGGTCTGGGGAAAGCGTAAACCCTGGTGATGGATGCAATATCGGCGTTGATGCCACGTACACTGAGTTTAATTACTATGTCGGCCATCATCTGGCGTTGCGCATAGGCCAATAAGTCGAAATGTCTGTGAAACTCAATGCCGATGCTGCCAAAAAGGAATGCAGCGACGGTGAATACCCAGCAGAACGTGCGCTGAAGACCTAGGTCTATGGTAAGCGACCGCAGACCGTAGGTGGCTATTGGCGTAATATTGACAGAACTTAGACTTGTTGACGGAGTAACGGCAGACTCACCTGACATAGGGGGAATGACGCTGACTTCCTCCCCGGTAGCAACCAAGAACTGGAACTCGAAATCAGGATTACTAATGTAGATAAAACAACTTTGAGGTTTGCCGATGGCCATAAGAGGCCGGCGCCGCCAATCATCTGTAGCGGAGTAGCTACACCGCTGTACACACTTATAGGATTTACTACCGAAACGCGAGTGATAAAAGCACTAACCTGGGGGATCAGTTTCAATGTGACGAGGCTATGATTCAGAGTGGCTGCGGTGGTTAAAGTGAGCTTTTTGATCTGGCGCTAAACGGACGCTGCCTGCGATGGAAATGTGTCTCTTGTCGACGGGTCGATAGTCGCAGATGTCGCTGAGGTTGCGCCAGCACTAAACTGCATACTTCTTTTGGGTTTAGTCTCTGGCTGGTGCCGTTCGATGCCGCGATCAGCATGACCTGTAATTGTTGTAGGTAGCAGATCACTTGCAACTGTAAAATTGGCCTGATTGTTTTCGGTGAAGCTTTGCATCCACAGCTCGCGGCGAATCCCTACGTTCATGTTGGACGTGCCAATAAGCTGTTGCGTTTCTCGCAACATGGCAGAAGGCATCCTATATCCTAGTTGCAGATCACTAACTATTCGCTGCACGGGGACTTTGTCAGAAGTCATGAATCGCTGAACAAAAACCTGTGTAATTGTTTGGTATTTCACAACAAGGGGAGGCAAAGTGTGTTCCTCACGTGCAAGGATATACACTGAGAACTGCGGGATAGTAGCTCATTATCTATGGCGAAATTAGAAGAAATCCCAAGAACGTAAATACATGAATTCCAGGTGCAACTATCATAATAAAGGATCGTTATTCCAAAAAGCTGGAGAGCTATTGCTGCGGCGATAATCACTTTTGGAGGTAGCTTATCCACTATGTATTTCATTGCAAAAAGTGTATAAAATGTGGTAAGTGAGAAAAAATATAATCACAAGTAATGAATCACAGCGTAACTGGAACGAGCCTAACGGAATGAACATTCAAATGGCGGGCGGCGTTTTTTAGACTGCAGTCAATAATTGTTGGGTGACGCCTGGGATCCTAGTCGGTCCCAATGATATGTAAGGGAAGTGTCAAATAGGATACAGTAGAGAAGTTGGATGCAACCGAATCCCAAGTGTATTGCGTAGGCAACAAAAGTAGGAACAGAATCAACAAGGGTGGTGAGCGGTGTAGCACAAAACTCACCAAAGCAATTTTTGTAAACGGAATTGACGTCAGTCAAACAAAATGACGTTTTGAAGGTTAAAACTACAATGAAATCCAATGATGTAACATACTGAAAGGGTGTGTTTTCAGGTGGGCGTAAATCCGCATTCTTTATACACTTCTTGCCAATGGCTTCTGAAGTCCAAAAGACCCTCTTCTATTTACACTAATACTCAAGGCTCGGCAATTTTTCCGAAGTAGTCCGTCAAGAACGAGAGCCTGTGACGTCATCGCTATAGCGGAGACAGTTGCACCCCGACATAAATGACATCGAGTTCGAGCTGCTAGACAATCCGTTGTGTGGCAAGACCGACCCAGCACAGGTGGAGCATTGGTCCTGTACTTCTGCAGTAACCCCCATTGTGAGCCCATAAGGGATTCGGACAAGACGGTACTGATGTTCATTTGGTGTCAACTATTTTTAATAAGCAACGACGCGTACTCGGTTGGGGTCGTTTAGCGCCATCCTTCCTCCACGCCGTAGCTGGATTTCAAGCTGGCATCCGCTTTAAAGCGTGTAATAAACGAGTTGAAAATCCACTCATTGCAAACCTTAAACCGCCACTTAAGAACAGTTAAAACGGATAAACAGGAGCTTCTTTACAGTTTCCTGCTATAGGTCCGAATCAAAACTCCCACCAGATTCTGCGATACTGATGTACTGTCTTTACTGCACCAGATATTCACCAAAGAAGAACTGAGGATTGAGAGGAGAATCGCTGACATACCATTGGGCCAAACGAATCACGCTGTCTTAAGCTCCGAATACATATGTTACGCAGATTGTCCTGTGGAATATAGCGATTTAACAAGGAAAATTATGCGCTAAAACATATTAGTTTGACTAGGTGAGACAAGTAACTGGACCTTTCTGGCAGATGAAACATCGGCTAGCGCATTGCAACAGTTCGGAAGCCGGTTTAACACTGCAGTTTCAAACGTGTCAGCAACAAATGTTGTACACCCCAGATTAATAGGTAGTACAAAAAGGTGGTCCCTTTTGTACGAAGCAGGACACGCAAGCGTATAGCGGTGCAAAAGTCGGCCTGTGTAGCGCAATAGAAACTGAATCAGATTATTTAAACTATTCACTGCCTTCTATGATCTTTCCGTTTTGTTCTTACAGATCTCGGTAGTTCGAATGTACGTTGGATGAACGGATCGAACGACCCTCTTGTTTGACTGACTCGAACTCTTGTTTTATGTAGACCAGTTTCTCGTTTCCGCTCGTGCTAACTTGTGACCGATAAACGTGTTCTCGCTGTCTTCGTTCGTTTTGTTTCCAGCTCCTCGGAGTTTTGGTTTTGAATGAGCACATCGTTTTGCTAGTGTGGCACATCCATTGATTCGTCCGTGTGCCGTGTTATATGCAAAGTGTGTGCCTCGTTTTCAGACCGAAATTCCAGTCCAAACCTAGAACCTTAACTAGCAAATCCGTTACAAATTGGCGTCAGCCCATTCAGTTTTCAATGCTGATGATGATGTCGAGGACTGGCCTTATCGCATTTCTTTCTACCCTTCCGCCATTCCGGAGAAATCCGTCGGCCTTTTCATACTTACTTTTTTCTCTGATAAAGCCATCTGATTGTCCCGTACTACTGGGGTTCCTGCCAGTGCACCAGCGGAACAGATTTCGGCTACTCTTGGCAATCTTCTTCACAAGGAATTTTCCGTTTGGTTTAAAGGAGAAATTTCTCTCTCGTCGCCAGTTACCTTCAGCGCCCGTGCACTCCTTTCTTCGTGCACTGAGACAGCTAGCAGCGAACGCTTTCTCTAAGTTGCTGTACAGAGAACGGAAAGACTAGATATGCAACCTGTTCTCAATGGGGCTTAGCAATTTTCGTTTCAGGAACAAATTCACCATCGAAATACCCTTGAGCGTTGCGGAAGCATTGGCACAGGCTAGAGACCATGCGTTTCTGGAACAAATGAACGCTGACCGCCGCCATTTAGAAGATGATACCAGTGCAATTACGCAAAGAAGATCCCAGAAACCCATAACAATTAGATGGCTGAATATACATGGAACCGATACCGAAGATGTCGCACGCCTGTATTGCTGCCGTTTTGGCACACACGTACAACATTGTAGGCACAACCCACCGATCATTCCTCACAAACCCAAAGATGGTACAACTCCGTGTTTTTCACACTTTTTGGCATCAGCCTCTGATAGTAGTTCCATTTACAGTCTCTTGACTATGGTAAGATTCTTCAACGGGTTCACCGTACTTTTTGACTGATCCAGGAGAATCGTGCTCCTTGTGGCGCTCCGAGGTCACCTGCCGTCTTAGGAACCACCGAGCTTTCTCAGACCAACGACCCCGAGTGCTCAACCAGATTGAGGCTGAGTTGCAGATAGATTCCACACTGACAGCACAAGTTGAGCACGATGAGGTTACCATGGCCAATGAATTTATAGTATGTCGCAGTCTAAGTTGGAACGATATGCTTGGTATGGATAATTTATCACGGCATGTATGTTCCTTCACGCTTTAAAACGCGGCAGTTTCGCTAAGAACTGCGGTCGCTGACATCAACCGTCAACACAGATCAAATGAGAATTGCGCTGCCGTATTCACCGTTCCGGCAACCTCGCAGTTTGTGAAAGATGTTACAAAACCGATTAGTGGGCGTCCCAATACCATCAAAAGCCCACTGATCAGTTAGTTTCGGGACTACGGGAGTTCGAAGAGGTTTTCTCGATTGCAGGTTCGTGAGGCCCCAAAACTATTGTGTAACAGGAAATTGGTGATACCTTCCATTGAACTATTCGCCAGCGTGCACGTAAGTTACCCGTGCAATATGAACTTCAGTTAAACTAGATGATTAAGGTGATGCTCGATAAGCACATCATTTGACCTTCAAGAAAGAGGAGATTTTACGGCTTTGTGTTTATTACCGGAATCTATATGAGCCAACTCATAAATATTCTTTCCCGATACCTCGTATTGACGCCACATTCGATGCCCTCCAAAGTGCGCGCTGGTTCTCGACACCGGATCTGGCGTCCGGGTACTGGCAAGTAGAAATGACGCCCGCAGTTTGCGAAAATACAATTTTCAATATACCTATCAATCTTTATGAGATCAAAAAGATGCCGGCGACTTTCCAGCAGTTAATGCAGCAAACACCAGGTGGCCTGACATCTGGGATTGTCTAATTTATCCGGATGATATGATTGTTCATGGAACATCTAGGGAGGAACATAACCCGCGACTGCAGCTCGTGCTGGATGGTCAACGATCAATGGTTTATTGCAGATATACTAAGCCGAAGCTTGACGTATCCCGTCGCATGATCTGTTAGGGGTGAGAAAAATAAAGCCAAATTTAGTACCAGGAGATAGTGAACAACTGCAAATTGAGAACACTGATTACATCGTTCCCGTCCGTTTTAGGTACTATCCAAGGTTATTGGCTGTTGTTTCCGGACAAAATTGAAGGTGGGTTGGTTTGTTTTGTCTTCCAGCTGTTTTAGGCGTTGTTGGGATTACGTCAAATGGTGTAGTTTGACCAGTGCACTGTCTGTACGTGTTTTGAACACGGTTAACGTGGAGGTGGAAATAACAGCTTCTGAGAGGCTTTTGCGGCAAACACGCAGTGAGAAGAAGTTTCTTCGATACTCCAACCGACTATATCGTACTGCTAATTTGAGATGATGACCTCTCAGTTGTCTGTTGTGACTCAGCTTCAATAGATGATATGTGTTGTTTAATACTTGGAAAACCATGATTAGTTCACCACGCAAACGGCGATAACGTTCACTGAAAATCCCAAGCACTCTAAACCGCTGTTCGTATGACAAGTGGCGCGGCCCCATGACATTTTTAGTCGCCAAACGTTGTGGAAGCTCCAAGACGGTGGGACCCTGCTTTAGTTATGAGTGCCATGCCTGAAGTGCATATTTAACAGGTGGGCGTATATAAGTGCGAAGTATTTGTTGAAAAATCGATGGTTCGAATTGCCCGAAAGATCTCCGTAAAAGCCTTACGGTTTTGATCCCCTTCTTTGATGCCCTTCTGGACTGCTCCGAGCAGCCGTGAACTTCCTGGACCAACACACCGAGATCCTTTCCGAGAGAACATTGTTGCAGATTCTGGTCCTCCAGCTTATATTTATAAACCATGTGTCTTAAATGGAGCACACGACATTTAGCCATTTTGAAGAAAAGGCGATTTTGGACCGAACGTCCATAAATCTTGTCAAGGTCGATTTAAAGCTGGATACGGTCTTCTGGAGTTCTGATCGCTCACAAAACTTTGATGTCATCTACGTAGATTAAAGAGTTTTACGCAATTTGACTCACTAGATTATTTATAAAGACCAAGACTAGACGGGCTCCAATACCGAACGCTGTGCCACTCCGCATTCGACGTGAATCGGATCGGATATTGATTCACGTGCTCACACCTCCGGACGCCTGTGCAAGAGAAAATTGGCGATCCACCCGAGAAGAGGGTCCCAAATGCCACGTCCTTGAAGTTTGGCCAGGAGGACAAGATGGTCCAACCGGTCGAATGCCTTAGAGGAATCAAGTTAAGCAACCACAACTCCTGTACTAGCGTCCACAGTTTCGGTCCATCTGTCTCGTGCTAACAATAGGTTGTTTGTGTACGACCGATTCTGGCGGAAGCCGTGTTGCTACTGAGCCATGTAACCAAGGCCGTCCATATAAGACATGAGTGTGTCGGCAATGACAGCCTTCGTAACTTTTGACAGAACTGTCAGTAGAGTAACTAGTCGATAATTAGATGGCTAGGAACGATCACTCTCTTTGTAAATGGGAGTTATTATACCGTTTCCACATTGCAGAAACATGCTGCTCCTCAGGGCAATGCTGCAACATCCGCGCCAAAAGTCCAGCAAAAATAGTAGCCGCCACAGCAAGAGTATTTGGGCGGATGACGTTAATTCCTGGACAGGTCTGCAGGCGCATGTATAGCAGCTTTCTCATCAAGATGTCCGCCTAAAATTTATATGAGTGAGTTCTGGTGTGGACACCATAGTTTCCAAAGATTCAGGAGACTATGGCATGCAAAGTAATGTTGGTGCATATTGTTGTTGCAGAACATTCGACGCTTCTTTAGCAGTCCGAGTTGGACCATCCGCTGTTTGAAGAGGGGGAAATCCACTCTTCACCTTGCGGAGGCTGTTCACATGCTTGTACAGAAGCTTAGAATTTGCAGTTAATCGCTCGGCTAAGGTATGTCGATAAGCTACTTGTCCGTGCGCACCAATTGGGTACAGTGGTTACGGTGGACAACATATGCCTTCCAGGTACTCGGACTGGGATCGGTTTTGTTTGTATACCAAGCCGCGTTGCGCATCCCCATGTGATTGCGTGTCCTACTCCGTATACACGACGCCATGTTTCTCGAACTGACAGTCTTGGTTTCCGATGTTTCACTAACCAGGGTGTTAAACTAAATGACGAAACTTTTCCAATCAATATCAGGTTCATCCTCGGTTAGGAAACTCCAGGCGGTCGCTTCAAGTAGTCGGGTTAAGGTGTCGTAACTGGTTACCGTTCGCGTCGTTTGAGTGTGGTCCTCGAGATATTCAGCATAGCAAGTGCACATGAAATGCAAAGTCACATAATCATTGCGGCATAGAGGAGTATCGAGTATCGCTTTCGCGATCATCAGTTCTTCATTTGTGAATAAATGGTCCAATATGAATGGCATGTTAATTGTCCTGAATCTGGTGGGCGAAGTGACGTTGGCATAAAGCGGCAAATCTGAGACAGGAACTTGTAGTTTTGCTTTGAATTGCTCTCCTGGTGTGGCCTGGGATACTAGAGTATGTAAGTTAAATTCGCTGGTAACCAGAATGTGACTTTACTTTCTGTTTATCACCTGCCTCAATGCAGCCACCAAGTTGCAGTCCATCTCAGGTGTAGACGATGGAGGTCGGTAAACAACAACCACTAGGCCAAGACCGTTCCCTCTCAGCCGGAAGTCAGGTAGATCGGTTTCCGAATCGCGTATAGGTTCGCACTGCAGGTTGTTTTGAAAGTACAGGGCTACCTTACCACCTTCGCTGGCTCAATTATTCCTGACCACAGACGTACTTGTTAGCGCAATTTCGGCATTCGTTATCTCACAGCGCAACCGCGTTTCCGTGATATCGATGAGATTCCAAGTTACTGACGAGTACCGAAGTCTTAATTCAGCTAGTTTGCTGAGTAGATCTGGGGCATTTGTGTATATGCATGAGAGCTTCTCAGAGACCAAAAGTGTGTTAGGTGGATGGAATGAAGAAGGTGCTTTCAAGCGGACCGATGTAGGTTCTCGAGACGAGTTTGGTATGCATTCAAGTATCAGATGCCCCAGATCTCGGTGTTCGCTCGTGCTCTCCTGCTCCCTCCGGATGTTATGGCTATTGTTGTAACCATCACCGAGTCAGGTCCTGCAGTTGGTGTTTCCACTGAGAAGTGCGCGTCCACTGAGTTGTTATTAGAAGGTCGTGGTGTTCCTGCTGTCTGCAGACGAATTTCTGTTGGCAACCTTCTACGGAATTTAGTTCAGTTCTCTAGAAGAGTTTGTGCCGTTAGGTTTGATGGCAAGACCAGTTTCAACAAACTGGGACCGCACCACCTATAGTTTGGTGCTAAGGGGATCCTTGTCAAAGAGGTGGCCACGACATTTTCGAGAGAAAGATCCTCCCGGATGTAGTGCCATTGCTCCCGGTCGTGTACCTGTGCACCGTCGGAAGAGGAATCAGTAAGCTCAGGAGCACTGTGAACTGTCTGTTTTCGTATGTGTAGATTTCCTGTTCCTCTCTCTGTTAGTTGGATCCGCTGCACGTTCGTTCCACGGGATCACAGGTATTATGCGCACTCCAATTGAGGCGTTGTGGAGGCGATTGGCAGACAGCAGAACGGCCTCTGTCTCATTCCCCGAGTTCAGTGTTACCCGAAGGAACCGGGATTCACCATAGTGCAATACGTTTGGATGACGCGAGATGCGTTTTAATGTCGTGGGATCAGCATGGACACCGATTGTCGCACAGATGGAACTCCGTTGATTTCGATAGTCTGTCACCGTACCCTTAATTGTATTGGAATTGGATTCGTGGACATTAGTGCACACAAGGTTTAAGGCACCATGGTTGCGCTTGGTGGCTACTTTTTTGGAGCCTTAGTTTCCGGTGCTTTTGATGAATTTGTGAACGACACTGATGGGGGCCATCCGTGCTGCGACCTTTTAGTTTTCTCTAGTCCAGCCACTAACATCACCGGTGCTATTTTCGGTGTTTGCTTTGCGTCAACCGATGCGTATATTACCTGGTTCCTCACTATGGCTGGTTGACTGCAGCTTAGGGTGTCCTGTATGGCGAACAAACTACTAGATCTCACACACTGTACAGAAGTTGAAGCAGGAAAGATGCAGACAAGGTTTTTAATTATGGGAGTGAGAGAGAGTGTGAGAGCAGGGAGTTGGTACGGTTTGAGGCTGAGTTGTCGGGCGAATGTTGGGACGCCTGGCACTTCTTCGACCTGAATGGGGACTTCAGGGGGTTATTATCACATACTAATGCAAGTCCGTTTCCTCACGTAGATGTAACCCTGGCGCACACCAATTGCTCGATTACTTCTGTTAGTCTTTCACACTTCTTCAGTACTACAGTTGGACAGCCAACAACTGGGATAACACTGCATACTGGGCAGAACCAAAACGCCTCTGCCCTGTTATTGTACCGTCTCGTTTTTATCTACTCCGTCCCAAGGCAATTGGTGTGATATGCTTTCAAGCAACTGCGGCAAAGTTGTCCACTCTTTCCTAATTTACCACACAACTCACGCTTGCTCTTAACTTGAGACGTATTCACCGAGGGCATGAAGTTTTAAGGTCCAGCGTTTGTTGGATGATTACTTGGAGTAGCTTCCGGCGTCAATGATAATCGTGAGTCAGCTTGGCGCGTCCGTTGTCAGCGGTGATCCTTGTAAGCATACGCTGCAGTGTTGGTCAGTTGCCCAAACGAAGTTAAGCCCGGCTGGTTAGGGACCTAGTAACTGCATTTAAACCCAACGCTGAACACAGATTGAGAAATCACAAATCCCTTCACAGATGCGATGAGAAACGCTCGATTGGAATAAAATTAGGCTTTTCGGACTGCCTAGCGATTTCTGCACCGTATGGTGTTGCACAGAAGGGTAACGGGAACAAGGTGAATGAGTTGTCCGCTTGTGTTCAATCACGGATGACAGTCAAATCAGTCAGCGATGGTTAGAACTTTAGTGGTAAAAGATAATTCCACGAATGATAGATCTTTGTGTAGAGCTGGTAAATCCGCTTCGAATGAGTGTACAGTGACTACTCTGTGAGAAGAGAGAGAGAGAGGATATAGATGATTATTCCAAATGACCCGGGAGCACGCTGGTCAAGCGTGTATGTGTTGATGTGTTGTATAATTGACTTCGTGCGGCAGACTTAAAATTGAGAGGTTCCAAATGTCAATTTCTCCAACATGAAGTAAATTACCTAGGGTACGTTATGTCTCATGAATCTGTAAGAACCGATCCGTGTAAATGCGACAAGATAACCACATGGCTTCAACTTACTACGATTGACAAACTTAGGAGCTTCTTAGGACTAGCCTCGTATTACAGGAGATTTACTTCAAAGTTTACGGTCATCTCCTCACCCTTACTTCGTTTAAAGGAAAAAGGCCGAAGTTTTGCTGGGCTAATAATGTCAGGTTGACTTTGTGCGGTTAAAAGAAAGGCTTACAACGCCTCCAATCTGAGCTCTCCCGGATATGTCACAAGAGTCTCAGACTTTCGCGTTGGTTACCGACGCAAGCGATGAAACTATTGGTGCCGTATTAGCCCAGAAAACTTTAGCAGGTGTAGTTGTGATCTCATGTTCTAGTCGTCGTTTGGGTAATCGCGAGAGGAAGTGCAGCAGCACTCGACGGGAAATGCTGACGCTGGTCACTTTCATGAAACATTTCAGACTGTACTTCCGCGGAGAGCCATTTCATGTTTGCGCTGACCACTGGTCCCGTTTGTGGTTAAAAATCTTTAGTAAACCGCAGCCTCAGGTAGTAAGATAGCAGGACCGCATACAGGTATGCGATTTTACCTGCAAGCATTGTCCCAGAACAAAACATTCCAATGCTGACGCTTTATCCAAATGTATAAGAACCGAGAAGGTTAGTTCAGCGCTCATAAGCCCAGAAACTGACACCACATGGGCCGATGAGCAAGCATGTGAATCCTATGTAGCAAACACTTACAAACACCAAATAGAAGGGTCATCGAAACCTACTGGAATCGAGGTTTAAAGACGCCACGTAGAGGAAAGTACCTAACTTGGCCATTGGAAGGAGTTGCGCATAATAGAAGGGATATTTGTATCGTGTTGACAGACCTGGTCCGAAGCTGATGTCTCCGATGAGCAGAACTCACGAAATGCTACAGAATGTTCACCAGCAGCTGGGACACTGTGGCCAGCTAAAGACCGAGGCTGCAGTACGCCAACGGTACTGGTGGTCGGGCATCCTCGGCGACGTTTTTATACTCTGTGCATCATAGGACTTCTGCGCTACTGTGAAACCGATCGTGCCCTTTCCTCGGGCCTCTTTGGAACCAATAGTCACATCAGCACCAAGTCAACGAGTCGGAGTCGATATCATTATTCTTTTGCCTACAGCGTTGAACAGGAATTGCTTTATGTTCACCATGGTCGATTATTTCACAAAGTGATGCGAGACAAGGCCTATGAGAGGGTAAAATGTACCCATCCACCATCCGCCATCGTCAGTGAGAGGGCAGGGCGTTACGGTGCAACCTTGTTACTGCATTTCGACCAGTCTCGGCTTTTGAGAGCCAGTTAAAGCAAGAAGGACGCCGTTTTCTAACCAGGAACATGTCGCGAACTAGACCTTATCATCCACAGGGTAACGGACTCGTCCAGCGAACCAACAGTGTCACTCAGGCTAGGCTAAAATGCTTTCTAGAACGCTATCAGTTAATTCAGTGTGACGAAGCATTGACTCAACGCATGTTTGCATATCGTGCCTCGATGCAGTCTACCAACGGCTATTCTCCGGTTTACCTTACTCTTGGTTACGAGATTCGATTACCACTACAGTTACCATCGCCGATCTGCCCTGTTCAAGCTTACTCCGTGTTGAAGTATGTCCGACATACTCGCGAACGCCTCCGAGCAGCGTTTTCTAGCGTACAAGTGCATTTGAGGAAAGCTCAACATCGACAGAAGGAATAGTATGGCTACCAATTCGCGGCCCTGAATATCGAAAGGACGACCACGTGTGACCGAAACAGAACCAAGACTCCAGTTGTTGCACCAGGAAAATTCCCATTCGGGAATGCCAGGAGCCATATGAGATCGTATTCGTTTCGTTCACCTACTGTGTTTGTACTTTGAAGCGTTACAGATCCGGTAGCTGGACGTTTTGACCTTTCATTACAAGCAACATTAACCGGCGACACCATCTGCCATTCCACGCTTTTGGATGCAATTATGACACACGGTCGCCTCCCAATAGTCGAACTGACCATTGATTGTACCCACTGAGGGAGGTGCCGCGATCACCACCGATGTGTTTGCACTGAGGACCAGTGCCTTGTTCAGCGGGTGAGCAGTGGTAGCGCAATAGAAATCGAATCAGATTATTTAAACTATTCACTGACTTCTATGATCTTTCCGTTTTGTTCTTACAGATCTCGGTAGTTCGAATGTAGCGTTGGATGAACGGATCGAACGACCCTCTTGTTTTGACTGACTCGAACTCTTGTTTTATGTAGACCAGTTTCTCGTTTCCGTTCAGTGTTACCTTGTGACCAGTAAACGTGTTCACGCTATCTTCATTCGCTTTGCTTCTAGGTCCTCGGAGTTTTGATTTTGGATGAGCACATCGCTTCGCCAGTGTGGTACATCCATTGATTCGCCCGTGTGCCGTGTTATATGCTAAGTGTGTGCCTCGTTTTTAGACCGAACTTACAGTCTAAACTTTCCAACTCCGTTACACCTGCCATATCCATAACATTATCTTGGCCTAGAGATTTCGCTGTTTGCTTGCTTAAATCATTTCGAATATATTATAAAATTTCGGTTTTCATATATACTAGGAAATTAGGTGTTCTGCTTGTTTGGATGTTGCTTACGTTTGTTTGAGACACACACACTCCCGTCCGCTCCGTGAGCAATCGGACGCAACCTACGACTGGCGCACATCCTCGCACTAAGTACACGTTTACATCTTCCCTAGCTTGCTTTATTCTGATGCTTGCTTTTTAGCTTTAGATAGTATTAGCTGTGAAGTAAATCTAAATCGCAAAGCTGATGCGCTATACGTTCCTACCGAGCATCGAGAGCTGGATGGTCTGCGTGGCCAAACGTAGCCACTAACCAAGTTGTCCGCGAGGACAAAACCGTATATCAGCTTAAGTTGGCAAAGCAGACGGTCTCAAATCACAAAGTGCTGTATCTTCTTGTTAATAGTTTACAAAATATGAAACGGAGGATTTCACTAGTTTAAACCTCGGACGGAATGTCACAGGCATCAAACGGCGCGGCGAATACCCTGCGCCTGCGATATGTTCCACCTCTTTGGTAATTGTTGTCTCGACCCAACTCGTCATATACCATTCGCGGCAGACAATATAATAAAAATGCTATTGTGTTCGCATTAGCACATCTCTCCTACAGTTGAACACACTCTCTCTAAGCCAGTTGCGGAGGTAGAACAGAGCTTAGCTGAGGTTTCGGGTCTATTCTTTCAACACTATTTTGAAGAAATGTACGTGCGTGACATCTTGAAACAAAGGGTAACTCCAAGTCACAAGGGAAGTACTCGCTCTGATCCAGCTAACGACCGTCTTGTAACCCCATTACGGGTACATTCAAAGTTCATGAAGGCCCTTATTGCCGACATCCTACCGACGTATTTCTAAGAACTTTCCTACCTTGAACCAGAAAGTTAGGTCTTCTGAAGAGACAGATCGTGCAGTACTAATCGACTGCTAACACGATACAGGTGTACGAAACTATACACACCGACACGGGAGTTGAGATAGTTTTCTAGACTTCTGGAAGGAATTCGACCGGTTAGACCGTGGCACGCTTCTCTTTAAACTTCAGCACTTTTTATTAGTGCACCTCTCTTACGATGGATGTGAACCTTGCTCTTCCACCGGCGCTTAGAGATTAGAGTGTACGCACCCCCTTCAGGTGTAATCTAAATTTAATTCTACGTACCACAGGCATCGATACTAGGGCGAAGGTTGTTCTTGATGCCTATCAACAATATAATACACCGAAAAAAGTTCGAAATGTGTGCTGTTATCGAATGACATCGTGGTATGGAGGACGATTAATACACCAGAGGATATTGCACTACTTCAAGCAGATCTGGATGGGGTCTACACGTGCTCAATCCAGAATGTACTTGGTTCAGTGTGGGAAATATTAGAGTGCTGCACTTAAGGTACCAGCTAGCGCATTGTTAAAAACTTGACAACCAGGAGATTTAAATGTCTTCCAAAGAAAAAAGTAATGTACGTTTTGATCCAGAGAGACGGTTCTAATCAAACAGAAAAAGCACCGAGGAAAAGCCACCAAAACGCGTGCTTCCTGAGAAGTGCATTCGGATGATTCGACTCATCAACTGCACAATAGTTTATTGGCTCGTACATACGTCCACATGTGGAATACACTAAAAACAGGTCTGGCAGCGATGGCGAGAGAGGGATTTCACCGCCTTGCAGATATCATAACGCCGAGCAACGAATGATGTCAAAGCCTTTTACCGTTTGTTGTTTGTACAAAAGCAACGAGTGTCCGGGGCTTTCCGCAGTCCATAGCTGCGACTGCGGGTGACCGTATTTTGAATCACCAGAGTTTTTAAGCTCCTAACTAGACGTGTTGCCATTTGCTGGAAGTCAGTCACAGCAGTATTCTGAATGTTCACCATCTCAAGCTGGCAGAGCGGTGCAGCCATTTAGAATGCCGTCGAAATTTCTTTCCCCTACATGTTCGACGAGTGTGGAATGCCCTCTCGGAATCCGTCATGTGTGCTTCCACTTTGAGTGTTCGAGTCAACTCAAGTCAGGATAAGCTTTATACACCTGTGTGGAAATATGTTCAGCAATTGACGCTTCCATCGCGGACATTCTCCAAATTGAACCATTGGGAACATGGCGTGAAAGGACGCGAACAACGAAGAGTTCATTTTCAAGTAAGCAAACATTCTCGCGCATGTTGCATACTAGCTTTTGGGTCGACTAACAAGCGAGACAGATAAGGCACTTTGGAATTGCTCTACGAAGAGTCACGAAAAAATAACACTTTAAATTTCGACTGCGTGGAAGAAGTGGATGCCATACTTTCCAAAACAGTGTGTAGGGGTGAGAGGAGTTGTTTAGAATCTTGGGTAAGAAGTAAAATCCGTCAAAATGCTTGGTTAGCACGAAATCAAACAGGGATTCTATGCTTACTCCGTAGCACCGGGAAACAAATTTCAGTGATCGCACAAGTAAGTATAATCCATTTGAAGAAGTCCGGGAAAAATAACGGGGAAATGTACAGCCCGTGGGGGAGAATACATTCATTTACATCTCTTAACAGTAGAGTAAGCGATACGGAGAACATTCCGAGCCTAACGGATTAAAAGGATAGTCTTATGACTTTCTGAAACGATTTAAGCAATTGTATCGACCAGGATAAGTTGTAGGACAAAAGACACCGTGATACTTTGCAGAATACGAACGATGGATGCTTTGATCACTCACAACCATCGGAGGAGAGAAGTTTAGAAAATTACGTAGCGTACAGCGGCGGAGAAAATAGAACGTGATATCACAACACTTGAAAGCGTTAAGGAGATGGGAGCCGGGCCCTGCCCAACAGAAGAGTTCGTCCAATTCTCAGTGGAGTTTGGAAAAGACGTCAATTATTGGGGTTGTAAACCCTAGGACGACGTCGTTAGCATGTTTACTCCTGACGAA
The DNA here is from genome assembly GCA_944474145.2 of Dicrocoelium dendriticum. Classification (NCBI taxonomy): domain Eukaryota; kingdom Metazoa; phylum Platyhelminthes; class Trematoda; order Plagiorchiida; family Dicrocoeliidae; genus Dicrocoelium; species Dicrocoelium dendriticum. The sequence goes on along the minus strand of OX104064.1, from coordinate 158,519,352 downwards.
ACTGGTTGGCATAGACAGCCACTCAACATAAGCCGTGCTGACAATGCATTCATTTCGCTGCATCATGCACGTATGATTCGTTGCCCCTGGCCAAACACGAACTTCCCTTAGAGATTTCACTCCCGATCAGATACCAGAATACGTGCCACATTTTCCACATCCAGCATGTGTTCACCAGTAGGCGGCACTGTTTGCGCAAAAGTCACATTTGTTGTCATTCCATATAAACTTATAGTGGATTTACAGCATCTAATACGTATATAGATTTGAGTCCACTGGTTTGAATATGCTTCTGCTGACACTGTTTTCATAGTCTGCAACATTCCCCATGACTATCCTATGTGACTTGTTAAGCTTTGGGCTATTTCGCCCTAGTAATCCATCGTTCCATTCTTCCATTGTTTGTTATCGTTAGTTGTCAGTAGCTCAATTACGTCATGAAACCTTTTTTGTTACTTCCCGTATGGTAGTCATTTGAATTACTTTTGTTCCGTTGATATCCGGTCCATGGAACATCCAAAAATGGTGTGCTTCATTAAGACCTCATCCGAAATGTAGTTTCGGAGCTGCTCTCACCCAACGGTGTGTATCACATCATCTTCAGATATCTGTGGTTAGTACTTTGATAAAGCACCGATATTGACGTGCTATTGGTGCCACTTAGGACTATCAATAAAAAAGTAGTCGGTTTAGTTGCAACGCTGACATTCGTTCCGGTACACAATAGCAACTGATTTCCGGTACGCTGACCAGATGACTAAGGTACACCGGCACTGTTTAGATCCATTACGAACCAACCGGAAGCTTATGTTCTGTAACGGAGAAACTTTCTTGTCTTTTTCACTGCGGTCCTAGAAAAAAACGAACAATGCGGGATAAAAAGACAGTGATCTTGTTCTTCAGATTTCTAGCAAAGAGCTGATAACTTTAACTAGTGGATGTGTGTTGGGTCCGGAGTAAGTCTACCGGCTTGGCAATGTAGTAGCTTTAATTGTGTCGACAATGAATACGTTGTCAGCGACTCGCGAGGTGCGGATATCCTTGAAAACAATGCGGGGCTGTAATTTGTGTCCACCCGCTTTAGTTGCTCGTTTGTGTCGTCTAATGAAGTGGACTACTAGCTCTGTAGTTACTGATGGTGTTAAAGAGATTACTACTGCGGGGGCGGTAAGCAATTATTCGGTAGTTCATCGATAATTTACAGAAAATCTCAGTGCCTTTGTTTGGCGTGTCCAAAATGTGTTAAATTTCAGGCAACGTAGTGCAGTGCAGCTTAACTACAAAACTACAAAATTACTGTAAGCGTATAGTGTTCGACAGCTTGACTTGTTTAATAATCTTGTCCTTGTGTTCCTTCTAATTCTTCTCCGCATGAAAACAAGTAATTACGTCTCTCAACAACGAGGATATGCTGCGTTAGAGCAGTGGCACAGGGTGCCTATGATTAGCATATTATACAGCTGCAAATCTCTTTCTAAGTGTGTGATCCATAACAATGAATGTGCCACAGAATGTGACAGGAACAGTGGAGTAGCAGCTACTTTTATCGCCCGGTGCGGTGACAAAATTGCCGCCCTGATTGAGCGCAGAATATGTGTTTGAAGACCACACAGTCGACTCGGGGTAAAGTTCAGATTTGTTTTCGATGAAATTGATGATTGTTTGGGTCACTGAGGTAAATGTGGTGAAAGTGACCACAGTGGGACAAATAGGAGGATCACTGGGAAGAACGTTTGGATGGGTGTGACAGAAGCCACGAAATCACTCACCGTAAATATAAATAAAACATATACGATAGTTTTGAAAAACAAGTGGCAGTAAGTAATAAATCAGAAAACTACTGGAACAATCTGATGGAGAGAATAATTTTAGGCGGTGAATGCGAATTTATGAGTTAGGGTCAGCAATATTAGAGTACCTTTCGAATACTGCTCGTTAATGCTGGCAAGTAGGCGGCTTGCAAATACGAAATACCGGTGAAGTGTGAAACAGCTGGAGCCAATTTATAAGTCGGAAACGTTCAATGAAGTTGCGGTAGATGAGCGAGGACTGGGATAGCCCAGTGCGTAACTCATCAGAGAGAAGTAAACAGTGGAATTTAAATGCAGTAAAACGAATGGAGAGTTGGACGATGCAAAGGCCGGACATTTTCAATGCACCAGGTCAGTACATGATTCAAGTTCACTAGTAACATTACTATGTTCAGCCTGACTGATAAAGCAAAGGGTCCGTTATTCAAGTGGCAATTGCTTATCGCGTTTCTGAAGATAGGACGACGGTTGCTACCCAGACTTTCGCAGTCAGCCGCTCACATGCCAGTGCTCAACATGGATTGGAGTGAGTGGCGCACATTAACAGATTTAGTGTTTCCAGTATTGTAACGGAAAGACAGCTTGAGTGTCAAGTACGCGCATGTCCGCTAGAATAAATTAGACCACTCTAGCACCAGGTTTCGTAGCTACGCCTACAGCTCACACTAATCCGGATGTTTATAAGCAAAAATGCTAAGTTGTAGTGGTAAATTTGTTTGTTGTTAAATTAAACATTATATAGGTTGTTCATTCCGCCGAGTATCTTCCGACTCTCTCCAAACTTAACCTCCAGTTGAATGAGCCTGAAATGATTAAATTTCGCGACTGTTCATTTTCAGGCGGATCGTGAAGCCAGGAATAAATAAAGTGAGCCGGGCCATTGTGAATCCAAAATGAAACACCGTAACTACGCATTTATGCATAAAGCTACCCAGATATCTGCAATAGCAGTCCCTGATGTGCCGGTTACAAGTTAAACAAAATACAGTGTCAGAGATCATAGGTACATGGTGTTGCAGAACGAAATCCTTCAGGGACAAAAGCTTAATCGGCAAAGTTAACTCAGCGAAAATTACAGCATATCCAGCTAGGCAAAGCTCCTCGATACTAATCGCCCGTTCACGTCCATAACGAACGACCCTTCTGAGCTGATAATATTCCTCCTTAGTTAAACAAATGGTGAGTAAGTCACACGAATGTCGATCAATTGTGCCCAGTAATCAAATCCGTTGCTCCCATCTCCCACTGGTTGTCTGGCTTGCGAATTTGATCCATCCTTTCTCTGTGATATGACAATCTCATCACAAAGCGGAACATTTGAATAACCCTTTTTTCTGCAACTCAAGGAAAGTACATTATAGAAATACTTATTTTAAAGGTGGGACTTGTTCAGTAAGGAGGAAGCATCACTTATATTAAAACCCGACGGATTTATTTTTTGGCTCACTGATGTCACTTTCTCGTGTCGAATTACAGGGTCCCCTGCACCAATTACGGTCACGTTAATTGTGTGGAAAAGCATCCTCATGCGAGGTAACTGCGATGAACTACCTGTAAATTTGACGGTACCGTTTAGTCATCCTCACCTTGGTAAAAACCGCCCCATTAGGGCGAAGTTCTGTATTTACTAATCAGATTGCGCAACCAACTTGGAACCGGGATAAATCCATATATGAATCCATCTTCTTAGGAGGCGAGGCTGATTGTTTTACATGGCGCACACGGGCGAACCTCGGTGCTCCAGGAATGATGCAGCTAAGACACAAACGAAAGGCGGAATAGGTAACAACAATGTGTGTGTATCTTACGAACGACGAGCGATGTATTCACGTTCCTGTTCGCCGGAAGTTGCGACAGACTAATTAAGAATGTTTATATTAGCAAATTTCAACTTGCCTAAGGTAATGGGGGCAATACAGCGTGCAAAAAATCAACAAACTGGTTTTCAGATCCAGTTTGTTCTCGTGCTACTTCTCGGCGGCAACCGGCATAACGTGAAAGCTATCAAGGCCCTATAGCCCTTCACCTGTAGGCATCCATCTGGGTATGGTATTTCCTTAGAAGCTCCAATGTCGGATTGCTTACACACCAAGTTAACCGGAAGCCGATGCTTTCGGTGACTACAAAAGAAAACCGAAATGTTTTATTAACGCCAATGCAACCCTTTGAGTTAATAATGTGTTCCCTTACTCCGAGGATTAGCGAGTGCTTATGATTGATGGGGACTCAAAGCGTGTTGTTATTGTCGGTTACCTCGAAAGTTGAGTTCACAATGAAGGACTCACATTTACACCGAGAGCGAAAGGTTACGTGTGTCCCAAATGTCTTGAGACGAGACTGGGAAAAGTCGTGCTCCGATCTCTAGACTGGTTTATAAAACCGTGGGCAATAAAGAAGCGTGGCACGTTTCCGCACTAAGAGCATCCCAATTTTCCATCCATCACGTCACAACACAGCAACATTTAATTGGATGGGCCGTGAGCTTGCAGCTCTAGACGCTTCTCCAAAGCGTTGTTCCAACTGAATGGGGGATCGAATATCCACTCATGCCTGGTACTTTGATGCAACCAGTGTAATGACTGAAAACGAATACATCTGAAAGTAGCTGCGTTAGTCTTTCGCACATCGAGCATAACTACATACCGAAAATAAGGAGGCGACACTGAAGCAAAATGCGGCTGCAGATTCATACAAGGTGAATGGGCAGACTGAGTTTGGTTTGTATTGTGCCTACTACTTGTTGTTGACCAAAATTACACATGCCATCAACTTTGGCGAGTCCCACATGGCAGCAACGAAGCAAACGCGTTCGACAACCGGTGGAGGAAAGCAAATCTGAGGTCAACCGACGAAAATTACATAAGAGGATCGTCCATTTGGTGACCACAAGGTTTGCCTTCAAGTAGATTTCAACGGCTACTTCTTCAGAAGTAAGCTCCTCCGTTAGCTTGAATATACGCCTCACAAAAGTGTGCCCGGAACAACATTTCCTACGGCGAAAGCTACTTTGCGGCTCCCTTGGTGGATTTTTATCACGACGTTCTTGACCACAGAATGCACAGTTGATCGAAGTAGCAAAGGTTGCTTTCCCTGGAAAATTCCAACTTACTACTTGCTTCGGCAGCGTATTCAACACCAAAAACTTTCCGTGTGCTCATTACTGACGATGAGGATGTGAACTGACAGGAAATAAGAACAGGTCGACCTTTAGGTGCATATGAGTCATTAAGCATACTCAGAAGTAATGCACCACTATTGAGTATCTAACGGTAACAACTTGATCTATAATACCCACTTCTGTGATGGAACGGTTGGAGAACAGGTTGGGTCACCCTGGACCTCCTTGGATGCATAAAATGATTATTCCCCTTTGAAATAATTAGTTCATTGCCAAACGTATGTGGTCTCAATGGGGTCGGAACGTTTTGGCGGATTATTCCTAACTATTTCGCTCCGTTATCCCGTCGGCAGGTGGAACTAACAGTGGAGCGAATCAAGTATGTGGTTGCTTGTCTCCGTTCATTCAACCGGGGGTGCAAACAAAAGTGCCGACCTTTTGCCATTCTACCATCATGAAAGATGCGGTGTAACTGTCGCATAGTGCAGATGTGGGCCTGAAGACCTGATGCATCCGGACTAACGATAAAATTCCTCACTCACTGGGGAACTGTACCTTTCTTCTTGTTGGTGGATATAACCTATCCGCAAATATAGTAATGAATCCGCAGGGTGCTGTAGGGGTCTACAAAATAAGGAAAGACTTCAGCTCCTTGGGAAATGAAAATCTCAGGAAAAAGGAACTCACTCAACTCAGTTAAGTTCTGAGTAAAGCGAACGAATTACTTCTCGTAACTGTCGGATACAAGGGAAGCAGACGCTCGATTGTAATTCCACGATAAATGGCCGGCTTTCAACAAACTTGTGAGCAACGTTCACACAGAAAGGTGTTACCGTCCGAAAAGCAGGACGATGTGAACGTCGGTCCCAAAAAAGTACATTCTAGTATGTTTTTCGTCAATTTAAACAAACTGCACAAAGTACGTCGGGATAAAATTGATTGCACTAAAGAAAGAAATATAAAGCAATGAAAACCATTATGGTATGAAAACACTTTCGAGACATTTCGATCTTGTTTATTGTCCAAGAGGCCAAAGCACTACTAATATTGGGGTACAACCGACTGCAGTTTGTATGTACACGCTGGTATAATGTAATGCGTTGCAATACTTCTATATTCTGGGATCCGTTTTTCTGTTGTTATAGGTCAACCTGATATATTTACACTATGAAAATTGGAAAAGCAACTAGCTGTTTTCGTCGAAACAATAGTTAATAACAATCACATAGTTAGATAGGTGTTCAACACACCAAGTCTATATATTAGGGCTTTTTGTGTAGGCAATATTTTCAATCTAACCAGTGTATTTGATACATTACAAAAAAGAGATCAAGATGCGCACGTCTCAACGCACCAAAATGTGCAAGTCTATTCTAGGGGTAGGGAACTAATTTGGCTTATTGGTGTCAAGGGTTATAGAATTTATAGAATGTAAAATATATGGCTACCTACTGATGTGCTTCTAATGGTTTCGAAGGTTAGTCTAATAAACTCGAAGTAATGTGCAGGGTACGTTGTCGTTCTTGCATGAAGTTTACCGGAAAGCGTATCAAGCCCTTCCACCAACTGGCAAATGACATGGTATCTCAGTCTTCTGTCAGGCAAGCCTATCAGGATGCCCTTCATATCGAACATTTGCTCTCTCGCTCTAATGACAATGATCTTTAGTGGAATAAAATCCCGGCCACTAGGCAAAATGCGGAAACTTCTGCTCACAACCAGATAAGTCATCACGTCACCAGTTACTCTTTATCCGAATTTGTTGGAATCAAACAGAATACTCTTGGCTAGTTCTGGGCCCAATTTGACAAAACGCAGCATTAATTCGGACTAATGCGAAGCTTTTGTGTTGACAAGAAAGACTGTTGGACTAGTAGAGCTTAAGAAATAAAGGATGCTGGATCAGTAGGCAATTATCGCAAGCTCTTCTAACTGATCCACTCTACTGTTCCCATGAAACCCTGCGTCTGTGAAACAGTCAGCGACAGAGCGGTGCCTTGGTTCACAATAAGGATTGCCGTATGGCTCGTTGGATGGAGCGATATCGAGATCAGTTCAGTTGGCCAGCTGCTCCCGGAACGCATCCTACCCAAGTGATGCAAAATGAGCCCTGGACGATTGGTTTGGAGGACCAGCAGTGGCTGACGTCCGGAAAGCGATCACGGCCCTTAATCGTTTTCGTGCTGCTCACTCGTATTCCGTTGCGTCAAAACTATTTAAGGATGCTGGTGATATTCTCTTCAAACCACTAATCTCTGTTCGAATAGGTCTGGAAAGCAGAGGCCATCCCAGCTAACTGAGGTAAACCAATTACAGTGGCGATATACAAGAAGGGCAGTCGCACCGATTCTGCTAACCACAAGGGTTTTAGCATAAAGCCAGTTGTGACAAATTTACTAGTCTCAATTCTCCTTCGTCTCCTCACTGCGAAACGGGAATACCGGTTTAGAGGAGAATAAGTAGGTTTCTGCCCTGGACAGGGCGGATGAGGTACAGAGGCTGGGACAGGTCCAATCTGTAGCTACCCGGCGCATCCCCACTTTACGGGGCTGGTCGCATGAGGACCGATGTAGGTGACTAGAGGTTTATACTCTGTCGTATCGTTGGTTTCGAGTTAATCACAGTATGACGCACGGATACTGCACACGGGCACTTCCATATGTTGAGGACGCTGTTGCACGTTCGCGCACCAATCAGCAAACGCGGACACAGGTGCAAACTAGCGGTACCGAATTTAAAGCGCATTGCTCACCCTCTATGCTTCGAGCATCGAGTAGTGAAATATTAGAACACGTTGTCGGAGAAGCCAGTCGAGGCGAAATGGGTGTCGAAATTTAAGAGGTCCCTTGACGTCCACTTTGTGTTCGGTTCAAAATACTTGAGCGGAAATATGTCCCCATGAAATAGGTGAACATTTTACGTGCCCTATACTCGAACACCACAGGCCGCTTTAGGGTGTACGTTGACTTCCTTGATTAGTTTCAGAAAATAAGTGGCGTTCATCTGGGTTAGCTAAGTTCCCCGTTTTCGTTGATTCGCCGTGGACTCTCTCATGGACTGTTCCTTTGCGAACTATTACGATGCAGACTTTTAGGTGTTCCCTGGTGGAAAGTTAACTGATCTAGATTAGGCGGACGATATTGTCCTGCCGCAATAATAAATAAATAAGTGCTGTACTTCTCGACATTGCGAGACACAGACCGATTACGTGGTCTGATCATATTGTACGACATAATCACATAGTGAAGAAAATTGTCTAAGTGTAACAATGTTTCAGCTGAAGTGTTGGGAGTTTGCTATCAATTAAAAGTAGTGCAAGAAAGAGCTGATAGTAAGAATAATTGTAAAAATCGTCATCAGTTCAAGTGAAGTAATACGGCCATCCATGGAACCGTCCCCTGGGGACCTGCTTCCATGCGGGGTAGTCCCTCGAGAGGTTTCATCCGCACTTCCACGTCTCATCTGGCCATGTGCTGTTTGGTTTTAAAGCAGATAAGCCTCACTATTTTGACTCGTTTAATCTACTTTGTTGTGGTTTTTTTGGCTGCAAATATATGCAAAAGGCTCTCATCACATTGACACTTGTCTTTTGGCCACTATTACAAGCAAACAGGCCATCAATAAGTTGACTTTTTTGCCTCTGTCGTGTGCAATTTTGCTGTCATCACGTTTACTCAATATTTTTTTCGACAGCTGTATATTTCGAGGCAATCCCGACACACAGCCCATTCTCTCATGCAGCTATTTCGAGTCCAGCACTTTTAAAATGCGCCAGTGATTATGTGGCAATTCGCCTTGCGTGGGTGTACTAGATAGGTAAGAAGCTTCAGTCTGTCACCTCAGGAGATCAGCCCAGGAGTGGCCAACAATGATAAAGAAGAAAAGCAAACAGGAAAATAACTAGAGCTGGGAAGAAAGAACGGTAACGATAAAGGAGCGACAGATGGTGGTTCAATTTAAGATGTACATAGGGATCATAGAAAACAAATAAACATCCGAAATATTCATTTAAAGGAGAGTTCTCAGAGGAATAGTGCGATGGCTCCGACAGGTGTAGATGATCGAAAAGGAGAGATTGGCTGCGCAAGTTCATTCTACATTGCTGTGACGGGTGCTGCGGATACCCAGTTTGTTTCCTCCAAAGAAGAATAGAGGACAGTTAGTAGGGTAAGATACGTGAGAAGCGTTGGGATAATAAAACTTCAAGACTAATTTCCATCTAGACTATCGTCATAGGAGTGCTGAGGTGGCGAACAGGAGAGCATAAACTCCAAGCTGCAAGATTGGGTCTAACGGAGTGACTAATACATTGTGTGATCCTTTTCTTAAACATTCCCTGGTCCTTGAAAACATAGCTCCTCGGTCGCTATCTGTCGATTAAACAGTTTAGCCATGTTCGGTAATAGCAGGAATTGACTAAGTTCAGTTTTGAATTGACCGATAGTCGGACTAGCTCTTACTGAGTGCGGCAGTCGGTTCCAGATAGCTGAGTATCGAACTACGAAGTTTGCGCGAAGTTGCAACGTGAACTTTTGTTGGGGGAGAATAAATTCTCGGTTCCTTAAGTTGTATTCATTAACCTCCCTAAACTTCAACTGTGTGCTTGAGCTGAAGCTGAGGTTGTGTATCAGTTTGTAAAAGAAAACTAAGTTCAGCTTCAGTCTTCGTAACCATAGAGGATCGATGCTCAGTAATTTACATCTATCGTGATATGTTGCTAGCGACGATTCACTCATAAGGCTTTTAGTGAATGACCGCTGCAGACGTTCCAGTGATAAGAGATCACTCTTGCGCATGTGACTGTATATGATCGGGCAGTACTCCAAAAGTGGGCGTACACAAATCAAATAAAGAGCTAGCTTGGCTTTGGGTAAGACTATTGAGTTGTTGATTAAGCTTAAAGCACGTCTTGCCTTTGATAACTGTTGTTGAGCGTGAGTTGAGAAGTCTAGTAGTTCATTGTAGCTTAAGCCTAGGTCACGGACGGACTGAGTGATAGAGATTGGTTCCCCATTTAAAGTTAAAGTTCCTGGTGGGATGCTACATCTATGACAGAGTACGCGGGACTTGTGCCCGGAGAATTTAATTAACCATTCATTTGACCAGAGTTCAAGGGAATTCAGATCCGTTTGAATAGTTTTGATGATTATCTGCAGATGTTCTGGAGGAAATGTGTGGACGATTTTCATGTCATCCGCAAATAGAAACGGTTTACCAGATTTGATTTTATCGAAAACATTATTGATATAGATGAGGAACAGAGTGGGACCAAGTACGCCACATTGCAGTACTCCACTCGTTATTGCAAGTGGTTGTGATTCCATGTTATTTAGCAAAACAGTCTGAGTGCGTACCTCTAAGAAGGAGGTAAACCAAGCCAGGAGTGAGTCACGGACTCCGAATGACCTAAGCTTCAACAAAAGTCGCTTATGCGGAACATAATCGAAGGCTTTGTGCATATCAAGGAAGATGACTAGTACCGATATTTTTGCATTTACAGCCTACGTAATGTAATCTAGAAAGTCTAACTGGCAGGCGTTACATGAGCGTTTACTCATAAATCCATGTTGTTGGTCACTTAGGAATCTGTGTGTCATAAGATAGTCAGCGACATACTTTTAACTACTCTTTCAAATACTCTAGAAATGATGGAAGTGTGGCTAATGGGTCGATATTTACTCATTTCGTTTCGTGCACCGCTTTTGTGTTGTGGAATGATGATGGAATGGCTATGTTAGAAAAAGGCTGGACATTTTAAAAAGGTAAAATCGGATGTTTTCACCGCCATGCGTGAGTAACATTGGGGGAATACCGTCCGGCCCCTCAAAGATAGAGGGTCAAATTGATTTTAGGGCGGATTTAACCTCTTCGATATTTATTCTTATCTCCGACAGTATGCGGTCAGTGTAATTCGTCTGATTGATATCTACAGGCTCGGGCTCGTTAATAAGTGAGGAAGCAAAATATTCACTGAACGCCTCACACATGCAAATTGGGTCCGTGATATTTACCTCTTTGTGTCGGATTGAGATGTGGACTCGGTCGGTACGTCTAGGATTTGCTTGATTGTAGCAGTTCAGTAGTACAATAGTATCTGATGGAATAAAAAGCACAACTTTACAAGACCCACCAGATGGATATGCAAAAGAAAATTAAAAGCAAAATGTTCCAACGTGAAACATAAAGTATCAGTGATTATACTATTACACTTTATCAAACTGTTGTGTGGCGTTTATCACTAAGATGAAAGTCAGCGTCTTTAGAATGTCATCATGTCTGGTGAGTTCACCACATATTTTCGCTGTGCATTCCAGTGAAAACAGATCCTAAGTGAGTAAAAATACTTTCTACAATTCAAACGGGAGTGTTGCGCCATTAGTTTCAGGTGGTTTCTTCGTAAGTGGCTAAAGTCAACAGTGATGTACATGAATGCTCGCTTTCAGTTAGTATCCGGCATGCGAGGGTAAGATCTCCGCGAAGGCGTCGGTATTCTAATGAGAACACACCGATTAAACGAAGACGCAGTTCGTAACTTATACCGGATAGTCCACGCGTTGCCTTTGTGAATCTTCTATGGGGCTGTTCCAGTAGGCGGATGTCTCGTTTTAACCATAGACACCAGGCCTGAATTACATATTTAACATGAGGACGAATGTAGCATTTATGCCTCAATGATACCAGCCGTTGCTCAAAGGTGCCGAGAGCTCGCCTCGAAAGTTTCAAGTTCAAGTTCGTCACAGTTGCTGCTTTCGATCATTGGAGCGAATTGCCAAGACTCTCTTGCAAGATTCTACCTAAGTCTCATTCACTAGTCATGTTGTGCAGGATGTGTGGCCCTAAAAGGTATATGCTGACAAGGCTGCTCCGCACCGTCAGCAGGTGGCACATTTCAGGGTGCATTGGGAGTTGGTTCCTTTCTGCTCAGTCGTTAATCCGAGTCAGATCTTCCTGGAGGTAGACACGGTCGAATGCTGAGCGAATTGCTCTCTATATTTTAGCGTCGACTGCAAATATTTGCATCGGAGATAGAATGTCCGCTGGTAAGTCATTAATGTAGACTAAAAACAGTAGAGGGCTGAGAACGGATCCTTGTGGTACACCACTGGAGACGCAAAGGATTGTAGAGTGGGTGTCGGCTATTCTTCCCTTGATTGCTCTGTCGTTTAAGTAGTCTTTTAACCAGTTGATCATGGAACCGTTGATACCGTAGGCATCAAGTAGAAAGGTTTCTGTACAACTCTATCGAATTGTGAAAAATCAAAAACGTTTAGTTGCGAATTCTCAGCGGTTATGTTTCGTCAGTTAATCGTTTATCCTTGTTCGGTTAGGAATTCGTATAGGTATCATTATTTCCGGGTATATGATGTCTTCTTTTGGCACTGTATGTTCATCGTTTCACAAAAGCACAGGTTTCCGAAATAATCGTCCATACGTGTTTTAAAACACTTCACAGATTCGGCTTCTATTAATCATTCTGTTAGTGTATACCATCAGTTTACGATTCTTCGTTCTATACAAAGCTAATGTGATACTTTGTTCATGCAGGGGACCCTGAGTTTGTAACGGTGTCCTCGGGTGTTACAGGGTTCCCGCAGGTGAGATATTGGCCGCAGTATGGGAAAGTGACTCAAGTGTAGTACTTTATGGGTCATAATAAGATCAATTCTTACTCGGCGGTAAGATAGTTTGTAGAGTCCGAGGATTTCACTTTTTTCCTACGGAAGCTTTCGTAGACTCGGTATCGTTCTGGTTATGATATGCTGTATTTTCTCCAGCTTTTCAGTTTCCCACTGGGTTATCGGATGGTAAGCTGGGGCACCGTATTCATTGATTGGTCTAATGAGCGAGGTGAATAAACGAGGGACGGTTTCTTCGGACCATGTGGAGAAACTGCGTCGTAATGCCCAGAGCATACGAAGTCCCACGTGGTACAATTTCTCTGTATTTTCTAGTGATCTCATATAATGTCGCGAGAGAACTCCTAAATCTCTGACAGATGTTAGGGTGGAGCAACTGGTCGTCCAAGGTGTATGATCGAGTGGCTGGACGTCTGGTGATACTAATGATCTCCGACTTGTTTGCGTTAGCATGGAGTTGCATTTCAGTGGGCCACGTTGACAGTCGATCTAAGTCATGCTTGAGGCGAACGCAGTCGTCTCGGTTCTCAATGGTCCTTCAGATTTTCAAGTCATCTGCAAACAGGGCACATGGTGACTGGAGCTGTTGCGGAAGATTGTTGGTATGAATAAGAAATAATACTGACCCAAGCACAGTTCCTTGAGGCACGCCACTGGTCGATGGGAACTAGTCTGTCAGATATTCATTGACCTGTACTCTAAACCTTCATCACACAATAAACTTGTGGATCCACTGAAGTAACGTGCCACCGATTCCGTATGTCCTCAGTTTACGAAGGAGTACCTCGTGGTTCACTCTGTCAAACGTCTTACAAAAGTAGATGTACACCACGTCAACATCCTTCTGTTCATTGAGAGCTCGTACCCACTGGTGATTTGCGTACACCAAGTTGGTGATGCAGGATCGCCCTTTCGTAATCCCTGTTGCGCTGGCGTCAATACGTCCATCAATTCGAAGGACGACAGCAGACACCTTTTCACAACCTTCTCGAGAACATTGGATAATATCGAAGTCAAAGAGATCGGTCTATAGTTCCCTATTTTACTCGGATCACCACCCTTGGGAAGCGGTCTCACTATCGAGTATTTCCAGTCGTTGGGGACATATCCTTCAGAGAGTGATTTATTGAATAGGTTTGTCACGGTTTATGTGATGGTAATGGATAGGGACTTGAGTATTAGTGGGTGAAGTCCGTCTGGTCCGGGGGACTTTGCACCATCGAGGTTGACGAGTAGCTGATACACTTCAACTGCATCACATTGTAGGCTGTCGAGCAAGACTTGCGCAACCTGTGCCGGTACTGGAACAGCCGCCGGTTTACTGGAAAATACGATGAGGCACTGCGTAGCCAAGGCGTCCGCGCGCTCTGCGCTTGAAATGAGCGTTCTGTCGTCTTAAGCACTCTAAGACCGGTAGGTCGGCCCCCATGTTTTAGTTGACGTTGCAAGTAACTAAATATTCTTGTGGTGTGCAATTATGGCCGAGGAGGCTAACTTTCTCTTCGAATCTGTCGGAGCTGTTATGATCTTTGCGGCGACTCAGTAAATTTCGCTTGTTGCTTATACACCGTGTAATCTTCATCATAACTTGAGCTGAGTATCGTATCCCAAGGATGTGCACTGTCGTCTGCACTAACTGCTATATTCCGTATCAAAACCAATGCGGGTTTGACAGGTTCGATTTTTGAATATTTAAGGGGAACTGAACCGAGTACCAGCAGTGATTTTAGAGCTTCCCCTTCCTTAACGACCGAACAGGTCTCAAGCGACACAACTCGTTTGATAGTGTCTATCGGTCTAGACCTTGGTCGGGCTTGGACGAGCCCGTTGAGCCGTCTTATGATAGTTGTAATATCGGATGACCGTTGGTAGTAATACGGTGACGACTTGGCGGTTCAGTGTTGCTCCTCCCAACCCTGACACCCTATGACAGGTTTCCGCCTCCTTTGAACTCACGCGGACCATAGGAGCAATAGTGGTCAGTGCGTCAACATTTGAACACTATCGCCTCGAGGTCCATCCCACCTCAAGCTATCTCCATCTGATGAGTCCAAAGGAGGACGAAACCGAGCACGGGGTGTCAGGGTTGGGAGGAGCAACTCTAAACCGCCAATTTGGTTACGGTCCTTGTGATGGTAATGACCGAGTTCCACTTCAACTAGGACCGAGGTCTGAATAGAGATTGCGAGTCGTAATCCAACCACACAGCGCGTACACCAAATGCCACTTGGTACGGTGACAACTGTTTTATGCTTGTCACAATAAAGCAGTGGTCACTGTTCGCCGTACTACTCCTTGCTGTTCTAAGTACCTTGATCTTTTTCAGACCCCATTGATGGTCCTGCATATATACTGACACCAGCGATTTCTCATCTTGGCCGCGGATGACCAGACTAAACTCGTGAAAGTTTTATGCCGGGGTTTCTGTCGTCTGACTCACATGACACTGGTCACATTTTTGTGGCAGGAACTCTCGTAAAACAACCCAGATGTTTCTTCCTTACGCAGTTGGTCCTGTACCCTGAAAAGTTTTACTCTGAATAGTTTCCGGTTGCTTTATGTGCAAGTTGTCCCGTGAGGTATCAGAAACCTCGCTGCCATCATACACATTTCAGTGATGTAGGGTAAGGTAATCATTTTCCTGGCTATAGCCCTTGTGAATGCGAGTTGCAGTTGTTTCCTCAACGTCACGCAGCTTAGATAAACTCTTAGGGTAGGGATTTCTCTGTAACCTGTCAAAGGGGTGGTCCTATTTAGTTTTCCTCAGTTGAAGCGTGTTACACGGTGTTTGGGCCCGTTTGAAGTGAGTCCACGTGCAACTGCGGTTGTAACTGCCCGGATGGTTACTGCTTTGGTTCAAAATGTGATCGGTTTGCGTTGTTTCCTCATAAATCATTGTTTCTAGGGACACAAAATCATGCCTTATCAAGAGCACAATAATAATGACAACTTATTGTTGTTTTACTCCTCTTTGGTAAATTATATGTCAGAGGAAATACTGTTTATTAACTGGGGTGTTTCTTGACGTCTGCAGTGTATGAGAATGACAATAGTATCGTCCACGCAGTTTACCCAAAGGATGGGCCCCTTAATCGGCAGCGTCTTTTGTTCTGTCGCTCGCATCACTGTCTTAGCTACCAATCCAGAGATTGGCGATCCCATTCACTTGCCCATTATCAGTTTGTGCGTTGGCTGTTGAAGGTGCTTTGTGTGAGGAGACAGAAATCAAGCAAATGCGTCACTTGTTTGAGATCAGTTCGGCTGTATTTTCCGCCTCATCTCGTTCCTGTAGAATCATCGTTGGCTGCTTGACAGCTTGGTGTCAATCGTTGTGAACAAGGACGTAAAATAAAAGAAGACGAATATCTCAGTTCCTACTGTTTTTATTCCCTAGAGCTTTTTCAAGGTATTCTTCTGCCGATTTGATCGAATATTCAAACCCTGCAGTTAGATCTTTCGGCTGTTGCAAGAGTGCCTTGAGATATTTATAATTCGGTGCCCCAGGGGAAATGACACGACGGAGCGAAGCGGTCACTCCACTTTTTGTGCACATTGGTAAACCGTAGAATTGTGGTAGTATTGAATCCTCGGGTTTCACCTGGCTTGTTCTCAACTTCATGATTGTCCCATTTCTTCTAATCTTTCAAAAAGCGCGTTTTGACCCTGCCTTTCACAAACGTTTTCTATTGTCATTCACTTAACGGCTGGTAGGTGTTTTACATCTTCGAGCAGTTCATGTGCTTTCTTTATATAGTCACATTTTTTCCATTACTACCGCAAACTGGTCACTTGTCAGTCAGGTAATAGAACAACAGTTTTTTTTTCCGAGTTTGTCAGTGCTTTTTTTCGCTTAAGTTGAAAAATTTTGATTTCACTTTGTGGGCACAGCGCGGGTGTGATTCTGAGCTTTCGTTGTATCTTTGGGCTTCCACTGTGAGGTTGCATATATTCAGCACTTACTCAAGTGCGGTAAAGAAATAAATAAGATTAAAATACATGTAATTGACTTACAGACCTGGCGCACTGATTGTGTTTTTTGTATTTAACAGGGTTCTTTTGGATAGATTCTTAAAGGAAGCATCCGATACACTTGCTGGTTTATGTTGCTAGATTATGTCCAGTTTCCTTTCTAGTTGCCGCTATTTTTGAGGCGTTGTCTTGTGAATTAATATTGCCATAGGTTTCTCAAGCATTTTGGTCAACTGTACTTTGGGAGTTGAGATGAGCACATCATTTGTGTTCTTGAGCAACATTAGATACTTGTGCCATAGGTTGTGGGCATTCGTCTCCGTGTTGTTCATTGGAACCGTAAGTATACTTAGTGGTAGGACCTGTCTTCGCTACTATCTAAGCAGATAGTAAAGTTGCTCAGTGAGTGGAGGATTGACGACTGGCAAAGACCTCTCCTCAGCGAGCAGAGTTGAGTTTATTCCACCGGATTGTTTGAATAATTGACGGCTTTGTTACTGAGACACCTGAGGTGGCTCGGACATGTTCGGAGGACAGATCCAACTAGAATTCACGAAACAGCTGTTGTATGTACGACAAACATAGGGAAGAGGAATCTGGACAAAACCGAAGCCACGTTACCAAGACATGTAATAAAGTAAGTAGATAGGTATATTTCCATACGAACAAGACACATTCCATTTTTGTGTAGCGATCATTGATACAGCAAGTTTCGGTCAAATTTACATTGCTGATCTTGCATTCATAATGTTTCGTTGATGCAACTATTTTTTGGAGCGTGTAGTAACACTATTTTAAAGTTACTATTGTCATACGTTATCGGGCTGGATTCCATATATGCGCTCATAGAATGACTGAAGATCGAATAGGTTTCACCAAATTTGACAAGGAAATAAAAAAAGTGCTTACATGAAAGTTATAATATAGACAAGGTCACTCTGGGTCCTTAATTGTACCGACACTTTATTCTAACGATGAACAATGAAAAATGAACAATGAATTTATACGGGTTAAGAAGCTTTGCTTTACAAGTCCCGTTGGATAGTTGCAGGGGATATCAACATAACAATAATGATGACATGGATAGTAAAATAGTTAATACTTTAATTATGAAAATAAGGACTTATCGTTTGCCTCTCTGCAGTCCTGCAATCCTCTTAGATTCAGAGCATCCACAGTTAACAACATATAATTCTATGGTATACACCAGGGTAGGATGGAGACTTAGTGTTAAGTAACAAAGTGTAAGTGGATGAGTGCATCGTCCAACCGTCTTTTAAATACAGTTAGTGTCGGTGCAGAGACGACCGATTCTGGGAGAGCATTCCACGGGAGACAGACACGAATGGAAAAGAAATTGCTGCGGCACTCCAGACGACTGTAATGTTCTGCGAGTTTTAACGAGTGGCGCCATCAGGTTTGTATTGCTGCTGAGTTGCAGTAAAGGGCGGCACACATGATGTGGGTCTCGCAGAATCAAGTATGCCATAATCAGGTCGCCTCGTAGTCTGCGATAGCTTCCACTGAACAATCCCAGTCGTTGCAGCCTCTCCTGGTAGGAAAGATTGCGCATTCCAATTACGTTCTTAGATGCCCTGGCGTTGTGGCTGCTCCAGTGCATTAAGGTCGTGTTTCAGCCATGGATGCCAGCTTGAATTGCGTATTCGACATGGGGGCGAACATACGCACTGAGCATTTGTCGAAATATGGAGCTGTTTATTTGTCCAAACGCCCGCCTCAACAGCCCGACGTGTTGGTTCCGGTCTTCGAGGCCTTTTCGGATTGCCTGGAGCAACCCAAGTCATCTTGAACCAGGACACCCAAGTCACGTTCGAGAGTTGATTGTTGCAGTACATCCGTTCCGAGTCGGTATGAGTAGCTGCTTTGATGTCGGATGGAAAGCACCTTGCATTTACTGACGTTGAAATGCAATAAGTTTTGGGTCGACTATTGATACACCGTATCTAAATCACTCTGAAGCAAATGTTGGTCGGTGTTCACCTGGATCCTGCGCCAGATCTTGATATTTTCAGCAAACATTAGGAAGTTTGAAGCGATTCCCTGTGCAAGATCATTAATAAACACCAAAAACAAACGTGGACCTAGAACTGAGCTTGCGGCACACCACACTCCACTTGTATGGGGTCCGATAAAGAGCTCCGAACTCTGACCACTAATTGCCTTTGAAATAGTAAGTTGGCGATGCAGCTTAAAAGAGGGTCTCCGATCCCGTAATGCTGCAGCTTGGATAGTAGTATCCGATGATCTAGACGGTCGAAAACCTTGGAAAAATCCAGGTATATCACATCAACACCTTCTCCAGCGTCGGCTGCCTCGGTCCAACTACTACGTGTAATTAGTAAATTAGTTGTACATGACCGCTGTGGACGGAAACCTCCCAAGTAGAAATTTGATCTGCGATTTTGCTTGGTTCTCTGAAAGAATAGTAAACATTCTCCATTATGAGTGGGGTAGGCTGAGATATTTTGTATAACGACAGCCGTACTGCCTGAGAAGACTCGTGAGAAAATTAGACTGTAGAGAACAGTGAGATTGCTTTTCAGCCGTTAAAGCCAATTGGGTCAACCTGGAGGTATAAAAATCGTGCCCCATATATTAGCTTTGGTGAGCACCCTATAAGTACTTTGGTAACAGAGCGCTGGACATATTCCAAAGCAATTCTCTCTGATTTGCGTGTCTATGTATGATGTCCCAGTACTCTAGAGTGGTTAGCACTTTAAGTTTGAAGGGTTTAAGTCTTGTTAGGGGTAATGAAACTGACCTAGTGATGTTGATCGTTAGTTTCTTCGCTTTCGCTACTTGATGTAGGATGTATTCCGAGAAACTGAAGCTGCTGGAGTAACGAAGTTCCTGCTCCTGAACGGAGTACGCATTTGGGATGGGGTACCAGCAAGAGTGATGGAGCCTTCTGATATACTGCATCTGCCGAGAACCTCATTGGCCTGCTTTCATGGCATTTGCTTAGGGGTGGTAGGTCTTCGTGTATATTTTAGGCATAGTTCCGGGAATTCAGATGGAAATGAGTGCACTACTTTGACGTCATCCACAAATAAAAATTGGCGATTGTGTCTAGTGTTTTCTCATATACCGTCCTGAACGACATCAATGGCGAGATTTCTGGATGTAGAACACTATTGACCGATCTGCACTCTTTGTGTCCGGTCGTGCAGATATGAGTCAAAGTAACTCAATAGAGGATTGCTGGTTCCATAGAACGCAAACACGGTCAACAATGATTTGTGCGGTACACAGTCAGGCGCTTTCGGCAAATGCAAATGGATGATTATAGCCATGCCACCAACAAATGTTACTGTAACATGATCACGTAATTGAAACCGGCATGTCACAAAGGAATGCCTTTTAGTGAACCCATGTTGGGGAACGCTGAGTATGCATTGTTTTGTCAGAAACAGTGTTACTCGATTTTGACGATTCTTTCTAAAGCCTTAGCGGTGCTGGAAGTACGGTTTATATGCTGATAGTTTGGCATCTGATCTGGTGGCCCACCTTTGTGTTGCTGCACAAATATGGATTTTATCCACTTAGATGGGGAACAGCCAGTGATCAATGATAGCGTAAAATGTTCAACATGAGAAAGGATACTTTTTTGTCACTTAACCTAATAGATGCAAGGGGAATACCATCAATTCCGGTTAGGAATGTCGGTTTGATGGATATAATGGTCACCAATAGGTCGTTTAGGCTCAAAGCGGTGGGACATAGTACCACTTCTGTTTTTCTTCAAATGACAATAGAGGATACAGATCAAGTAGTAATAAACGAGATGGCAAAGTAGGAACTCAATGATTAACGCATTTGGACTATATCGTCAATTGTCGTACCGGTAATCAAAAGTAGGCTTTAACTTTCTCATATCGCTTTAGGTTTCCTCTTCCGAGTAACTGCAACATGACATGAGCTTCTTATATCTTCCTGGTGGCTCAGGTTTCCTCCGCAATCTTGCACTAGTTGGCTTAGTGTACATGTGGCAGTAAGCTTCCGGTATTTGAATAAATGTGGTGATGACTTTGTTTTTACAGTGCAGTGATCTTAAGTTCTTTAGCTTGGGAGCGACCTTGGATGAGCGGTTGTATCGGCTGCCAAAAGGATATGTGTTTACTTTCGATAGAGGAGTTAAAATGTCCGTGCATGTGATGACATTTTTCGCAGATTTGGTTGCGGCTAAGGCCGAATGTTCTGTGGTGAAGAATCCGTCTCAACACATGCTCCTAAGCAGTTTGTCAAATGTGTTCCAACCATTAAGTTGTAGTCAGATTAATGGCTTTGTTGCTTCGGACGTTTCAGATGGCCTAATATTTATGCTGCAGAGCACCGTCTTATAGTCACATTTTATTAATGCTTAATCAGTTAATACACGAACAGATGGAATACATATGATGAAAACCAGAGCAGAGCTGTTAGTAACCTCGTAGATTGCTTCCTATATCGAATCCAAGCATTGATACAGGCACATTGAAGTATATTCAAAGTCCAGTTGTCGTAAGTCTATACGACCTCCAAGTTATAGTTGACAGGTTAAAAGCTACACAAAGGAATCTGTAGTTGTGTGTTCTATTGAAAGCAGCGTTGCAGGCAGACATACCTTTCTGAGATTCATGGTGAGTGTCATCAAGAGGCCTAGACATGCGGCCTAGTGACACTTTACAGGGTCCTAATATTCAATCGTAATAAATCATTCAAATCATTCAAGGCTAACTGGTTAGCTGCGATTGCTGTTATGCCGTGGTATAGGTAGAACATGTATTCACCACCGCATTTGCACTAGCGATCCTTCAGAGACAAATGATGATCCGAAAGATTCAATTTAACCGCATATATAACTGATGTGTAACATGTTTCAGTGGTCCAAACAGTGTGAGGCGTTTTAAGAAACATAAACTTGTTAAAGAAATCCAGTAACGGAAATAGCGAAAAATTATTTACAATGGCTGAATTAGGATAAATGATTGAGGTAGCATACACGTATTAGGTTGTTTCACACCCACTGTCTTCATAGGCATGTATAGTACGCCGCACGGAAACAACTGGACTCTATTGTTTGTTACGATGTACTGGCACCAGCTAAGAAAATGCTTGAACAAATGGATCATCAATTGTTTTCGTCTGGTCGCATGTGGAAATCATAGTGGTGGTAGCGGATGCTGGCCTAACAGAGGATCAATGGGGTTCATCACGAACTCTAATTTACTAGAGGTGTTGTGAGAAAACTGCCGTGGATCGTCGCCAGTGGTGTAATCACATCAAGGATGCTATTAGCTAGTTTCACGCGAATGGACTATTGCACAAGGAAGAGAAACGCCGGTTGCGCGACCGTCCGGTCCCGACGGAGTCTGGTCTGTCAAAAGCGTACACTTGGGGCTGCGACACGTGTGGTCGTGAGTGTCTCAGCCAAGCCCGTCCACTAGACTAGCAATGTGGCCAAGGGGTGCCAACATAGAAAATAGAACAATAGTGTTTTCTGGTAAAAATAGCAATGCTCAACACGTCCTGTGGGATGGAAATCATGGGGAAAATATAAATTCTTGATAAAAGGACAACCGTTTTGGTAGACTCACCATAGAAATGCGTAGAATAACTGTGATGTTCGAGGGGAAAAACATTCGTTCACAACTGCATTGGTTGGGATTTTGGTAACACACCGTTTGTTTGAGTTTTATAGACCCATAGCTAACAGTTTATAATTATGAAATGCCAATGGGACAATTCTTCGTCGTCGTATTTTAACTACCATTGGTTTGGGAGCAGAGACAATATTATTTGGGAGGACGTTCCACGGCTGACACATCCGGAGGAAGGAAAGTTTTCTATGACATTCCAGCCGACTATACTGTATTGTCCATTTCAGCAGATGACCTTTTATTTTAGTTTTGTTGTTCTGTTCCAACAGCGGACGGCAAATGTGGTTTGCGTTCTTCAGAATCTGATAAACCATTTTTAGGTTCGCTCACGAAAACCGATATCGACCACTGTACATTCCTAGGGACTTCAATCTAAGCTGGTAAGGCGAATGGAAGAGGCCCCTAACTTCCTTGGTTGGCCTCCGTGAAAGACTCTCCAGAGCAACAAGACCCTGCTTCTGCCACGACTGCCACGAGTGGATGGCGAATTCCACGTGCTGTCGCACTTATGCGTTAAGCATTAGTGGGAAGATTGTGGAGTGAAACCGACGGAACGCACTGCGAAGAAAGCCAAAATGTTGCTTGCCTGTTCTAGACGCTTTCTATGCTTGTTTTGAGTACCAGAGATCTTTCTGTACCAGTACACAGAGGTCACG
Source organism: Dicrocoelium dendriticum (assembly GCA_944474145.2). Lineage (NCBI taxonomy): Eukaryota > Metazoa > Platyhelminthes > Trematoda > Plagiorchiida > Dicrocoeliidae > Dicrocoelium > Dicrocoelium dendriticum. The sequence continues at coordinate 158,496,501 of OX104064.1, read as the reverse complement.
TTCCTGAGAGGCCTACTGTAAGATGTGGTCTGAAAGCTTGTACACGCTCACCAGCCGGTGACGCAGGTGGATCACCTCGCGCTTAGCTGTATTCAAGTGGAAGAAGTTCCTCATGGACAATTCAACAAAGCAATCCTGGTCATGTTGCAGTAGATTGTCATCTTCCTTTTTATTAATTGCTTGGCATAGTCTGGCGACGTCAGCGAAAAGCAGGAAATTGGAGGAGCTTACTCTTGCTAGGTGGTTGATAAACACCAGGAATAAACGAGGTCCCGGTACCCAGCCCTGTGGAACACCAGATTCTACGTCAATCTGGTTGGAAATTGCTTCCCTTAACACGCTCTTGAAACCTCCGTTGGTGAAGGAATTTGAGGATTCAACCAAGAACAAGATCTCCGAGTCAGCCATTCGTTAGCCTGGGAAGTAAAATGGGCTGGTCCAGGCGACCGAAAGCTTTCGAAAAGCCCAGATAGATGACATCGACTTCAAACCCACCATCAGCTACTTTCGCCCAACTTTGTGCAATCAGCAGGTTGGTGACGCATGACTACTATTGACGGAAGCCACGTTGCTCCAGCGCCAAGATGTTGCATTTTTTCAGGTAGTTCATTAGAGCTTCAGCGACGACCGCTTCCATCACCTTCGCGAGCACCGGGAGGAGAGTCACTGTACGGTAGTTTTCAGGGTGTGAACCGCTAATCCCTTTAAATATTGGAATGCTAATGCCATTTTCCAAATAGTGGGAACTTGCCATTAATCGAAGCATCTTTGGAAGAACTGTGACAGTGGCTCGGCTAGCTTGGTAGCCACAGCCTTCAGTGCTTTTAGGTGGACGTTATCGGTTCCCGGAGAGCTATGATCGCACAATGATAATCACTTCTTTAGCATAGTTACCAGATTAGAAAATTACATATGTAACCCTGAAGTATGTAATGTGCTTGGCGGTCTGTGACAGGTAGTGGTTACGCGTTCGAAACTTGAGGAGTATTGTGACTGTAGGGCATTGGCTGCCACGTCGCCACCTTGTGCCCTACCGCATGCTGTGAAAAGTGGGAGGATGCTGCGCTTGACTTTACGAAGTCTGTTTGTTGTTTGCCAGAAGCATTTTGGCTAGACACTGTTGATAGGTTGCTTTGTCCTCACGGACCAGTGTGGTGCAATGGTTGAGATGGATCAGGAAGTGGCCCAAGTCTCGGAGTCTGGGTTAGCCTTGTAAGCATGCTGCGCTGCTTCCTATTTCTGTCAAACCTGCTTTTGTCAAACCTTGCTTCTTAGAATTGACGGCGCTTTAGCGGAACGAAGGGAATTGGTCTCTGATGCTCTGTTAATCAGGTCACTTAGCCTTTTAACAAATTCTGTTAAAATGTTGTCCAGGGGAATGTTGTTCGAGAACTCCCAAGCGGATGCCTCGACGAATTCTGTCAGGATGTGGTAGCGCGTAATTGTACGAGTTAGTTTTATGTGTTCAGAGGGATATTACACATAACAAAGGGTTGAACGTAAGTAACCCATGATCAATTTGACCTAATGGACTCTCCATCAATAGCTTGTAGATCAGGAGCTCATGATTTGTGAACACATGGTCCAATTTGGACGGATTTGTTTGTTTTTCTGAATCTAGTGGGCAAGGAGACATGATCGCACAAGGGAATATTAGTGATAAGTTCATGCAAGTCTGCTTTCAACTGTTCCGTGGAAGATGCTGACACATACAGGTCCTTTACATTGAAGCCAATGGCAATAAGAATGTGGCTATACCTAGTGAGTGTTATCCTGTTCAAGACACGAATCAAGCAAGAATCAATTTCCGGAGTGGATGTTGGGGGCGGTAAACGACAGCTACGAGACATGCGTAGTTTTTTCGTACTTGGAGATGACACAGAATGAGTCGGTAACATGTGTTTCCGGACCATCAACTATTGCGTATGTTAGGCTACTGCTGATCTACCTCCTCTTCTAGGACGCTCGTTCCGGATGAGTGACATTCCCTCCATCTCAACCTCAGCATCAGCAATGTCTTGGTGTAGTCAGGTTTGGATAATGGAAATTACGTCCTAAGCATTCACAAGCTGGCGCACCCGAAGTTCCATAAGTGTACCCAGAAATCTTTGGGCGCATGTTTACATGCATGAACGTTTCTCAGATTTCAGCATTGTGTTGGGGACTGTGCAATTCGTACATAAACTTTCGCCGTCCAGCGAGTGGCCGGCGACTAATCGATTTTTCGGTGGGTACTTTGCGACCGGTTGGAGGTCTTATCAATCGGTTGCGTAGTATTTTCTAAATCTAACCTTCTACGTAAGCTGTCTGGTCATTCACTTCATTCACAGATTACACGGGTTCATCCGACATACTACTAGCACCGTGTTCTATTATACATCCGATTGCGTTTGCTTATTTAGGTGACAAATCATCTATGGTGGGCATATCGCTCGCTGCCTTCACACAAACCTCAGCTGGCAGCTTGCAACGAAACACGCATCAACTTTTCAGCAGACTTGCCACCATTTGTTTTGCCTGTAGGACTACTCTCAGCAATCTCGGGCCACATGCTTTGTAATTCGGTGAGGGGCGTAGAGGTGACACCGCTTTCGCTAGCACTGCATCCAAGGGGAGGTTCAAGAATATAACACAATTGTTCCTCATCATGAGTTGTTATTTTATGCTCATCGCTTGCTTCAGTCGCAGGAACGCGGTACACAAGAATGGTTCTAGTTAAAGTTTCCTTACCTTGGTCTTCTAAGCTGCGCTTAATGTGATGATGCTCGCACCATGGGATGTCTGGAACGACACAGATGGAGCAGAGTACATTTATTAGTTGACCTATCGACAGCACAATTAATTCGACGCACAGAAGTCTTGACTCCCCGTAATAATTAGAGTGGAGGTGACGTGTGATTCGTACTAAAGGTACAGGTTTACATACATTGCCGAATAGGTTACCAGTGACGTTCCACTAATTGAAACTGTCCAACTGCCTGCCTCTAATTAACGCTGACTGTGATTCCGGGATATTGGAGCACAGTATGCTCAGTACAGGTTGTTGGTTCTTTGTATCTTTCGACATGTCACGGGAAATGATTAAAGTACTCGGGGATGTACCACAGGAAACCGGTGGTGCTTGCACTAGGCGGCCTCTGCTTCGCTCTGCAATTTCCGGTCTATATTACAGTGTTGTTAGTTTTGAATGTCGACCCTTCTTAGATGCAACCATAACCCAACGTCCATTAATACGGGTCTGCTCTTTTGCTACGCTCTAAATCGGGTGATTAAACGAAGACTTGCAAGTAGTTACTCCGATTGAGTTGAAAGCCGCATTAGTCGTTATCACAACTGGACTCTAACCGCAAGTACGTATTTCAATTCGTAGCGAATAAGCAAGAAGACGCGTCAGTCTGGCGCAGTGTGTACTGAACACTTAACGGTTTACATGTGAGCATGGAACGTTAGGATGTGCCCTTGAGTGCGTGTGTGCGTGCTTATCTACGTGTGTGCGTAGGGACAATCAGGTTCACGGTCATAGTGAGCGATCATTGGTTGAACACGTAACAGTCCTCCCTGTTTTGACTGACGTTACAGTCATGGCTGAAAACGTTCGATCGGTTTGCGAATCCGGGTCGATCGGCGTAATTGAGTTTCCCCTGTTGTTCTGTGTTCGTCGTGCTCTGCAGCTTGCTCTGCGATCTCCGAGTGTGACTGACTCACGGCAGGTGTGTCAGTGCTCCTGGGGCTTACATGATCTGAGTGTCGGCGAACAATTCGGCCGTCCGGAAGCTGTAAATCGTTTTGACTTCCTGAAGAATCGAGCACAGTCGCCGGCTGCCAACATTGTTCATGCGGTAACCTGGTGTATACAGGTTGATGGTCCTGAAATGTAACTTCCGGCTTTGATTCCTCTGAAGACACAAACTTTTTCTGACGCTCCTGTACTTCAACACGCGGGTTCGGGAACAACAAATGAAGCCTCGTTCTCAGATTTCTGCTCAACATCAATTCCGCCGGGGATTTCCCGGTAGCCTCAGTGGGTGTAGAACGGTAGGAGAATAGGAACCGATCCAGTTTTGTTCGCAATGTTCCCGTTCGCTGCTTTAGTAAGCCTTGTTTCACAGTTTGTACTGCACGCTCCGCTAATCCGTTGGATGCTGGGTGATACGGGGCTGATTTAACGTGTTGGATTCCGTTGTTGGCGACAAATTTACCAAATTCGGCACTGGTAAAAGGCGAACCATTGTCTGTACAAATGGTTTCCGGAATGCTAAACGTGGCGAAGGACGAGCGCATTTTAGTGATGGTGGATTAGGCTGTCGCCTGAGTAACTGGATGTACGTCAATCCACTTAGAATGTGCATCAATAAGTAGAAGAAACATGGTCCCGTCGATCGGTCCGAAGTAGTCGGCGTGGATACGCTACCAGGGCTTGTCGGGCCAACGCCAAGGGTGTATTGGACCTGGCGCCTTGCTCCGCTGATACACCTGACAAATATCGCAATTCTTCAGTAAGTTCTCCATGTCTGAGTCGATGTTGGGCCACCAGCAGTACCCTCTCGCTAGTGCCTTCATCCTCGCCACATCTGGATGAGAATCATGGAGCTCTTTAAGTATTTGTGAACGCGCCTTTGTGGGAGGGACTAGACGAGAGCCCCAAAAAACACAGCCATCAAATAGACTCAGTTCGTTCTTCCGAATCATAAACGGTTGTAATTCAACTGTCCCTTCAGGAGGCCAACCCATGTTCAAAAAGCGTTTCACCATTGATAGCACGGGGTCTCGATCCGTCCATTGACGGATTGTTGAACTCCGTATCGGTGTTGTGTCTAGATGTTGCATTAGATTAACCAGTTCAAACGGAGGGTCGTGTTCATGTGCAGTTTCCGTGATCGGCAGACGGCTGAGTGCATCAGCTGTGCAGTTGCTGACGCCGGTAATATAAACAATCTTGTAACTGTAAGCACTCAAGGTTATAGCCCATCTCTGCATCCTCGGTGATGCCATTTGTTGTATACCTTTGGTTTCCCCAAACAAGGATATCAATGGTTTGTGGTCTGTATGAAGCTCGAAAACGTTTCCCCATAAATACTTGTGAAACCTCTTAACTCCGAAGATAACGGCTAGCGCTTCCCTGTCCAGTTGTGAGTAGTTCTTCTCCGCCGTCTGTAAGGTGTGCGATGCATATGCTATGGGACGTAAAGAACCATCGTCCATGCGGTGGCACAGGACAGCCCCGACCCCCCAAGGGGACGCGTCGCACTGAAGTATGAGTGGCTTGTTAGAGTCATAATGGACTAACGTTGGTGGCGAAGCAAGAGCTTGTTTTGCTTTATTGAAGGCATTTTTTGACGGGAACCCCAACACCACGATGCGTTTTTGTGTAACAGCTCATTTAATGGCGATAGAACCGTCGATGCATTAGGCAGGAAACGGCGATAGTGAGATAGCATTCCTAAGAACGAACGGAGTTCATCACAACTCTTTGGCTCTGGGCTTTCTAAAATAGGTTTAACCTTGTCATTTAAAACATTTAAACCGTATTTATCAAGCCGGTATCCAAGGTAACAAACGGAAGGTGAAAGGAACTCACATTTAGACCTTTTCAATCTGAATCCACTTCGCTCCAAACGCTCGAGCACGACCGCGAGTGTTCGAAGATGCTCTGTATCCGAGCGTCCAGAGATAAGAATATCATCCAGATAAGCCCACGCAAAAGGAATGTCCTTCGCTAGGTCGTCAATAATTCTCTGAAATATTCCGGGGGCGGAATTAATGCCAAAAGGTAAACTAGTATATTGAAATAGTCCCATGTGCGTGGTGATGGTAGTAAGTTTCCTCGAAGGTTCATCGAGCTCTATCTGCGAGTATGCATGACTCAGATCGAGTTTGGTAAACTTTTCACCGCCAGCTAGTGTTGCATACAAGTCATCAATACGTGGCAATGGGCACCTGACCAGCATGGATGCTTGATTTATGGTTATCTTGTAGTCACCACAAATCTGTACGGAGCCGTCCGGTTTGGTTACTGGCACAATTGGAGTTCCCCAGTCAGAAAAGTGTACAGGAGTAATAATACCTTGAGTCTGTAGGCGGTTTAGTTCCTCTTCAACTTTAGGCCTCATAGCCTATGGTAGTGTGCGCGCCTTAATGAATTTTGGTCGAGCGCCTTCCTTTAGTTTTATCGCAGCCTGAAATTCTTTCAACTTCCCAAGCTCCTCGGAAAAAACAGCTGAATGTTGTTTAAGTAATGTTTCAAGTCCGGAGATCACGTTGACTATTTTTACCACATTCATTGTATCCGGGAAAGCACGTATCCAGTCTCTTCCAAGCAGATTTGGACGATCCCCGGGGATCACATATACAGGAAGTGTGCGTATTTTGTCGCTATACTGTGCCTTCACGAAGCATTTACCAAGGACACGTATAGGTTCACCGGTGTAGGTGCGAAGAACAGAATTGCAAGCGGATAAGTTCGGGAGCGTTTTTACAGCGTTTTCCCGGATTATCGTCACGGATGCTCTTGTATGGATTTCCATCTGTACCTTTTGTCCTTCAATGTAAAGCTCTAGAGTGTATGGCGTCGGCTGCATGCTAGAAACGGAATTAAGCCAAATGGAATGTAATTCAGGGTCGCTACCATCAGACTCGTCCACAGTTTTGATGGGGTTTGCTCCTCGATAAGCCCCACCTGAACGTCGCTTGACCGACCTACACACTCGCGCCAGGTGGCTCACCTTCCCGCAGCTTCGACATACTGTCTTCTGATGCCGGCAGTTGGATGGACAACTGTGCTGCTCACCACAACGATAGCACACAAACAAATTGACGCCAGTGGGTGGCTTCGGTTTTGATGTAGTGTTAATCAATCGCAGCTCATCTGACGAGTCCTTCAGCGTAAATGTTGCGAGTTGTTGTGTAAGGTGTTCCCTCTGCCGGGCAATCGAGCAGGCCGTCACCCAGGTTAGTGAACAATTATCTTGTGAAAGGAGCTTCTCCCGCGTGCTCTGGTCTGAGATTCCGGCTATCAAACATTGGAGTAACATGGTCTCTTCAACTCTCGTTGGATCGACTTCATTGTATTTACAATCAGGTGCTGCTTGTAGTACACGAGCGATGAACTCGTTCACACTCTCATCTGGTTTCTGGCAGAGTTTCGAGAAGTAGTATCTAGCCGTAAAAACATTCTGACGAGCACCCCAAAGAGCACTGAAGGTTTCCAAAGCGCCGGTTATCGTAGAAGAGATTTGATCAATACGAAGTGCATCGAAATACCTTTGATCCTCATCTCCAAGAAACTGTCTCAAGAGCTTCACTTTGTTTTTCTCAGTAAGAGATACTGCTGGATGCAAGATTGGAAGCAATTCCAAGTAATCCGTAAAGGTTTTCCGCCATCTATACCACGAGTCCAGGGAAGGTTTGTCGGTAGAGCACGACCAGAAGACCGGTGAAGTATTTGTCATGGACATGTTGACCTCGTCGCCAGATATCACAACTGGACTCTAACCGCAAGTACGTATTTCAATTCGTAGCGAATAAGCAAGAAGACGCGTCAGTCTGGCGCACAGTGTACTGAACACTTAACGGTTTACATGTGAGCATGAAATGTTAGGATGTGTCCTTGAGTGCGTGTGTGCGTGCTTATCTACGTGTGTGTGTAGGGACAATCAGGTTCACGGTCATAGTGAGCGATTATTGGTTGAACACGTAAGAGTCGAATGTGTGCTGACTGTGGCATTGGGTCAGAAACTGATTTCTGGGCGATTGGTATCCTTTACTTTACGGTATTACCAGCCCCAGCACTTACTGAGGGGGCTGAGTTGCACAGTCTTCTATGCTCACCCCAACTATGGCGATTTTGGTGGTCATCATTTCATCAAACTTGGCTAATAGCTGGTCGCACATCTGAGATAATATGAGCACGCTTTTTATCAGTGGGACAGACGTGCATTCCACACAGAAACATAAAGCATCTGGTTTGTTTAATAACTTGGCCTGGCTAGCTTTCACTCGGACACATTTCGCATGGAAAATCCTGCAACATTTGCGGTACGGAATACCCGCTTTAACAAGTTTGGTACCTGGTCCACACATGTCTTTAACTTGAGGCACACCAAGCCTCAATTTGTTGAGCGAATGTTACGAACCATTAGAATGACTCGCTCTTGATGGCTAGTAGGTAGTCGCTTATTTCTAACCTTGATGCCAAGGTCACAGCGTTTATCTCGCACTTGCGTGATCGCAAATGTCGCGTCTGGCGTGCGGTCGAATGCATCAGTGTACCCGTGAAGCAGATCACACGAGGACTTAACAGTATTTTCGTGGTTGGGCCTACAAAGCTCACAAAGGTGAACATCCCGAGAGACTTGTAGATGCTTTAAACAATGTGGAACCTGAACGAGTGAGAATTTGCCCGACAGACGGTGAAATGCTCTATCGAGTGAGACCAAAGCATGTCTCCGAGGGCTGAGGTTACACAAAATTTGGAGCTTGGATATTAGTGAAACACAGGCTCGAATATACAAAGCAGGTTAAATGTAGTAGTAAATGTAGGAGTAAATGTAGTAGTAAATGTAGTGTACTCGAGGAAATGGTATGACGAGTTAGCGTTTGTAAAAGCAACACGCACGTGTATCGATCTAGTGTTGTGTGACAAAATGTGGCGGGGGAACAGCGAAAAAAGCACGAGTGCATATATGCCTGATTAGCACGCACGTTGGTTCAAGGTCGCCTGAGAGGGTAAGCATCAACAGCAAATGGTTAGGTGAGCACGCAGCTACCGATTTCATTCGAGTTACTGACTCATTTTAGTGATGCGGTAGATGTAGTACGTCTGCTAGGTCATCGGTGTAATTCCTCTGTACTTGTACCTGCCTCCGAGCTGAGTTACTTGCATTTCAATTGTTGACTGCTGATTGATAACTCCGGAGTGGCTGCGCTTGATGTGAATGCGAACAAGGTTCCTACATGTCAACAATCACCACCTCGATTCTACCGTCTCCAGGAGACAGTTGGTCGTTGCTTGGGGAGATGGTTTAGGGGTGCGTGCATGGAACTTTGCGCGGTGCAGCATAAGTTACTTATAGTCCCTCTGCAGGCGCATGCGTCCTGTGGAGGTCACGTTGACATGCAAATCAAAAATTGCGTGCAACAAACCATTTACGAAATAATGGTAAACAGTAATTGTTCGAATGGAAAGGACAACACTGATTAATTCTTTTCGAGGGAGCTTTCTTGGATCAAGGCGCTTTAACTAAATAATTAAGCGGTAAATTAGTTGTTAGCTAAACCTGATTATATGGGAACTTACCGTTTTATAACATGGCGCGGTCTACAGTAATGTGGGGAATTCTAACTTATTAATAGTACCCTGGTGAAAGTGTAAGTCGCAAATTTCGCGACACTAAATGGTTTGTTTAAGCCCCATTTGCAGCTAAGATACTGAAAGCAGTTCAGTCATACTGGTCCCCTAGCTCATCACTCGGAGTGGACTAAGATTTCCCGATGAAGATCGTTGCTTCTCCTTCATTCAATAGTCATCACGGTCGGTAACCCAAACTGATCCAAGCATCACCATTTGAGCAATCCATATTCACAACAACTACTCGATATTCCAAACCCAACTAAAGCACTTCGTTAAAACAGCACCCGTCCCCCCGGATTTTGCTGAACTACACAGTTAGATCCGCGGCTGCTACGCAAAACCAAAAGAAGCAAAGGCATAGGATGCAATCGTTTATTCCATCGATTCTAGTTGCTCAAGACATCTGCTACCATGTTTGCAACACCGTCGACGGAAAGATTTCTAAATTTTTTTGTTTAATAAATAGGGTGGGTAGTTGCAGTTGAAAAGATGTACATTTTCCTCAAGTAAGTAATTCGTCAGTTGAATTGTGACTACTTCACAGCCTGCTCTTTCATTAAGGTCGGCTTGAAAGCCCAGTTTGCCTCGCAGGCCGACCATTATGTGGTTCCATATTTGAAAGATCAGCTAATTAATGGTAAGTAATCTTCAATCAACGGTACTTGCCAAATTTAATGTGTTAGCATAGCAAATTGTAATACCCAACGATAATTGTGCTGTTATAGTTACAACCGTTCGAATGGTCTGAATAAAAGGGCTTTCAACAGGTGATTATGCTGCATGCAAGTGTAAAATCTACTTGTCCAGCTATACCAATGAGACAACTATATTTTACTCTCATGAAAGGAACATAGCGCTACAGCAGAATTGCATGTTTTGAAGAAAGGAATATAAACAGGAAAAGAGAACACAAAAGGTGGGGTATGTAAAGAGTTGCTTCATAACCGTGACAGTGCAGTGTGCATTAGTATGACAGTGTAAGTTACGCATATGTTCGTCTTTCCATAGTGCACATGAGTGGCAGATCTAATTGTGCGGCAGTGTTCTTATGCATCCGGGTTGATTTCTGCCACATGTGGACAAATTAGCGGGCTCCTAACTGAACCGCTTGCCTCAGTTAAAGTGCATCTTAGACAGCATTTCCGTGTATATACAAACTTCACCACACCAGCTAGACTGTAAAATGGGATTAAACTCATGAAAAGAACCCGGCTTGAAAGAGTGATACGTATGTGCGTTGGAGAAACAGCAAGCCGAAATGCAAAAGTTACGTTTGTTATTGAGTACATGGTTCTTTTTGAGGTAGCAATTTTAGTCTCGATCAATATACCATCACTTCACACAGTAGAGCTGAAAACTCTTGCGACCAGAGACCACGCATTCCTCTGGCTTCTACATAGACGTATCGCCCGCTCAGTGGCTGCCTACAAGGTATATGCAGCCTTGGATTAAAGATCGCATCATTCAGTCTGGTCACAAATCCACAAAGGTTTGATGTGGAGGTGCTTGATAGTCCAGCGCTGCCAGTGCGTGGCTCCGATTCTACGTAGACTGAGAGACGTTCGAGGTTTTCTGGGTGCAACTTGTTTGTTTCTGCTAATCGAGAAGTGGGCGCCTTATCTGCATCCGGAACTGAAATAAAGCGAAACAGAAGGTGTGAGTAACCCATTTTCTGCTAGCATCCATTATAAATAACCCTACCTAAAATGTTATGTAAGGGTTCAATGAACGATGAACAATGAATTTATACGGGTTAAGAAGCGTTGCTTTACAAGTCCCGTTAGATAGTTGGTGGGATATCAACATAACAATAATGATGACAAGGATAGTAAAATAGTTAAGAATTTACATATGAAAATGAAGACTTATCCTTTGCTCCGCTGTAGTCCTGCGATCCTCTTAGATTCACAGCATCCACAGTTAACAACATATAATTCCATGGTAAACTCCAGGTGTAGGATGGAGACGTAGTGTTAAGTAACAAAGTGTAAGTGGATGAGTGCATCGTCCAACCGTCTTTTAAATACTGTTATTGTCGGTGCAGAGACGACCGATTCTGGGAGAGCATTCCACGGGTGACAGACACGAATGGAAAAGAAATTTCTGCGGCACTCCAGACGACTGTATTGTTCTGCGAGTTTTAATGAGTGGCCCCTCAGGTTTGTATTGCTGCTGAGTTGCAGTAAAGGGCGGCACACATGATGTGGGTCTCTCAGAATTAAGTATGCCATAATCAGGTCGCCTCGTAGTCTGCGATAGCTTCCACTGAACAATCCCAGTCGTCGCAGCCTCTCCTGGTAGGAAAGATTGCGCATTCCAATTACGTTCTTAGATGCCCGGTGTTGTGGCTGTTCCAGTGCATTAAGGTCGTGTTTCAGCCATGGATGCCAGGCTTGAATTGCGTATTCGACATGGGGGCGAACATACGCACTGAGCATTTGTCGAAATATGGAGCTGTTTATTTGTGCAAACGCCCGTCGCAACAGCCCGACGTGTTGGTTCCCAGTCTTCGAGGCCTTTTCGGATTGGCTGGAGCAACCCAAGTCATCTTGAACCAGGACACTCAAGTCACGTTCGACAGTTGATTGTTGCAGTACATTCGTTCCGAGTCGGTATGAGTAGCTGCTTTGATGTCGGATGGAAAGCACCTTGCATTTACTGACGTTGAAATGCAATAAGTTTTGGGTCGACCATTGATACACCTTATCTAGGTCACTCTGAAGCACATGTCGGTTGGCGTTCGCCTGGATCCTGCGCCAGATCTTGATATTTTCAGCAAACATTAGGAAGTTTGAAGCGATTCCCTGTGCAAGATCATTAATAAACACCAAAAACAAACGTGGACCTAGAACTGAGCCGTGCGGCACACCACACTCAATTTGTATGGGGTTCGATAAAGAGCTCCGAACTCTGACCACTAATTGCCGTTGAAGTAGAAAGTTGGCAATCCAGCTTAGAAGAAGGTCGCCGATCCCGTAATGCTGCAGCTTGGATACTAGTATCCGATGGTCTAGACGATTGAAAGCTTTGGAAAAATCCAGGTAGATCACAGCAACACCTTCTCCAGCGTCAGCTGCCTCGGCCCAACTACTTCGTGCAAGTAGTCAATTCGTTGTACATGACCGCTGTCGACGGAAACCGTGCTGCTCAGGAGTGATGATGTTGCAGTTTTCCAGATAACACACCAGTGCATCGGCAACTATGGATTCCATGACCTTGGAGAGTATCGGAAGAACGGATACTGGGCGGTAGTTGGAGGGATCAGTTCTGCTTCCACCTTTGTGAATCGGGGTTATTATTCCAAGTTTTCACATGGCAAAAGCTTGATTATGGTCTAAGCAACGCTGGAAAAACTGAGCTAAAGTTCCTGCCCGTTGGTATGCTGCTGCTTCCAGTGCCTCTGGACGAATGGTGTCGACACCCGGCGAGCTGTGTTTGCGTAGATACTTCAGGTTTTGCAATGCAGCCTCCGCGGTAGAAGTGGTATGTGTTAGTCATGACGAGGAGACGACAAAGCTTGGTAGATCGCTTGGTGGAAAGACCCTTTGAAACGTGGGGGCGTATTGCATCTGCAGCGCGTTTGCTGCTTCCACAGCCGTTCCCGTTGTGCCAATCACCGTCCTGAGTGGAGGAAATCCTTGCTTCACATTTCTTAGGCTATTAACGTGCTTGTACAGCAGTTTGTGGTTAGCACTGAAGGTTTTTGCGATGTTCTGCTGATAGGCGGCTTTGTCTTCTCTTAACAGTTGAGTGCAGTGGTTACGTTGGGCTACGTAGTTGTCCCAAGTTTCTTGTGCTGGAGCTTCTCTGTACACTCGCCATGCTGCGTTGCGTACTGTCATCCATTTTCGACTTCAGCTCCTAACGTAATAAACTTATTTACGCTTATAGCAAGCTTTTATCTCTGAAGCCTGTGCAATCAGCTGACTGAATTTGTTGACGAACTCGAGCCAGGCGACTTCCGGAGGTTCTTCTTCGAGGAACGATCAAGTTGTGGCGCTGACCAGCTGGGCTAATCGATCGGAGCTTGTGATATTTCGCACAGTCGCATCGTTCTCATTCAGATATTCTGCATAGCAGACGAAGTTGAAACTGATGACTGCGTGATCACTGCGACCCAACGGGCAGTCTAAAACCAACACATCAATCATATGCTCCTCGTTGGTAAGCACAAGATCCAGCACAGATGGCCCGTTACTTGTTCTGAACCGGGTGGGCAAAGTGATGTGACTGTAAAGAGGAACAGTAGTTACTATATCTTATAGCTCGGCTTTGAATTGTTCTCCCATTGTGGCGGAAGTTTCTAAACAATGTACGTTGAAATCACCCACGATAAGAATGTGAGTGTATTTTGTTGTAAACTGCATCTTAAAGCAGCTGCTAGGTGGTAGTCTGTTTTGGGTGTTGAGTTAGGGGCACCGTACACCAAGACAATAAAGCAAGCGTCCCTGCTTTTTGACTGTAACCGGCACCAAAGAGAGTCGGGGAACTGCGAGTCTGAACCCTCCACGGCTTCGCACTGTAAGTCGTTTCGGTAATACAGGATTACCCCTCCTCCTTTTGTGGGCCTGGGTTGATTTATTCTATTATGTATAATTGCATTGTTTGCAACATTCGAGAACCTAGTGTTCCACGTTATTATAAAATGGTTTGACGAGGCTGTTTATTTTTGAAAAGTAGATTTTCTGTACTTGTAGGCTAACAAAAAGGGGATATCATGGAAAATTTCAAAGTTTTGGTGCACTTTTGGTTACTATTCATTGAAAAGTACAAAATTTTGCCATATTTGTGTTGTTATATGTCTAGAGCACATTTTCACATATAACTCATCAAAATTTATCGTACTTATTGCACCCCTGAGTTGCAACCATCTGTGATTTGTAAAGGGTGCCATCAAAAAATGATACCGGGACATGCAGAGTGGGATAACTAAATTATTGGCAATAAGATTACAAATATATCCGTATTTTATAAATATTGCGATATATTAAGCGTATATTGTTGCACTGTGAACACTTTGCATTGTAATAACATGCATTTTCATTTTTAATATCATTGTCTTTATTAAATTGCAAATGAACCATCTTTCAGTTAGTTTAATATACTTCTTTTTAAGGAATCCCAAATTATCTCCTGTACATGATCTTCTCTCTATGATAGAAGAAGCTTATTGTGTCTTGAAAACCAGCACTTATATTACCCTTGCGGGCGGTGGACAAAAGTCTAATGAAGATGATGTCAATGGAATGAGTTAGGATGAGGATGTCTTGATGAACTGTCAGTGCGGCAGTTAATCAATGGGGCTGAGTCGAGCTTATCATTTCCTCATGGATCGGTATTTATAGTCAACATGGAAGGTAAACCATTAGAAAAAGAACCAGAAAGCAGCGACAAAGGTTTATAAGGGGGAGTTTATGCCACTATACTTTTTCTCCAGTAAAAAGTCAAATGTATACTATCCCTAGACTATGAATGAAAGAATACTTTGCTCTAGGATCAGAGAATCAGAGACAATAGACTAAATGTGTACCCGATTTCTTAAATGAGGATTTTCCACTGCAAAAGTCACCTCAGCTCTTCTTTGATTACTCTGTTATTGAGCACTTGATAAGGCAAAAAACTAAGTACGACAGATGAGAAAGCGTACACTCATTCAGTATAACCACGGCTGAAATGCATACTATTTTAGCTATTCAGTTTATCTGGTTCCAATCCATTATCACGAGGACACATGTATTGGGATCCAGAACAAGGTGGGGTGTGTGTCTCGGAATTACCCTTTCTTGAACAGTTTAAGTGTGAGTTTGCACTTCGCAATTTGCATGCTAATGGTGTTTGTTAAGCTACACGCTATGGACATTTGAACTTTTTAGACATTGATTGGATAGACAAACTTAATTTATGGAACATACCTTTGAACAGTATTTGTGATAACCCAGATAATTTGTTACTGCGTCCCACAGATTACAGTGTTCAGTTGCACCTGTAACGTTGACAGCTAGTGCAGAAGCTTTATCACATTTTGTTTCTAAGTACCCCAATGTTTTTGCAGAGGGTCTTGGAATTTGTTCTAAGCTAAGAGCTGTGTTGGATCCACGTACCGGTGTACGTCCAGTATTTTGTCCCAAAAGACCAGTACCATACACTTCTGTTGAAGCCGTGGATGCCGAACTTAGTAAACTGGAGTCCATGGGGGTCATCAGTTCTGTGACCTACTCAGCCTGGGCCGCTCCTATTATAGTCATCACAAAGGCTAATAACAGTTTGCGTATTGGTGAAGACTTTTTTACAGGATTCAATAACCCACTGGAAACTCATCAATGTCCCTTACCTGTTCCTGAGGATTTATTCATAAGACTTAATGGAGGAAAGATCTTTTCTTAAATTGATCTTTCTGATACATACTTACAAGTAGTGGTCGAGGAGCGCTCAAAAGAACTGCTCACTATTAATACTCATCGATAGTTCAACAAGGGGTGGACGCTATGCTATCCGGATTACAGTGTGCCATGGCTTATTTGGACGACATAATAATCGTTAGCTCCACGACTGAAGATCATTACACCTACCTGAACGAATTATTCTCCAGGATAGATTCATATAGATTTCGTGTACGTCAAGAGAATTGCGAGCTAATGATGCCCGGTATCACATACCTTGGCTCCGTTATCAACAGTTCCGGTCGTCGGCCAGACCCAAACAAAATAAAAGCCACATCCCACGAACATAGCTATTTGCAGTCTTTCATGGATTTAGTTAACTATCATCACAACTTTGTCCCTCCGATGCACGTACTCCGGACCCCACTAAATGCACTTTTGGCGAACGAGTCATTGTCAGAAAACCTTTGATGACATTAAACAAATGTTGTCCTCCGATCTCCTGTTAACTCATTACAACCTAGGATTACCAATAATTGTCACTGCTGATGCATCGCAAAACGGTATCGGTGGTGTCTTGTTGCATCAGTTTCCAAATGGACATCAAAAGGCTGTGATGCATGTTTCCCGCGCGTTGACAGCAGCAGAAAGGAACTACAGTCAAATAGAGAAAGAACTAGCGCTCGTTTTTGCGATTAAGAAATTTCCTAATATGGTACGTGGATGTCAATTTACTTTGTACATAGACCATAAACACTTACTATATATTTTTGGCACCAACCGAGGAATCCCCGTTCACGCGGCGAACAGATTACAGCGTTGGGCAACCAAGCTATTGGCATAGGATTTCGGTTTGCGTTGTAAAACTACGTGGGCGCTTGGTCATGCTGATTCAGTATATAGACTGATTGCCGACTGCACGTCCAAAACATCGGATGAAGACATTGTTGTGTCCAGTACTACCTTAGATCCCGAGATTAGACAGGTTTTATAAACATCCGTACGTCAACTTTTAGTAACAGTAGACGCAGCCAGAATAGAAACAGCGAAAGATCCCCTGTTATAACGTATTATGGGATACCTTAGCACCTGATGACCAGTACGCAGGTTGAACAGCTATGGTGAGCAGTTTCGTGAAAGGAAGATCGCCTTGACCACCATTGATGGTTGTTTGATTTTAGCTGACCGAGTTGTGATTCCTAAGATTCTACAGAACTAGGTTCTCAGTCAGTTCCACGAAGGTCACTCGGGGATCAGTCGTATGAAATCCATAGCCCGCAGCTATGCCTGCTGGTCATTCATGGACTAGAATATTAAAAATGTCGTTCGTTCCCGTAACCACTGTGCTATAGCAGCACAACTACCTGTTAAATTGGAGATTCTTTATTGGAAAACTCCAAGTGGACCAGAGTCTCACATTCGTATTGATTTTGCCGGACCCTTGGAGGGTTTCCACTTTCTGGTAATTGTCGATGCCTACTCAAAGTGGCCCGAAATTTTTCAAAGGAGATACGCAACCAATTCCGCTGTTTTGCTGCACCTACGAAATCTTATCTCAAAATTCGGTGTTCCCGAAACCATTGTTTCGGACAATGGTTCACAATTCTTTCTTGAAGAATTTGCTGACTTTTTAACTCACAGGGAGTCGAACACATACGCACTCCAATGTACTATCCACAGTCAAACATGCTAGCCGAACGTTTTGTCGATACGTTTAAGTAGGCATTGATTAAAATTGTGGGAGAGAGGAATATCCAGGAACTCAAAGACAAATGTTTGCAGATTCACCGTACGACACCAGGTCCAGCCGTACCGCACAACGTATCTCCAACCGAAGCGTTTCTCGGTAGGCGTGTCAAAACCGCCCTTGATGCATTGAAGTCATCACTATACAAGGGAGAGCGCAATGTTCAAATGGAATTGGCTTTTAATCGCCATTATGGAGCACGCCCCCAGCACTTCGTGCCTGGTGATAGTATGTACGAAATGAATTTTCGTGACGGAAGATCATCCTAGATTCCTGGTCGTGTCGTTGGACGGATTTCAAGTGTTTTGTACAGAATGTAAGTGGATTCCATCATATGGACTAGACATGTAAACCATGTTAGACCCAGTTTTGAAGTGCAAGGGGCGTCCAAAAAACAGAAAGCTTTGCTAACGTTGGACATTTTGCTGGATGCGCATCAAATTACCCCATTGGAAGAGTGTGTCCTCCAAACAGCAGACATAGCAACAGATCAAAGATAACGCGAATAGAAGCCCCATTGCCGAGACTAAAGACTTAAAGCATACGAATCAAACGTAGCGTGCTATTCTGTTCAGTTTAAAGGTGTTAGATGGCCTCGCGCTTGATAGTCGTGCACAGCTAGATCGTTGGCATTCGAGACCGCTCTGTCACGCACCCGCCAGTCGTTCGGAATCGGACCGCTTACCACTCATGACTATGTACTTTCATGTGGCTGGCTGATTGATATTTGTGCATTGTGTTTGCTCCGGCATGTCAGTTTTTCAGTACAGCTTGCCCAGCGCGGTGATGTTCCTGCATCCAGTTCCGAGTGGGCTCTGTTATAGTCAGACATTATAATACCAGTGCAGTAGCGAATTGATTAAAATGGGTCGCGCTATTTCGCGGCTGTTGGCGTCTTCAATGGCTTGGAGGCATAGGCTGCTGGTTATGGATTCAGTTCTGATGGAGCGAGGAATGCGCACTATTTAAAAGCCTAGTACGAAGTAACACACCTGTGGTTATTTTCGGAGTGGTGATAAGGCTTTGTGGCTTGTGAGCTGCTGCGATGTACCCTGTAAAATATCATCAAAAATTCCGTTGCTCAAAAGTGATCTGAATATGTCTACCTTGACTGCCAGGGCGATATTGGTTAACAGTAAGGGTTGAATGGAATAATGTAAAAAGACAAAAGGAAGAGAAGTCAGCAATAGCTAGAGAAAAACATAATCAGCATAAGACGCATTCCCTAACCGTTAGTCTAGCAGATCCCATATCTTTCTGAATACAACTGGGTACTTACTATCGCAACTATTTCTCGTAGACAATGTTTGCCATTTACCATGAATTCAGTTGATCAGTCTATGGTGTAGGTGACCAAACTACGGCCCGTGACTTGAGCTCATCTAGCCCACCGATTGTATCCGATTTTGTTTGGTTAAACGCATGGAGCACGAGGCTCTGTGGTACAAATTACGTTTGACATGGCATATCATGTTAACTGTGACCTTATACTGTTAAAAAAACAAGGATTATCCAGTTCATGGTTGTTACTTAGGTCACCGTACAACGGTACTATTAGTGACCCCACAAGGTTTAAACATCGATCAGAGTGATCACGCATGAAATCCATTCATCTGTGCATCCTACTATGTTTCTGTTTACTTCAAGGCTCTGCGTCGCAATTTTCCGTTGAACAGCTACCTTGAAGCCAGTGCCAGTTAAAACACCGCTTATCAAATTGCAATTATGTTATCAATGTATGATTCTGAAACTATACTTGCTAGCCACGTAGAACGATCCATAATTTGTTAATATGTAATTGCTCTGAAAGTGTAAATCTTTTGTCATAC
Organism: Dicrocoelium dendriticum; assembly: GCA_944474145.2. Classification (NCBI taxonomy): domain Eukaryota; kingdom Metazoa; phylum Platyhelminthes; class Trematoda; order Plagiorchiida; family Dicrocoeliidae; genus Dicrocoelium; species Dicrocoelium dendriticum. Next base: position 158,477,196 of record OX104064.1, on the reverse strand, counting down.
AAGTAGTACCCGTATCCATCCCAGCTCAGATTGTTGATTTGGATGAAGTGGAAACGATTTGCATAAGCCTTCTAAGTGCGCAGCTACTGATATATATATATATATATATATATATATATATATATATATATTGCAAACTTTCCTGTTATATTCTATTTCCGAAGATACCTATGATCATCAAGAGTACATCTGATGGGTCGTAGTTCCGTTGCCTCAGTAGGAATTTTATTGTCTATAATCCTTCATATTTTCCTTGTTCAAATCGCCTTTAGTTAGGCCTTTACTAAAAGTACTGAGAAAAGAAAAGCGGAAACTGAGAGAAAGGTTTTGTTTTTTATCGGAGTTTTTATTCTGGATTGCAATTTTTGTGCAAAATGATTATGCGACCCACGCTAATCCTGTTACCAGTGATCTTTCTCGCGATAGTCATTTCTTCCGCGTATCCGGCCCGTTTTCAAAGTTGTTTGCAGACCACGGCTCTATGATATCATTCAGCCAAGAGCGGCAACAGACGCCAAGTCAAATCAAGTCAGCATAAGTTTTATATACCTAAATGAGTGCATTTACAGCGTTTACAAATTTACTAAACAGGTACCATCCAAAACGGTAAAGTTTACAGACGGGTAGAAAAATGAGGAGGGTACAGTCTTGCGTCCATGAAGCAACGGTTTCATAACGCTATACTATACCTTCGGGATTCACGTCCAATCAAAAGGGCAGAGTTCCGTTGAAACACTTCTTCACAACGGATTACGATTGACGTAAAATTTGCACGTTGGACCTCATGCGATATCTCAGCGTTTATATCCATTAGGTGGATACAGTGACAGACGTTTATTTAACACTACATTTGTCAGCGTATTCTTGCAAACATGATATATCTACAGCAGATAATGTAAAAAAGGATGTCCGACAGAAAAAGCTACGGCCGATTAAAAGACCCCGCCAAGGTTATACATAACAAATGCGCCAAAGAGATCGTGTAATTTCGATAAAACCGCAGCATGATACATCTGGCCTGCTAACAAGTAACTGATAGAAATTCACATCTGGACTCACTCAGACAGACATCACACGCCCGGAAAAGCAGTGTACACGCGCTTCATCCTTTAGGGATCGTCAGCAGTGCGCATCCCATCGGACTCAGGTAGGGTTCGAACCCGCAACTCGACTGTCACAAGTCCGTGGTTGAGCCCACTGAGCAACGCAGGACGAAAACGACCATCGTGAATAAGTTACTAGATGTGATATGGCGCCATATTTTAATTTGCTTCTCACGTTTGGTAATTTCGTCACAGTGAGAGGGCTGGCCTCTCCTCTGCAAGGTAGTAACGTGCAAGTCAATAGATAGTCTGCGGCGCTATGTCACATCTAGTAACTTATTCACGATAATCGTAGCAGTCCCGCGTAACTCAGTGGTATCAACCACGGACTGGCAACAGTCGAGTTGTGGATTCGAGCCCTACCTGGGTCCGATGGAATGCGCACTGTTGACGATTCCCGAAAGGATGAAACGCGCGTAACGTGCATTTCTGGGCGTGTGAGGGCTGTCTGAGTGAGTCTAGATGTGACTAATTTCTATCTATACCATTCAACTCCCATTACTACTCATCTGTAACAAGTAGTTTGCGTCTTCCACACTTTTCATCCGATGATTGTGCACGCACAGATAGACAACCAACTGCACGGTGAACTATTGCCGGAAATCTTCAGAATCGGAAAGACAGGCGTTAGTTTCCTGTTTGAATCCTGGTAAATCCAAGTAAAACGACTGGGTAATTATTTCGAAGTGTGTTTCCTTGTAGCTTGATCGTCTGTATTTCATGGATATTTTTATCGTTCAATCATTCGGATGGACAGGAAAAGCACTCAGGTAATTCCAAAAGCATTTGGTATTTTACATCCTACCAACTCCAGTGACCCAGCAGGACGCACAGTCCTTCCTTAGTGTTCCATCTAGAAATCGTCTCTCGTGTGTTACATAAGCTCCGAAGCGGATTTTCCATTAAACACAAAATGCACGTTGCAAGCCAACTAGCCTACTTCTAAAGTCAGACGGAGAAACAGCTGTGAAGACCTACATAATGGCGTATTTGACACCATTCCAATCTGGATTAGTCCCCACCTCGAACGTGGATGACAACTGACGAGTCAGGTCGGCTTGCTCTTTTTACCGCGCAGATTTTACGTGATGTATACTTCAAAGTGAATAAAAATCTTGGGCGCAATCTGCAACTGATGGCGACACACGCCTGGCTTTACAACGCAGTACAATTTCTTTCATCAGGCACCACTGGCAAGCCTACGTAACAATTCTTTATTATTGTTAAAGAATGTGCCCACTACACACTCGAAGAAAACGTTTGCTAGCGTCAGTCAGTCTAGCAGACCTCAACCCCGAGCAGCCTCCACGCCGTCAATCGATTTTCAATTGGCAGCATAGCTGCGCATTCCGGAATTTAAGGTGACAACAGCTGACCATATGAACGACGAAAAATGAAAATCAGTAGAAATCAGTTTGATGGTCTATTTTGCAGCCTGTGTCAGTAAATAGCAAATTAGTGAAAACGTGCTGTGTCGCCGATCATCTTCCATTAATTCTCATTGTAGCGCGAATGTGAACTGCACTGATGCATCATGGCACCAGAATTCATTCGCGTAAACTGCCTTTCGCGTTCCTAGTATGATTACTACCGACAATTTAAATGCCGTACAGCACTGTCTTAAAGCCCACGGAAGAGCGAGGAACGTAATAAACAGTCACCGGCACCTTACCACACAACCATCCTTCATATGACTTAGGGACCCAACGCACTGTTACCTTGAGTAGAAAGTATGGATTCCAGTAAAGGAAGTTGAACAATCTAAATTGGCGTTTGGGCATCAAAGAAAGTGCTGTGCATGGTGAGGTTTCAGAGCTTATGAGCAGGATTACTTGAAAAAGCTGACACTGGTCGTTTGAATGATTTGCAAATAAAAGACTTCAAAGTTGAACGAATGGTGTCGGCGGATGATACACTCTGACTGCAAAGTTCGAGGAAGGGATATTGTTAAAGTTCATTCATCCCCAGCTAGCGGCTCAATGTTTTGACCTTTAGGGCCATGGTAACAGGTCTAGCTTTCAGTGTAGGTTAAACATTCAAACTTTCATTAGGTTGTGGCATTGGATATTATTGATTTTCGCATATTGTAATAGTCCATTTGTTTTACTCATTGTACAACCCCAATCACTCTTTATCTCCCGGTGAGTCGCGCTGTTATGCTACTGTCTGTTCTTGCCTACCTGCTCTCCATTATTTGTAGCTCTTGTCGATACACACTTAGTCCCTCCGATATTAGTGTTCTCCGCATCCTCGCACTCGGCACGCCTCGTACGTGCCACCGCTTGCGACTAGTATCTGATCAGCTTCCCACAAACTCTTGACTGGGAATGCGGACTTTTACCTAGCGTGCTTGTATTAAACCATGCACAGCCTAGTATGCTCAGCAACTTATTCAAGGGGGTAATATCGAACTAATGATACTAATAAAGTTATCTCTCAAGCTGGGACAACGATTCTTTCCAGTGCTCTGTCCCAATCGAGGAAAAATCAGTCTTTACAAGCCAACGTCGCTCCTAACTGAATTCAGGGAAGTCAGCAGTCGATTTCCCTCTTCCTGTGGAGAATACCAGTAAGGAATTCAAACAACCCTCAAAAATCGATCAGTATTGTGAATCGGCCCCCAGCATAGCCAAACAATATAGTGGGGAAAATCGATCATGACCTAAAACATAGTGTCGGTCCGCTATGCATTCAGTTCAAAGTCTTATGTTGCGGCAGCAGCCCATGATTTTACCGTTTTGGCCTGTCGATGAGAAACTTAACGAGACATTTAACCTAGAATGACACAAACTAGGTGACTTCCGCATCAACTTAGCGAAGTGAACAAAGTTGCTACTGCAACGTCATTACCTTAAACTTTAGTCTCTGTGGTGAAAAATCATGTCCAAGTAAGACCCTTTGTGAAAAGCACGGATAATAAATGGAAGCTGGTAGATACATGCATTTCGTACCGTCTCCTCAGTGCCATTAACAATAACCGATATGCATAGATATAGCTAACAGTGGGTGCGACCAAACATGATTGAGGTGCAGAGTGAATGACAGAAGTTCACTCACACGCTGAGATCAGTGTTACTTATTTTTGAACGCAGATGTCTTGCTTTACTCGGTTTATTAGAACAGCCTCAGCAGACCTAATGAAGCGGGGATTAGGGCGACGTAACACAACTCTGAACGCTGAGTTGAGCTGTACCCGGTGACTCGAGATCAGGTGTTTGCCTATAGAGGAGGCCAGTGGCTCTAGGCCCCCTAGGGGGTCCGCGCAATTTCAAGCTGGATCCATCTCGGAACATCTTCCTTGATTTGGTATGTCAGTGCCTTTTCGGTTGTGCATAGGCAACTGACTCCGCAATCATACACGAATTGGTATACACAGTGTGAGTTAGTCTCGATAGGCCGAGTTCCATTCGTCCGCTAATGGGGACAATTTGTGCAGCATAGTGGCTGCCTTGATTGTCTATTACAGCAATACTTATGGTGAATGGCTACTTCCGAAGAATTATCGAGAAACACTGCCAGTCACGTGGGCCGAAGTACTTGATGCACCCGACAGCTACGGAGGTTTATATCGAGTTACCTTTCAAAGGTGATTTAACCATGCTGAGAGGAACTACGCTGATAATCTCCGTTACGCTTTGTTTACATCTATGAGCGACTACTGAGCGAACGACTCAATAGGTTAAGCCTGGCCCGCAAAGCCGTGACGCATCGCGACTTGGTGCCGACGTGCTGTCATCTGACCATGCCCATTCAGCATGCAGTATAAAGCCACAGCCGCGTGCACTGACCTTAAGTTGCAGTCAAGCGCTCGGTCATTTACCTAGTCATAGAATAAGTCCACAAATGGGTTGTAACGGCCGATCAAGATAAGCCGAGCCAAACGTTACAAAAATGAGAGGTATCTGTGCACTAACTTCATGTCAGAAAAATGTACGAACGGAAATCCAGTGTTCCAACTAACAGAGCAGTTCCCATCCTAGATCTGCTAGGCTCCCCTTAAACGAGGTGAAGTAGTGTAATACTAGACCAGAGTCTCTTTGGTTTTGTACAGTATGTAGGGCTATCCCGCTTGTCATGAGTGTGTACGAAGTATTTCATAAATACGAAAGACTATAGGTTGTGTTTAAATGAGGTAGGCTAGAATAATTTCATTAAGAGAAAGCATGACAGAGAGTAAGCCGCAGTCCTCCTTAATGGGACCCGCTTCAGGCTTGATGAGGGTGGCTAGGCAGATCGGCAAAACCGTCATCTGTAACTCCCAACGTCAGACAGCATGTTAATCTCGACAATGGCCTTGATAAGCCAGAATACTGACAGTGGCCCAAATACGCCTGGACCAACCGCCGCCAGTCCGATTAGAATAAGTAAAGCCAGGGCCTCGTCCACGCTTCAGACTGTTCCGAAATTTCAGTAGGGCGTTAACACGTGTGCCGGTTGGAACGTAGATGCTGTCAAGTGCACTCGGAAATGTAGGACTTTGATAAATGCCACTAGATCCAAACTAAATGGTGAAGGCGCATCTGTACGTACACAGCATCCACAGCATCCAGTGATTAGATGTGAACCATAAGGACGGCGATCGCAACTCGATGAACAAAGGATAATTAAGATTCCACGTGGCGTACCATCAATCATTTACACCAACGTTCTTGAATCGACATCAGATTGCTTAAAAGGAAAGCAACTGGAGGACATAAGTCAGCGAAACTTTAGATGTGACCTCCTAGGTGTTAGAAGCATAACACTTGCGAATTCATTTCAGGCAAATACAAGTACAGGACAGATAAACGTACAGGTAAGCGAACGCTGGGAATGTGATTGTTTGAACGAAGTCGATCAATAGTCCACTCGATGCAGTCCGACGTCATGAGTCGCGCGAGCACGCGCGGAGACGCACACACGCACAAAGCACAGACGCATTGACCGGCAGGTCTACAATGGTCACTCGCAATTGTAACCACGGTCCGACCTTAAGGGCACGGCAATCCGCTAGATTGTATCAGTGTTCTCTGCTTGCGCAAATCCGGCTGAAGTATTCTGATTGCAATGGCTTCAGTGGCCAACAAGCGCTTTCTGATTCTTTTGGGGTTGCGCCTCGGTGCCGTGTAGACTAATTTGCATGCGTCATTAGTCCGGATCTGATGGCCGGTGCTAAGCACATGCTTGAGGATCTAGCTGCGGACATTGTTAACCAAACCATGTTGCAAAGAAGCAGGGCACTGCTCCGCTATCCGCCTAGACAGACGCATGGTCGTGTGCCGAACTACCTTGCACTAAGGTGCAGGTGAATTGGTATAGAACAAAAGATTCGGAACGAGCCGGGGTTCTATCTTTGAGACGTTGGGTGACGAGCGGAACAGTTTCAGCAAAGATATGAACATTAGCCGCCGGATATGTCTTGCTCACCGCCAGTGATATTCTCCTATTCAGTAAGTCGAAAGCGATATCTACTTTGAAAGGAACGGAGAGGTAAACTTCCTTCTTTCTTGCAGTCGGTATCGCGTTACTTTGATCAGAAACAGCAGAATGCTTTTTGATAAACGTCGCGGGATACCCGTTGCTCTGCAGTCACTTTTGGATAAACTCCATTTCAGTTTCTAGCGTTTCTGGACTGAATTCTTGCGGCCCGATAGTACAGACAACACACAAGGTTTCTCTTGTAAGTAATGGTACAAAACTAAGAAAGTGCGTGTACTGAGCAACCTAGGTTGTCTTATGGAAGATTCTTCTCTCGAGTGAGCCATCGGTTCGACGTCGCAACAGAACATCCAAAGACGGAATTTCATCGTCATTATCCAACTCGGAAGTGAATTTTACTGATGAATGTGCGTGGTTAAACTGGTCACGTAACTGAGCGGGATTGACGTGGGAATCACACACGCTGAAGCTGTCGTCCATATATCGCCGACAGAGATGAAGTTAATTGATATGGGGCCGGAAAGGATCACGCTCGACTTTGAGAGGAATACATCGGAAAGTAGCGGCCCTAACGGCGATCCCATTGTAACTCCATCTATTTGTCTATAGTATTTTCCGTCGAATAAGAACTGCATGTTAAACATACAGCATAGGGATTTCAGTGGCAATGTTGTTAGCAGCTATGTAATCGCAAATAAAGTTGACAGTTTCAAACAAAGGAACATTTGTGAAGAGATTCTACTTCAAAGGAAGGCATCAATTTGTCTTTCATATTGAAATCTTCCAATTCTTTAACAAATTCAAATGAATCACCCACAGTATGGACTGATAATTCTTTGCGTAGCGGCTCAAGCAGTCTTACTGGACAATTAGAAACTGAGTGCACGGAGGAGCCAGACAGATCGATGATCGCACGCAGTGGCACGTTGGGCTTATGCACTTTCGGTGATCTGCACAGGCGAGGTGGATGTGATCTACACGGTGTTAGCTTGTCGAATGTGCAGCTATCAATATATTTACTATGTTTCAGCTCCTTCAGTGATTTGATGAGTTTGGTTTCCTCTTGTATCGCGCTGTCCTTTTGTATCGGATCAAGTCTGAATTTTATCCTATCATGCAAAATGGCATGCATCTTCTCCGTGTAGTCGGACCTATCCATTAGTACCAAACCCGACTATTTATCCGGCCGAGTTAACACAAGGTAAGGATTAATTGTTAATTCCTTTACAGCTTTCCGATGCTCACTGAGGATCATTTACGAGAAATGTGGCTTGTAGCTCAGGTACTGCTGAAAAAGATGTACCAAAGTGCTTTTGAAAGTCTCTTTGGCGAGGGCAGACGTGGGAGTCAAGTCAATGATTTGTTGCATTAGAATTTCGAATTGCGTCTGCAAATCAATCTGCCCGCTGCGTGGTTGTGATGCACAAAATTTCGGCCCCAGTGCGATGGCTTCCGATTGCCATTTGTTTAATTGCACACTAGCAAGGTTGCGCATGTATCGGTCTGGGTGCAATGGATATTTCAATTCGGGAATGTTGGGTTCCAGACTTCTCAGCAACACTGCGTAATTCCTCTCCGAGGTTTGATCACACACAATTTGTACCTAGGTGCCAAAAGAGTTACGTTGATCTGGGCTGTTCATCCAAGAATGACTGATAATGTGGACGGCGTCGTTCTAACTCCGCCAACTTGCTGCGAGTCACCCGTCAACCAAGTCAAAGTAATACGAGGGAACCACGAATTCTCCGCTTTATTAAGTTTTACCGATGAAGCAAATATAGTTCAGCTACCTACAGATGGTCTCCGGAATGAAGTTCATTAGATCAACTTCTTCCTAGATATACCGTAATGCAACCATAAGGGATTCAGTCTGATCTCATTTACCTCTAATTTAGTTGCCTCTATCGTTCTTCCTAGACTTTCTGGCACACATTAGAGCCGGAGTAGCAAGGAGCAAGTCGGGTTTCGTCGAAGTCGCGGATGTTTTGATTACATCATCACATTACGCCATCGCTCAAACGTATTATGCAGTAACCCTTTCGGCTAAGCTTCTGCTCAGTGCTGAGCCTGAATCAACAACTTAAGAACAGAATTCCATGGTCAAGTACTTCATTCTGTGTATATTCTTTCTCTTGCTCATGTCGATTAAGGTATATCGGAAGAACTACCAGGAGACTGTCCGAGAGAGCCAGGGAACACTGTCCAGCTTGGCTGTATAGCGGCGTGACTAGATCAGTGGCAAGCGCAGTGTCTACCCACCTGATCGACTCGAATCATCAAGTCAGAGCACATGAGGCGTTCCAGCCCATCTACCGCGTACCCAGATGCCACACAAGAGCGGTTAGATGTCGTCTACTGGCAGCGGCCGAGGCGATAGCCATCAGGCTTTATGACCTATATGCGCACAAGAAATTTGTTCAGGCACTAACTCCACCCTGGTCCCCTGTAGCACGGCCACATAGTGTGGACAACGCCACACGCACACAAACACACGGTTGATCGCCGTGGGGCCAATCACCTAGCTTGGTCACTCAGACCATCTGGGTTTTGAACCTGTACCTTTAGCTGATGTTTACGTTCATGTCATTCATTTGTGGTGTATTAGCCTGATAAGGAACCACTGAAAACGAGCTTGTTCGCTAACATTTGTTCTGATGTCTACTCCCGCGATATTTTATCAGCTCATTACGTCAATTGCTGGAGCAGCGCCATGTTTATTGGCGGTGCCTTCGATTCGGTTGATCGATGTATACTTTGAGACTATCTGCCCAGCAAAGATGTGCCCAAGAAATATGTAAACATTATCAGAGCGATTTACTCGCATAGTTCGGGCGCAGTAAGGGTTTACGGCGAATTGGCGCAGCCCATCAATGTCCCCAGTGGCGTGATACAAGGATGTTCGCCGTCACCTTTCCTCCATTGATGAAGTCATTGAAACAACATTCACTAGACACGACCTACAAGTCGTGGTGTTGCTTCCAGCTGACCGACTTTTTGGCTTGGAGTATGCTAACAACATTGCCTTAATTTGTGACAGCTTTCAAACTTGTCAAGCGGCACTAGACAAATTAGTATTGGCTGTCAGTCGTTTCGGGCTATGCTTTGAAACCTCGAATTGCGTATTCCTTCTCTAAGATTGGCAGAGACTCACCGCTGCGCTGAGCCTTGATAGGGATCAGCTAGAAGTCCGGAAATTCAGGTATCTAGGTAGCTGTATCAGCGCCAGCGGATTTGAAGATGAAATCGCAAGCCCCACAGCAAGAGCACGAGGTGCTTTTGCCAATCTCCGCCACTGTGGCGCAGACGCAACATCAATCTCGCCCTGAAGGGCAGAGTTTACAATGCAACCGTCCGTTCAACCCTACTGTACGGTAGCCAAACCTGGCCCGTCTGGTCGACTGACATAAAGCGACTCGTCAAATTCGATCATCGCTACATTCGCAGTCTGATGAGAGCACTGCGTGCACAACGAATGTGTTCGGCGTCGTGTATTTGGTGTAAGAAGAGCGAGTGAACCGTTATAACACGTACCAGGCTGCGATGGCTGGGCCACGTGTTGCGTTTGCCAGCACACCGACTCCCACGTAGTGTGTTGTTTGCGCGCTGGGAGTGTGAATGGGGTAATAGAAGGGGTGGCTAACCGATGACTTGGTCACGAGGAATGAAATTTTTCACTTCGAACTTGGCGTCGGTTGGTGTGTCCCGACTGCTTGACTGGGCTCCGAAGGACGATGAACACGTCTGGTTGAATACAGTAGCTTACATGGCAAGGAGCGAACCGCCGTGGAGTTTGTGTTGCGAGTCATTATGTCCGTTCGCATCCCGCTTATCTTCCACCTCCAGCCATGAAGCATAATTTCTCCCCAACTAGGGCGTTGCTTGTTTTTTTGCATTCTAGTTTTCAGCATCTTGCTTTTCTGCATGTCTTATCTTTATGTATTGCGGCACAATAGTCGAAGTGTGTTTCTCACCTTCAGGTAATATGTAATGATGTTGATGACTGTAAAGAACGCCTTGACATTGTCCTAACCCAACTACATTTCGAGACAGCCTGTGTCTCGTAAGAAGATATAAGGCGACGAAAATCGCACAACTAGCACTAACCTACACAACTGAGGTTGGCTCATTCTGTATGCCACTGTGCGAACACTGTGGTGAGTCATCCAAAACGATTTTCAGTTTACCACTCTGTTTTCTTCTCACCATCTTGTGGTTCTCATTCTGGCCATCCTAGGGGACTTGTTAGGCAACTGCTATTTTACCCGTAATATATCATTGTTCCAGATGCCTACAGGGGAATTCAGTTTTTGTATGCACTTCGAAGCGGACCACATTCTGAGCCCCTGCTCTAAGCGGCGTCCCCTAAGTAAACACGCGACAAGAGGAATTCAGTAAAACTAGACCCTGACAGTGTCCGATAGCATTACATTGTTTATCTAGCTAACGAAACTGGTGGTCACACCCAATAGGTTGCAAACAAAAAGATAAGTGAACAGGAACTCACAGAAGCGCTTGGTCTGACACACATTCATTAGTCAGTGCACCAGCCAAAATTGGTTTGTGGCCGAACTTTCATTGGTCGGTGCGAAACCACCTCTAGAACACACGCCCCCCAACTCACTACTGAGATGAGAGAAACGTTCCTGCATGTACACCAGTGCACAAGGTCCCCTTCACAAGTGTGCTGGACTGTGGCTACGACAAGCATCAGATGTTTTAGACCACACCTTCGTAACTGAAACATCTTCACTCTGAAATTACCGACCCTGGTACATGGTAGGTCACTTGTTGGAAACGGTCGGCTTATCAAGGGTGGTGGGGTAGCTCTGTATCACAGCAGTGATCTGCATTGCGAATCGGTGAATAATCCGGAAACTATGATCATAAATTCACTGGGGTGCTGGCTGAGGCTTAGATGCAAGTCACTTGCCTTGTAGTAGCTGTTTATTTTCCCCATCGTCCACCTCAGAGATGGACTCCTGTTTGACATTCTTCTTGAGAAGCGTACTGCGACCATGTTACGACCATGTTCTCATCTACAGCGACTTCGACTATCATTATCTGGAAGTTTCGGCATCCCTCAATATGCTATTATAAGCTGATCTGCAGGCATTCCGCTCTTCAGCCATAATAACAATAATACCCTTATTTTTCAAAGGTGCTAGAGACGGTCTCTAAAATAGGGACAGATCATTGGTAAAGAAATGATCATGCTCACGATTGAGTGCGATAAGTATTCAGTAGTATCTATGTTATCAAGGCATTCGGAAGTACATGGCTTTGGTTGGTGCTAAATTTTGTGCGACAGCCTTCCCGATGGTCCAGCTTGGAAGGACTCATTTGGTGAGGAAAGAATGGACATTATCGACTTCTGGTCCAGGAAATTTCCAAGCCTACATTGTATCGTTCTCGCATTTTTATAAGATATGATAATGGCTGGTAGGATATACCCCACGACAGTGTATCTGACGCGGAAGAAGTTAGATCGAATAGCTGCCCTGGTACTTCACACCATTCGTTTACAAGTCTTGTTCCGGACGCTCTAAGTGATGTTGTATTACAGTCCTAGTGTAGAGGGATTGAAGTAAATCGTTTGGTTCATGAGATTGTGATTGCGCCTCATGTTTCAGCCATCGTAACCAAAGAGGTTAGACATGAAGCTGTTGGCAACGCTGCTGATGGTTCAACGTGGGCGATTTATCGAACAAAAGTTAGTGAATGATCTTTGCAGGTTTTCCAGTGGTTTTCTGTCACCTATCCGTATGCTGCCATTTCATTTTTCACACTAGCTTCAAAGCGAGAAATAAACCATCAGTGCATGATTTGGTGCTCACAAAAGAAGAGCTCATTATCAATAAGCCAGCGATTGACAGACCTCTGAGGCTGATTGCGCAATTAACAATAATGTGCGATTGTGTATGGTATGCGGTGTATCCATAGAAGCGCACTGACTTGTTTCGTGCAATCACACTTTCCGATACACTAACAGAACTGGTTAGAGAAGCCACTTGGTAGTTTTTGGGTGACTGTTACATCGATACTGCCTGGATGGGGATTGTTGGTAAGCACAGTGACCTGACCACAACTACGTCAGCAATCGGGCCCCTTGGTTCCGCAGAGGCAACATCACTCATCCAGAGTAGCACTAGAATACTCGTGGCGGGGGGTCCGTACAGAGTTAACCCTAGCCTTGACAACTGGATCTATTATGTAGTGCGGCCTAAGCACTGTACCAAACTCATCCGTGAGGACAAATTTATATATCATCAGTGTGTAGAGGAAAGGCTCTGTGTCAATTATATGCTACCGCGCAAACCTGTGAACGGCATGCGGACAGTGAAACGCAGTGTTCTCCTTTTAATCTCATCAAATGGATGTCCTTAAACCATCGACGATGCGGCAAATGTTCTACCGTTGCTGCCTAATCCATTATTCTGATGAGCCGCTAGCATGTCCCACTCCACAAGACGCCAAGGTTTACCCACATCAGGTTTAGTCAGGTGATTGTTTTGAAGAAACTGCTATCGTTGCGAACACGGTTCACCGGAGTTGACGACATTAACCGTAGAGCACGGCAGGCGACAGCTGATAGGACAAAGCCAATGTCCCGATTGTTTTAAAGGTGCTTAGAAGAACAGCCGGTGCCAAACATGTGGGAGCAGGGTATCGTTACCCCGATTTTTAAGGGTGGTAGCTACTCGGAACCCGCCAAATATCACCAAATATCCTTGCGTCATTAAAGGTAATGAAACCCATCATCACTGAGACACTAATAAAGTATTTCGAAAGATCCAAAGTTGTAGCACCGGAGAAACATAACTCTATTCAATTGCGAGCAAGTAATACTAACCTGCTGATTGCGCATGGCAGTTGGACCGAAACAGCGGATATTAGGACCGGAACCGATAGGTCTATCTAGATTTCTGTAGTTGTCTCCATAATCTACAAATCTATGGAATTGGGAACCATATCCGGGAATGGCTGTCCGGTGCCATTGATGTGGAGTGTGGTGTACCACAAGGCGCGATGATTGAGCTTCGTCTATTCTTGGTCTTCATAAACGGTTTAGTGAGATTACTTGCTTCCGATTTCCTGTTTTTTCGCAGCTATCAACATATGGCAAATTATTAGAGGACCGGACGAGCACGAACGGCTCCAGTGCGATCTTAACACGGTGTCGAACTGGTCAGTTCAAAACGCCCTACCATTCAAGTTAGACACATTTCACGGTGTGCAATTACGCCGTAGACATGACTGCACATATCTGCTTGGGGCACAAGGATTGAAGACCAGCTCCCAGGAACGTGACCTTGGTGTGCTCGTACAGAGCGACCTCAAGTGTTCAAATCAGGCTGAGGTAGCTGCGAAAATATGGCATCCAGCACATCGGTCTGCTGCGAAGGGCATTGGGGAGATTTGACCCATCATTCTTCCCAATTATGCACATTTCTTACGTGCACCCTCATATTGAATACGCCATCCAAGCTTGGCAACCATGGTTTAAGCGTGACCTAGAAACGTTAGAGGCACCACAACGAAGGACAACAAAGAATGTCAAGGTCCTCCTCAAGCGCTCTTACTACCAAAGGATGAAGTTGCTGGGAGTTTTCAGCGGACGCTACCGAAGGCTGCGCGGCGATGTCATATTAGCGTATCAAATATTGGGTGACCCCAGGCACGTATGCCGTCATTTGCTGAAACGTAGCCACAACACCAAGCTCAGAGGTAACCGTTTGAAGCTCAGTGAACAATACAGTCATCTAATTTTGACGGAATTACTTTTCCCTTCGAGTTGTCCAACCCAGTAATATCCTACCCTACTTGAAACATTTTCAAAAGCGATTGAATGTTGCTCATTATTCGCAACGCTTCGTAACCTAAAATGCGTCATTGTGGATTATGTTAATCATGCCCTTCTATCGGATTTGTGTCACATGGACTGAAGAAGGCGGCGCATAAGTGAGTGATATTTTTACTTTTCTCACTCTTTACAGCAAGGATCACTGAAGCCGTATATTTCTGTATGCTTACACTCGATTTCTGTTTTACACTAACGTTAGTTATTAAGGCATTTATCTCGGTAGACGCTAGGTGGATGATTCACATATATTTTGATTACGTCGTATTCACCCCAACAATCCTACGGGACGTGTCAAGCACTTGCTTTTATCCCGTGATAACTGATTGTTCATTGTTCATATATAGGAAACTTATTCAGCGCCGGCCGAAGATGTGGGTCTTGGGTTCATTTTTCCATCCGATTTTGGTGGAATTTGGTGTTTTACAACGTTCAGTGTTGGGGACATGCTTAACCTCAGTCTTCATTAACGATCTGGAGGGTGTCATTGCGCTGAATTTCTAACCTTTACAGAAGCTACGTAAACATAGCGGGCGATCGATAATCAGGAGCATCATGGTCTGCTGAAACAAGTTAGAGACCATGATTTTGAATAGACAAATACTAATATATTTCTGTTCTACGCAGAAAAGTTTAAAAATAATACATATGCAGCACAAACCAAATAAAACCTGGGCTGGGAGACCACCTTTTGCAAGCAGGCTCACAGGAACGCTGGCATGGTGTGATGACGCAAGATGACCTCGGCTCATCGGCGCAATCCTTGAAGGGGTTAAAACACGCGGTCCGACATGCTGGTCTCTTACAGCCAACGTTCCCGCGCTTAGATCCACCCGCCTTCCCGCAGATGCTCGGTGTGTATGCGAGTCATCGTGTAGAGCACACGATTCAAGTCTGGTAACCCGGGTCAAGACGCCGTCTTGTTGCACTGGTGACCTCACAGTGAAGGCAACTAAAAGCGTCAAGTGTTTTGCTTTATCTACTTGTTCCATCTGACATACCAACTGAGTCTGAAAGTCGCAGGAAAGTACAGCGGAAGTTATCGTCTTCTACGAAGTGACCTTATCCTGACTTTTCCGGTTTTAAGTAACCCCATTCATGTTTGGCGCCACGTTCTGAAACAGACGCAGAACAAAACACTGGGGCCAGCATTAGAACTTGGTCACCCAATACAACCAGTGTAATGCCGCCGGAATGTTTTTCCTCAAACTTTTTAGCCGTGGAATGCTCTTCTGACTTTTATCATCACTGCGTCCACCTTAGCGATTTTTGTGGTGACTCGATGATGCGTTCTAATGTCTGCATTCCTTGAAATAAATTTCGCTCATCAAATGATGACAAGACGCAGACAAATCTGGTGTTCACCAGGTCCCAAGAAATAGAGGTATGTGAACAAAGTTATGTGTTAGTGTGGATATTCTGGTGAGTCCACAGATGCGCATTTTAGTTTTCTGCTACATTTCTGTATGAACTAACTTATTTCAAATGGATTATACCACAGAAATTGTTAAACCTTGGCTTATTTTTACCTGTATTATACCATTGTTTCGTTGTGCGGTTCGGGTACGCCGTGTTCCATGGTTTGGTTTATCCATGGTGCTATTGTTGTTGAGAGACTCATAAAAGTATCAACTAGCAAATCCGATTCTCTATGAGCCACCACTGTAGTTTCAACCGCACTACCGAGATCAATTTATCTTTCTATTAGGGCATCCGTGTTAGTCGCCTATGTCCAGTTGATTGCGCTATGAGCTACTGCAACTGGGCACTAGTAGCGCGACATGGTGAGGTGAAACGTTAAGCTTTTGCCAGTGTGTTACAGTGAAACGAGTAGAACGTCAGCGGCTCCGCCAGTCAACACTATGACAATGCGGTCTACCTTTATGATGCTCTTATCATTGCAGAGATAAATGGGGTCACTACGGCTTGGTGCAGTATGCTTTCACAGCAATCTACAACAATCTGCTGCCAGTTTTATCTTACTTTACATTATTTTCTCACACAGAGATGTAACTGGAGGCACTTAAGCTAATTTTCTCGAGTCTTTGGTCAAACTTCGATTTTATTCAATGTTTTCGATTGGAACACACATGAATACCATCCCGCCACAAGATTGATCGATGTGATCGAAAAGTGCAACATGTTGCTCTTTTTGTTATTTTCGATCACGCCTGGGCTGTTCGCACTCAACGGACTTTAGTAAGGACTATGCCAACTTGTATGGTGGAATCAATTGAATCAACAAAACCTGAATGATCAAGGATACCTGAAAGGGACTTTGTAGGTAAACATTGACCCCTGTGTCCAATTGTCAAATTTTTATTGGCTTCAAGCGGCCATCCACTTCAGGTGACTTTCGAAAAAGAGTTGTAGAAATCGTACCAAGCCCAAGATCATCTGTTTTATAGAACTGGACCATGAGTTAACAAACAAACAAATAACCAGTTATTCTGGACAATGCGGGACAAGGACATTTTATCAGTTACATTACCTCCTTAAAACGCTTGTGCAGATAAGGCAACCTGTCAGTTTAATACTTACTTGGCATTCATCAATGTCAACGTTTAGTATCGTTCCGAAAACCGCTTGCAGGACCCCATTATTGTGTGGTGCGGAACCAACCGCAAAAGCTCCGGCTGATGTTAGTGTAATATTAAGAGTAAAGCCGAGGCGGCACTGCGGAACTGATTTTCGATTAACGGCTTAATGTGTGCAGTTCGGCTTCGGCGCGCATACAGAATTGACAGATCACACTAAGGGAAAGTTAGCCTGTTTGTAACCTCGAATGCTTCAACCGAATTAAGCTGTGCTTTAGCGAAAGACGGATCTTATCGTGTAATGTATTAACCTTTGAACAAATATGACACACACGATATCGATGTCGTTGCTGAGACTTTTAATATACTAGGTGGTCGACTGTTGCCAAGCCAACGTCAATATGGGGATCATCACGCCCTCAACGATAGACGCTCAGACAACGGGGAAGAAAAATACCTCCTTCTCTCTGGCGCAAGCTTCATACATAATGTGGAGACGTTAGTTATCCTGTTGCCTAATTCTAGAACACAAGCGTGGTCCCAAACGTATCGCAATACAATTCAGATGACCAGATATTGTAGGGGATTGCGGTCCATTCTGGTCCACCTTCCTTGACTCAAGTCACCCGCTCATCTGTGCGAGCATCTGTATGTTTCGGCACGCTTGGAAAACGAGACTCCATAAGAATTGTAAGGAAAGGCTAGATGATCCCGCTATTAAGCTGATCTATCAAGCTTTATTACTAGATGCACATAGCCGTGGTTCAAGACAAAATATCGCACTTCCGTGCAGGGGGATGAACACTCCCATGTATTCAATCCAC
The DNA here is from genome assembly GCA_944474145.2 of Dicrocoelium dendriticum. Classification (NCBI taxonomy): domain Eukaryota; kingdom Metazoa; phylum Platyhelminthes; class Trematoda; order Plagiorchiida; family Dicrocoeliidae; genus Dicrocoelium; species Dicrocoelium dendriticum. Next base: position 158,459,456 of record OX104064.1, on the reverse strand, counting down.
AATCTTACTCTGTATTGTCAGAAGAGCTAGATCTTCGTTCACTACCTCGAACTGGGTCACCATGGAGTGCGCCACAATGTCAGTCGGCTTTTCAAACACATTCTGCTCAGCGACCGCTAAGATTATTTGGCTTAGCGTTCTTTGAGGACAGAGACTGCTGCTGTCCCTGATACTAATAGCAAACCGTTTCAAAATACTCCGTTCACCGGTCATAAAATAACGGATGTCAGCAAGGTCGCTCATTAAGAGTGTGGATCACCAATCACTAACCTGTCAACATGTTTGACACCGCCCTTTCTATCTGTCAGCTTCCGTGTCCATTATACCTAATTACCTGCTTTCAGTCATCACGCATGTTTCACAAAACAAAATAAAGCCTAACTTCGGATCGGATAGCTAAAGCGACTCAAAGCTACCGGCTCAGATAAATTTTTCCGGAGCTGCCTACGTATAGCTGCATGGCTTTCGTCAAACGGTTGTCATCAGTGTAATCAGAGATCTAGCGAATATAATGTGATCGTTTGAAACCGGGCTGGAAGAACCCGACTGGGGCCCAAACTCCTACTTAATCGAAGCACACGAACCAGCTTAATGTAATTCGACTACCGTTAGGTTAATGCGTCTACTTGGTTAGAGACTTAAAGACCAGGAATACCATTGGCTCAAAGCGCCTGAAGATATGGTGCTTAAACGAAATCAATGGAAGATTTGCAAACATACTTGTTTAATATCATGTGCTCAAGACTGTACACCTTGAAAAAGGCAAAATGCAAGTCGCAGTGGGCGAAAAAATCGTGTTTATTTTCCTTTTCACAGAGATCGAACCAACACCACCTTTGCTTTCTACAAATTTTGACGACACTAAATCTATTATTTGAACGATTACTAATGCATATATATAGTTATGTGCACGCAAAGACGATCACAGTTTGTGAACAATTAACGCACCTGTGCAAATGGCATGGTTGGCAGCGTCCGGTTCCGGATTTACCTGTCACTGTAACCTCCACAGGACGCCTGCGCCTACAGAGGGACCATGGATGGATTGCGCTGAACCAGCCACAGCTCCATCCACACACCCCATATCCAGTGTAAACCCGAAGGAATAATACCGGGAGGTATGTGGATGGAAGCCACGTTTCATCAACGAAGCCGGCCCACACTCCTTCAACAAGCACAGCAGCAGAATTCCTGTCTATCTATCTATGGAATCACGCATACCAGACGTACACAAGGCGGTGGTTGTGCTGTAGTCCGTTCCAAGTTGGATGGAACCACTCTTTGAGCCGGCACGGCTAGGAGGACTGTGCACCCTTCCCTCCCAGCAACGATTCACAGTCTCCTGGAGCCAGTAATCGCGCTGGAGGGTGTTAGACAGGTAGGCACCTTGTCAACCATCAAGCGCAGCCAAACCGGGGATATCAAACAACCAACATAGAAGTTAAGGGAAAGCAAACACGCAAAATTGACACAGACTAGGCAGCAGAGTAACATAATTGAACAAACCAACTAAAAGGAAGGAATTTATCTAGATTAAAAAGACCTAGATTAAGTGTAAGTTGGTTTGGCGCAGCTGCGGTGAAGAAGCGTCATGAATGCAACATCAAGCTCAGCATGAGGCACTGGGCAGATGGCAGAATGGTTCAATCGGGACATATTAAATGAAGTGGATTTATGCACAAAGTTCTTGTATAAAATCATGTAAACGACGCATAAATTATGATGGTGTGTCTCAGCGAAGTCTTCAGAAGTCAGTCAAAGCGTTAATCCAAATGGTCTGTGAATGAGTAACAAAAGCTTTCTACAGATGGAAATTGGGTTTTGCCCACCCGAAAACACTGCACAGTGTTTTCGGGTGGGCAACACCCAATTTCCATCTGCTTTGAGTACGGTCCCCGTGGTCGTAGTGACTAAGGTTCACTTCAATGTGTACCACGGTCCATTACATTGAGATTGCGCGTCGCAATCCAATCATACAACATGTAGTCCAAACTTGACTCTCCAAAAGCTTTCTACGTTTAACATATCTTGATTTCAATAGGTACGTGACTAATCACTGTACGGTAGTTCGGTGGCAAGGGTGCTGATTTAAATGCAATGCGATACATACTTCCTTGACAATATCTAGTGAATGTGCTTTACAAGAAATGAAATATACACAATTGTAGGTTTTAACCACGGATCTAGGTATCAATCTGCACAAAATCATGATGTCTTTTACGAAAAGCTTACCTCGTCCATGGCTGGCTGTGTGTATTACGACCCCGTTGACTTCCACCTGTTCTCGTAGGTCAACGTACCACGACGGTAGCTCCACAAACGGCCACCGGTATTCTAGGACTGTGCAAGAATGGCGCGTGAATATTTTGTTGCCGCTTGGCGAATGATATTCTTGGGCTACCTTTGGCGTTGGATCGTCACTCATAAGTCTTTCGGATGACCGAACTCTAAGTGTAGAATTCCGAATAATTGTTTCCTCTCCTGTCCAGCCATCAACAGCTAAGGAAGCCATCGGGTCACCTGTGTCTGCTAACAACTGTCCTGCATGCCCGTGTGGTCCCATGGACCACAATGGCAGCCTTTTTAGGGAGGATGATGGTGGAATAGTTTGGCTGTCCCCGATGCGGTGGTTAGCTAACATGGGTGGCCTCGCGACTTGATGGTCGGATGCATACTCGGGTATGTTGGTCAAACCACGCGAATGTGAGCTGGCATCGTCGTCATGATAGCCGTGTGAAAGTGACGTGAGCGGCGAGCTTCGTTTCTGGTGATTGGAACCATCCGGAGTAATCCATGCAGATTTCTTGTACGCAAGGTTCGCAACTGTAAAGTAGAACAGGGATCGAACAGCATAGTTATCACACAGGACTCAAGTAAGTTTGAAAATGAGAAATCTTGGAAGCTTATTCTCAACAGACAGGCTGTCATACGTCACAGCGTAGATCAAATGGTAAATGCATTTCTTATCTTCTCAAGCACACAGCATGAATTTATATCACCGCCACAAGTTAGCGCCCGTTTATGTCTTTCCGTCGGAAGACGGTCTGATCATCACTATGCCGCATTCAAGAAATGCAAGAAACTCGGACCTGTTCACATATCATAGAAGTAATTTGCCCCGGTCCGGTGACCAGCAATCCTAACCAGTAGATGGCAAATCCGATGGTTGGGACACAATCCGTTCACACTAGTATGGTTTGTAGCCCGATGCATCAATCAGTAACTACTTCAATTACTTTTGGCTGGCTAAGGTTGTTGGCATATTCATTTTCCAAATACGCGCATACCATTTACTATTCCTCAACGACCGATACCAAACCTACCGATTCCGGTTAGTTGATGCAACTGGATTGAAATCTTCACGTTGTGGTTGCACGAGAACATTGCAAAAGCCATGGTCTCAGTATCAGAGGTCCAGGTAAAGTGGAGCAATGTGATACGATATAGGTGAAAAGGATCTGCAAAGGTTGTTGTGGTATGTAATCCCATTTGTGATGCATGCTGCGTGTACAATACTGGATCCTAAATCGAACGCTAAACAATCGTTGATAACTTTGGTAACCAAGTACGTGGCTTGCACAAAGCTGAGCATATTACAAAGATATGGTGTTTCTATTATACTTGGGGATTTTTTCGTGACCGTCTTAGAGGTACTCACTTAATATAGGAAAACAGACGGCAAGCATTTCTGTTTTCGGATGCTTTAGACACTAACGTCACTCAAAAGCACGTCTTGTTGGTGTGATATGGTACGAAGCGTATTTGCGACCATACACATTTTAGCGTTCCACTGCAAACAATGCTTTTTTCATGGTGAAAATAAAAGTACTTGAAATAGACAGGTGGGTTAGACGGAGAGAATCGCAATTCTTTCTGCCGAAATTGACCCTGTGTTGCTAGTAGCAAGAAGGGCAAGTTATCAATTAGCCCACCATTCCGCGCAGTTCTTGTAGAGCCCTTCACCGGTTTATTACCAACTGTCCGCACAATTTTTTATACGATAACTTCATAAAAAGAAACTCCCTAGATGGGTGGCGGTTGCTGCATATCAAGCTCTCCATTGGGCAAGGTAGGAGACTGCGGATCTCTTAGAACCCACTAGACAACGAACATATCTGCTCATCTGGTGTAATCGCTGCACAAAATGTGCACCAGAAATTATGAATTGGATCTCTGAAATCAAGATATTGCGTTTAGTTCAGTCTGGTAAGTCAGTCACGATCCCGATCCCGAAATGCAGTAGATTCTTTTGCCGAAAATCAAGAAAGCGATTAATGGTACGGGCTAATTGGCTTGTATGTCCACACTATCTACACAAATTAGCCATAAAGATGAGTTACCTAGCCAATGGCCTACCTGCTTTAGAAGCTATATTGACACACGGCTAGATGGGCCATGGAATAGTGGGTGAAAACCATCGAGAGAATAGCCCGCAAGGAAGCGGTTCCCCAGGAGATGCTTCAATGGATGGTCGCATTATTTCATTTAAATATTTGGATTTATCGACAATTATTATTTCTTAACAAACTCTTAATCTTCCAGAAGGATTCAGCAGACCACTCAGCCTTATCTGCAAAACATGAGTTTGAGAACTGCTCTGGAAAATTCGAAAAAATTCTGCTCCTTGCGATTCCGCTGTAAATCAAGAATCGCACCATCAGGTTGTACAGTGCCTCGCAGCGTATAGGAATGTACCGCTGTTTTTATTTTTATTCGCCACAATTTTATGTTGCCCATGAAAAAGTATGGTATTATCCGCACATATGTAATCTATGCAAAATATGGACGCAGCTTCTCACTTGGAAAGGAATATACCTATTATCATCAGGTTACTAACAAATAACCATAGTAACAGACTGAGACTGAATGGAGACAGTATACAAAAAAGTTAGTTAAGAAAGAATTGCGCAAAAATAATTGGGACTGTTTGGAAATTAACGGCTACATGCAGGAAAATTAGTGTGGGAGCGCCACCGACTGCACGACTGTGCCACGTTCTATGGAGTTGCCAACCACTGAGGTGGATCTTCCGGAAGCCCACATTTAAGAAAGCAGCATGCACCAGCCTAACCAAATCTTGCATACAATTTCTTCAAGCTTCCATGCCATGTCATGGACTGGCCATCTCGGCTTCGCCCAACTTGGTATAGCCACGACGTACGATGAACGCCGAAGAGGTCGGTCAACGGACATACAGAGGACATGACCTAGCCAGCGTAAGAGATTAGGACTTAACAAACACTCAATTGAGGCAGCAGAATGTTTCTTACCAAAATCTAACTGACGAACCTCAACATTGATCACCCGGTATTCCCACAAGACTCAGGCAATACTCCGCAGCACCAGTTGTCAAACACGGCCAAGCGTTTAATTTATTCTCCGCGACCTGCTCATGTCTCTAATGCATACAGTGACACCGGACTTATCACAGGGTAGTACAACCTACTTTTCACTGACAACTTGATTTCCTGCTGTCATCATAGATGGTCGAGCCTCAAGAATGACACACGGGCCTTACTAAAACGCGAAGTAACTACCTCAGTGAGGTGAACGCCAGTGATGACACAGATATCAAGGTAAGGAAACCGATTCACTAGCTTGAGGGACCGTACGTTTATAGATCTCGAAATCCTCGCGGCAACCATATGGAATTCTTGATCCCATAAAGATTTGCGAGCAACCGGTTTGTACTACTGGGAACTGGAGCGCAAGCCGTGTGCTAGTAGTTAGACACACAACAATTACAAGCAGTGTTTATTTTGATACGGCAATACAACGTTAAGAGAGAGCAGCACCAGAAACGCGCCAAATCGGTTGATTTAATTAAGGCGTAATCCTTGATTATTGGTCGGAAAGCTCCGTCAGTGAGGTGAACATTCAGACAGCTTGTGCAACACGTAAGGCGAACAAGGAAAGTGATCTTGATTGCAAAACGTCGATGGATAATTGATATCATTAGTCAAATTGTGGCACACCAGTGTTGTATCTTACTAGGCATTAAAATAGAAATTGTAACCGTGACGGTTTGATTTTTCCTTTTCATTTATTTGACGTGCTGACAGCCTACCGTCTGTTTGCAGGCAAACGCACGAGAGAACGTGCGTAAATTCGTTTCTCTGGGAAACGGAAACGGGTTTCGCAGCCTAGATGGCAACACTAGTTTCACTTATCAAGCCAAATAAAAGAACAAAAATTAATGCTGTTAAACCGATAGTCAGTTGGCGGAACCATGGTGCTTTAAGTATTGAGGACACTAACGTTCTCAAATTCAAAGCAAAATAATAGAGGGCGGGCTACGTACGATTGCAACCCAATGCTTTCCATTTGTAATCAATCGACATTCGGACTGAAGCCACTAGATTGACGCATTGCGCAACACCCGAACTCACTACGATGCGGTGAATCCCAATTACTACAGGTAGTCCTAAATCTCCCTGATGAGGGCTAGATGCCATTTTTCGTTCCCGATTGGACTCCGCGTATCATCAAGTGTAGCGCACATACTACTGGACATCCCGTCGGAGGCTTCAGTGTTCACATACGCTTCTAACATCCGTAACTCTCAGACGCACAAGGTCTTTTAGACAAATTGGTCTAACCTCGATCTAGGCAAGCCCTAGCGTCTTGGAACCGAATCATGATAGCCGAGGCATGATTGAATGACGCGATTACCGAGGTTGAGATCTTAATATCCGGCATTTCACTCTCGGGCAACAATCAGCTTGTTAAGGAAAGTGGTGTAATTTTTCACCATCATCTTGATATACAATACGATCGAGCTAACGACTCAGGGGTACAAGCTATCGACTTGCTGCAGTTACGCCTACACCAGAAGGAGGATGATGTATGTTTAGTGGATGTTGTGTACAGCCCGTCAGTGAGCCCTTTAAAAATGACGATGTTTTATCTTTCGCTATGGAGAACCTACTATTACCGTATTACAGCCATGTTCTGCTGGCAGGAGACCAAGTTGTACGCCCTAGAAGCCTCTCTCATTTTGATGAGCAATTCAAGCTGGAGCAGTCATAGGCAATAGTACATTCTCAGCTATAAACCAAATTACCTCTCCAACATAATTTCGGAATCGGAAACAAACGGTCGATTTTTGACCTCTTCTTCACCAACGAGTAACACATGGGCCACAGTAAGCATCCGACACTGCTGTTTCACAATATGTGTTACATAGGATATATCTGAAAAGTACCAGATATTTCACCTTGTAACCAACTATGCCGATCAGTCTAAAATCAGTGGCGCAACAGGTGGTCTTTCTTCACCAAATTTTGACCTGGGGTGACCTGGAGGAATTATGTCAAACAGGGGCAAACACATCGGCAATGAAACTGCACCCCTACGAAAAGACGAAGCCGCTCCTAAGGAGCAGGACTAGGGAATGGATGGCCTTGAGGGGGTCGGCTTGAACTCCCACATAGCTCTTCCGAGAAGGAAAACTTCGGCTGCCTATGAAGTACGAAGGAACCACTGCGTGAAACAAATCCTTGAGGACAGAGTAAAGTACCAATGGGATCTGGTGATAGGAGTTAATTCTAACCCCTTAAAACACCCTTCAATGAAGTTGACGCGAAATGCATGCTCTACTTACAGCGTGCGTTTTAGTGCAAAAGACCAATTTTATTAGATAACTGTTTGGCTGCAGCTACCAAGGTGTGCTGTTATTTTACATCTTCTTACACAGATTATACTGATATCAGTCCCTAGCCACGTATCCTTTACCGCCAATGATGTAATGAAACGTATGATGTCGCTACTCGAGTACAGTTCCCCTGATCTAGCCCATATTTGCTCAAAGGCGTTGGAGATTACTGCCATGAGTTTACCTGAAACATTAGCCAGGTTCGCCCAAAGATGTATTGATGTGGTGCAGATTCCCCCATTGCACTGGATAGTCCCTCCAATTTAAAATGACAGTCGTGCAAAACCAGCGAATTACAGACCGATGATACTATCTCAGCTTACCTTCGTCTTGGGGTACACTGTCGCCGTGAGGTTTCAAAATGCTTGCTCCGGAGCGGCATGGATTTCACCAGAATTATCCATAAAACGCCGAAGCTATTAAAACCCCGGGCTTGTTGGACGGAGTCTCTCGACACCGTGATAGTAATAGACGCCGTTCCTCTGCATTTCTCCCCGCATTCTCTTTTACAAGTTTCCTAAGTATGAAATCAATAATTCTGTTCGTGTTGGACAGATATAATTTATAGTTGTGGTTTCATAACATCATATCGGATCTATTAAGTTCTATGATCTACGCCAAGCGTCGGTATCCGGACCACGCGTGTTTCTGAGCTTAATAAAGGATCTCATGAGGAAACCGTGTTCAAATATTTATTATTCTTCGCTGATTATCTAGAGATATGGTGCAATACCAACACGTTGGATTATCACGCCACACTGCAAGTCTGTTAGACAGAAACTACATATGGTCAACCGAGAAAATGATTCAGTTCAAAACGGCCAAATACAATGTTTTGTGCATATGCCATCTAATCGCTCACGACTGCCGGCTAGAATCACAACATTCGCAGCGCGGTTCTCATGAAGACAATCTTGGAGTGCTCGTGCAAGATGATCTCGACTGTTTTCAGCCAGCAGATAAAGCATTACATTAAGCAACTCCGCATTTTGGCCTATTACGTAGAGCGGTCGGGAAATTTGACGACCAAATCTTTCCGTTCACACTTAGCACATACTTGCAGGCGCAAGTAAACTACGTTATCCACACGTGACAACCTCAGCAGAATATACATATCATCACACTCAAGATTGCACAACGCAGAGCCACGAAGAACGCTAAGGAACTGTCCTGCCTTCCTTACCAACTTGGGCTGAAAACTAAGATCATGATGTAGATGTTATTGGCGTCTACGGTAAGAGCACAAAGTGGTGTGTCAGATCGTAAAACAACAAACGCGTGCCTCATACGAAACATCAGCTCTAGCTGAACACGCAGTACCGACGGTTGGAATGGCGATGTTATGTTTTATCCGTATAAGAGTTTCAGGGCTCCATCTTACCGCACATAATTAATACCCCTAAGCTGTCACATGAGTAAAAGGACGACAAACTGATACTACGCTACTTGCTGTAGCGCGTGTCCCTCGATTAACAGCATTTGCAGGGGACAAGAGGTGTAACATCAGAACCCTCTTCAACAGCATACAGGAATGCTTCCGACTGTGCTGCTGCAATCCTCGTGGTGAGTCCTGCAACATGTGCCCTGACTTGTCAACACTGCACCCGCATCTTAAGGGGCAAACAGCTGGATGGTGTAAAGCAATGGAATTTCCTTTGTGATAGAATCGGAGTTCAAGCCAGTCCGATTAATTTAATGCGCATCACAAGACATCCAACCTCGATTCATTTGAACAATGAACAAAGAACAACGATTTATTACGGGGTAAAAGCAAGTGCTTGACACGTCCAGTAGGATGGTTGGGGTGAATATGATGAAATCAAAATATATCTGAGTCATCTACCGAACATCTGCCTAGATGTATACTTTGATAAATTACATCAGTGTAAGAGTTATAAAAAAATCGAGCATAAACGTTCAGAAAGACACTGGGGTGCAGTGGTGGTTGCTGTAAGACGTGAGAAAAGTAAACTATGGTCGCTCACTTGGCTCCATTTGATACTAAATCCTGTTGAAAAGCATGCTTGGCGTAGTCCACAACAGAGGAGTTTAGGTAACCAAATGCTGGAAGCTAAGAAAATCTAATCGTTTTTGAAAGCTTCCAAGGTAGGAGAGGATACAACTGAGTCTGGGAGTGCGTTCCAGGGTTGGCAAACCCGAAGGGAAAAGTAATTCCGTCGACACTCTAGACGGCTATATTCTTCCTTCAATTTTAAGCAGTTACTCCTGTGATACGTGTTGTGGCTAAGTTTCAGCAAATGGCGGCGTACGTGGTTCGGGTCACTCAATATCTGATACTCTAATATGAGATCGCCTCAGCCTTCGATAGCGTCCGCTGAAAAATCCCAGCAAATTCTGCCTTCGGTGGGAAGAGTGATAGCGCGGTCCGTTTACCTTCTGTTGCTCTTCGTTGTTGTGTCTCTAACTCTTCTAGGTCGCGCTTCAACCAAGGTTGCCAAGTTTGGATAGCGTATTCAACATGCGGGCGCACGTAGGAATTATGCATCATTGGGAAGATTGATGGGTCAAATCTCCCGAATGCCCTTCACAGCATGCTGACCTGTTACGTGCCTCTTTTTGCAGCTACCTCAGCCTGTTTTGAACAGTTAGGGTCGCTCTGTACGAACCCACCAAGGTCAGGTTTCTGGGAACTGGTCTGCAATCCGTTTGTCCCAGGCAAATAGGTGTAGTTATGTCTCTGGCGTAATTGTACAACGCGATATTTGTCTACGGTGAATGGTAGGGCGTTTTGAACTGACCAGTTCGACACTGTGTTAAGATCGCACTGGAGCCGTTCGTGGTCGTGCGGTCCCCTAATCCTTCACTATATGTTGAGATCATCAGGGAAAAAATAGGAAATCGGAAGCAATTGATTTTGCCAAATCGTTAATGAACACCAAGAATAGACGCGGTCCAAAAACCGAGCCTTGTGGTACTCCACACGCCACATCGATTGCATCAGACAATGATTCTCGGATTCTCACCACTAGCGATTGTTCGTGTGGGAAACTGCTAATCCAATTCAGCTTAGGGTGGCCAATGCCGTAGTACCAAAGCTTCTGTAGGAGAATTTGATTGTCTAAGCGATCAAACGTTTTTTTTTGAATTCCAGGTAGATGACATCGACTCCTGCTACAACATCAACAGCTTCAGTCCAGCTATTACGTGCAATTAATAGGTTAGTATTACACAAATGCTTTTGACGAAAGTTATGTTGCTCTGGAGCTATTACGTTGTGGCTTTCCAGATACTGCATCAACGCATCTGCGATGATAGATTCCATCACTTTGGATAGTACGGGCAGTAGTGTTACTGGACGGTAGATTGCAAGGACAGTGCGGCTACCTCCTCTATGGATAGGAATGATGACCCCTCGGTTCCATACTGGTGGAATACGGTTCTCTTCTAGACATCGCTGATAGAAAAGAGCCAGTGGTTCTCCTAGACCACTAGCTACCGCCTGCAGAACCTTTGGTGGGATGTTGTCAGCTCCGGGACAACTGTGGATATGCAATGATAACAACTTCTTCAACACAGCTGCCGCAGTGAAGGTGATATTGTCTAAACCCGATGGTGAAGTAATATAAATGAGGGGAATGTTTGGGCTCGTTACCTGCTGGAAGGTTTGGGAGTAATGAAGCCGTAGGAAATTGGCTGCTTCCATTGCTGATCGTGTGCAACTATCAGCCGTGACTAGTGCTGGAATCCCGCGCTTCACCTTTCGAAGGCCGTTAACGTGCCTGTACAGAAGTTTGCGGTTCGTGCAGAATCGCTTCATTAACTTCTGCTGATGTGTGACCTTGTCTTCGCGGATCAGTTTCACACAGAAGTTACGATGTGTCACGTATGCATTCCAGGTTTCGGTATTCGAGCATTTCTGGTGATCTCGCCATGCCAAATCCCTCGGGGACATTTACGTGTTCTGCTCCTCAGAAATTACTTATGCTGGTTTTTGGGTTGGAAGGACTTCTGTTCCGATGCGTGCGCAACCAGTGTGCTAAACGTCCTTGTAAATGTTTCCCAGGCACCATCTGGGGGGAATTCGGTTAACAAAGTCCAAGATGTCTCCTTAGCAAGCTTAGATAACACATTGTAGTGCGTGACAGCATGTACTTTATGGTCCTCCTTTTCCGGGTACACCGCATAGCATATATAGTCAAAGAGCAGAGTAACATGATCACGACGACTCAGTGGTGTGCTTGTAACTGTCTTGTCAACCATGAATTCTTCGTTAGTTAGCCCAAGCTCCAGTATCAATGGCTTGTTAGCAGTACGAAATCTGGTGGGGTGGCTACGTGGTTGTACAGAGGGTGGCTAACCATTAGCTCTTGCAAGCAGGCTTTAGACTGCGTACCGTCGGTTGCCGGCGTTTCTATGTCGTGCACATTAAAGTCTCCAGCGATAAGAGTGTGGGTGTAGGACTTGTTTAAAGCAAACTGGAAAACGTGGTTCAGTTTGGAGTCCATTTCCGAGATTGAGTTTGGTGGGCGGTAAATCGCGGCTAGTAGACATGTGTCCTTGTTTCGCAACCATAGGCGGCATCAAAGCGAATCGGGAGCTCGAATTTCCGGGTGATCGATAACTTCACATCGGAGGTTTGTATTATAATAAAGAATCACACCGCCACCTCTTCCGGTTCTATCGGTCCGAAGCAGCGACATACCGGGTAAATTGATCTCAGAATCGGTTATCTCGGGGTTTAACCATGTCCCTGTAATCATGACGAGGTCCCGCGGTTGTGAGGCACGGAGTTCTCTAAGTTCGGCCAAATTACTTAGAAGGTTTTGGGCGTTTGTGTACATGCAAGATAGAGCTTTTGTTGTTAGGAGTGCGTTGATGGATGTCAACTTTGGGTTAATTTTTAAGCCGGCCGTTAGGTTGCCAGTTATTAATTGTTTTTTGGTTTATGCATTTCAGTCAAGTTGCATGGCATTGTTGAGCTTTCCTGATCAGACATTTCACTCGTGCTGTGCTCTGTCCTGTTGTGTGCCATGAGCACTGATGTGTCGGTCTCTCCGCAGGACTGTGCAGATAAATAATCTGCAGCGTTTGCAAGTTCCATCGAATAGCTTCCGACCTTTGGCCGTTCGCTTGCTGTCTTTAGCCGGATCTCTGTTGGCAACCTAGCTCGAAACTTTAACCAGTTATCCAACAGAACTTGCGTCATTCCCTCGGAGTCTAAGATTACTTTTCATTGGTCTTGGACCGCAGCCCTTGTAGTTGGGTGATGATGGAACTCTTGTCAGGGATTTGGCAATAACATTGTCAACAGAAAGTGCTTCGCGAATGTAGCACCACTGCTCTCGGTCATGAGATGGCGCATCGTGATCAGAATAATGCAGAAGCTCGGGAACACTATGAACAAATATTGTTTTCTTGCTATCTCTATTAGCAATGCCGCGTTGGTCAACTACTTCTTTTGGGCGATCTTTCCAAGGTAGATCAGGTAATATGTGCACTCCATTAGGTGAGTTACGAAGACGAACTGCTGCCAGAAGGACAGTCTCTGTCTCATCTGCTGAGTCTAGTGTTACTCGAAGAATTCGCGGTTCACCAGAGTGCACTGAGGTCGGGTGACGAGCCACGCGTTGCAGTATTGCAGGCACAACCCGAATACCAATCGCCTCACAGATGGAACTCCACTGGTTTCGATCGTCTTGCAACTTGCCTTTTATTGTGCCAGATTTGGACTCCTTAACATTGGTGCACACGAGAGTTAGCGCAGCGTGGTTTTGTCCAGCGAGTGTTGGCTTTATAGTTCTTGCCGGCAATTCGGGTTGTTTAGAAGGCACCACTGGAGTTGACGGTGAAAGCTGCTTTACGCCACGCGTGATCGGTACAGAAGATGGGTCTATGTGTATCGCTCCCGGTGTGTTGGTCGAGGCAATCGATGTGTACGTTACCTGCTTAATATCTGCACCGGGATTGCCTTCGGCTCTGAGCTGTCGGTGTCATGGCTGAATCTCCAAGTAAAGCGTCTATGTTTGGAGAAGTGGAAGCAGGCATGTTTGAGGCTTGTCAACTTATGGGAGTGAGGTGACCCAGTGGATTTAGAGTCACAGACGCTGTAGTGCGATTGGAGCGTCTAGCTCTCTTTTTCAGCCTTGCTTCGGAGCTTACTTTCGCTGGGTGAGGTATTATCGTGGCTATATTTACCTCCGTGGGATCGATCTTAGTATTTACAAAATGGGCGATTATCTCAGTCATGCCATCGCACATTTTCATAGGCCAAGATAAACAGTTGACAACTGGAATGACTTGACATGTTGGGCAAAACCAAATTGTTTCAGCAACTTGGTTTGTCTGTCTTCCTTCTTGGAAGGATGTGCCTACACATTGCGGACGGTACTATCTAATGCAGCTAGAACAGAACTTTACTGCAATCGTCTGCGCAACATAGGCGACGTGGGAACATCGGAATGCTAGTCGTCCTCTTATTGTTTACAGCAAGGCCTCTCTAATCGCTCACTTTGATGAGTGTTCTTTGCACCAGGGATGACACACAAACTGGTCAGAACACGCACACAAATTGAGAGTTGTTCAACCGCACCAAGATCAGGCGGTAAAGGCAGATGGAAGTCGTAACGCGCAGACTGTCGGGTTTAGCGATCAATCGACTAGCAGTTGAACGCACACACCCACACAAAGCGGCAGCGTGTGTTAAGTGGCCTGTCTTAAGCGACGATGCAGGTGGAGTGTTGATAAGCGTCCCTAGAGCTGCTCAGTTGATAAGCGGAGCAAAAAGGCTGTAAGTTTGTTATGCTGCAACTTGCAGGGATGGTTGCCGCGTAGTTTCGGAGCCCACAGCTTCTTCTTCCGAATGAGACCAAAACCTTTTCCGAAAAACCGGTTTGATGCAGTTACACAAGTCGAACTCGGTAAAGAATATGCCGAAAACTGGGAACTGGAGCATGGGTATTATCCACACAGGTTAGATCCAAGCGTTAGGAAACACTGAGTAGAGCTCGTCGAACTGGTTCGAACGAGCGCATGCACAGTATTATGTGGGGAGAATTGGAGTGGCCACCGAGAGCAAAGCGAGAGCAGAGTTAAAGTGCGGCCTCACATCGGTGGGCACAAATCCACGGCATTCACGCACTCCTAATCAACAGATTTTGACATCCGAGAAGCTTTTCTTTATGTACACCAATACTCAAGGTTTACTGAGTAAACTTTTGAAATGCGGCTGCGTCAAGGATCAAAAACCTGCGGTCTCATCGCCATAACGGAGACAGAGTTACGCCCTGATATAAGTGACATGGAGATCGCACTACCATTCATGTCCACTGTTCGACACGACCGACCCAGTAAAGGTGGAGGGGTGGCTCTGTACATCTGCAGGCTCCTCCCATGTGAGCTCATAGAGGATTCGGTCAGCACGATGCAAGATTCCATTTGGTACCCTCTAGGTTTAAAAGGCGACAACAATTGCTTAGTGGCGGTCATAACCGTCACCCTTCCTCCAGGCCAGAGATGGACTATCATCTGGCATCCGCAATAAGGAGGGTGAAAACCACAAGTTACAGTCACTTTCTCATTACTGTCGATTTCAACATCTACGTGCCGGAATCCCAAGCAGCTACCGGAGAACAGTTTAAGGCTGATCTACAGGAGTCTGTCTCCACTTACCCGCTTTATTGCACATCAGCACTTCCACTCGACTCCGAGAAAAAGATAAGCCTTCGATACTGATCGGATATTCACCAAAGAAGAAATAGTGGTTGAGAGAGTGATCGTCGAAGTCCAATTTGACCGCAGCGATGACGTAGTCCTACTCTACATATGCTATGCAAAATATGCCGTGGAAAATGCGACTCTAAAAAGACATGTATATTAGCTCGACTGGGTACGACAGCCAACTGGAATTTACTGGAAGATGAGGCACCAGCTAGTGAATGGGAACATTTCGTCTGCCAGTCTGGTTGCCGAAGCGTCAGCGACTAAGACCTTCTGCCTGAGAAACGTGGTCACGTTGCTGCGAAGCAGGACACGCCAGTGTTTAGCGATGCGAAACTCAGCCTGACACATCTACAAACTCTCCCCGAACACCGAGAACTGGATGGGTTATGCGATTCAACTTAACTACTGTACTGTGTTTGTTCACGGGGTTAGAATGGTTTACCAGCAGAAGTTGGCAGTGCGTATGGCCTCAAACCACAAGCTACTGTATCAACACGTCAACAGCCTACGCCAAGTGAAAATGGGAATTCCTCCTATTCTAACAGCGGACGGACCGACCCGCACACCGAAGCAGGTGGTGAACACCCTGCGCCTAAAATGTGCTTCAACCTGTCAGTGCGACCGCTGGCCACATAGTTACATGACACAGGTTGTTTTACTCCCAAAACTCAATCACATACCCTTCACGACAGAAGCTGTACTAAAACCGTTGTTGCGTATGCGCAAGCACAGATCTCCTGGGGTTGATAAAATACACACACTAAATCGCTGGCGGCGGTAGAAGAGAGATTAGCTGCAAAATTGGCTTGATTCTTCCAACACTGTTTCGAGGAAATTTACGTTCTTGACATGTGAAATCACGGTATGATTACTCCTCTTCACAAAGGAGGCAGTCGTTTCAATCCATCCAACTATCGTCCCATAATCTTACTACCGGCTGTTTCAGATGTCATGGAAGCTATTAGTTCTGATGCGCTAGCGGCATACCTAGAAGATTTTAACTACCTCGCACTGGAACAGCATGGCTTCCAACGAATTAGATCGTGCATTACAAAGCTACTACTAACACGACCCAGCGTGCATTCGGACAATTCGACTCTACGATTTTTCCACAACTTCTCGGCTCATACATATGACCACATGTGGAATACGCACTACAGGTCTGGCTGCCATGGCTAAAGAGAGATATCATCGATCTGGAAATACCCCAAAGCCAAACAACCAAAGATGCCAAGAGTCTGTATGATTTGCCGTATGAACAAAGGCTTCAAGTGTTAGGTGTCTTCAGCGGACACTATCGGGGATTGCGCAGGGACCACTTTTTGACTTACCCGATTTTGAGAGATCCCGACCACATGTGCCGCTACTTGCTAGAGCTCAGTCACATAGCAATTTGAGGGGCCACCAGCTCAAGCTGACAAAACAACACAGCCGTTTGGAATACAGTCGGAATTTCTTTTCCGTACACGTTTGCCAAACGTGGAATGCCCCACCTGAATCTGTCCTAAGTGCTAACACGCTGGCAGAGTGCAAAGTCCGAGTTTACCTCGCAGTTATTTCGCTGCACCACCTTACATGACCCATTACCCATGGCTAAATACAAGGGTCTGTAAGAGATTTCACTGGCGATCAAACTCCATATTTCGTTCCACTGTTTCACCTGTATTTGTACACCAGGAGGAGAGACAATTTTTGCCAACATCCATTTGCCGTCATTTGTTATGTATTTAATTTGGATTTACAGCTTATACAATGTATACTTCAGTGAATTCACCGGTGTGAACCTTATTAGGCCAACAATTTTTTCTATATTTTGAATTTTCACCATGCCCATCTTACAAGACTTGTTAAGCATTGGCTTTTTACCCGTATAAAACCACTTTTCCATTGTTTTCACCCTAATCATCCTACTGAACTTGTGGAGTAGTTGCTTTATGAACTGGCATAAATAGCTATTCCATGCTTCCACTGAAAATTATAAGATCAGTTGTACTGGAATTCAAGAACGAGATGGTAAATGACGTTACTGTTCTTGCGGTCCGGAGTCCAAAGCCTCTTTTACGGTTGAAGCTCTGGCGAATGACCGGGAGCAGTGGAGTCATATCCTTGAGACAGCTTCTCGAAAATGCCGTTGTTAAATAGCTGAGCAAGTTTTCTCCATCATCTAATAAGGAATGAAGTTGTTTTAGGCTACTAAGCTAATGAAATAGGTCATGATAAATAATCAGACCGGTTTTCGGAACCGGCTGTCAACAGAAACTTGGCAGACGGCTTCAGGAACACTGAGACCGTCGATCAGCAACTCCATGAGGTAAGCAATTGTCGTAAAAATACCCATTGCAAAGTCCAGTGCTGAGACAGATGTAACAGTGAAGATAACATCGAGAAGAACAGGGAAATATAAGCGTGATCTTCAGGGCTACTACTGTCTGGAAAGGCTGTTGCAATGACGCCCATCAACTCTGCTTCCATAACAGACCTCATGATGACTGGCCAAATCTCGTATCTGCTCACTTCAGCTTAAAGCAAGCCTTTGTTACAAAAGCTATTCTATCGTTTTATACCTGCTCAGTAAACTATTCCAGACATCGCTTTGTTATTATCGAACTTTATCATGGATGGATGAAAAGATTACAAAGTTTGATGATCGACCCAGTAAAACAGGTGTTACTTCTTCATTGGCACAACCAGCTACATTTTGATAGCACCAACTACCAGACGTCCAGATTGTAGGCGTCTTTTTGTGCCATCATGTCCAAGGACGCGACAACAAGCATTCGGTGGGTGTCGTGCACCGGCATCCATTTTCTAGTTCAGAAACCGACCTTCACTTATCATCCAATCTGAAGAATGTTCTAACCGTTACACCGTAACTGTCTCTTGCTTGTCAGCTTTCATCTTCACGCGCTAGAGATGCTAGACCATCTCAACGAGCACTTCAAAGAAGTGTTGCAGCCGTTAACTAAGACTTTATGACTTTACTTGCACCTTACTTCACTTACAAGATTCAGGAATGGGAAGAAACCAGCTACTATGGAGTTTGTGTTCAGCGACGAGAAATTTGTGATGGAAACAGAATTCATAGGTATTCCTTTGGGCCACGGCCACTATGCAACACTGCTGTACAGCTATTTCTGTTAACCAAAGAACCCCGAAGGAGAACGATTATTCACAGATCTCGGCGGACTGCAACATTTTTAGTACCCTCACTAATCCCGACAACTGCTCAATCGGGGTTGAACTGTTACCTAATATCATCTCGCGTGGTTTAATCAACCAGTTCAATGGGTCAGCAGTAAATCCATTGCTCAGAATGAACCACTTTTTAGTAAGCCCGGAGGCGGAAGTGTTTAGACTTGAGAGACCTATTATAAGAAACGGACAGCGAGTTACCAGTATATGGCACCTAGAATGTCTACATGGCCTAACGGAATCCCTAGGTCCAAATAGTACGTGAAGGTAAACTAAAGCTACAACACCATTTAGTCCTGAAATTACCTTGGGGAAACGCTAGCAAACTCCGTAAAGCGCAATCAGGGAGTCGTGTTTTGAACATCTTGGGAGTGATCACATGAGTAAGGGAATGTGGCAGTGCCATTTCCTGAAAACGCTCCCCTGATTTACCAAGCACATCATGGCCTTACGGCCGCAGATATCCTGAAATGAGTAACTTTTCACTTAAGCACATCTTTCTTAGTGTGGCTGATATACTCCCCACAGTACTGAAGGCAGAGTTGGCCGAACGATGCCCCAAGTCTTTCAAAATTGCGTCAACGGGATGCGCGTCCGTGTCAGATATAGACGAGAATTTCTCCCTTCTACTTAAGGGGGCAGAACTTGTGTATAACAGCTTTAAAAAATACCCATAGTATGATCAGAAGTCAGGGTAGGCGATGATATGTTTTTGCTAATTCATCTTCAGGCTTAAGCAATTATGTGCAAATCAAAGTGAGCAGACAGACAAGTCGATACTTCTAGAGCATGTTAGTTGGACGCTGACAGTGCTGTCTGTGAATTTACGACAACCGACCTCATATGACCTTGCGGGTCAGAGGTCACTAGCCGTTAGGGGCAAGGTAGACCCAAGCTACTAGTTAGCTTCTTCTAAACACAGTTCCGGTTCACACAGTCGAGTCGCAGTTGCCTCAGCAGCTTTTAGTAGTCGCTTGCGGACGTAGTTCGATCAGCTCGTCGGAGCCTGATGGATAATTTTGAAAGAAGCAACTGACTTTGAGGCGTGCCCTATGTCGGCTAAATGGGCGGCAACTGAAGAGTTGACCGCTTTTCTGTTTCCAATTCTAAACCTGAGCGGGTGATGTTCCTTTACTCTTTAAGATAGTCGCCTTGTCGTACGGCCAATGTATTCCGCTCCACAGGAAAGTCAAAAGGAGTAAATATACAGTGAGTTCAGTCCCACTATTGGAGCGCTGGTGAACTGGATTTGCATCTTTGATGCTGGTTAAGTGCGTCTGAGTGCGAATGAAAGAAGGCGCGATAGCAAATCCGTCGCAACCTTTCTCTTGTATGGCAGCTGTGCGAATACTGGTCCAGGTCCTACTGTAAAAGTTACAGGCTGCTTCTTCTTATGTTCAAATTTGGTTCTGATAAAGCTCTGCTGATAGCCATTCGCCCTTAGCACTAAGTGAATGTACTCCGATTCCTTTGGAAGCATGTCTTTCAAACGTATGCGTTCAACTCGACTCACTAAGTTACGTAACAGACCTTAAGACCTAAGTGACAAAAAGCTGTCAGTATTAAGTAAACCATGATTAGTTATCCTCGCTAGCGTCGATATTTACACTGTACAGGCTCAGGGACTGCAGTCTGCGTTGGTAGGAGGGATGAAACAATCGTCTAACGAGTTTGGTCGCTCTACGTTTTGGAGCTTCAAGTGCATCGACGTCGCGCTTGCACCAGGGAGGCCCGGCCTGGATCGCATATTCCACGTGTGGCCTCACTTAGGCGTTCAGCATTTGCGGAACGATTACTGTCCCAAAATTGCCGAAAGCCCTTCGTAAAAGTCCAAGATGTTGACTGGTTCTATTTGAAGCCGTTTCAGCCTGTCTCCAGCAATCAAGGTCGTCCTGTACGATCACCCCAAGGTCATTTTCTCGCGAAGTATGTTGAAACCGTTTGACTCCAAGTTGATATTCATAGATCAGCGGATGGCGCATTTTACGACTTTGCACATGGTCACGTTGAACTGGAGCCGGTTGTCGGATGACAACGCGTAAGCCCTGTCGAGATCGCTCTGCAGTGCCATGTGATCATCCGATTTCCTGATATCATGCCAAATTTTGACATCATCTGCAAATAGTAAGCAATTCGACTGCAGTACACTGCCAAAATCGTTAATGAATGTAAGAATAAACGTGGCCCCAGTACCGATCCTTGAGGCAGACACATTGGACGTCAATTAGGTCATAAATGCGGCTGTGAGCTCTCACTTTCAGCTGAGGTTGTGCGAGGAAGTTACCGATCCAACCGAGTATAGGGACACCGATTCTATAGCTTCGAAGCTTGTGAAGGCGGATGCGGTTGTCTAAACGATCGAACGCTTACTAGAAGTCCAGGTAGACGACCTCGACTCCCACTCTGACATCGACTGACTATGTCCAGCTTGCTCGGGCTAGCAGCAAGTTTGTAGTGCAGGATCGATTTCGGCGGAATCCGTGTTGCTGTGACAGTAGGATGCTGTTGCTCTCAAGATATCGTATAAGCGCCTATCAATTATACATTCCATTACTTTGGATAAAACTGGGAGGACAGTGATTGAACGGTAGTTCGAGCGTTCCGCCCAAATACCACTTTTGTCAATAGGAGTTACTAGTCTATGTTTCTACATTGTCGGAAGCTGCACTTCGTCGAGACAACCTTGAAAGAACCGAGCTAATGGTTAGGCCAGGTTCATGGCCGCTGCCTTTAAGGCCTTCGGTTTGATTTCGTCCACGCCAGCTGAGCTGTGCACGCGCAATGACATTAAGGTTTTCATAACATTGGCTGCCGTGAACGATACGTGGTTTAACCCTGGTGTCGATGGAAGCTGTGTAAAAGGCGGATGAAATGATGATTCACTCCGGAAAGTATGGATGAAGTCTAGGCAAAGCAGGTTGGCTGCATCCTGTGCGGTTTGCACAAGACCATCTGTTGCATGTAAAACCGGGATCCCGCGCTGCACTCTGCGGAGCTTGTTGACGTGTCGATACAGCAACTCGTGCTTTGTACTGAATTTCGCAGCTAACTTCTGTTAGTGCTGGAGTTTGTCTTCACGAATCAACTTGACACAGTGGTTTCGTTGAGTTGTGTAAGCAACCTAGGTCAGGTTACTTAGACTGGGTTTGTAAGCGCGCCAGGCTGAATCCCTTAAGGCCATGCATTTTCTAGTACGGCTCCTCAGGAACGAATTCACTTGCTTCAGGCGAAGGATCTTGCTTTCTGACGCATTTGTCACTAACGCAGTGAATTAAATGACGAACAATATCCAGGCGACATCGAGCGGCTTCTCGTCCAGGGAGGACCAGTCGGTTGCTTGAAGGAAGTTGGACCGTATATCGTAATGTGTCACGATATAGTTTTCGAGGTTATTCTCACTGAATTACTCCGAGTAATAGATGTGACGAAAGAGAAACGTCGCTTGGTCGCTACGGCCAAGTGGTGTATCTCTGGTCACGGTGTCGACCATTAGTTCCTCCTTGGAGAGCACAAGGTCCAAAACAGAGGGTATGGCACCCGTTCGGAATCGCGTGGGAGAGGTGACACGGTTGTACAGAGGTACATCGGCGATCACCTCTTGCGAATGTGCTTTGAATTGTTCGCTGTGTGATGCTGGAACTTCGATTGCGTGCGGGTTGAAGTGCCCCAGCCGAAGGACGTGATTGTATGGTCGCGCCAAGACTCGTTTCATCGCAGAAGCTAGGCATGGATACATTTCCAAGGTGGACACTGGAGGGCGGAAAACTATTGCTAATAAACACACAGCACCACGTCTTAGGCGCATACGACACCAAAGGGAATCGACGACTTTCGTTTCTCCGTCCGCAATGGCATCAAAGTGCAGGTCGGATCGAAAATACAGACGCTCTCCCCCTCCTGTGCTAGGTCGATCGTTTCGTATGGAAGTCATGCTGGGTAGTGCAATCTAAGCAGTCGTGATCTCCGTGTTCAGCCATGTTTCGGTGACCATAACTAGGTCCCAAGGCGTGGAGATCTGACGAATAGGAAGTGCGGTTAGCTTGCTGAGAAGACCTTGTGCATTTGTATACAAGCAGGTGAGGGCATCGGTGGTCAGAAGCATGTTTGTGAATGCTGGTTTCCGGTGTGGGTCTATGCGGACCCTTGTGGGGTCGGATGCTGGTCGTTCTTTCTGTAAAACCGATGACACATGCGCTAGAGCCAATTCAGGTTTTTGTGTTGACCTATCAGCGCAAACAAGAGACTGACCATCCTGTCCTCCTTTAGATGTCGGCGTGTTTTGGCATTGTTTCCGTTCTGAGCTAGAAGGTGACAGACTTGTATTGGTAAGTTGCTCGCTCAGCGTTACATTGTCTATATGTGGCCCGGCGCTTATTGCCTTTATATGTATTTCGGATGGCATCATTTTACGCTTTTTGTGCCACATTTTGATCACATGTTCTGGCATTAGTTCGGAGTGCAATGATAATTTCATCACCCGGGGACCACACACTTTATAGTTGGGTGTTAGCAGTAACCTTGATGCCGAATTAGCGATAACATTTTCGAGTGAGAGTACTTCACGAGTAAAACTCCACTCATCCCAGTCTTATGCTTGATCTCTAGCTCGCTTAGTGACTGGAGCTCGGCGACACCGTGAACAAGAATACATTTTGCGCCTTGTTGTTTACGGAAGTCATCCGGATTTTGTGCGCGTTTCTGGCGCTCGTTCTAAGGAACATCTAGAAATATTCGAACAATGCATGTGGTGGTACGGAGGCGAGTGGCTGACAAGAGAACTGCCTGTGCATCATTACCTGACCGAAGTGTTACCGGGAGTAACCGCGGTTCACCATAGTGAACGGAGTTTGGGTGACGGACGAGACGCATCACACTGACGGGTTTAGCTTGAACTTCTATTAGTTGACACAGGGAGTCCCACTGTTTCTGTCGTCTAGTATCTTATCTTTTATGGAGTTGGCCCAGGATTCTGTCACATTAGAGCATATAACAGTTAGTGAATTATGTTATTCGTTCATGTTCTCCTTTTCGGAGGGACCAGTGGCCGCTTTCTTCGGTTGGTCAAATGATGGGGTCTTGAGTCCCATGGTGGTATTGTCAGTAGTAAATCGTTTGGCAGCGGGCGGGGTTGCAATGCGAGGTGCCTCCGTCATATGGGTAGCAAGAACTGGCGCGAGGGTTGTCGGCCCTCTAACAGTGTTTAGTGTGGCGGGTGGTTCTGTTGAGGAATGTGTGGCGAACGCATCTTTATGAGCAGACGCTAGTGTCGGGGTGGCTAACTCTGGATCGTTACTCTTACACTGTGCTGAATTGGAGCTTGATGTTGAGCATGGAGTTCGAGGCACTGATCTGTCTGGTTCAGGTGGGACAGCTTTCACGGCTGCTGCCTGCTCTACAATCTTTGTCAGCCTATTGTACTTCTGCGCCAACACAGGTATACATCTGACGAGTGGAAAAGACGTACACTCAGTGCAGAACCAGAGAAT
Source organism: Dicrocoelium dendriticum (assembly GCA_944474145.2). Taxonomy (NCBI): domain Eukaryota; kingdom Metazoa; phylum Platyhelminthes; class Trematoda; order Plagiorchiida; family Dicrocoeliidae; genus Dicrocoelium; species Dicrocoelium dendriticum. The sequence continues at coordinate 158,435,444 of OX104064.1, read as the reverse complement.
CAGTCGTACTATTAGGCCTTTTATCTGGCTGAGACTAAGAAGAGCACATCGAGAATGGAAGTATTTTCGACAGTTTCTGCATTCTATTCCAAATCGTACAAGTTTTACACAGTGTCTACGCCACAACTAAGGTTTATTTCGGCAGATTTGGGCTTAGCTTCCGTGGGCAAGCAGTACGTGCCATTGTGACTGTCAGATTTGCGGAAGACGTTCGTTGCAACGTCTGCACTGTTATGCTGAATCCAAAAGTCGTCGGTCAAGCTGCTGGTCTGGTAGACACGTGTTCGATTGCTGTAGAACAAATCCAAGATGGCAGACACAGACGCATTTGGATCAATCAGTGAGATCTCAGACAGTAGCCAGAGAATATCCACCAAATTCGCAGAGATGGAAAAATATACCAAAAGCAAAGTATTGGCGCAAAATTCAGACAGAGAAAACACGTATAACGCAGTATTTCCAAAGCACGAGTAGAATCCAGCATGGTAAGGCAAAAATCCGCGGCGTCTGCGGGCACAGCCCAAACTTGTTGTGTTTGATACCTCCGCGATACTTCGAGAGGATTGAAGCAAAACAAAATGTCATTTACGTAACGACGATATAAACTGAGACCTGAACTCGTGGGCTTAAACTTTTCTTGTTCCAGTATACTTATCGACGAGGAACGGTCCAAGGGGGGAAACCGTCGCTACCCCATGGCATTGCCGGTATAATTCACCATTGAACAGAAACTGAACATTGAAAATGCATGTAAGCAATAATTCCTTTAGGGTCACTGTGGATATGCTAACATTAATGTGGTTTACAACAACTACTCACAGAGTTAGTTTATAATCTCAAGTTATGGTACTTTGGGGTAGATTCAACCAATTACAACCAGATAACGCTCCTACTTGTGTTTTCAAAATTCAAGGGGGACAGTACGATAAGAGCATGCACGGGTTTTGTATGAAGCTGCAGTATCCTTGTGACGGAACAACACGCATTCATCTAGAACTAACATGCTACCACAAACCTGATGCTCACTCGTTTATATTTGGCTGAGGTTGTCGATGCGGTTTATGTGGGATTTTCGAAAACCTTCAGTCCTCGGAATTATAACCTCTTTGTTTTCAAGCTTCAAAGCCAAATAATTGACTTCCCGATCCCCAGGTTCGAGTGTTTAGTTCCGCTTTCAGAAATATATGAGTGTGGGTTCGCAACGCTGTAATCGACTCTACCGAAGTTCAATGTGAATCAACACAATGCTCAGTGCTACGATTATATCTTGCTTTTCATAAACTGTTGCATGAGAGTGATCACCTCAACTTTCTTACTTTTGTCTGCTGATCTTGAGGTACGGCGGACCATCAGGACAAATAGTGAGTTGTAAACACTCCACGAATATTGCAACAATGTGTTTGAGTAGATGGCTCGGAAGCTACAGAATTTCAACCTAGCCAATTGTAAAACACTGACGATGCATCGCCAATGCGTTCAGAAGTACCTACGCTTCTATGGAATGAAACCTATGAATAGTAGTACAATTTAGCAGTTGCTGACGTTGGGTGGAAATGATAGCAACAAAAGTCTTCCCATCCCTTGGCATTTTGCGTGGGACATCCTGGAGGTTTGAAAATTCCATCACTAGCAGATTTTCATTGCTTACAATGGGCTGCATTCAGAATGTCACCAAGAACGGACAGCCTTTGCCGAAGCCTAATATTCTTATTCTTTATATTCTATAACGTAGGACGACTACGAAGTTAAAGGCATTGTTCCATTGGTCTCACCAACACCGAATGAAAATCGCAGGAGTCTGCGATGAACAGCATCTGTTCCTGCGGAGATCCTAATCAAGAATCGCGCAATCTCTTAGCAATCAACTGTAATTCCACAGTGAAAGACCATTATCGAAATTTTGCCGCAGTCTGACAGTTAGAATGCTACGGCAATTTCTTCTTGCTATTTGTGTGTCAATCATGAGAAGCCCTTCTCAAGTACCCCATTTCTTTCTCGCGCTACCGGTATTCAAATACCGTCTTGACGGCACACTCAAACTTATGCATTAGACGATTCGGCACTCTGACTGAGTGTCAACGAAAGGCAAGAAAGTGATGGGCTCAGCTTAGTTTCCTGAGAAATTCACCAACACAACTTAGTTTGTTGGTGAAGCATTACTTCAGTATTCGTCAGCAACACATTATATGGTACTTGTCAAGCGTTGCCTATTTTCAGTAATACACCATAGTTTCTATAGTTTCCGTTGTATCCATGTGCGGACGCTCTTCAGATATCCGGTAAGGAGAGCCGTCATGTATTTGATAGATTAATCCCGCAGCTTGTCCACACATCTGTTGATCTCAGAGATCCTCACCGACTCAGCAAGTAGCATATTTGGAATCACTCACAACCTGCTCCTAGTGTTCTTAACATTGTCCAGGATGATTTCATCACTTGCGTCAAAACGTACTGATGCCGCTTAAACGCTTAGTGCAGTCCTGCATTCGAACTCATTCCTCAGCGGCCACGACATGTGCCACTTGTATTCTACCAAACACTCACCCAAGTATCGGGCAGTTATGTCCATGCACATATATGCGTATGTGTACAACCACTATTACGAATACATCTAGTCGTCCCATCTGTGCCAATTGATGTCTTCAACTTCTCCTGTGTCAGATCTTGCGTTTGACCCCTATGCAACTTATTTTATTGTTACTTTGTCTATACATCTCCGGATAGTACCTTAATTCTAGTGATTTAAAATGATTTCTTAAAATCTCTGTTCACTGCTTGGCACATCATGGGTATGGGCCAAATGACGTCTTCTTGACCCGCTCAGAAACATAATATTCAATAACATATTCATATACCTTTCTCTATAGATCCTCCTACCTACTTGGTCTGTGCATGTAGAATACTCCATGTGAAACAGCTGAAACAATCCGAGCATGAACTTGCTGTACGTGACTTGAACTGCTAGAATGCACCCCATCTGTGTCCAACAGTTTATAAAATATCTTTGTCTCTAAACAACAACAGGCATTTCTGCAGGCTGTGTGGTCGAGAAGTAATACTCAACTACCACATGGTTTCGGTTCCATGGTGAAGTTAATACCCACAATTATCAAGCTAAAACGGTCTATAAACCCTTCTTTCTTATCGCATTTGGTGCTTAGAAGCGCCAATTCCATAGCATCGTATGGGAAGTCGGAGCTTATGACCTAATCCTCAATACACACAAATATCTTCCAAGTTTTCTGTAAATATTACACCATTAACCTACTGATTAACTCTGTTCAAGGAAAAAAGTGCGTCAGAAGCCAAAGTCCGACCGTAAAATGTACTGGTCAGTTATTTGCAACATTGCCCACGGGTTCTGTCACACTCCATTGCTGCTGGATCTACCATGTTAGCCTGAACAAATAGAGAATTTGACGACAAAGTACCAACCAGTGTTGTGGCCAGGTTTTGTTAAAGGTGGAACTCTTCTTTTCGCATCTTCCCAACAAAGGGGAGTTAGTAGCTAGATTTTATTGCTTAGACTTTGATGACAGCTCTCCGTAGGTTGTCATACAACACTTCCAGTGGTTAAGATAAAGGAGGCTTGATTTCTCCTTTTCCTACACTAATCAACGACATTCCGTAAGAGTAGGTTCACTTACGTGTACCAACTGCCGTCTCTGTCCGCCAGCTTCGATTTGTTGCACGTCTGGACACGTTCGTTGAATTTTGGCTATTATCAACAAACGTTACCGTGGAATCTAACCCACCTGCCAAACTCCAACTACAAGAAATCACACAAAGTTGGTTTTAGTTGCATCAATATCTTACCTTGGCGCTTAAGTTTGAACCTCGGCAAGCTTAGATCGCAATGGCCCCACTGAAGTCTCGCCGTATTCAGCAAGTTAAGCGTAGTGTATTTCCACGCCACCAGCAAAGCGAATACAATGTGAGGCCCCAAAAGAAAAGCGGACCTGTTTCTCGTCTAAACCTTACTCATCGCAGAACTAAGTGATCAATTGCTTTCTTTAGAATTACAACTTCATCAGATGAGAAAAACTCTGGCACTCTGAAACCCTCAAAGATCACCGGATTACGCTTGACTACATCGATAACCCATTGGAGAAGACCGAATGGGACTAATGGGAAAAGCAAGGCAGTTAATTTCCTCTGTTGCCTCTGAAGTGCACGAAGGAATATGTAGAGCAAAAAATGTCATTGTTTTTAATGTTCCGTACAGGTTCAGTCCGGATAAAGTAAAACTAACGATACGGAAAGCTTGTAACATGTCTAGCGTTGCTTGTAAATTCCAACGTTTAAAAAAGAAGACACCGAAACATTATTGTCCAAGCATTTTCAAATGTTTGAGTGAGGAAGTCGCGCAGCGATTCCTCCATTGTGGACCGTTCCTAGGTGAGTGCACCCTGTTTAACGGCATTTTGAGTGAACCAGATAGGACACCCCTACAAAGTTCCGAATATGGCAATGTGCCGCGAACACCGACAAAAATAACTAGGCTCTCCGAGATATCTCAGACAAACGTCCAAAAGACGATTGCATTCAAGGTGGATACTAGATGCACTGATTTAGACATCGCTAATCTAACAACGTTGTCAACTAGCTCCAAAGCCCTCATTCCTTGCTCCACTAAAACACCCTCTAAACAAGGAAAGGATAAAGCAGGTTCTCCTACGCCTGACAATAACACTCCCATTATATCGAACTCCTCATACACAAGGATTAAAGGAAAGTCTAAGTGCTTGGAACAGTGGAATAATGACAACTCGTTAAATATATCACAACCCTGCCCAAACCGACAAGATACGTCCGAGAATAAACCACCTGATGTAATTCATAGTCTACTGTCGCTCAAGGACGACTTCTCCAATCTTGGGACCTGTGTCTTTAAAAAACGTATGGATACTAAATGCTCGGTGGAAGCCAAATTTCCCTATCGACCAACCTCCTACAACCACCAGGACGAACTTCCTTCCATGTAGAATAATACGAATAACAACGGTTTCTTGGCTAGGCCTAATTATCATCACTCCACAACCATCACTGGAAGTGCACGGATAATGAGAGGACATTGACCAGTAGGACTATGTTACCACCCGCTCTTTTCCATGTTCCTTCAACCGCTCAAGCGGCTTCTTCTAACAACCATTTTTTAACGGCGATGGGAATAGACTGGCACCCATTCCTATCTCAGATACATCCGGCGGAGGTCAACATTTTGATGCCACTCTTCCTCCAATCTGTCCAGATGACAATACTAGTTGCCAACGGAAACCTAAGCATGATGCCTGGGTTCCCGTCATGCCCCCAACTGTCTCGAGATCCACACATGACATGCTACCCTTATCAACAAACATTCTAATGGCTAACTCGGACCCACCATAATCGCACTTACCTACCATGTGCACCATGCTCGACCGCAAAGATTCAGACGATCACACAACGGACAGCGATCATTCCCCAATACTTAGTGCATTTTCAATGATTCTGGTTAACGCCAGATCCATAACCAACAAACTTCATTTTATAAACAAAATGGCACAGTTCAATGACCCCCAAGCGATCCTCGTCACTGAAACATGGCGTTCTTCAGATACACTTGACTCTATTCTGATGATTCCAAACTACCACTCATTTCGAAAAGATCGCTGTGACAGAAAAGGTGTAGGGTGTATTATATACCTACTCAAAACATTTACAGCTAAACCTGTACACCACTCACAAATGGAAAACATCCTTGCATCTGTTTGGCTGTCAGTTGCGGGTGTCTCATCATACGCACTGCTCGCTTGTATCTACGACCCACCGACTGCGTCTAACGTAAGTTCCACCAATATAACTTCTGCATTTGACTTGGCATCAGAGTTGCCACACAGCCAGAAGATTATTGCTGGCGATTTCAACCTATCGAAATACGCTGGTCATCTTACCCAGCGTCTACCTTGCGCGTCTCTTTTCTTTCTTCCATTAGAACTGGGGGCTGGACACAATGGATTACCAGTCTACCCAAGTCCACCAATGTACTGGACTTAATATTCACGTTGGGGATATCCAATCCACAGACTGAGATCCTAACCAATCTCCCTGACAGCGACCATAACATGATCCGACTCAGCTTCCAAATTAAAATGGTCACTGAACTCGTCTCTACAATGCCAGTTTCAACCCATAAACTGGGAAGGCTTTTAGCAGTTCATTCGTTTCTCCGACTGGGATATATTGTTCCTCTCTACTAGTGTGTACACCACTGTGGAGCAGTTCTATAAACAAATTCATCACGCTATAGCCCTGCTTGCTCCACAATGTATTCATACCCCTCATGTCTCCAATGAGCCCGTCGAGCACTTAATCAGTAAGAAAGCCAAAAAGTTAGCTTGAAGATACAGAAGGACCCATGACTTTCACTTGTCTTACAAATGCATGAATTTACCACCAGAGTCAAAGACGCGCAATTAACACGACGAAAAAATGAAAAACATACAGCCCTACGGACAAGCTGAAAAGCTAGGGAGCTTGTCAAAATACTGCACCGTAGAACCAGTGACCGCTCTCCTCTGATTACCGAAATTGTTGATGGTGAGGGTCAATTACTCCATGACCCAGCTGAAATCTGTGAAGCATCCAGCGACTTTTTTGTCACTACCATGAGTCGCGAAGCTGACCTGGTGCCTGTGTGCACAGACCTCAAAGAAACAAACCTCTTAAGCAGAGTCGATATCTCGCTCAACGCTATCCATCAAGTTATCAAATCAATCGGGCCATCTTCCAAGCTGGGATCAGGTGTCATTTCACCAGCCACCATTAAACTATGAGTGCCTGATATACCATTGCTCCTGATGAGCACGTTCACTCTAGCGCTGGAATCTGGCCACTTTCCAGACCAACGGAAAATGTCATTTATTATGCCACTGCAAAAGGAGGTCCCAAACAAATGATTGATAACTACCGACTAATTCACCGCACTCCGATAATCACTCAGCTATTTGAAAAGGTGGTCAGAATGGCGATGATGAAATTTGTTGACTCTATTGGCTTGATCAATAATTCGCAGCGTGGTTTTCGCAATAAGCCATCGTACACCACCTGTCAACTGCCTTACCTTACTCACATTCCAGAATCACCCGATTCCGGTCATGCAGTAGTGCTCTCCCAATTCAGCTTTGAAGTACTTTCCGCTGTGCCAAGCGTTGCTCGCGGATCTCAGTAACATAGTGTTCAGGGGTCAGCCATGGAGTAATAAGCTCTGAGTTCCACCCCAGCTCAGGCTATCTCCACCTGACGAGTCTAAACCAAGACGAAACCACGATCGTGGTGTGCCAGGGTTGTGAAGAGCAACACCCAATTACCTCCAGTAGTAATCTTGTTTCTTGACACATCAAGCGTTCGACCGAATACCGCACAAGCGAATGTTACAGAAGTCGGTGAACTTTGGGATTCGGGACCAAGTACTAAGTTGGCTATCGCCATACCTGATTGATCGTCATCAGGTAGTCACTTTAGGTGATTATCGCTCTTCCCCAAGCTCAATCACCAGTGGCGTCATTCATGGGAACGTGCTTGGCCCCTTGCTCTTTTTGCTCTACATTAATGAAATCAACACATCTGTAAAACATGTTACGCCATTTTTATTTGCTGACGATATCAAAATCGTCTATAACCTTTGACAGGACGAGCTTCGCGGGACATTACTGCTCATTCAAGATGATTTACATTCCGTTGAGTGATGGTGCTGCACATGGGTGACGAACCTCCCGGCTAAGCAATATAACATCATGTCTGCTGCATGGCTGCTGCATCCCCGAAGGATCTATCACCCAAAACAATGAACGCGTCCCTACAATGTTTTACGCCCGGGATCTTGGCATTAGGTGCTCGTCTACCTTGAATTTCTCCCAACAGGCCTAATACCAAGTAGCAGGTGCCAGACAGTCTATGTTCAAAATATTAGACAAAATACACACAACTCGTGCTAGAGTTGAGCTTTTCAAGCTACTCCCTAGCCCCATCTTCTAATACTGCAGCATAATATACGGAAATATGAGAAAGAGTGGCAGAATTGTTGTGGAGCACCTGTAGAGGTCATTTCCTAAACATCTGCTTGGTAAACATTCTGCTATGAGTTACCGGGAACATTGCAATGAACTTCATCTCGAACCACTTTGGAATCGACAATTGAAGCACAACTTGTTGCTGATTTTCAACATGTTACACAAAAAGACCTATTCCAACCTGCCTACACTCAATTTACAACACAGTTCAAGTCGAGAGCAACAAAGATTTTACATTGACTATACAGAAGGCTAGAACGAACATCCGCTCTAAATTCTGTGAAATAAACTACCAATAACACTCAGGCCATGTGACAATGTGGCAATATTTACAAGCAGACTTGTCAATTACCTTGACCTAACTATTCTAAGATTAATATTCACATGGAAAAAATCTCGATGAGCTATTCTAAGTGGGGCCGAAAAACCTATAAACACCAATGTTTTCATAATTAGGCTTTGGCCTCAACCATCCGCCAGAATGTTAATACATGAAACGCATATCCCAATACTATACCTATACATTTCACCCATGCAAATTGAGCTGTACGGCTATAGACACAGTTTCTCACAACAAGAGCAATATACGTATTATTATTACTACTCTGGTCTTGTATTAGGGTAGTTGAGAAGAATGGTACACCTTATTAGATTTTCTGCGATCGCATTTGATTGCCTCACTATATATAACAGTGCAATATCCTTAACAAGTTTTAATTCAACTCAGTTTACTAGTATACAGTAATAGAGATGATCTGGGAAAGAGTAAGAAATAGTGACCACGCTTGCAACTGGGTTTGCATGTACAGACAATGTACGGGGAAAAGCAGACATTGGAGAAGTCACGGGAACGTACCACATGAACTTTCATTGTTAATGCGGAAGTAACCCGTTGAACACGGTCCCTTTTGTCTGCAACCCAGCAGACCAACGCGCATAGCAATTCGATTTTTCCAGTTTATCGGATGAATTCGGACGTAGCGCGCGATAAACGGCGATGCCAAATAGTGCACGCGTTCAAGTACTTGCTCGCTGTTGCCTTCAAAAAGCTTTGGTAAAGGGATGGCGTTAAAACGTGGTAAGTTTATATATATCGAGCCCGATCAAGCAACTGCTAGCAAACCGTTTTAGATGGATCAATAAAAATCTGTCCCTAAAACGCCACCATGAAGAAGTGACAATACCGTAAAGCGGTATCGGCTAGCTTGAAATGGTTTGGCCCTGGAGAAAATTTCCAGCTAACCACGTGTTCCACACTCGAATGAAATTGCAGTTCTGTTTGTATTATCATCTAGAAACATGTTTTCAGCCTTCCATTGCATTAGGAATACCACAGTTAGCATCGCATTAATAACAAAGTGGCATACAAACCTGGTCCACGAGTAGTCAAAATGAAGTCGGTTGTGACCAATTTTATCCCATCCTTCGCCGAATGCATCGCTTTGAAGCAATGAACTGAACCTTTCTACATGCAATTGATTCTTTGGGTTAAACCCGGTTCGAATCATACTAACTTGCCAGTTGACTTAAATGATTGGGGGAAATGAACAAACCTATGTGCGTATGTCTGCATTGCCGGTAGTCTGCGGAGGATGATGGACCCAATTCTTCGGGCATCCCCAACTAACGCATACGAGATACAGCTGCTGCTCAGAGCGGGTCATGTGACGTTGTACACACACCCATTGACGCTGACGCGAAGATGACCCCAGAGAAACTATGCCAATGGACTCGAACGGTACCAACAAACTTTTGTACATATTGCTGTTGAAACGCAATTTTGATCAATCAGTCGGGGGCAAACAACTGTGCGTTTGAGATTAGTTTGACTTGTCGGTCATTAGGAACATCAGGTTCGTCTTCAACAGGCAATGCTAGACGGTGCGAAGCTACAAATGTATAGCCACAAGTTTACGACCAGACAGTGGATTTTGTGATAGTTACCGGTCTGCAGTTTTCCTTAGGAATTGTATAAGACTGAATGCCCTGAAGTTACAGGCTAGCAAATCGAATCAAAATAAAAAATGAGTCAAATGGACAGTGGGTTTTCCAGGACAAAATGTGGAATATGTTTCGGTAGCTGCTTGACTGAGAAGCCAAAATGCATGAAGCTCGTTGAACCGCGCAGTCATGATGGCATCCGCATAATGAACTTGGAATGGTCACCATACACAATTGAGACATCACAGCCGGAATTTTAGATGGTGCCATCAAGTGATTGACATGGAAGGCATGCGAATTGCTCAGTTCCCTCAAGCAAGGAAATGTCAACTAAAACTATGGACAGTGAAGTGGTTACTTACACACGATTACATTGGTTAATGACAGTTCTTTCAAATCAATCTTCCGATAATTCAGGGACATGTGCTGCACTTCGACGCTGACTTATTCAACTATGGAGTGGATTTGTGATCTTTCTCTGTTGACACCTAGACGATTACTAAGCTAACAGTCAAATCGTTGGCAGATATAAAGTGCCTTATGTTATGATCTGGCCAGCAAAGAAAACAAACTAAATGGTCTTAGTTACACATTTGTTGTCCAAGACAGTTATTGTTCCGTCGAACTGGTGAACCTTAACAGTTGCATCTATCCACCACAAGAAACAGTCATGTACCCGTGTTGAGAAACCCAGGTAGGACCAAATCAAATATAGTCTTGACTTTCCAGATAAAAACACCTAAAAATCGAAGCTGAACGTAAATGCTGTCATGCATGGCTGCGGAAGGAATATTTTGTTCACCGAAATGGCTTTAGCCAACACAAAATTCGCTATACGTTGGAATCTGAGATATCAGTTAAAGCACAAAAATGATTGCATAGTAAAAAATATTGATGCGATGCTCCCCAGAATTGGTGCAAACATATGGCACCTGTGTCATTCAGAAAAAAACATGCAAACTAAATTTTGGCGAAACCCTCTTCCACACATCAGCAGCATGCCAAATACATCGCCACGCATGCGAGTAAACTTGGTGGGAGAAGTGATCGCTTCATCTACATCCCGCTAGTCTATTGTATAAATTCATGTGGAATGACGATTATAGGCTAATTGGGCTGAACACTTTGTGCAATTTAAAAGTGAATGAATACTATGGTTAGTGCTGCCCCTCGATGGTAACTGAAACACTCCGAAATTGACTGTAGTGAGCAGACTAAACGCATTGCTCGTTTTGCGAACCACATTCCACTTCGCAGGACCAACTATGACTAACTTCGTACCATGTCAATTTACGAAGCAAGGTGGACACAGTAAATCAGTGGTCTGGTTTGATTAGTCCGACCATGCATCTTGCTTTCCGGCTGTAGAATTTACACCATAGCCATTAGCAATGCAATTAATCGAACGCGAGAATAGAAAGCATTATGATGGGCAGAAAGAGACCACAAAGTTTTCCTGCACCGATGTGCTGCTATTACTTATTACTGAGCTCGGCAACGCTGTTGACTTTGCTGCATTATTCGTGCAGTTCTTGTCGAACATACCGAAAGCATGCGTGACCCTGATTGCTAAATAGTGGGATCATCGCTGTTCTTCATGTCCCAATTATCATATTCCAAGTGATCTACCAGACTGTCCGTGCACGCGTCACCAGATATTCAATGTTCCGCGCTCTTTCCCAAGAGAAGTGTCAACTAATGTTAAATGTTAAATGATTTGGCAGTATTTTCTGTCTTAGATGCCACCCGAACTTTTCGGAATTTTTTCAGTGATAGAGCAAGATTCTGGGTACCTGACAGCCCCTTCTCCTGTGTTGTTGGCTGAAGTACACAACGGCTTGGCAAATTCAAAGACCTTCAACAAAGAGGCATTGAAGAATGAGCAATGTTGCTGTATTTGTGGTATGTATTCACTTGCCTATACACCCCACTTGCTGATCTACGTAGAAAGCTCCAAGGTCAACAAAAAGCGAGTCATTGCATTTTTCGTTCCGCGAAAGTCATACTTCGATTACAGGATCTCTTGTGCCGCAATTAAACAGGCTTTTCATGTGCCTAAACACTCACTATGTCATCAATTGCGGTTGTTGCTCTGATGGATTAAAAGCTGCAACGAAATTAGATTCCACCCCCTTCTTTCCTTAGTAAAGTGAGCGACTTCAGTGAGGCTGAAGTGAATTCCCATCCAATTGAACACTGAATGTTTAAATGATCATCTAGAGCGTCTTGCACATGACCCATATGGCCAACCTGACTATAATATTGGTGTGGATATTTCCTGCAGGGTGGGAATAACTCCAAAACAATGCTAAGCAGCCGGGACTGTTATGAGTAGATTTCTACACGAAAATCGCTATAAGATGACAGATATCCTTATAAAACGCCATTAGTAGTGTGTTACTTATCATCATCACCGTCACCATCGTAGGAATCCTAAGATGTCCTGAAAATTGCTTTCAAGCACTAGTAGGTCGATCGTAAACTTGGGCAAAACCGTAATTCTAACGTTAGAGGCAAAACACCACATTGGCTAGTTCGACAGATAACATCAGACTAGCTTTCACCTTCCCTGTCACTCCCATCTTTTCCTGCTGGTCAGCCTTCAGGGCCCATTCGTAAGACCATATGGTGGACTTTACCAACGAGCGACCACGGATAGTATGTGATCAAACAAAATTTGGAACATAATGGGAACAACAAAATGTGGAACAGAAGAAACAGAACGTTGCATGCAAACAAAACGAAAGAAAGAGATAGATCATTTGGATTAGCAATTGCATGTTATGCATTAATCAACAAACAGCATGTAACCATTTTTGATGGATTAAGGAATTCTGGTAGCATGTAATAAATACCAGCATGGTTTATAACCTAGCAGCTATATTCTGTGTCTCCTAGTCCTACGTCATAGTTTGTCTTCGGTGGCAAAGCAGCTTTCTACCTACTGTTAAACATGATGATGGTCTGGGAGCCTTAAATAAGTTGTTCTATCCAGAAACTCGAGTATAGTTCCAAACATGTCGTAAGACTGTCCGTATTTTCCGAATACCGTATAAAAGCACTAGTTTTATAAGCGTAAATTCTTCATTATTGAATACTTCCAACACTATCTTGAAACCCTGGAGCAGGAGGCAATTCATACAAAAAGAACACCAGTACAGATTGGTCTACTTAGGATGTGGACAGTATTAGTAATTCTATTTTCGACTAATCTCAACCACATTGCATTAAACAAGGAATATCTGGTGCTCAGTACTCACTCGGGGATCAAGCGGCGTGGCATCTTTATAAAAGTACCACAGACGGGTGTCGTTACTATAAGACAATTTGAAGCGCGTTACATATTGCGGTCTTTTGTTGTCTCCTCTTCCCTTTAAAAGGACGCCAGTGATTTGAGTTGGAGGGCCAACGTCGACTTGAAGCCATTGATGTCCTGTAGAGAAATAACAATAACAGCGAGCAATAATTTAAACTTTTTCGAAAGCTGTGTGTAACTGAACTGCCCACTAAATTACATGCATGTCGGTGAGAATCTTCGGGATAAAATCAACTCTTTCATCTAAATGCATGATGCATTGCAACCGACCAGTAGAGGATCTTGAAATTTACTAGACAAACTGCCTTTCTTCTGTCACTTTTGAGGCTACATCCACGGAAGATTCCCGAAAGGATAAAGAACTGTTCAGTGTTTTCCCGAATGAGCAGTGGTTGTCTAACCAAGCAAGAGAAAGACGAATCTACATTAAAAATCTTATCCAAAGCCCACATTTCACTAATCTCCAATAGTTGTTTTACAACAAATTTACTGAGGTTCTGATCGAAGTACCCCACTTCTTGCATTTCGGAGTGACATATCAGAAGCTCTTTTGGTCTTAGCCATTAAGGTCAGGGGCTGTATCCGAATGCATTATAATAGCAGTATATTTGGTCAACCGGAAGCAGAAAAGCAATGACAGAAGTGCGCAGAAATACAGACAAGCAAGACTACAAATAGAAGTCCTCACCGTAAGTTCACCGCTTGCCTGTATATTATCGTAGGCGAATATAACTCTTGGCATAAATATCCCTGGGTAGGTTTCGATTTCTATACTAGCATTTAATATCATTTCCCTTTTGTTAGAGGACTTAATGGATCGTAAACACTCACGCATCAAGTAGTAGCTTCCTCACCAGAGATCAACGGTAGCAGTAATAATAGCGCCCAGCTTAGCGCGATGCAATTCGAATGCGCAAACAGGGAAATTACGATTGCACCGTACTACCGAAATTCGCCCTAACAAATTTCCATAAGCATATTCCGTATTCTCGAGTTTGCGTGAGTTTCTTGCAATATGGTAAACCACCCCAATTGTCAGTCACATAACCGGTAGGGAAGTGAATGCTCTGGGTCGACATCTAGCTCCAGGAGGTAGGTCGCTTGGAAGTCAAACGCAGCGGATTTACTTACAGGTGTACAATATCCGGCAGGTGCAGGATAACAACCTTCGTGTGACCCTTTGGAAAACACAAAATCACAGCAAGTGGGTCAAATAGGCAGTATAACTTTGGAAAGCAGACTTCGAGCGTCAAGTATCGCCAGCGGGATATGGTTAATGAGGTGGTGTTACTCTCTATCAGTAGTTGTCTGACCTCAAACAGTTTGGTGGGATTCTCTCTCGGATGACAGGATTAGGGCAGTTACCCGTTACCAGATGGAGGTATCCTACAAGCAGAACAACGCCGCGGGCATTGTGTTTGCGAAGTCCCACTCCGACTTTTCCAAAAGCTGGTTATCAGATTGGCAGATTCTACTGACCATACATTTAATACTAGCGTCATTCGCTGCCATACTGACATAAAACGTATGAAAAACGAAACGCTACTAAACACACGTAAGCACTCAGACATTGAACAGATGCGAAGAGAAGTTGCAACATTTGCCAAATCAGCCTCAGTTTCACTTCACGTAAAAGGTGGTTATATGGCTGTGGTTCAAATGGAGATAATGGAAATAAGCAACTCGTCACAGTATTAGCAATCTTCTCTAGGATTAGTAGAGACTGGCTAAACGGTAGTCAATGACCTGTATAATGAAGGTTAACAGAAAGGCGAGAAACAAGTATGCTAACGTAAGTGGTTACGGCTTATATTAGGTGAGACAGTTTACATGAGCATAGTTCTACTTATGAAAACTAACAGCTAAACAGGAATGGATGAGCACAGCCAAGTATTTAATGACATACGCAAACTAAAACACACTATAGAATTGTATGGTCAGTTAACCAAAATGTGATGTCAAGTGAGTACAATTCGCACGACCCTATTCCAGTAAGGTTGGTGAATTTCAGCGTCTGGTAAATATCTGCCCAGTAACCAGCATTGTCGGAGTGCAATGTATGCAAAAACGCGTTCCACATTATCAAGATCGACATGTCAGTTTGTTACTCCTATAAAGATAACGATTATGTGTAAGATGAATATTTATGGATGTAGTGATCATTCTGATCATTCTAAGTCATCCGGAATATAGGCAAAGCGCTAAAAACAAATTACAAGCTATGAACTGTTTGTCGGTTTCGCCTACAGCCCGTGACTCTACTGTATTCTGAAGTTAGATACTTGAGTATTACAATGACGTGTGATTTCTTTCCGTCAATCGATTTTAGTATAATCCATACTGTTCGGCCTACACTCATCTATGTATAACAAATGCCTTATCTGACACTAAAATTCCTTATCTGTTTTTGGACCTAAGTGTGCCCGTAGGCGATAGCTATTCTTTTCAACACGGATGCGTTTGAAACTAATGAACTGTTTGTAACCAGATTGGCCCTGACGCAGTGTGATAGTTAACCTACATTTACGATCCTTTGAGTCGCCTTATGTTTCATTTATGCGCATTTCCAGAAACAGCCACAACAATCAGTGCATACCAACCACGGATAAGAGGGCGCGAAAGGAAATGCATCTGTGTTGTTCCATCGAAAGATAATCGGGCACATACAGTCATTAATTACCGTGTATTTGCTACATATTGCCTAGAAAGACTGGAACTGGGAGGTCACTCAGTTTTGCGAGAAATATCAATGCTGTGGAACGTGGCCATGTTCATGCCGTCTTGTGACCAAGGTTTCGAGCCAAAGGTTTTGGTAGGTAGTTCTAAACACTCCCCGACCATCTGAAACCGTTCCAGATCCCAAACAACCATAGCTGTCGCATCACACCTCCGGCTATTGTGCCATAGTTTTCTTAACTAAGTATTAAAGTACATTAGGTAATGTTATATTACATTAGTCGGTCACTTAGACTCACCGTAGTGCTTATCAACCGAAGAATCGAATGCAGGCCTGGCGTCCAACGGTAGCTGTGACTAATGTGGCATTGTTCTCCCTTCCATCATTGTATGGGAGCGCAAATTGATGCCGCGTGATAGACGCACGTATCAGCAGCGACCCACAACCAGCTGGTGACCTGTTCGCTTTGTCACCGCAATAAACAAATGTCAAGCTATTTCATAAAGTCCCTTGTCGTCGAATAACACTAAGCGCACCTCGACATATGGATGGACTGAGCAAGTTGAGAAGGTTTATCACATCTGTTGCCCAAAAGAGATGACTCTTTAGAGGCTGAACCAACGGATGCACCCATCACTTCTACGTTTTAAGTAACTAACTTATTTATTGATTTTTAAAGGCAAGAATGACTTACGTATCTAGCTTTCCTCCGTTGCAAGTGCAACGAGCAGTGCGTCTAATAAGCTGCGACTGGCGTGTATTATGACAGTTTGACGGCCTTACCTAGCTCGTCAAACAGTGTTATCGTACCTACACGTGGTTGTACATTTTCTCCAAGTAAACATGGTAACACTTAGCAATGCAATAAAGAAAATATGGTTGCGTGTTAAATTTTATTTGTGTAGCTTGTCTTGTTATCGAATCACCCGAATCATGCAACCCCGGCAGTACGAAGGTTGTATCGTATGCTTTTCCGAAACAGCCTGCGTTCTGATTGTGCACATCCCCAGTCCAGCTAGCAGCAAGAAGTAATAGCAATTTTGTTGTATGCCATTTAGCCGCAGCTACTACAGACCTTGTCAAATCAGCTTCAACATCTACCTGGTTGGAAGGCTTAAAGTAGACAACGCTATGCGCTATTACCGTGCAGTGGAACAGAGAATAATTCCCCACTCTGACAAACTTAGGGATCTAGTGACTGCTTGTTATACGATGTACCCTTGGTGTTCTTGTTGCATAGCTGGTTTTCGGGAGTGACTGCCGCGTGTTTTTGCTGAGTCATCCGTACGGGGAATCCTCTGGACAACAGCTGGACCAAGTGGCTGAATCCCTTACCAAAAGTAGGCTTTGTCCCGGCTATGTGAAATGCGTAATACTTGCTTGTGCATTATTGGGACATGTGTCATCTGGGAACGTTTACGTCATGCAATGGGACTGGTATGCAAGCTGTTTGGCATGTTGTTGGACGGTGTGTTTAGACCAATCCATGCCGTTGATTGCATGAGTACAGGGAAGTGTTTAGCAATCCAGTCTGCAGCATGGGGTTCTTCTCGTGCAATAAGACACCATGTAGGTTTTCTCCTGCACGTCTATGCAGCTGTTTGTACGTTTCGGTGTACCCGCACTGCTGGAGCTTGCGTGTTAACAGGGCAACAAATGATTCCCGTGGAGTGACCAAAGATGACATGGAGATTTGTCGCTTGCAATACGGTCTAGTGGAGGATAAATAATTGCATTGGTTAGTTGATCGCAGTGCGTTGACTTCAACTGTCGCAATGCTTGAGGTTGAGACGATCAGTTTATCAAACAACGAAACATGTTATTGAGGACACAAAGTATAGATCTGGAATCAGGTCGTGAGTGGTTTTTCCGGCAGTGACTTCTATGAGGAACAACCAGAGGTGATAGTTTGCCTCGTTAATTACCGAGACTGAAGTTAGAACATTTAAGATAGAAAACGGATTGCTTTAAATGGCATATTGAGACATTTTGTGTCTAAATGGCAATGTTTCGGGCTATATTTTACACTCCGTGGTAAGCCAGCCAGTGAGTTTAACAATTCAATTTTGGGAATTGTTCATCGTGAGCTTGCGAGGTAGAAAATGCCACCGCAACTGTGCAGCCCACTGAGTGCCAACAAGACAAGGTCGTACATGGTATCGGAGGACCATGACCTCAGTAGTCAGTAAAAGAAAAGAATAAACGACCGCGAATTACGCGATAGATCGTAAACCAAGTTTTCCTATACCACGTGTGAAAATTCGAGTCTCCGACAAGATGAAGTTCAACAAACGTCAATTAGCAATCGCTAGAGTCAGTTATTAGGATATTAAGTTTCCTCTAAGTTGGACATTGTTGTTGCGAACGTTTCGTAATTAGTCAAGATATCATCCTCAGTGTAGCTAATTTGCCAGCGAAAGGTTAGCTTCAGACAAATCAGGACTAAACGTTTGTGGACCATTCAAGAAAGTCAACATAACATTCATAAGAAACCCTAGCATAAAGGCAGACCAACACGAGAATCTGCAGTCGATCACCTAGATGACGTGTTTGTAGTGGACTTTTCCGTCTAAAATTCAGCAGGTGCTTTCGCATAACTGCAAGTCATGCTGAGCTCGGTCGTAAGTGGCCTGATTTCTACCGAATATTTACACGGTGATCGGCTGAAAATAAAACAGCCAAGCATTGCACAATTTACGGACAGCTGGTGGCTCCATTGCTGCTGACGCCGAATGTAGGTCTGATACGTTCTCAGGGATTCGGAGCAACTCTGTGAAAAAGTATCCAGTTGAATTCAGATGCAAAAAACAGGTCAAGATATTTTACCGATCAGACTACACAACATATCCGCACCTAAGCCCTGATCGCTGTAGCGCAGCATTTTGTGGCTGAGAAAACGTAACACATGGGTCCGTTGAAACTGCGTATTTCGTGCATAGTGTGGGAACATCCGAAATGCAAATACAAATGAAGCAATTAAATTGAGGGAAGTATAGTTTAATCTTTCTTGTATAAGCTTTAGGGGCGCAGTATATTACACTTTGACAAATTACTGTTCAACAAAGCACACATTAGAGAAGAGTAGTAGGGGGAGTTTTATGGTATAGGTAGAAAAGCGACACCTCTGACTCACTCAGACCGCCATCACACGCCTTAATACTCTTTTGTAATCAGTACGCAGACGAAGCTGCTTATAATGCCACTAGTTAGTTGACTGCTTAAGCTTGCTAAGTTCGTCGCTTGGTGTGGAGGCTACCCTGTCCTCTGCACCGCAGTAATGTGCAAGTCAGCGGATAGTGAGCGGCGCTGTATAACATCTAGTAACTTATTTACGATGCTCGTTGCCGCCCCCCGTAGCTCAGTGGTCTCAACTACGTACTGGCAACAGTCGAATGGCGGGTTCAGGCCCTACCAGGGTACGATGAGATGTGCACTGCTGACAATTCCGGAAAGGATGAAACACGCGTACAGTGCTCTTCGCAGCGTGTGATGACTATCTGCGTGAGTCTAGATGTGACGAATTTCTACCTAAAGCACACATTATCAAAATACGTGGTTACTCTCTGTGGTCAACAACGAGTGGCATAGCAAAGGTGAAAACGCCAGATATTTTGGTTTTATCTGATAGTCTGGTTTGGAATTGTAAAAGGAAATCAAAAAGGTGTCTGTCTGCCTAGTGTGTAATAGCTTTTATTAAAGCATTACTTAACCTAAAGTTTAACCAAACTGACATAGCTGTCACCTATAGCGTTTTATCTAAGTAATTACCACTTTTCAACTCTGGCCTTTCTGATGCTTGTGTGGATCATATGAGGTGCAATGAGGCAAGTGTGTTGTCCGGTAAGCACCTAGAAAAGAGATGTAGCGACAGTACTCCAAACGACTAGATATGTGCTTTAACGGTTTGGGGCAGCAGATTTTCAAGTTGTTTTAATGACTGACATTCGACAGATTGCAGCAAAGGTGAATGGTTTCGACCAAATTCAGGTACACATAAGGCAAACGCAGAATCGTCCGTTGAAACTCCAAGTTCTTTCTGCAAGATAGCTAACTGGCCTAACTCGTCGGAAGCTGTCTTCCAGAAGCCGTGAAGGCGCTAAGACGATGAGATTTTGAGTGTATAAATCACCGGAAATAAACTACATATTTAACGTAAGAACGCATGTAGGCATCTGGCGGTGGTGAAAAAGTTAATGAATCTGACGTTGCGGATGCTGTTCACTACGTTTGCATTCTTCTGACTCTTTTAAGCAGCTGCGACTGGGCTAACTTATTATATCTAGATACCTTTTGTGGGGACACACTTGTAAATGCCGATTTCGCATGTCATAAGTGTCCACCTTTGTTGCAGTGAATGCCTCACCATACCCCTGCTCCTTCATAAGCGTCATGGAGAGTTGAACTTGCTGGGGTTCATTAGGTCTTTCGAGTCTTCACTTCACAGTCAGATTTGCTTTATTGATTGAACGCTGCGAGATGAGTGCGCTTGATAGAGCGTTAACAACTAGCAAGAAAAGAGATGGCCTCACTAGTGCTCCTTATGGTACACCGCATTCAGCATGCGTAGTTTGGGATGGATCTACGAAGTGTGAATTCCAGGGAACTGCGATAGAGAAATCGTACAACCTACATTGAGAAGCCACAAATACAGACAGCAGTCATGAGTGGTATGGTATCCCATGATGTAACCGGTCGAATAGTTAATAGACTTCAAGTTAAATCAAACCAATTCTTGCACCATCATCCACGGCTTCAGCACACTTTGCTCTTGAAAATGACGAATCGCGATCACATGGTAGAGAGTGGCGGAAGTAATGTTCCGGTACGATGTAGGCAGATTCTTCCAGGACAGTTAGTAAATCGGAAATGGTGACGTTCATAACCTGTGGGTGCTTTGGAGATACGGTAACTGTGACCTACTTAGTATGCTGGAACCGGCTATCTGCCTAAGGATTCGCTTTTATTATCTGAGGTTTCCAAATGATGGGGAGATGTTTCTGATCACTGCCATCATGGAATAACCCAGCGGAAATTACAACCAAGACCTCAGCTACGGTGACAAACGGCCACATGAGGATAACATCTGTACCGTGAGAAATGTGTATACATCGACTGTAGCCTTCTCAGCATAGTCTTGCCTTGAAGAAAAGAGAAGACATAGAGGCGGCACAGTAAATGATGACCAAGTTACATGTCTACGGGATAAGTCGAAAAGTTGCACCTTGCTATCGATGCACCCATTCATTGTCACTGAAGTACTTCAATCCCCTATGGCAAACAGTAGTGTAAGCACAAGTAATGAATGCATTTATTCACACCGCCAGTACACGCACTCGTCATGAAGAGTGTGACAGGTCCGCAACACTTCGTATAACGCACCATCAGAAAGACTTAATTGATTCTTCCGTTATCGGACGAATGGCGCTGCTAAGTTACATCGACCAGGAACAACAGCCACAGACGAACACTGAAACATCATATCGTTTGTTTCTTTTTCTCTCGTCTCTATCTCTGCCGCATCGAAAATGACACCTTTCATCTCGTTGTTATTTTTCGCTGTCTACCAGACAGCGATATCCACATCGTCATATCAACCTTTAATAGCTGGTTGTGATAACGATATCTAACTACCTATTGAGTATTTGTTTTACTTCTATTTATATAGCTTTAGTACGACCTAACTTCTGCATGGAGGACAGAATAACACGGAATTCATGACCGGACGCACATAACAAAGGGTACGTGATAGCCGTAATCTGGCCTAGCGCAGTAGGAATCGAGCCAAATATTGAACAACTGGAAAGGATGCCACTTTTGTCAGATTTTACAATGTTAATACCTTGTCTACTTATTTTCTTATCAACCTCATAGCATTTCTGTTTGCTAGGCCTCGTTATTGAAGCACGCTTCTTGGTTGTTAGCATGTTTCAATCCTAATCGTGCCAGTGCGAGGATAGACTTTACATGGAAGTAGCTAGTCTTTTTGAGGCGGAGAAAACGTGTCCGTTTCCAAGTTCCAGTCTTTTAATAACAGTGTCACATTGAAGCAAACTAAATAACAATCTAACCGTTATAAGAATTATGATTCCTCTCTTCATTTCAGCAACTTTATTCTCTCGGTTACCTGGTCAGTTGGCTGAGGTCCGATGTATTAATCCAGCGATATTCCCCAGCCTTACATTTGATGTAGTCAACTACATATTTTCTTCTCTGAGTCCAACTTATCCCGCATGTACTTACTTTATCAGGGATTAGTTCTAATCGGTATGTTATGTCGACCTTTTTGGACGCTGGTTAATGACCTCTGCTACTCATTTACCTCGCTGTTCTTTAACTTGCTGATGCGCATTATCGATCCACTTAGTGCGCTTAGTGCTGTCCTTGTGGCGAACAGATTTGACCTTGATCCCGTGGGTGCACCTTGAGTACTCCTGTTCCAAATTGTACTTCCTCATTACTGTACAATATACCCTGTTACATATCTACTGTAATAACCCCCTATATTGTCTTCATTATGGGATTAGTCAATACTAGTCCTGGAAGGGGACGCATAATCAAGCGCAGACACCAGAAGGCAAGAAGTTTGGGCTCCGCTGAACGTATTTTTTATACACTACAAGTAGACATGGACTGCTGGAGTGAACAAGAACGAGCTTCAATGCAGTAACTCAACGGGCAGATGAGTCTGAGGTGACAAGGACAGAGAATGAGAAGAGTAAAAAAACAATATTGCCCAATCGAACAGGGGAAAAACGTACGCAGAGTTATCTTTTAGGGCGGTACACTTATTTTGCCATCTAACCATCGCAATAGCAGGTACGCACAAAAGACGGCGATCATCAGCGCGTTACCGTCTACATGTAGTAGTTGGAACCGTTGCTGTTTCGTACACTGCATGTTCAGATACTCAGCGAACAGCGAGCTGTTTGCATGAGGATGTATGGGCGTATAGAAGAGCAGGTTGGAACACGTGGCAGTGGGCAACAAATAAGCAAGGTCAGAGGTGAATTTTTCTTGGCTTGGTAATAGTGTTCTGATTTTGAAACTGTAAAGTAATAGTGAGTGTTTCCGTATCTTAAAAGGACGGGTTATTTTCATGTTACTCTACTTTTCCTCGCCTCAGTACTACTAAGAGGCAAACACGCAAAAGAATGCGGAGAATATGGTGTAGAATTGCCAGAAGTAGGTTTATCAGTAATTGTGGTTAAATAACTGTGCGGTAGCAACTTTCAACTGAATAAATTCCGAAACGCTGTGATCGACTAACATTATTGGACGAGTCGCTTAACTTGTAAATCTTTATGCATCGTCCACTGACAACCGGGGTTCAAAATCGGAGCAACAACTCAAAGATTTGTTGGGAAAATATGGGGAAACCAGGTTGTTACGTTAATATGTTGGTTGAACCTTTTGTCATCTACGCGGCGCGGTGCGGCAAATGATACAGTCAGGAGCTAAACGCTTTTGTATCTATGTAAGTCTCGTCAAAGTGGCAATGGTTTCGAATCAACTTTAGCAAGTCGACGTCCGTTTAATGTGTCTGTGTCCAAATTCTTCGTTTAAAAGCTACTTGTCGTAAGTAAATGAAATGTGCTCTAAAAAATAAATTCGAGTTTATCATATTTACCAAATCGTCTTCTTTTTGTGTGTGATTCTCCATATGCACATTTCGCCTTACCGGTACAAATTAGTGAGGATTATTTAAACAAAACCACCCGTTAACATATGACATGAATTCATCGAGGGATACAACGGAAAACAGTGAGATACAGTGTATCATAATAGGACCGACCATTTTTACTGTGCCCTGAAAATGAATGTGCACTTTCACTAATCGATCTAGTGTGGTGGCTGTTTTTATCAGGCTTTCCCCGGGAACAGAGGCTTTCCTGGCCTTTCCGTTATAAAAGTCAAATAGATGCTGATTGTTCAACAAATTTGTCCAAAAAGTATTACTACTAAAAGCTTCGACTTTCCTGTGGTCTCTAAATGCCGCTGTGGGAGAAGATCTCGTGAGCAGTGCCGTATGAGTGTCAACCACAGCAATACTCTGGGGTGAAGCTTGTCGCTTTCGACTGCTTCGTACATGATATGTTAACGGTAGCTCACTAGTTCGTAGACAACGCATGTCTTCCATCATAGTGAAAGCTGCTTCAATGCAAACGGGAAGACAGGTGTGGAAAGCGAAAATACGATTCCTAAATAACAACCAATGTGTAACTGTTACTTCGGAACTTGATCGCTCCTAGTCAACTCAGCAACTGAGTTAACATGTCCTGAGCTAAGTACTGCTAGCTGCGCTCTAGGAACGGTGGGAATAAAGTAGTTAAACACCATGTTATGCAGTGTTGAATAGAACACCTACAACATCGAAAAATCACGCAGATGTAATGCAAGAAACTGAAGCACTTATTCTCTCCACCAGCTACACAAGAGTAAACTCTACAGTTAGCTAAATCGATGGTGCAGTTGCGACCTCAGAATATATGCGGTATAAGACAAGTCCCCGAATTTGAGTTAAAATCAAAGGTGCGAAAAATACTTGTTGAAAACCAAGGACTTTAGCAAGCGTAAAGATGGATGTTTAACAGGTGAAAGCAGACATCTCAGGACATTCAAAATGGTAGCGTTTAGCTGTTCGGACAAATGGCATCATCGCAAGGATTAATCTCAGGGACATCTGTTATATAAAGTTTTTGAGGTTTCAGTCACGTCATTCAGACGCATGTTTGGCGGCATATGGTTTCGCATTTGCCTGTCACTATGGCTAGTCACAAGACGCCTGCGTCTACATAGAGACCGTAAGTGGCTTGAGCTGCACCACCAACAGCTTCAAGCACACCCCATATCCAGTGTAAACTAGAAGGAATAAGACAGGGAAGCACATGGATAGGAACCAAATCTCATCAACGGAGCCGGTCCACACTCCTTCACAGACAAACACAAGCACGCTGTATTTGGGGAATCAAGCGCACACAAGGCGGTGGCTGGACCGTGGTCCGGTCCACACTGAGTGCGTGGAACCACTCTTCGAGCCTAATACGGCCACAAGGACCGTGCATCCCGTCCCCTCCAGCAACGACCAACTGTCTCCTTGAGCCAGTATGGACGATGTAGTGGGTGATGGACAGGTAGGCACCTTGTCAACATGCACATCAAGCGCAGCCACACCGGGGATATCAAACAACAGCCATTCAATTGAAATGACAATAGCAAATAAACTATATATTTTAAAGCATACGGATCTGCCGACATAACTGTTAAATTAGCATATGAAGTAAGCTGGTTAGCAACGAATCCGCGATAGGTGCAAAACGCCCAGAAGTTACTCAAAAAAATGATACCAAGCCAATAAACATAGCGAAGATAACGACGATTAGGTTAAGCAAAGTGACCAGTTAATAGATTATTCCAGTAGACTGAACAAAGCAAATAAAGTAGAATGAAATTTATCCAGCTTAAAATCACCTAGTTTAAGTGTAACTTGATTTAGCCCAACTGCGGTGAAGTGGCGTCATGAATGCAACATCAGACTCAGCATGGGTCACAATTCAGGCGCATACTCTAGTAAGTACATACAATATGCGCTGATATCTTGTGTCCGGTCAGATTGTATCCAAATCTTCAATTGCCGTCCACGAGCACTCCCGCTGGAGCAGCATCCATGACTAAAGTTACATGTAACCGTTACAATTTAATCGATAAAAATATGAAAGCAGGATACAGGCTGATGTAATTTGTTACTAAATTATTGTGCCGTCGAGACATGGAAGCTGGGCACATGCGTGAAAAGGCAGTCTGCAACAGCTGTAGTCGGTTGCTTGTGTCTGTTTGGACGCTTAGCTCTGGTATTCTAGGCAAGTAACGAAACTGTACATAAAAGTCGGTGGCGAAAGCTCACGTTGATAGCCCACATAAAGGACGGATCACCACGCGCTTCAACGTACAAAGTTTCAAGTACGGCGATTTGGTGATAATGAAAACCTAACTTGTAGTTATGGTATAAAGCTGACCGACGTGTTTGTAAGGTCATACGCGTTCTCTACTCCAGTACTATGACCTAGATAAGGATTCACCCAGTGTGCTTCACAACACGCACATTGCTCAGACGCTTTTCGGTCATAACTTTTGTCGCTGAACAAATGGGATAATGTTGCGTTACAGGAATAAAAGCAATTGCTCAACGAGTCCCATAGGGTGGCCAGAATGAGAATCACAGAATGGGGAAAAGAAAACTTAGTGATAAAATGGAAGGCATTTTGCTGGACTCACCAGAATACTCACACATAGGCATACTTAAAAGAGCCTGTCTAGGTTGTGTAGGTTTATAATAGTTGTGCAATTTTCATCACATAACCTCGTCGGGTGATGTAGGCAGGCTATAGTTCGTAATATTGCAAGACTAAGGCTACAACAAGGCATTTCTTAAACAGAGTTAATGTGGGAGGACGTTTCATGGCAGGCAGACACGAACAGAGGAAACGTTTCGCCGACTTTCTAGCCGACTGCACTCCCTGCTCAAACTTAACTGGTAGCCCCTCAAATTCGTGTTATAACTGAGTTGCAATAAGTGGCAGCACACGTGGTTGGGTTTCCTCAGATTATGGTATGGTATTATTAGATCATCACGTAGGGACCGATACTGACCGCTGTACAATCTTATAGACTTCAAACTAAGTTAACATGGAAGGTGGAACAACCTTTTGAGGTCCTTAAATCTCTTCGCAGTTGAGTCGTGATCGCTGCGTGGTTTGACTTGAGCCAGGAAGGCCATGACTGTGTTGCAAACTCCACATAAAACCGCGTATGTGTTGAGAAACTGTGGGCATATAGATGGATCAAATAAGTCGAATGCCCTCCGCAGGATACCACCATGTTGCTTCCCGGTCTTTAACACATTGTCTGCTTGTACTAAGCAGTCCAGATCAGTCTGATTTAATACTTCAAGGTCGTGCTCCTAGCTAACTACGTGCTGGACATGTTCTCCAACCCTGTATTTGGTACTCGACAGATAACGAATGTGGACAACCTTAGTTCCGGACAAAGTAAACTGGAGCACACTGGGAAATAACTGTTATTACACACTGACCAGGTCTCGTTGAAGTGCATCGTGGTATCTTTGGTCGATGATCTCAAGCCACATTTTGACGTCATCCGGGAAAAACAAGTATTCCGATGCAGTCAGACGCGTATGCTCTTTGCTAAACAACAGAAATAGAGGTGGCCCAGAATTGATCCTTGTGGAACGCCACACGTCACATGAATCGGATCGGAGACCGCACTTCGAACTCTAACCCGCATTTGCCGATGGTGCAGGAAAATCCCGATCCACTCAAAGACAGGATCCGCAACTGCGTAACTTTCGAGTCTGTGAAGCAGAATGCGGTGGGAGTCCCTGTCCCTTTGCCAACTGAATACAATCAGCAGATTTGGTGTGCATGAACGCTGTTGGCGGAAACCGTGGTTCTCCGATACCATGCAGTTACGTTCTGGTTGGTCGACTAATGATCTAACGATGATCGCTTACATGCATTACCTTCAAGAGCACAGGCAAGGAGTCAACGTGTAATTGTTGGCAAGTTCCCCGAGGCTACCATTTCTCAAACACCGTATACTTAAGCCACGTTTCCAGTGGTAGACACCATTTGTTTGTCCCAACAAGTTTGAAAGAAATGAGATAAACGCTCGGCCAGCGTTGTTGCTGTTGAAGTCACAGGAGCGTTCACACGCATAATATCTGCGTAGCGTTTAATCACAGTACTTGGGTTTAGTGAACAACCATAACTTAATTCCGTCAAACTACCCTCTTTATTTTGTAACATCACATGCGATGAAGAACGACCTAATCTATCGAAATGATTTCCCTGATTTTCTTCAGCCTTGGTAATAATATTTCAGATCAACATTGATGGAAAAGAACAAGGTGCTGAGATTGTTAAGCAACGCCCCGTGAGCCACTACTGCTTTGGATATCCAGAATATACAATTACTCCTTTCATGATGAAAAAGCACGCTGTGGTACTCAGTGGAATTGTACTTTCTGTCCGACAGGTATGGGTGACGAATGCGGCGAACGTGAAACAGAATGTCTGACATTCAGTGTTTCACAATTCAGACGTCATAAAAACAAGTACTCTGTTTATGACTAGCGAAGTAGGCTATTCCTGCATCGCGCGAAGTACACAAAAATGCACTCAATTTGCTGTTTGCTTTTCCCCTTACACTGACCTCACTGAAAGTGGCAAGTTCCTATTTATTTATTCCCCTGGCCAGGCATGTTTTTCATAGTTCATTATAGATTAAGTAAAGTGTAGTAACATATTTCTCGCCACACAATGGTGCTGTAACACAAAAGAGCGTGACCAGATAACATGGGAATTACGTTTACCATGAATTCTAGTTCATAATAAAAATATGAACATGTTGAACTCCCTGTTTATGGAAAGTGGATTCAGGACCTAAATGCAAGAAATAAGTTCACTCCAAATTGGAGGGTCAATTTTGAACTATATGTTATGTGATTGGATTGCGACGCGCATTCCCATCACACAACGTGTAGTCCAAAATTGACTCTCCAATTAGTCATTTACCGTTGTGCCAAGCGTTGTCCGCTGTGACCCGGTAGCCAAAGGTGTAGAGCTTTCGGATACTATTCCGATGCTCGTGGGTTCAAAGGCTGCTATCCCTTAAGTGGTAGCGCATTGTTTTCGTTTAGACAACCCCCAATTTCTGTCAACTTCCCCCTTGTTAGCGCCAAAGCTACAGAAGGTACAACAGACCCACCAAAAATAATTAGTTCTTCCCACCGGATATCGTTGGAACTTAGCAATTGATTCTTAACGTTCTAGGTGGCGAAACCAATTTTAAACGCGCCGACAGGATAGATTGTCTGACAGAAGTAGAGGCCCATATAACCGGACATCTTGAAACGCTTCTCCTACACCGTGTGATTGATAAAACCACCTGCAAGCACCTGAAGCCGAGCGGTTCCTCGACACCACAGCTGTACGGATTACCAAAAACGCACAAGCAGGGCATGCCACTAAGACCCATTTTGTGGATGGTAAATTCCCCGTGGCACAAATTGGCTCGCTGGTTACTTCGGATCCTTGCGCCACTGAGGCAGTACTACAATTTGCACAGCATTAAGGACTCTTTTGAAATAATCGAAGATCTAGACCAAATCAACCTAGCCGACAAGCTTATGTGCTCCGTGGACGTCCAGTCGTTATTTACTCATGTCCCCTTGCTTGAGACAATTGATTACACCTGCCACCTGATAGAAGAGGAGAATTTTCGTCTACCAATATCGGCAGACCTCCTGAGACAGTCCCTGTTACTTTGCATGGAGAATGTAGCTTTCCGATTCCAGCACACCACATATCGCCAAATTGACGGAGTGGCTATGGATAGTCCGTTGGGCCCGGTACTGGCTGATTTTTTCATGCTGATGCTTGAGAGGAAACTAAGTGGACAGATTTCTCAGCTGCCGTATTAAAACGATATGCAGATGATATCCTTGTTCTTGGTTCCACGAAGATGCGAATCGAACAACTAGTAGACCAACTTACTAATGTTCACGCCAACCTGAAAGTGACTTTTGAATTCGAATCGAATGGGCGTCTCCCGTATCTAGACGTTCTCATAAGTCGCAGGGGTAATGGGCTGATTAAGCGATCAGTATACCGGAAACCAACGTGGTCCGGCCAATACCTACACTTCACTAGCTTCTCACTGATGGCACACAAGCGCGCGCTGGTAAAAACATCATTCACTCGGGCCAGACGTATCTGCTCCAACGACTGCCTGCTTGATGAGTTTGAGGTGATCATTAAAACACTTATGGAGAATGGCTATCCAAAGCGATTCATAGACGAACATAGCCAATTTAGACCGTCCAAGGAGATGGTGTTGACAGCCCCTAAGAAGAAGGTGTACATTGAGCTACCATTCATGGGTGACATCACAGCAAGAAGGATAACCAAACGCATTGTCTCGGCCATTAAGCGTATATACTGTGCTGCGGAGGCGGTAATTATCAACCGAACCCGGAAGTTACCGTTACCTTCAGTAAAGGAAGATGAACCCGTCGGCGACAAATCACATTGTGTCTACCAATTCGTGTGTGACTGCGGTATCAGTTACATCGGCAGGACCGAACGGGTTTTAAATTCCAGAGTGAAGGAACACTTACCAAACTGGGTTCTGCGCGAATTTACTCAATCCACCTCCGATGATACGTGCTCGCGTAAGTCGCCAGCGTCCTGCATAGGCAGGCACATCTTGGCGACTCGACACCGGGTTAATCCCTTATCGGCTTTCCGGATCTTGTTACGTCATGCTAGTGCACGCCTTTTAAGATTTGCCGGGGCCGTCGCGATAAGCCGAATTAGATCAGTTTTGTGTGTCCAAAAGCAATTAGCTGTCAACCTGCGGTTGCCGTGGTCCTAATCCCAACAACGATGACCACAACCATAAATTTGATTGGCTTGACCGTGTCCTGCAAGACATATAAAAAGATTTCCCTGTTATTGTATTGGTACTGATGAGATAATACGAAATGCCAGTATCTGCCAATATTCGTCTTCTCATTTCGTTGTTCAAATTTTTAATTAGCTTGATGCGAAAAACTACGACGTCAATGACAGTCAGCTGTCAGAGCAGTACGGAAGGGTTTGGTACATTGGACAATCGTGCACTTGTAGGAGTGACGGCGTTTATAAGTAAGAACCACGGTATTCCAGTTTTTATATGTTGAACTGTACTAGGAAGTGTGAGTTCGATGAATAAACCACTAGCAGATTTAACTCCAGAACGGCACTTTACGATCCTTAGGATTAAGGGCACACATGTTCTTTATGTTTACGAACGAACGGACGGAACTACCCGCACACCGAAGCAGGCGGTGAATGCACTGCGCCTAAAATCTGCTTCAACCTGTCAGTACGACCACTGGCCACCTAGTCCTATGACACTGGTTGTTTTACTCCCAAAACTCACTCACATACCCTTCACGACAGAAGCTGTACTAAAACCGTTGTTGCGTATGCGCAAGCACAGATCTCCTAGAGTTAATAAAATACACACACTAAATCGCTGCCGACGGTAGAAGAGAGTTTAGCTGAAACATTGGCTCGATTCTTCCAACACTGATTCGAGGAAATTTACTTTCCCGACATGTGGAATCACGGTATGATTACTGCTCTTCACAAAGGAGGCAGTCGTTTCAATCCAGCCAACTACCACCCAATAATCTTACTACCGGCTCTTTCAGATGTCATGGAAGCTATTAGTTCTGATGCGCTAACGGCCTACCTAGAAGAATTTTAATTACCTCGCACAGGAACAGCATGCTTTCCAACGAATTAGATCGTGCATTACAAAGCTACTAATGACACGATCCAGCGTGCATTAGGACAATTCGAATCTACGATTTTTCCACAACTTCTCGGCTCATACATATGACCACATGTGGAATACGCACACAGGTCTGGCTGCCATGGCTAAAGAGAGATATCGCCGCCTTGGAAATACCCCAAAGCCAAACAACCAAAGATGCCAAGAGTCTGTATGATTTGCCGTATGAACAAAGGCTACAAGTGTTAGGTGTCTTCAGCGGACACTATCGGGGATTGTGCAGGTACCACTTTTTGACTTACCCGATTTTGAGAGATCCCGACCACATGTGCCGCTACTTGTTAGAACTCAGTCACTAGCAATTTGAGGGGCCACCAGCTCAAGCTGACAAAACAACACAACCGTTTGGAATGCCATCGGAATTTCTTTTCCGTACACATTTGCCAAACGGGGAATGCCCCACCAGAATCTGTCCTAAGTGCTAACACGCTGGCAGAGTGCAAAGTTCGAGTTTACCGTACAGTTATTTCGCTGCACCACCTTACATGACCCATTACCCATGGCTAAAGACAAGTGTATGTAAGAGATTTCACTGGCGATCAAACTCCAGATTTTGACCCACTGTTTCACCTGTATTTGTAGACCAGGAGGAGACACGATTTTTGCCAACATTCATTTGCCGTCATTTGTTATGTATTTAATTTGGTTTTACAGCATACATTACGTACACATCAATGAGTCCACCGCTGTAAACACAAGTTTTCTAACACAATTTTCCCTTTTTGTACTTTCACCATGACCACCCTATTGGACCTGTATACATTGGCTTTTGTACCAGTATAAAAGCGTAGTTCCATGATTCTATTGAACTCTCACGCGCTGTTGCCTCAGCATTTCCACACAGTACTGGTAATAGTGACCACCGGTTTTCAAGCAATCTATCGGACGAACACGAGATGATCTATGACGGCACTGATGCGATCCTAGTGTGGTCATTATTATGTAATCGGACTTCCAGCATGGAAAATGTGGGCCTGTTCAAATATACTGCTAACAGGCGCCCGAAAATCAAAGTGGCAAAGCGCACTGTCTGTAGATTTGGTTGCTGCAACGTAATCCTATCGTGTTCAAATAGGGCATACTCAGTTCCTTTCAACAGTCTGACCCAGCTGTTCGAGGGATTAATTAAACTGCTCTCATGCGGTGAACGCTCAAAAGTTTCACACTTTCAGTTTTCCGTTGATGCACCGTCCGTCCTAAAATCATACTTGTCGTCCAAGCCGAATAATCATGTTAGTACATCTGTTTCCCTGATCTAGAGACATCTTGACGTCGGGCAACAAAGATGAAAACAATTGTGCCACGTTCCACATCGATAAAGACAGAAGTTACTCAGCGTATCAAGAACGCTTCTAACAGCTGTTTGATGTCATCACAAATCTGTACTAGGTGGTAAGAAAACCCCCCTAAATTTGGAGCGATCGACCGAGACTCTGTCACAGGCCATCCAATGAAGTGACCATTTGAAGAAGAGACAGACGCACAGCCATACAATATGTCGTGTGAAACGCTTTTCCACTCGAATCTACCAAGACCGGTTTATCTTGCAAGACTCAGCTGTTTCTATTCTCACGTTTCAAAATGGCACCGAGGCATAAAATCTAGCCAAATGTATTGTTTCACCTAAAAATTGGCGATTCTGAAATGTCTTTATCGGGTATTCACAACTAAAACAACACATAAGATGCAGTTTGAGTACAAGAGGATGCTTTTCTCTTAACTGGTGTAACATAAGGTGACTGTCCATACCGTTTCATCTACCGCTGGACGTAACGGACGACCGCTGGACGTAATGGACCACCATTCTTGTGTTGTGTGACAGGGTTTGAGTGTCCCAGCTTACTTCGAATTCTTCCTTAGCGGAAATTTTGCTACACTGATATAATACTTGTGGGACCTATTCTGTGGCACTGTTCCATCCAGGCAGCAAAATTAATTTTTTGATTCCTTACTTCACATCTTCAAGCGCAGATGACGTCACTACGGACTGTCTTGTTCTTCTACCGACAATCAACCCAGGTCTCCTGACACTTCGACCCAATTTGCCGTTCTTGGCTTGTTGCTGACTCCACACCTACTCTGCTATTTGCTTCAAATCTGCTTTGAGGTAGGTTTGTTCCGGTATTTTTTATTGCTTTTATTTGTACATAGTCACAAGTAAATTTTTACCTCGATAGTCGCTGTAATCCTTGATTCATTTGCGCTGATCATGACCTCTCAGGTAGATTACAAGTGTGGTCAATATACGTGTAACACTGTAGGAACTGAAGGAATTCATTGCGACAGGTGCATACTCCGGTACCATAATATCTGTTCTAGGTTAGATCAGGATTCCATTGATCTTCACGCTCACTATTCCAAATTGAAGCCGGTGAGTTTTATTATGTTTGCCTAGCTCCCGTATAATATGTGACCGACAGGTTGACTAACGTGCTGGTTATGAGGGGAGTATTTGCAAAGCCTCAGTGCAGCAGAACGGTTAATACAAGAGCAGAGATCCCTTATCGACAGGTTGAGAGTACATTTAGAGGAATGCAATTAGCTGGAATAATTTGTGCATGGTGCTGAAATTGCAATGGCCGCCGGATGAATGTGCTTACTCACAATCATGAAAAGCCGGTAGTAAGAGAGGCTAGAGTTAGAGATGATTTGGATAAAAGGCGGTTGCAAGGTATTCTCCGAAGTGCTGACATACCATTACACAAATTCACAGGGTCGGTCGTTGGAGGGATGTAGAAGCACTGAGTTATAAAGGGCATGCAAGGCGTATTTTGGTGGAATTCAAGAATCCGCTTTACCGGGCTTTGCTGCTTAGCCGAGTTGGTGTAATAACAAATCATACTAAAGGTCAAGATCACGTAACACCAGACACAGCAATTTCAAGGGAAAAAGTTGCTCAAACAACTCTAAGGAATAATACCATCAATGAGTATACACCGTTAACTAACGTGGCTCCTACTCAGAAACACTGATAAAAAACAGTGGATGGCTCTTTTGTTCAGGAGAACCGTGTAGGCGAAACTGGGAGGTTACGAAGGAGCAACAGACTAGCTGGTGATCACACTCCTATAGCAACTCCATTTGCGAAAAGGATCGAAACCCTTTTCTTGTTGAAATAATTGAAGATCGTACTCCTGCTGAACGTGTGGAGGAGTCAGAAAGTGCAAATGTATTATCGGCAGTAGAAAATAGACCTTATAAAGTAGGCCTGAACACCGTGACTGGATGCAGGCGATCGAAATAATGTGATGCTGTCGATCCTGATTCTGATGCAATAGAACTGGCCTCTTCGACTGTGGACAGCTCTTCAGTGGAGGGTACAAAGCGAGGTCACGTAAATGGAGGTAAAAGTGCGCAAATTGGTAACAAAGTGACTAGCGTAGTCCGACCTATTCAACAGGTAACAAAGAAGACATTTGGCGAACGAACCAAAAAAGTAGTTCTGTTGAAACGGCAAAAGTAGTGCTCATCCTGTGGTGTTCTGATGGGACCCGTTACTGATCCAGAGAGTCGGATAACTGAATTAGACAATCGTCTTGAAAATGTCTCAAAAAGCTTGCTATCCCCTCAGGTATTACACCCGAGGAACAGCTTAAAGTTTTGATGGAGAGGAAGGATCAGCGAGGAGGGCTGAGCATGTGGTACACTAACTTTGCAGTATAAGGAAAAAGTGGGCAGAACTGATGATAAGTTGCAAACTTGTCGATGTAGCTGTAGCTACTGAAACTTGATATCCGGGAATCAAATAAAAATATAAAGGAAATGGCTATGGAACTTGAAACACACGAACTACGAAATAAAAGAAAAAAGGAAAGTATGTAATGGTGACTGAAAGCTGGGCTGAAGGGAATCGCCTACCCTGTGCGGTCGATCAGGCGATCGATCGAGCGAACGAACGCGTTTTCAAACACCTAGCTAATTGTACTTTTGCCTGAGAGTTGAAAGTACAGTGTTACGGCGGCATTATCTGGCTACGTTGGCAGCCTTTTGTTAACACGTTTTCCGTGTGCAAGGTCGTTGGAATTTTGATTTTTCTTCGGCTGGGCTAGAATTTTTGCAGAGAAATGTTTGGGTGGTTAAATCGGAACAGCGAGAAAAAGTGAAGATCTAACACTTGGCTCTCCCAGTGTGATCCAAGCTGTAACAGTGTATGGCTTCTCTGAATATAGAGTGGACAAGCCTGGCCATCAGGCAAGTATAGGTGTGCTTTTGCTTATCAGTATCCACTACTCGAATTGAGAGACCCCTTTCTCTATATCAGCTCGTAGTAAACTATGTCGTATCATATTTTCTGAGGTTGGAAGAACGGTTTGAAATAATTGTTTGCGTATACCGTAGCCTGTTCTCTACGCGAGTGAAAGACACGGAGCTTAGTATGCAGCTAAAATAAGCAGTGGTAACTGCACCGAAATTTGTGATCAACGATAAATTTAATCTTCCGCATTCAGATTGGATCCATGCAACGAACACGATAGATACTCTAGAGCGAGACCTGCTAGAATGGGTGCGTGCGAATATTTATGTTCAGCATTTTAACTTCCCGACGAGGAAACGGTTTGGTTGTACTCCTTCAACACTGGATGTTTTGATAACCAGATGTGGTCATTTGTCAGAGGTAAACACCGAGGCTTCCATCAGTAAGAGTGACCACTATGTGATTCTCGTTAAATCCTAAAAGGTCTTCGAGAAAACGCCGACTTGTGAGGAACCTGAGCCGTGTTGGCCTCACTCAGTTTCGAGACCAAGCCCTGCAAATAGACTAGTTTCCTTAACCTGAACAGGCCACGTTAGAGCACCGTTGGAGCTTGATTAAAAATGGACTTGTCTAGCTATTAGATGAGTTTTCTCCATTAAGACCTAAAGAACATAGTACCAAGCCGCGTTGGTGGTGCCGAGGAATAGACCGAACGATTAAGCGGTGGAACGACTCTTGGAAGAAGTTTCAGGCATCCGGAGGGCTTAGGCACTGGCTGCATTACAAAAGATGCAGGAATTTAGCAGTCAAATTGCAAAAAGATAACCGAAGCACGGCTTTGAGCTTCCATTAGCTCAGAATGCGAAAACGAAGCCTGAGTTGTATTAAAATTATGTTCAGATAAAAAAATCTCTGAGAGTTGGAGTTGGTAACCTGACCATAGAGAGCGGAAGTCATGCTACAAAAGACGAGGATAAGGCAGAGTTGCTGCTACCTGTCTTTCAGAAAATGCATGGTGTGGATGAGGGGTGTCCAGTCCCTTCACAGCCATATCGTCATACCAGGAGTGCAACTGTGTCAGAGGTCTTTAGTGTGCTTGCTAGCTTAGACCCCAACAAATCGGCAGGACCAGACAATGTGCATCCTGCGATTGTCAAACACTCGCTGACATACTCCAGCACCCGGCCTTGGAGCTCTTCAACAAATCACTTCTAGCACGCAGATTTCCACAGGACTGGTAAGCGGCATATGTAGTGGCGATACATAAAGGTTCCAAATCTGTACTTGTCAACTATAGACCTGTCAGCCTCACCAGCTTCTTGTTTAAAGGTTTGGAGAAGCTCATCAGAAGCCGAATTTGTGAGTTAGTTAAGAGTGGAACAACACGGCTTTGTCAAGAAGAAGTCATGTCTTACCAATTTGTGGTGCTTCTTGGATGAAGTAACACGTTGTTTGATAACGGGATTTCAGTAGGGTTTGCTATTTTGACTTCAGCAAGGCTTTTGATTCGGTAAATCACCGTTTCCTACTAATGAAGTTGGCCTGGCTTGGGATTCATCTTCAATTGTTGACTTGGACAGAAACATTTCTCGCGGAAAGAACCTTTCACGTTAGAGTCGGTGATGCCATCTCAAGTATAGGTACCGCTCACAGTGGCGTTCACCAGGGCTCTGTTTTAGCGTTCCTGTTATTCCTCATGTGCACAAGTGACTTAGCACCTCTTCTTGAGGAGCCTGTTACATCTTTGCCGATGACCTGAAACCGGTTACCAAGGGTAATGGGGACGCGTTGTCCCAGGATCTCTGCACTGTAGTAAAGTGGTCTGTCGAGTGGGCTTTGCTCTTTAATGCCAGTAAATGCCAGCTGCTGACATCCAGGAATGGTGGGATTGCCCTGTAGACTTCTACTCGACCACTGACATTGCAGCCAGTTGATAAAACAGGGGACCTAGGTGTCTTTATTACGAATAACTTTAAACCCTCAGCACAATGTCAGCGTGCTGCCAACAAGGCGCAGTAGGAGCACTTCCGTCTCAAGAGGACCTTTTGTAACACTAGATTGGTGGTATCCCTCCCATTATTTAAAGCGGTGGTAGAACCTCACTTAAAATACTGTGTCCAAGTGTGGGAGCCGTATCTCCGGAAGGATGTTATTTGTATACAGAATCTGTCGATTAGAATGTTTGGGAGCTAACGTGAAAAGCCGCACGATGAAGGTCTAAAGAGCTTGGGATTGGTTTTTATGGAAAGGCGTAGATTGAGAGGAGATCTAATGGAGATGTTTCGGATCCTGAACGGCTTCAGTGGCATCAAGTGTATCGAACTATTTGAGCCAGCTACATCAAAACACCTGACAGGTCAACATCTTAAGGTCAATCATCGGAGGTCTGGACTAGATATCAAGGGGAAATAGTTTGTGAACCGCGTGGTCGACAGTTGTAAGAAACTTCTCCTTCGTTAATGAACTGTACAATGGTTGACGCCTTTAACGGAGGTCTAGACAGCTGATGGTTATACATTTTTCCAGAAATATTGTAAACTTATTGCTGCTCGCTGCAGAGAACTCATGAAGGATGGAAGTGCCAGATTGTTGCTGTTTGCTTCGTTCGTTTTGCAGAATCAGAAGCTTCAATTGGAAGTCGAAGTACCGTGAGCCCTTGGTTGCTTGGCGGTGCAAGAAGCAGGACGCTCGTTAGGCGCAAGCTTATACTTTTCGGGGAATCTGACGTGATCTGACCTGACCTGACCTGAGCTCGATTCAACTCTTGCCGGTCACCCATTAAAATGTACAAATCTTCCGCATGTCAACACTTACCATATCCATAGCTATTTTGTTTCGCTGCAATCAACCTGTAGATTTGCCACGTCTTCGCTTCTCGGTTACGCAACAATCCAAAGGGGAACTCTTTTCAGAAGAACAGTCTATCTACTACAAACCCATTCTTGTCTTGTTCAGTTACTAACTGAGACAGTGTCGCCTGTTGTGTTGAACCAGTTATTAATTTTCGTTAGCTCAACAGCTTCAAAGTATTTCTGAGCCTTATCGCTGTGCGTCATGCTACTTTGTGGTTTAAATTAATGATCACAAGCAACGGAACCAACTACGTGGTGTGACATTGTTTAAAACTTCACTGTCAACACCAACTTGAAGCTAAATGCCTCTGTTTAATGGGCGAATTTAATTGATTTTGCTTGATAATTGGGTTCTAACTGTCCCGAGCCTATGGTGAAGTAAATCCTGCTCATTCCCTAGCTATTAGCCAACGAAAATATTAAGATGTCTTCCATTTTCTCTCAGGTGCTTAATGCCTACACTAGACCGCATACAACAGACGCCATCCATGCCTGCCAGTCTTGGCACAAATACAATCTTGCAGCGCTTGCAATGACAAAACGAAGCGCTAGCATATATAGAGAGAGTTTGTTTCATCTACCTTACCAACTGAGATCAAAAACATCGGTATGTGTAGTAGACAATATCGATGTCTGTGTGGCGATTTGATAAAAAACATATCAGATCCCAAAGGGAACTAAACCATGCTTATTGTCACCTACTGGGACTAAATGAAAAAACCACTTTGAATCACCAGCTAAACCTGGTCTCTCAGTGTAGCCACAAGAATTCCTTTTCAGTTTATGTGGGCCAAACATGGAACGTCCTCCCCAATCATGATGTTTCTTCCCCTACAATAACAGTAATCCAACAACGTTTTGATGACACTCTCATGCCTTTATTATACACAATATAGCCGTTTGTGTCCGGGCGTCAACTTAACGCCAGGAGTTACTGTGCTCAGTACCGCTTCCTACATTTCGTTACCTAAACACTGCTACTGCGATGATGTATTCAAACTGGAACTACAAATTGCACCGGTTCCGACGAAGCGGCACATAAGTTAGCGCTCTCATTTTCTATTTTACTTTGCTCACAGAATATGTCAACTATAACTGCTCGGCGCATTGTTTTGTCCGCACAAATTCGATTCCCATTTCCCACTAAATAATGCGGCAGTGCATTTAAATGGGTAGGCGCTTTAATTGATGGTCTACATATATTTTGATTGCTTCTTCTTAGTCCGAAGTTTCCCACGGGAATTGTCAAGCACCTGCAATTTTACTCGTGACAAGTCATCCTTCTTTGTTCAGTGAACCTGTGAAAAGACGCATCATGATCCTCGCGTTGCTACAGCGTATCAGCTATCCCGTGGCCTAAAAGTTCTTCTCAATCGGAAAAAGCAGCTACAGACATGCGTAATCCCGGAGCCATGGCTTTAGCGAGTGTGAATCTTAAAGCAACATCAACTCTTACGGTGACCAAGTGATTTACTTTCGCTTAGTTACGGCGTCAGCTCACGATTAAGCATTGACTAGTGGAAAGCATGGAGTTCATATATTATAGTAAGAAATAGGTGAACCCATTAAAAAGCAGTACCAGCTTTTATGAGTACATCATTTTATGCACCGCTGATTTTAGCAACCCAGGATTCAGTGTATAGCTGTCGTCCTTTCTCCGTGGTCTATAGGCAACTCAGAGGTCACTAGCACATTTGCACAAACGTAACTGAAGCTAGTTTAATCACTGCGGCTACTCTTGTTACTAATGTGATACTCTTTGAACTGTGTTATGATTGGTTAATATCAGAAGAGGGCGTTAGTGTACTGCTGTTCAACTAAAAGATTTGGATAGAAATTAATGCTGCTTTCAGTCAATATACTCGATTTTTCTGAACTATGTTTCACTGTATTGATGGACATATTGGAAACTTGCACTGCGAATGGCCAAGCCCAGTGGCAGTAAGTCACATGTTTAACCACAGAAGTATCCATCAGTTATCTTCATCTTGCGTTATAGTTAGCGTTCACACGATAGTGTGGGACAAACCAGTATCGTAAGAAATCGCCTTGTCACGTGCTATGTTCCAGAACTGGGAAGAGGTAATTCGCACAGCATCTGCTCCACATGTTCGGTACTCGTGTGGATGATTATGGAGAGATCGGTTAGTGATGGAGTGGAAATGTGTTCCAGTCCAGTAGCACACGGAGCATACGTACAACACCTGCTGGTTGCATAATTCTCAGTTTAAATTAATACTGAACGCATTCTGACCTATACACTACGATTCAACCTAGATTTACTCGGTACTCCTTACAAAATGGGGTAACTATGGCACCTAGTAAGTCAAAGGTAGTAGCAAAGGATAGTCCGTAATGTTACCGAAAGAGATTTACTGGATGGGTTCCGCACCATTTCATACATTCCATTTGGGTGTACGTTTCCCTATGACTTTAACTAGACATGTTCCAACATCGAATGAAAACGGCTTTCTCGCACACCTGCGAATTCCCAGTTAACAACTGGTTATTACTGTAAACGGGATGACTTCAACTTCTCTTACTACCGTTATTTGATGTCTGTGGAGATACTCCCATGCGAATTGTCTCGCAATGAACGGCATCCACTCCGGATCTGATAAGATCAATGCGGAATACTACGCTGTACACACGGTATTAAGCCTAGGTTACTCCGATGTGAATAACAAAACAGGTAATTCCATCTCATGATTGAAATAGCCATTGTGGAATAAGATCAGCACATACACAGGAGCTCATTGTAATAAGCTCACTTATGAATACCATTACACTGACGTGGCTGTTCCGCAGTGTGACAAGTATGGGATTAAGTTAAGTTACTACCACTAGAAGCGTTAGTCCGCAAAAGCGCTCAGGCATTTCATTCATACTCATCAACCAGAATGTTGTTACTCATGGGAGCATGTGAATAACTTTATGTGTAATAGATTAGCGGGCCGTTGTTGGCCACTTGACCAGCTTCGCGGCATCACCCCAAAAGGATCAGAAAGCGCTTGTTGGCCACCTCTGAAACCATCACAACCAGAATACTTCAGCCGGATTTGCGCAAGCAGAGAACACTTAGACAATCTAGCATGTTGCCTTGGCCGTAATATCGAACCGTGGTTAGGACTGAGAGTTGGCCATTGTGGACCTACCGGCCAATGCACTCGCAACTCACTGCGGAAGATGGATGTCAACGGTGCGAACCTGTTCACATACGCTGCTGTGCACAGAACTTCCCGGCAAAAACCAAGCATCGAACGACCCGTTTTAATGGCCTCACGACCGACTAAGTAAAATTGCTGATATTGCCAGGTTTGATAGGTGTACACAACATAGTGGGCGTAATCTATCAGTTGGGCTTCGAAGGATTCAAGATAGGTAGGTTTTTGACGTCGTTATTTATAGGTAATATAGTAATTATCACGTACACAGCCACAGGGAGCCTTAACGGATTTGGTATTCTTTTTCTGATCGATTTTGGAACTCCATTCCAGCTGCTGCGTCTTGAGTTGGTTAAGCATCTTGGAGATCAACGCATGAACCCTAGGAAGCGTCCACGGTGGAGTACATTGGGTGCGGCAGAATTGGCATTCGAGTGTGGTCTGATAGTCCAAGTCGGTTCAGAAAATGTGACTGCTTTCCACGAGTTTATAGTTTGCCGCCAGCTGGGTTGGTGTATGATGTTGAGAAGACACTTTCTGACCTTGCATGCTAGTGTGATTCAATTACGCAGTTGGTTTTTACCACCTAAGTTTAGGCCTGACGGCGCAAGGCCCATTTGCCACACGTAAATATCTTACTCAGTGTTGGCTCGCTCCTGGGAACTAACCGAATTGAAGTCTGACGTAATAGAGCCGCTACGCTTGGGTAAAACGTGTGACAGGCATAAGACGTATCTCTATTTGCCTCTTTGAGACTATGAAGAATTGTTCAGTAATGCGTAGTTAGGTCGCACTGATGTAATCCAACAAGAAATTCATGCAAATGACCACCACTCGATTAGTCAACGGGTCCAGAGATTTCCCATATATTACCAACCTCAAATGGGCAGTATAACTAGAGACATGTTTGAAAAACACATTCGTCAATCGACATCACCAGGGGCCAGCCAAATCGTTCTTGTTAAAAAGAAGGAGAGCAAATTGCGGTTAATCGTAGGTTACAGGAGTGTACGAGGTTTCTTGTAAAAACTTTCCTGCTTTCATTTGTCGGCGCAACATTTGAAGCACTACACGACGCAGTGATTTTCTACGCTACACCCGG
This sequence comes from Dicrocoelium dendriticum, assembly GCA_944474145.2. Taxonomy (NCBI): domain Eukaryota; kingdom Metazoa; phylum Platyhelminthes; class Trematoda; order Plagiorchiida; family Dicrocoeliidae; genus Dicrocoelium; species Dicrocoelium dendriticum. Next base: position 158,392,729 of record OX104064.1, on the reverse strand, counting down.
ACGCACAGTACCGGTAACTCACTTGCGTTAGTATTATGGACTATCCGTTGCTACTACGTTTGACTTAATATGTGCCATGGTTAACTCCATCTTGGAAGGACTACCGAGTAAGCCTATGTTGAATCTCAGTGGATAACTCAGAATGCGTTCAGTGTTGGTTTAAATCGAGAAGTATGCAACCAGCAGATGGTGGAAACATGCTTTGTGTGCTACTGGACTACAGCACATTTCCACTCCATCACTAATCGATCTCCCCATAGTCCACATGGGTACCGAACCTGTGTAGCAGATACCGTGCGAATACTGATTGTTACATTGATGCAAGCGCTAGGTTTTGTGCTCAGATCTCCATTTGTTTGTGTAAAGACTTGGTACTATGCTCGTTCCTTTTGACACGCGGAATGCAGTTACTGCACCCAATGTGTTTGTTTCCGTGGTTACCGGTGAACATCCTATCTGGCATCCACATCAAACGCGGAAGAAAGCCTCCACTAGAAAAACATAACATTTCCTTGCTGCATCAAACACCTTTCAAAGAGTTACTTACTCTTTTCGCTTCCATGTTTACTTTCTGCGTGACCACTCAAGGAATGCTTTTTGGGAATCAGCCGTTTTTGCCCTTTGTCGTTGGCTTTCTCTGTGCGTCAAATGCGGTTACTTGTTTACAATAGCAGAATACTTTGACAAAACCAGACGCAATAATTGTTTGAAAACCGGTCACCAGAGGATCGCAGACAACTGATTGCATTCCATTGTTGGTCGCTAATTTGCGATTAATGAAATACCCAAAATACCTGAACAATTTCACAGGCAGCGGCCTCTTGGATTCTGTTCGCTATCTGTAAAGAAAATTCCCTATCTCGATTGGTACACATCATCCTATCAGGGGCGGGGTTAATAGCAGAGCCGGTGTAACTGGCACAAAAGACCGAGTAGTTAAACATGGGAATTTTCAGAATAAAACAAGCAAATACAGTTCCAGTATGAAGGAGGCACCAACTCACCCGATACAGTTGATAAGAGAAGAAAAGTTGCTCGTTAACTTACCATCTTGCCACTTGGGACACCATCCTTTGTTGCTCAGGTAATGCCCATATTCTGGTGTACATGATCGCTGCGCTCGCTTACCGCGTGCACTCGAGGCAGCAAAACGAGCATATGGAGGAATACCGAGAAGTTGTTTGCAGGCTGAAGTATGACAAAGAGGTTCAGTTGAGCATGCAGTATTGGCCAGCAAAACAAAGCATCGCTACATTGGTGCCCGAATTGATCGCAGCGGTTCAGGGACTGTACAATCATCAGTCACTAGGTATGCCAAGCTACCAGTAACTTAGCCAATAAGGGAGAAAAATTCGCGAAAATCATGCTACGTACATAGTGCGCTGTCTTTTAACAGTACAGCCAAACATTGGGCTCAAATCTGGATAAGGTGTTTAATAGCCCATTTTATTTTGTTTATTTTGTAGTTGATAGCTTGAATAATGTTAATATCGACGTCCTGAATATAATCTAGATCATGCCATTTTTAACTGAGGTTGAGGATAAGAACCGTTACCCATATAAACCGACGGCCCTTACTGTTTCTTAATGTATACACCTGAGCCAAAGACTAAAACCAGTGGCGAACGTTACTTCAATCAGTAAAGACTATATCAGAGTATGGATATTTGAATCAACATTGTCAACAGATTTCTGTTTGGGACGTGCCTCGTATGTTGCATCTCTGTGCATTGTGTTTGCACAGTTAGATTGCATTTGGCGGTCAAGTGAACTTTGTTGGTATCCCATTTAATAAAAAAATTCGATATGTCCCACTAACGCCATGTTTATTTTACTAGACATGTTGCAAATATCAATGTCTTAGTCTGCTGTCACTCACGTTGACACCCCACCAGTTCCACACGGAGGCTTGGGTGACCGTGCCAAGTGTAGGTGTGTATTTTTACGTATCGTGCCTTGATCGGTTCGTCCAAGTAATTGTGCTTGACCGTGAAGGAATCTGTGTTGCCTTCAAAGATCTGAAAGTGTACCAGAGGCAACAATTCTAATCATGATCTGGGTGTGAAATACGGGGAGCCGCAACGAGATTTCCTGCGGCCCTAATCACCATGCAAAAGGGACTGAATGGTTTCATTTGTTAGAAGAGAAAAATTGTTGTTTCTCTCAACGGGTGAACAAATATTACCTTTTCGCCGATTCTGCGGACCGATAAACATTTGTTGTCTTTGTTGATTCCACTGTATTTGAGCAAACTTTTCGACACAACATTTGCAAGTCCAAAGGCGGCTAGTTCACCGCTAAAACGCTTAGCATGCGCGCCGGCATACGTAAACTCAAAAGCATCTCTTTCAGTTTATAACTTAAATTTCGCAAACATTTCATTCAGCGTGCGCTACCTAATAATTTGAGCGAGTAGTGTCTTGAAGTACTCGAGATAAAGAACAGCAATCATTGTGTATAATTCTCACAAATTCACAGGAAAGAGTACCGTTTGCGATTTCGAAACGCTGTTAAACTGTGTCAAATAAAAGACAGGAAGTTCACAGAACGGAAGCTGTGAGATCACCTAGTGATTTAGTGCAACCTAGTCGATCGCGAAAACGCAGATATGGTAGCTATACTAAACAAAGTCATATAGGACAATAACTAGCCACTTGTTGGACAATCGCTGCACCTCACGTTACCACGGTAGGTTGATATTAAATGACTGTGTATTGTGTAAATAGAATTGCTGCGTGATTGTGATTGACGAGCGTGCACGAGTTATTTCATTCACAGCTTCTGATGTTCCTGCATGAAATTACAAGGGGATTGTCCTGGTTCAAATAACCAATTAGCTCAATGATACTTGTTGTGCTTGATGGGCACCATGACTTGGATGAAGCTCATGGTCACTCGAACCGGATTCACGCTTAATTGAAATTAACCAACGAAATAAAAACGGATAACCACTTGCAAGTTCTTTACATCTAGTCATCCACAAGGATGGATGGCGACACTCAACGATGTGCACAGGGGAAACGTAGAGTGGTTTTATATATCTTTCCGCAAATCGACTGCCATATCAGTTATCATCATCAATATTAACAACCGTAGCACATAAGCCATTTGAATTGACGTGTTGCTTCCGCACAACCATAAAGACAAAAGAAAAGACGAATATTGGCATCTTGTCAACAACGCGTCCACAAAATGCTGCCCAATACGCAAGAATAAGGCAGTATAGGCGAAACTGCTTCCGTGGGGCTTTCAATGCCTCGCGTCATAATCAGACATTACCCCGCAGGTAATTCAGCACCCCATGCACTTTAAACAGGCCGACCGACTGCGAGTTATGTCCTGTAAACTCCCGAGCCAAGCACAGATTGGATCACGTGGACTCTATCCTGGTAGGAGAGAATGAACAACAAGATTGCGTTTTGTAGTAACTTTTGAAATATGTGAATTGACTTCAGTGGTTACGGGTGCATCATCGTTGAGGCAGCTGTCAAGGTAAGGGAATTGATCGACTGCTTCAAGTTCCTCGCTATCATAGGTCAATGGATTACCGAGCGGCAGATGCACCTGCAGCAGCACTTTACTTTGACGGTGCGAAGCGCAAGCCAAACAATGGCGTCACTCGAGGGAGGTTATTCAGGATTCACTAGGTTACCCTAACATCGTTTAACAGCAAGACAACGTCGTGCGCATAATCGAGGTCAACTAGCTTCACAACAGGCAGAATCATTAAGCTTGCATCGTGATATTCCACAAGGAAACCTCCATGGCGGAGTCCATGGCGAAGTTGAAAAAAAGGATTAGAACATGGGACAAGCCTGATGAACGCTAATTGTTCTCGGCAAGATATCTGACAAATCAACATAGACTCTGACGCGGCCTGTCGTGTTTGAGTAAATAGCCCTTGAAGTGTTCACATAGTTCATGGGAACACCTTACTGCGCAGGTATATTGAACAGAGTGGATCGACCGACCAAATCAAACGCACACTTGAAGTCGAGGAAACCTGCTATTGCTGGTCAGTGATGAGTGTGACGCTGCCCTACACCTGCCGCGGAGTGGATATGTGGTCTATACAGCCACGCCCTAAGCTGAAACCTGCCAGCTTTCCCTAGTTCGGGGTTTCCGTCCCTCAGTGAGGCGACGAACGAGAATTGAGGATAAGATTTTGTTCACCCTCAGCGTTAGGCCAATACTCCTGTGGTTATCACAGTCTGCACGACCATCCTTCTTGTACACTGTCATTATAACTGATTCACTCTAATTAGCCATGATAATCTCTGGGACCCGTTCGAACAGGGACGTCAGTGATTTGCAGAGGACCTCACCACCATCCTTAAATAGTGCAGCTGCGATGGAATCCGGGCGAGCAGCTCGAAAACGAGCAAGGGCCGTGATGGTATTTCAGACCTCGGCATTTGATAGAGCCTCTAAACTAACGGTCCATGGCTCAACCTGCACCAAGTGAGTAAGAAGGGGTCAAGTAGCCTGGGGCCAACTGTATTGCTTTTGCAAGGAGCCGGTCAGGGTTCACAATTGCGAATTAGCTCACCAACGCTGTCGTTGATTGTCGCACTGACGCTTGGTTTCATGGGACCAGTGGTGCGGATCAGTTAGAAGAACTTGCAATAATTGTTTGCTTCCACCTGTTCTATTTATTGCGTCCTAATGGTGTACCAGTTTTCCTTCTCAGCACACTGGCTCCGCTTTAGTTCGTGCCTTATAGGCCGTCTGGTTACACTGTGCTCAGAGCCAGTTGGGAGTTTCTTTCCGATTCCAAATGCTTTACCGACCTCTCAGGTATCCAGTGACTAGTGCCACGATCAGAAAATTCGCATCTTGCATGGCGGCCGAGATCCTATCCCATTGAAGTTCATTATCATTCGAACTAGAGAACAAATTTTTGACAGGCAGTGCATCCTGATAAGATTACCTGACCGTTGCCTAGGCTAAATTCACATTTGCCAATAGAAGGCGACACTTAATGGTTTTCCGGTAAAGTTAGGGAAAATGGCAGAGGAAGTAGGCATGATCAGAGTGAATGCAATTCCCGAACGTGAGACAATCTGGGATGGAACAACGTCACCTATAAATTATGGCCACCTCAGCTACGTATGTCCATCGTCGGCTAGCTAACTGGGGACGCCAAGTAGCATTTCGGCGCCCACTGCATCAAAAAGCAGTGCCACTAACAAACAGCCGAAGCTCCGCGCACATTTGCAAAGGACATTCACTGCTGTCCATCCGGTCAAAGTTATACTGGTGCTTGCCCCCTAGCTCAACTGCTGTAGATCTCATACGGCCTAACTTCACAGTTATTTCCCGTTCAACAACAACGATATCTGAAAGGATAACACTGGGAAGCAGCGTGTTCAGTTCGTGATAGAAGGTGTTCTTGGTAGCATCAGAATTGCAGTCGGTGGGTGCATATGCGAAAACCACAAACCAGTAAGGTCTAGTGCTAATTCGTGAATCAACCTTAGTTCAGGTAGTCAAACAGGCTGTACAAAAACGACTGCTCTCATGGATCCGGTCTACTAGCGATGATCCAGCAAGGCAGCTGAGAAAGATGTCAACCCCAGCTTGACTAGTGATTGCCGCATCAGCGTCTCCGATCGCAGTTAGTTCAATAACGCCGTTGTGGTCATGTTTCCTATTTTTGGACACACAACACACGTCAATACTCAGGGTGTCCAACGTGTGTGCGAGTGAAGCATGGTGACCTATTTATCTTAGGGTACGAACGTTGAAAGCTGCCAAGGAAACGGGACAGCGTTGCTTTATAAGGGGCTGTTTTCGATAAGCGTTCTGTGGGTGGCGCGTGAGAATAGTTTCAGATGATATAACTAGTGGCAGCGCGGCTGCTGCCAATTAAGCTGGGAACTATGGAATGAAGGCCAGTAATAAGGTCAGGAGTAAGAGAAACAGGCGAAACAGCAAGAGAGACAAAATCAGTGGTTTCTGCATTCTAATGTATGCAGCAGATAAGAAGACCCTTGTAAAGATGCGCGACGGCTGATGCAAGATTTGGTTGAGTTCCGTTGCGTTAGTTGTGGTTGTATGTGGGCTAAAAGATGAAAGGGCACAAAAACCTAGGTAGAAAGATAGGTATAGCAGTAGGAATTGCAGCTGATGATTTTTGAATGTTTTTGGATCCAGCTACGACTCAGCCGCCACCGATATTCGCAGAAAGGCCTCAGCCTCCGTTCAATTGTGACCTTTGAAGTAATATGGATTCAAGCATTTCAATCATCTTGTGTCTGTAAAATATCTTAATCCATGCTAGGCAACCAGCTTGGTCCGTACGTGGATTAACCCAACGACCTCAGCGCAATACTCAACCTGTCAAGACATAGTCTGCATGTTGGTTGCTGACCCAGACCTCCTAGCGGTTCATCTACTTAGAAATGAGTGATTTTAAGGGATTTTTGACGAATAATTGAAGAGAACTGTTTAACAACGGTATTGGGACCTTGATATTCAAATGGTAAAGTTCAAGTTACTTAAGACTAGACCTCTCAGTCTTCTACCGCGGTTTTAAATCTGTGACGTAACGGGAATGGCTGACGCGTGAGGCAAAGCATGCTTGCCTACCACAAACATCAACCAGTTCCGTGTTTAAACTCACCTGTGAATAATGGTCAGAAAGACCAAAATGACGAGAAACAGGACACGGAAAAGCCATTTGGCCTGTTGTGTCGCAGCTCTTGGTTTGCTTACTCCAAAACTCTGAATCTTGGTTGGTCCAAATTGTGCGCTTGCATGGTTAATAGGCCCCGAGTATTAGAATGCCGTTTCAAGCATTTCTGTCCATGAACTAGGCCAAATTTCTTTTACATGTAAGAAGCGTTTAAGTGTTCGTACAGCTTTTAAGACGTAATATTCAACTGTAAATGCCTAATGTGAATGAAGGCAGCTGGGTGTGCTTGTAGAGATTTGAAACAGAAAAACTATGTGAAAATTTTCGCACTGACGACGAGCATTGGAAGGTGCAAACTTATGTACGCTCTGCCTCATATCCACATGCTCAGAGACCTGGTGCATACACCTCAGGATTATTTCCGTAGCGAGAACGGATTTGGTAATATAGAGCAGAATTATGACGCACTATAAGAAATAAACAACTTAATTGTATAATATTTTACAATCCGAGCACTTTTGCCTAAAATGAACATAACAAAAATTTTTACACCATTTTTATATTCCAGCATAAATAATTGATTTAAAAATGTGAGAGAACAAATTTCAAGCTTCGTTAATGCAAAATAACCTGAGTTATTTTGTTAGTCTTTTTTCACCTGTGAATGAACCAAGGTTCTACACAAACGCATGACCGATGTTCGCTTCGGAACGAAAAATGAAATGATGTGAAAGCGTCTGGGGTCCAAACAGCATTATTCATGTGCTGTTCGTGATTTAGTCAGGTGCCACCGATACTGTTCTCGGAAACGTCATTCAGAGAGTAAGTGTTCCAAACATCTTAATCGCGTTTTGGGTGGTTAACTACCCACCAATCGCATGATTAAAATTACACAGTGCACAGTATGATCTGATAGCACTTTAAAAATGGTTCTAAATGTTAGAGTAGTGGACTAGAACAACACGTTCTCTGATTCTAGTAGTCGGTTTTGGAATCGTGACTATTATCTCTTTGTTATTAATCGGATATATAGTGTCTAAAGACATCTGAACGCCGTCATCATAACTGTGCTTTAATGGTCTATGATATTATAAAGGAACCGTAGATTCACGTTCCTGCTCCGAAGCCAAACTGGGTCAAATCCGAGCTTATTTGCAAAGCACTATGTATATCATGTTTGAGAAAGAACATCTCAAGAGTATGTTGGTCAGATTTTCACAGATTCCGTTGGACCATTGAGTAGTATTCAATACAAAGCAATAGAAATGTTTGGTAAGATATGTGCAGGATGCAACGAAAGAAAACAAGGGCACTTGTGTCCGAAACTTCGAAACTTCAAAGTCTCAATGTTTACAAATGTTGGTAACAGAATGTCGCAGGCCAAATCCACGGACTGCTTTGCATTGCGAGATGTATTTGCGTTGTGGTAATAGACTGTCTGACAATACTTGGCATTTGTACTACAGAATATTACATTTGTCCTCGGCATATGACATGTCACAGTTGGCTGGAGGACTTAAGTACAGATAGGCCATCATGAATGAGACGTATGAATGCCAGGGTATTTGCAGGTTTTTATTAGGGCCAAACTTAATTTCATCAGCAACCAGAAAATTAGCCATTTTTCAACACAGCACGAAGAAATCACATTTTAACAGAACATACTGAATTCAGTAATCTGGCGTCTTCTACTCAGTTGATTACAAAAAATTTGTGGAAAAGATATCACATAACAAAGGCAACCAAAATGTAATCTTATCTGTGAAAAATTTACAGCGGTTGAATTCTGTGAGTTCACCTGACTCGGTCAGAGGAAAGACGACACTAGCCTCACCAGGGTAAAGCGAGGCTCATAACGAATGCTGGTTGTTTCAACAAACTTGTTTTCAACCGCCAAATCTCCGGGGCCTCAGCGAACTGAAGTATCCGGGGACTGCTTGGTTTGTTGCTTATCTTAAAACTACGACGTGGGTTTTTGCACACAGGGAAATCAAGTACGTGGCGTGCAATAGAGCTAGTAGGTAGTTTAGAGCTATTTGCGACCATGTATCGCGGGAGGTGTTCTGCACTCCTCCTGACAGGTTTTTCTCACTTCTGCGAAAGTATTTGCTACCGCAAGTACAGGTGAAGAAGTAGATGCGCGAAGGGGTAACTTGAGAGTCCGGTCAGTCCAGGTTGGATTTGCACAGCAGACTCCTGACTTGGTGCAATGTCACTAGGTCAGCCACGTACTAGCTCTTCTTAATGGGCTGACAAAGACGATGCCGACATCTGCTGGCAACTTGATCTCCTTTACACGGCAGTGCTATGAATACCTTTTCTTTGGAACATCTGTTGATGGTTTATCTTTTCGGCTGTAAGTTCGCGTATCGTGCAACAGAACGCTCGGGATATTCCTTATTTTGCCCTGTCGAGGAGATGCTTTCTAGTTCACATTCGATAGTCTCCGGAGAGCAAATTTCTCGAGCCCTAGCAAAAGCCGTACAGGCTAAAGTTCGCTTGCAGTTCATAGGGCCGAAGCCATGGAAGTTCAGGTACCGTCCCGTTCATGTTAGTTTTGCGTACACAGACCGAACGAGTGTACCGTCTAGGTTTCTCTCTAGGTTAGCATCCAGGAAATGGAAGGATCTATCATATACATGCAATACATGTTCGCAAATGGTTCTAAACTACCCACTAGCTCTATTGCACACTAAGTACTTGATTACCCTGTGTGCGAAAACCCACGTCGTGGGTTTAAGATAAGCAACAAACCAAGCAGTCCCCGGTTACTTCAGTTCGCTGGGGTCTGGGTGACTGGGCGGTTGAAACCAAGTTTATGCAGACAAACGGAATTCGTTACTAGCCTCGCCCTACCCTAGTGAGGCTAGTGTCATCTTTTCTTTGACCGAGAGTCGAGTGAAGTAACAAAATTCAACCGCTTTAAACTTTGCACAGGTAAGATTACATTTTGGTTGCCTTTATTATGTAAGATCTCTTTTCCACAAATTCTTTGTAAACAGCTGAGTATATATATATATATATATATATATATATATATATATATATATATATATATATATATATATATATATATATAATCAGCTGTCTATAAGATAGACATAGAGCCAGCGAAAACCATAAAACGGAACTAATAAATACAGAGACAACGAGGAGAATGAAGGTTGAAAACAAATATTTTTTGTACTGTCTTTAATTTTTGTTTTTTTTCACACCCCGTTTTATTTATATTTTTGTCTGTTTAATGGTTGCGATGTAAATCAAGCCAATCAAGACAAACCTTTGAACACATTTGCTATTGAGCCCGGTTCTGGGCCATCTCTGAAAGAGTTTCCAGCCAGCGGTGTTCTTCATCTTTGATCCCCCAGCCCGGAAGCCGCACGGAATCTACGACGGCCAAACTGAAAGTCAGCGTTTTAGTCGTTTGTCGCCAAGTGATAGGCTGACTCCCACGCGATTTCTTCCAGCCTGGTCCTATGCAAGCGAAGAGAGTGCGTCGGGGCAGCCGTTCGCATGGCATGCGTAAACCGTGGCCAAGCCACCTCAGTTGGCGCAGTGGTACCAATCTGTCAAAGTGGAAGTCCCGTGTTACCCAAGACGTGATGTCTAACATCATGGTTGCGTATGTGATACATCCACCACACTCGAGCTATTCTCCGCAGACATCCATTGTCAAAGACCAAAATCCGACGCAAGTCATTCACACGAATCGGTTAGTACTCACTCCCATACAGCAGCATTGCGTGAATACAAATATTGTAGACCCTGCCCTTTACCAATAGTGAAACTTCGCGGCGCCGCCACAGATGCCTCAAGTTGTCGAATGCCGAACGGACATTGGCACTGCGGAGGGAAGTCTCTTTTCCAATGCTACCATCAGCAGAGACACCGCTTCCCAGGTACACAAAGTTGTCCACTTGTTCAAGCTGCGTATCATGAAGAGTGAGCACTGGAGCAGGTGGAAGCCAATGCAGGACCAGGAAGTCTCATTTGGTAGGGGCAAAGGTCTTTCCATATTTTGATGCTCCAGTCGTCAGGCGGTTTAGAACGGATTGTGTGCTCTGTGCGTCAACATCAAGCAAGGCAATATCATCAGCATAATCTAAATCGGTCACGCGGTTTCCAGGAAGAAGCTACACACCAAAGCCCTGAAATCCCTCGAGACGATTTAAAAGGACCTCCTCGATCGCCAAATTGAATAGAAACGGGGACATGGAGCAATCCTGTCGTGCACCGCTAGTGACGGCAAAAGGTAAAGAGAGCTTACCATAAGCCCTCACTTTACCTGAGACATTGCAATATAACGCTCGGAGGATAGCGACATACTTTTCGGGTATTCCATTCTTTTGTAAAGCTGGCCGATCAACGGTGTCGAAAGCGGCACGGATGGCCAGAAAAGCAACGATAGTGGGCTGACGGTAAAGATGACGCGTTCCAAGGAGCTGGCGGAGCGTAAACAAGTGGTCTATACACCCTCGACCGGGACGGATACTAGCCTATTCTTCACGGGAGTGCAGTTCTCGAATCGGGGTTAGTAAGCGGAGTAGATTGGATGTTAACAGCTTGGTGGCAACGGACATTAGACTGATTTCTTGGTGGTTAGCGCATTGGGTACGGGCAACTTTATTGATGATCGGGACGATAATTGACTCGCTCCAAGCAGATGGAACTTTTTCTTCACACCAGATCTTAGAGAACAAGCCTGTTAACTGGTTGACAAGTGTTTCGCCCCCGAACTTGTACAGTGGAGGAAGTCCGTCTGGGCCAGCAGACTAGAATCGCTTCAAGTGTCGGAGCACAAAGCAGACCTCAGCTTCAGCGGTGGTTCCAATGAGACATTCCAAGTCGCGCAAGTAGGTATACGAAATAGGCTCGCCGGCGGGGGAGGCCAGCTGAATTGAGAGCGGAAGTGTTCAGCCCAACGGTCCATACGCCTGTGTAAGTTGCTTATCTGCGTTCCGTCAACATTGCAAATGACCTCACTGACACCAGGTCTTTTGGGATCAGTGGCCCGAATGATCTGGAAGAGTTTGCGGAAATTTCCAGAGAGGGCTGCCATTTCCACCTCTGAGGCGCGCTGGGACCACCAAGTTTAGCGAGCCGTACGCAGGCTTTGCTGAGTAGAAGACGCGAAATTACTGGATTCAGTATATTGTGTTAAAATGTTGTTTCTTCTTGCTGTGTTCAAATTCGTGAAGGAATATGCTTGTATGAAGTAGCAATATGTTTTATTCAATGGAATACATCGTCAACATATCTAATAAAAGTAGTGGACCGGGTACACCCGTCGTATTTCTTCACTGGATAATGTTTTCGGTTTGGAGAAATGGCAAAGGATGCGCACCGCCCACCGTCTACCAACTAGATATGAAGACAGCCAAGAAAATATTGACTCTCCATTGCCTATGGATTCTAAGTTATCTAGTAACCTCCAAGGAGGCAATTTGTCAAAAGCGTTTGCATATCCATGAACAAGCTTACAACCCTGTTTCCGATGTCTTTGGCAAGCATTGTGGTTTAATAAGTCTGTCCGGCATGTTGTGCAGGATCGACCTTGCATAAAACCATACTGCGGCTTGCCAATGAGTCTGGCCTTGTTCAAGAAAATATGTAGTTGATCTTGCACTATTCTTTTCATTATCCTAGCTAGATGGGTGTGTAACTGTTGTGACGAAATTTTCCAACCTCGTAAATGGCTCAATTTTTGAATCACGGAATAAAAACAGAACCTCCAGTGAGTAGGATATATTTCGTTGCTTAGACTGTGTAAAAATGTTGAGCAAAAGCAGAGGCAAATCGCTAAGACCATTTTTTATTGGAGATAGAGGATGCAATCAGGCCTTGCGTAAGTCAAGGTGCATAAACGAGAGACCTGATCAGTGATTTTCGGAACAGTGAATTCCACTGTGCGCAGACAATCACTGACGTATGGCATGATAAGCGCACGTGTATCTAATGATTGATTAACCATCGATTCGTCAAAAAAGGCGCTGAAAGTCTCACAGCTATCACTTGGTGCATTGTTTTTCGTCAACGTATTTATAAAATTCAAAGGGTTATTGAGACGCGAACCCCAGGCACAATACCGTTTAGATACTTAAGTTGTTTTGCTTGGGAAGTTCAGAGCTTATTAATCTTTGAGAATGAGAGTATTGTCATTTTAATGCTTCGGTTCTTCGATGATGTTTGGCTTCTGGGATAATAGCGCAAATTCAGCATTCATTTCCGCTGAATTTTATAAAGGTTGTGTACTGTCTTTAACGGTGTGATGTTGGTTATGTTTAGTTTGGTAGGCACATTTTAGCGGCACTACTGAATCGACGCAGAAGCTAATTAGACTATAAACTGGTCCGCTGCTCGTTTGGGACATGAAGAGAGAAAGAAGTTATCCAGTGTGGAGTAGTTAAACTTCTCAAGCGATTGTAAAACAGATCGTAATTAGTTGATTGAAAGCATGCTGAACAGAATTTTCATGGTTGATTAGTGTGTGTATTCGGTAAAACAGTTTCCAGTTATTTGCATGATACATGCGTTCTTCGATCAGTGTAGAGGCCATGTAATTTTTATGAGCACACCCAACCCATTCACACTGTCTCGAAGTAGGTAGAGTGCTTGCATTTACCAGGTGGACCCGATCTGCAGACAGGTGAGATACTGGGTACATCAACAAAGAATAGTATGAACTGCTTAGCCAAGGATGGCTTTACTACCAGGCTAGGATTTCGTGTTGCAGAACGATAAAAGAGTCCATCACCTAACGGTGGACTATAGGTGCACGCGTTAGGGGATCGTACGATTTCCAGTGTCAGATAAGTATGCATAGATAAAACACCTGTTAACGTAACGAAACTATATCACTTACAGATATTAGTTGTAGCAAAAAAGCTTGTTAAAAAGCTCAATTTTTGCTTCTGAACTCAACAACTCAGCAAATGGTTTTAGAAAACAAACTACCGGCTCTAATGTTTGCTAGATCCTTAAAGGTTACAGTGTGTTGTATCGCGTCAGAGACCTAATGAAAAGGCAGTGCTGTGAACAAGCGCGTAACGAAAGAAATTATTCACCATCAGAGAGCTAACGCGTGTTATTTCTTCAGTTTTCTGTAATGAAGTAAAACTTGATAATGAAGGTGCGAAAGTACGAAAGTGCGAGGGCGCAAAGCCAGTAACATATTTCTAAGCACCAACGTAATTGCATCAAAGTTTCAAGCCTCACTTTCTGATTCGCATACTGATCGGTGATGAACTTCCAATGAATTGCATCGTCGCTGTAGGAGAGCATAAAGGAAGTGACCCACTCGGAACTATCTCCTCGACCTTGAGTCATGATCCCTGTCACCTAAACGAAATGGGGCGAAAGGGCACAGGATTAACACCATCATCATCGTCCTTATACACGTTAGCTGGAGGTGGCAAACACCTCAGCTACCGTGGGGCAATAAATAAAAAAGAAGAAATGCCACTGTTGCATGCCAACTGAGCTACCAGCAGCGGATGGGGATCGTTCTGGAAAGCTACTAGTTGGCTAGTAGACAACAACAGAATTATTGTGCAAAAGTATATTATGATAAGAAATGAGATCATGGCTGAAGGAGGAGGAGGCTAAGAAGAATGGGAAGGGACAAAGAAACTCACAGCAGGAACGCCGGAGGTCGGCTACTAGCCATGTCAGCGTGTATCCAGACAAACGTGTTCATCGTGTCCTGGAACCCAACCAGGGAGCCCTGACACTTCATCCGAGGCCAGCTACGTAGTGAGGGCCTTCATTCCTCTCGAGCAAGTCATCAATTTGCCTCCTCCTTTTTTCCATCAACACCCACGACGAGCAAACAACGCGTGTCGCGGTAGTTGGTGGGCTGGCATGTGTACCACGTGGCCCATCCATCGGAGCCTGTTGCGTGAAATAACGGTGCTGAGCTGTTCAGTCCCTCTTCCTGTGCCGTAACGAAGATATCGAACATGCTCATTGCTTACTCGGTGTTCTCACCAGGTGTGAGCCAAATTACGCAGGCACCGATGGTCGAATGTAACTAGCCTCTTTATGTGCACTGATCTAAGGGGTCAGGTTTTGCAACCGTACAGTAAGGTTGAAGGTACCGCACCATTACACTGCACGCTTCAGGGCGAGATTGATGTCGCTCCTAAACATATTACTAGATGAAACCTAGTTAGATGCGTCATTTGATATCAGATACGACATGTCTATGGCATCGTTAATATCTAAGACTTTCACCTGGTGTTTTTTAACTGTCAGTTCATTTCAAGCTACGTGTGTTTAACCAGTATCAAGTTTCGGTTGTCAACATCTATGGTTTAAGTGAACAGAAGAGCATCTTCTTTACACATATAAACCCACAGTTCTAACCACGAATACCATTAAATGCATAATGCGGTGCATAACAAACGGCAGCAAGGGTTCAAATGATAGACTAGAAAGTTCGGTTACTCCAATCAGATATTCTGGAATGCTTAATAAATGAATGTACTGCGATTAATCCGGAGACGTTCTGATTACCATATGTAATGCGCCAAGCGACATCCTGCAACTTATTTTAACTCCACGAATAAACAATAATTAACTGAGCGTCACTCGTGCTAAACAAGCGCAAAAGCTATTCACAGTGTATTTACCATCAGCGTGCAAAAAATCGATCTTATCTCACACCATAGTTATTCAGTGATCCACAAATTCAATTGTACAAGTACCTTAATTATTTGAGCTTGGACGCGTTGCAGCTCACCTCAGCTGATGCAAGCCGCAAGCGGAAGTTACTTGAAGGTGCTCGAACGGAACTTGTGACGAGGATGCTTTCGCGCTGTGACATTAAAACACGTGCTCAGATAGGCCGCAGACAGCCAAATTGCCCTACATCACCGCATTTCTGATATGATAGTGACAGTTTCATTGCGTCTTGATATCAGTGTTGACCGCAAACAAACGAAAATAACTCGAAACAACCTCAACCGAGTAAAAGACGAAATTCGCATGAACTAAATACATATTATGGGTGACGATAGTTACTGCAAAACTTCAACACATGGGAAAGTGATAGAAAGTTTGGCCAAGGACTACATGAACGCAATCCAGTCAAACGTCCTCTTGAGCAGAATACAACGATGTCGGTGCATACGGATATTGGAAACTATCAAGTCAAACTTAAGGACGTAAAAATAATCAGAAGGGTAAAAGCGGCAGCCACGTAAATGCATCGAGTCGTGGAATTCAAAGCATTACTGTGTAGATACATGCTTGGGTCTGGAGGTAGCCTACCAAACGCTTTGACGGGGTCTGTAAATCCGGCCTCTATTGGCATCATTATACTATAATTCTACACTACTCTCTGCGGATTCTTTTGTTTACATAACTTATTATACTCTTTGATTAAGTGAATCAATGTTCTACTTGGTTGAAGTTTTGATATACGGACGAATACCACAGCAGACAATCTGCGAAAATCACCTCTAGTTGACTACGCCTGCAAGACTAGAAACACTTTCAAAGGGATTATCAAGAAAGGCTTAGGAAAAAGGAAAAGCATTATGCTGCTTGGCAAGCAGGACTCAAGTGCTGTCCCGTTAACCAGACGTAAATTCCGCTGATCCTGCATGACCAGCAGAATAGCTGGACATGTCCAGCAATATACGATCACTTCTCAGTAAAACAGATGATCTCGCAAAACATTATGCAGCGAAGAGAATTTATGAATGGAGGTATAGCAATGAACAATGATTTTATACGAGTTAAGATGCGTTGTTTTACAACCTTTTTGGGTGGTCTGTTGGGTTAGCGAAAAACGTTTATGAAAAAGGTAGTTAATTGTTTACTGTCAAAATAATAGACATCGTTTTTGATTCAGTAGCCCTGCACAAAAACATTTACATAGCTTTAATAGGCGAACAAAGTAAATCCAATTTATTTTCCGAGAGTAGGATGGACAGTAGCGTCAAGTAACAAAATGTAAGTGACGGAGTGCTTCATTCAACCGACATTTAAATATAGCTAGTTTGGGTGTTGTAACAACAGATTCGGGGTGGGGCATTCCACGGTTGACACACAAATGAATGAAAAAGAAATTTCTACGGCACGTCAGACGGCTGTACTGTTTTGCCAATTTCAAGGAGTGGCCTCTAATTTTTGCGTTACTGCTGAGTTGCAGTAAAGAGCGGGACAAATGAACTGGATTGTGTAAAATCGATTACGACATAAGTAAGTCGCATCGTAGTCGGCGATACCGTCCGCTGAATACTTCCAAACGTTTCAGTCTCTGCTTGTGTGGAAGGTGGCGCATTCTAATGGCGTAATTAGAAGCCCGACGTTGAGGTTGGTCCAGTTCAATAAGGTCGTGCTTCAGCCATGGCTGGCAGGCTTGGATTGCGTATTCTATATGGGGACGAACATACGCATTCAGTGTCTGTCTGAAAATAGTGGTGTTGTAGGAAAGTTGGTTACATTCTTAACTTGATGAACATGTCGTTAATCTCAGTGGTTCCCACCACCTTGAATTCGACCGCCCAGGAAACCACCGAAATCGTAGAGTAGATCCCATCGCTTAGATTAACAAAGATTGGGGTTAATCCGTTTAAAAACTCCCGGACAACTCAACACCTTCAGTAAACTGCTACCCATCGTAGTGTGCACTAAGGTTTTGATCGGTTTCGGAACGTGTACCTAGCTTCGAACACGATGCTGTTCGAGTTACAAAAGTTTGCAGACCACCTTGCCATGGAGTTGTAACCAAACAGATTGTTCCATCTGTGTTCGCACCGGCGACTTCAATAGGAGTGACAGCACTTTCACTAACACTATGGATTTAGCCAGGCTTATTAAATTTATCATCAGATTCAAGGCGGATCTAGATTTACATTTTTTGCTGACAAATTAGAACTATTTTCTACAGGAATGCGTGTACCTATTGGTAATTTCGACCATTGCATAGTAAAGATGTGTCCGACGTTAAACACCAAGGCCAACTCAGTTGTGCTGACATTTAAACCATTTAGAACTGTTAAATGAGACTACTGCTCAGAAGATAAATGGAAACACGCAACAACTTTGTTTAACGGTTTTCCAATGTCATAAATAAAGACTTGTCATTTCAGTGTAAGTACCTCACAGACTTAAATAGACTTAGTTTTGATCTCTGTTGTCCCATTGCGAGAAAAGTTTTCGCGAAATGACAGATTTTCACCGCCGGTCCTCAAGCAACTGCGGGTGAAAAAAGAATAGGCTTATAAACACAAGCTTCCTGCCCGTGTCAAAGGTCTCTAGTTGGTTATCAAAACTGAAATAAGAAGTTTAAACACTGTACTATCAGATCGTTTTAGGCAACTAGTTACCTTGACCTCAGGAGGCTTCTAGGGTGACTATTCGGAAAGAATTCCTTCAGAACACTCATCGCCTAGGATGTAGATAAGCTCAACGCTGAGTTCAGCTCCTCATCAATTAACACACTCCCTCTGCCTTTTTCATACCACCACTCAGCCTCCCACATTAGTTTATTCCACAAATGTTTATAACGAGCTCACACTAATAAAGTCAAACAAGGCTACTGGACCACATGCTTCATCAGGAGTCGCACTGAAAGAATGTGCACAGGTTTTAACGACACTACCGACGGAGATCGCGAATCGGTGTTTAACGACATTTTGAAATCAGCCCGAATAACACCAGTGCCTAGAAAAGGATCTGGGAAATGTCGGCCAAATGTGTACCTCCATGCTGGTGAAGGCATGGGAAAAGCTACTGATCTCCCGCATTTTCACAGGCAATCATACCGATGCTGTCAACAGTTTGCTGTTTTTATCTTGTACATTCCATTGCGTTTGCATTGATTGTTAGACGCAGGAAGGTACGGCACCCATTTCGTGATTACACCAACGCCATTGGGAGCTCCGACAGATCAGTACTGCTCGACATTTTGTCAGAAAATGGCGTCCTCCTATATGTGTGTAGTGTGATGTATGATTACGAACCGCACTCACTTCACGTAGCTATGCGACAGAAAATGCTCTGTAATCCCAGCCAATTGTGGTGTTTTCAGGGAGCTATCCTATCTTACTTTCTATTTTCCGCTTAGGCTGGAAGTCTCCCTATTCCATCAGACTTCAAAGATTGTAACTATTCTGATGCCGTCGTCCTGGATTACATAACCTCATTCATCGACAGCTCTTTGAAACGCCAAGGAGGGTTAGACGAACCATCAACATGGTCGAGCACCCTGCCCCTCTCACAACCGTTTCAAAAGTTATGACATAAGGTTCTGTTTTCTACATCCCAACAAACCGCAACTCCTTGTACCTATCTCACCTCTCATGATGGTGGATGACCGAAGCATACGCCATTCATCTGCCGTAAAATAAATCGGAATTTTCTATCTCACAATTTATCTTGGTCTACACCCGCACTGGCAACTTTTAAGAGTGAGCTCTCTTTTTATGCCCTCAGACTTAAAATGCTTTCCTTTCCCTGTGTTATAATTCTAAGGTTTGTAACTGGATGCATTCTTTCTCACTGGTTATACTTTGCTGTTATTTTTCAAGCGCTGTTCCAAAAGTATTGTGTCCTTCTTGTCCGTTCGCTAAAATTTATTTCTCGTTGCTCTGGTTTAAGGAGAAATTCACACATTAATTTCCTTGTTAACAAACATTTTGATGCGTGCTTCAACTTTTCATCCAATTTTAAACGACCCATCTCATAGTTTACATGCAATCCTAGCCAACAATATAACTACAACTTCCACACTTCCAAAACATAGGTTTATATGCTCGTACTTCGTCGTATCGAAACTTCTTCACGCCGTATCTGTCAAGCTCACTAATCAAACCAACATGAATGCAACGCCGTTTTCGTGACAGTATGTCGGATTGAAGATGCAACGTTCCGTTTAGTGATGTTACTTACTAGTTGTCATTAACGCTTTGCAGTATTATATTCCGAAGTGTGTTCCGAAGTGAAACTGCGGAAAATGCCTAATGTGACTTGACTCCTAGATTATGGTATAAACATTGGTTGGTATTATTTGAAGACAAAAGCCAAGTGTGCAGGAGAGTAGATTCAATACGGGTAAGCAAGCCGCTGCCATGAACTTAGATTTATTCACTAGTAATATACCCATATGCTAGACGACCTATCTGTAAGCCAAAATGAAATTGGACATAACTTGACCAACTTAGCTGGTTTAAGAAGGTCTACGATAAAAGAACCTTCTCCCAGCCAACTAGCAAACAGCAGGATTGTCTACAGACTAACTTATCCATAAAACCATAACATTGATGAAGCAACCTCTTTAGACGCAACCTAAGCCTGTACCTAAAGAGGGGTAGTATATCTCTAGGGCCAACTTAAGTACGTTCATCCCGTTTAAAATCAAACCGGTGCATCTTATCCCATAAAAACCGGCCTTTGACGAATGCGAGGGATTCTGCTTTGTTCGAGTTATGTGCAGTCTTAGATATAATTGGATGAAAAATCAGCTGCAAGCATTAAAAGGAATGTCACTTAACGTGGGTTCTACCCCTAGTGGCAGTTAACGATCAAACTCAATAAGCAGACTTATGCAGATCAGCATATGTAGAATGTCGTACACTGCTGCTATCAATAATGTGTGTTTAATACAAAGTAATTTTGGGAGCAACCAGCATCTGGGTTTTTGGATTGCATAAATTTTCTTTATGTGTACTCCTATACCAAAGGCTAGTCATCACGAAGTATGCGCTGACAGAATTTTGGATTCAAAGCTACCCATCGTCGTTATGTCGGAAGAAGTTAGTTGATATGTGGGACAACGACTGGTTAGGAACCCACATAGTGATCGAAGCATTAATTTAAGTGGAAACCACCCAAAACAGACTGAATTGGCCTATTGCCGAACGTGGTACGGGAGCTGGTGTGCATGTAAGCTTAGTAACTCTGTAGTAATGCCAGGCGCTTATATATAAACACAATCCGAAGGAAGACGGTGCATTTATGTGTCGCACAAGCATCAATGTCTTGATCGTACCTTGGTGATGGCAACTGCATTGTGGCTGAATCTGCATCTACGGATGAAGGGAGCCAGTATGTTTGTTTCGTATGCTCGATGGAGTAATGCTAATAACACTCATCCGGGTTAAACTGTTGAGGTCTTTAAGAATTTCCAACTCGCCGGAACACCGCTGTCTCACCCCAACGTAAGTGTCAACAAAACACATTTGAGATTCACTTTGAACTAGGACTCGTAATTTCAATGTTGACCGCGATTCACGCTGAACGAAACTTTGGTCACTGCAATCACTTGGACTGTAATCGAAGCAGATTGAAATTGGGTGTTCCCTGTCCAAAACCAACTCATATCACGACGCGTTTCGATCCCATTTGATCTCAGTAGCTGGAGATAGCATGTTCTGAACCCAGCACCATTAGTATGTTAGCTTAAACCTTTGTCCCTTTAGTTATCGGGTCAGGACGCACAATGTCTGTCACAACGGTTACTGACTGATTGGAGGTTCATTCTGAAGTACTCATTGTATGAATTGAATGCGTCTCAAAAAGGGTGGAGAATGCGGCTACTATAGCAAGGATACTGAGTTCGACTCTTGCTATTTCTAGCTGACGACATCAAATAAGGTCGAAACACTTCATGGTGTGCGACATTTAATTTCTATCTGCCTGCATTACACTCTTATAATGATCTGCGGCGTGAGCTTCAGCTTTACGGGAAGGTACTAATATTTGTGACTATTCTGAGTCAGGCTTTAATTAACCACTGCAGCTTACTACCCTTGGAAGCCTGAGAGAGACATTTTTTTATTCGGGTAAAATATACAAACGTAGACAATACTTGGGGCACAACCACGTAGAACACGAGCACGCTCTAAGGATATCTCAGAGTGGTGTGAATACCAGCGTATCAAACGTACGACAGTCCGCTACTGAGTAGTAAAGACACGTCATCTATATCTATTAATGAGGACACAGAAGCAGAGGAGATTAAAAGTTAAACTGAGAAGAATGGACAAGAGTAGATCTCACCGTCCGCTGGAGTCGAAGCAATGCTAACCTGCTAACGATTTCTTTTTGCCGAGCGAATTTCTGCAGAGAATTCAAAAGCCATTTTTTGGCATCTGTACTAAATGCATGCCATTTTAAGAATAGTTTAATACGATTAGAGATGCTGCATCTCCGCAGCACCACCGCTGGTCAACGTAAAATCTAACCATTAAAATGTCAGTTGCAATGTGAAAAAACACATTGCTACTCAGCCTGACTCTATCGAGCGACAGTCTCCTGGTACTTCGACACAATAATGAGTTAAGTCAGTGTATTAGGGGCAGGTTAAAACTCGTTCGCAACAATACAGAAGAATTGCAACCACACATGCATGAGGTACGGCATAGTACAACTAGTCAGGCATCATTACTAATCCGATACTTTTAAGAGCACAGTTACTGTCATCGTTCTCGGTCTACCAGCCACTGGGAGCCCAAATCATAGAAATCTAGAGGAACACGGAACTGCATCTTGAGAAACCACTGAGAATTCTCCTAATTCTTTCAGAAGTGTATGATGGGTTTGCCAAACCTCCCGTTTTGGCATGTCTAAATCACAGGTGCCACCTCGCATGGTGGTGAAGCGTATGCGATCCCTTTACCAAGCTCGGAAAAATGATCAACAGGTGAGCAAACTGTTAAGTGCTTATAATGAAAGCACAATCTGTGTTCGCATGTTATCGTGGTTAGAAATGCCGCTTTTTAGCAATCTAGAGATTTTTCCCGTTTGTCTGTATAAGATTCTAACTGGTATTGTTGTCTCACTGTACACTTAGGCGATCGAATGTTTGAGTCGAGCATCGCATTCGCTTGGCGTTTGTTTTGGGTGTAACGCGCTAGCGTTATGTGTGCTGCACTCTTTTCGTTCCGCTAGCTAGCAGCATCAACTATGGCATATTTGTTCTGATTAGGTTAACAGAGAACCTTTTACTGCACAAAATAAAAGCTTCCCTGCATCTCGATCTGCTTAATGGAACATTTCTTTAAGCTCCTGCTGAAGGTACGCTCCCAAATGGTGGCAATTATAATCCAGTTTAATCGCAAGCATTTAAAACTCTACCTAAGAGGTTATTTACTTCCGTTCAGTTTATGGATTATATATCGAGCGCCGAGGTGCAGTGGATCTATTTGCCTCGACACACGCAATCATAAGGATGGTAAATATAATTAGAATAATAACAGGGTACCACCAATAATGTGACATTCTGGATGGATAGGGATTGTTTCCGACGTTTTGGTTATTCAAACAATTTCATTTTACATTTCGTACTTCATTTTGATTTCCTGGCCCCAACATTTTAGCTGAAAAACTATACAACATACTGGCGACCCCCGCCTTTTACACCAGCTCTACTTATTTTCCTCAAGTGCATGCTCATTTTCACTCACTGACATTATCCCAGCTCGAACTATAACGTTGATAATCGGTTATGCCCTGGCGTATGCGCGTACCGCGAATCTCCCTCTTTTGGCTCACTCATGTGGCTGCAAATTAATTGATTAGACTATCGATTCAATGGTTCAATGGTGTATGATGGGATAAAAAGCATAACTTCACAAGACCCACAGGATGGATATGCAAAAGAAAATTAAAATTAAAATTTTCCAAAGTGGAACGTAAACTATCAGTGGTTAAATCATTGCACTTTAGCCAAGTGTTGTGTATCGTTTATCACTTAGATGAAAATCTAAGGGTCTTTCAAATGTCGTCATGTTTGGTGCGTTCACCACGTAGTTTGGTAATGCATTTCAGTGAGAACAGATTCTAAGTGAGAAAAAATACTTTCTACAATTCAAACGAGTGTTGCGTCATTAGTTACAGGTGGTTGCCTCGGTTTTGTTTGTATGGGGCTAGAGTCAACAGTGATGTACATAGATGCTCGCTTTCGGTTAGTATCCGGGATGTGAGAGGAAGATCTCCGCGAAGCCGTCGGTATTCTAATGAGAACACACCGAGGACACGAAGACGCATTTCGTAACTCATACCGGATAGTCCACGCGTTGTCTTTGTGGCTCTTCTTTGGGGCTGTTCCAATAGGCGGATGTCTCGTTTTAACCATAGACACCAGGCCTGAATTGCATATTCAAGATGAGGACGAATATAGGAGTTATTCAACAATGGTACTAGCCGTCGCTCAAAAGTGCCGAGAGCTCGCTTCAAAAGTCTCACGTTAAAGTTCGCCACATTTGCTGCTTTCGAACGTTGGAGCGAATTTCCAAGACTCTCTTGCACGATTATACCTAAGTCGCGTTCTCTAGTCACGTGTTGTATGACGTGTTGCCCCAAAAGCTGTGTTGACGAAGATGTTGTGCACCGTCAGCAGGTGGCACTTTGCAGGGTTCAGTGGGAGCTGGTTCCTTTCTGCCAATTCGTTAATCCGGGTCAGATCTTCCTGGAGGTAGACACGGTCGCAAGCTGAGCGAATTGCTCTCCATATTTTAGCATCGTCCGCGAATATTTTCATTGGAGATAGAATGTCTGCTGGAAGGTCATTAATGTAGACTAAGAACAGTAGCCGGCCGAGGACGGATCCTTTTGGTACACCACTGGAGACGTCAAGGCTTTCAGAATAGGTGTCGGCTACTCTTACCTTGATTGCTCTGTGGTGTAAGTAGTCTTCTGACCAGGTGAGCAGGGAACCGTTGATACCGTAGGCAGCAAGCTTTTGGAGGAGAAAGAAGTGATTGACCCTGTCGAATGCTTTAGAAAAATCCAGGTATATCACATCTATGGGCACTCCTTCATCAGCCGCCTAATTTCAATTTGAGTCGTGTCTGATTGGATCGCTCCATCGGCGGTGATAGATTGAAAGTCAGTTGTTAGTGGCTTCCTTTTTTGTTTGGCGGTCAGTTTTATTTTGATAACAAGATAGGAAACTTTGTGGTGGTGATCAGTTTAAATTTGTTGACATACTCCATTGTAACAATAGCACGGTAGCAGATTTCCAGCTTTGAGGTTTGATTTGACCCGGGGATGTTACGTGTTGCGCGAATCCACTACCGATTTGTCGGTAGCAAGGATGAAAGAATTGCAGTAATAGCCAAGCTTCAAAAATAGTGAAGTGGATGCAAGAACGCATCTGGACTAGTGAATACACTGCATCCGACATGGATTCCACCCAATGCAGTGCACATTTTCCGAGGATTCTAGCCGCGCGAACCAAGAAAAGCAGCTATGCCTATTAGTTGGTTAATTTTCGAAGCTTCCTTTCGGTGAACGCAGTAGTAGAGCAGTGGAAGATTGGTGTATTAGTGGTAAAAAGCAATGATTAACCAGCCCATGGGTAGAAACAAGTGATAAAAGGAAACGGAAGATAAAATAATGAGTGGTCTGGTGGACTCACTATAATGTTCGCATTATGACATGCGTAAAAGTTGGATGTTCCTGTGGTAATAACCAGAGTTCTACCAGTCGAACTCTCGGAAACATCATTTGGTGGGGTTATGTAGCCTCCTGGCTAGCACAAGAGACATAATGACATTCCAGTGGGATACCGCTTCATCAAATCTTTTTTTACTATGGTTAGGTGGGGGGTAGAGACAACGTGAGTTCGGAGAGCGTTCCCCATTTGGCACACTCGAAGTGAGAAGAAATTTCGACCGTATTCCAGCCGCCTATACTGCATTTTCAGCTTTAACTGATGACTTCTCAGGTTAGTGCTGTGTGATTCACTTCCAGCAGCTGTCGACAATTGTGGTTTGGGTTCCTCAGGATCTAGTAACTCATTATAAGTTCCCACTGCAAGCGCCGATACCGACTGCTGTAAATTCCTAGAGACTTTATTCTAAGCTGATAGGGCAGATAGAAGGGGCCACTAAAGCTCTTGGAGGTCCTTCGCTGTAAATTCTTGAGAGTAGAATGATCTGGTTTCTATCACGGGTGCCAAGCCTGGATGGTGTATTCCATGTGAGGTCTCACAAAAGTATTAAACATTTTCTGGGAAGATGGGGTGGTTAAACTAATCGAGCGCTCTGCAAATAAACCGACGGGTTGCTTGCCGGATCTCGGCACCATATCTGATTGTTTCGAGCCGTCATGATGATCTGAACCGGTATCCCGAAATTAAACCATATGCAAGACTTCATCAAGATGTGCCCTCCAAACTTGTGGGCTCTCAATGGCTGGTGACGCAGGTTAACTACCGTGCACCAAACTGTGTTGAACTGGAGTAGTTTCCTAATTCACCACTCACGAACGCAGTTCAAGTCAGGTTAGATGGTAACGTGACCCCAGTGTTATTAACTGTTTGTCACATCTTAACCTCATCGGCGAAAAACGAAATTAGGGACGACAACTCTTGTCGTGTTATTGATAAATGATGGAAAGAAGCGCATACCCAGCCGGAGTACTGTGGAACACCGCCTTCCACCTCAATTTGGTTAGTGAGCGATCCCCTAACACGCACTTGAAGCTCGCATTGGCGAATAAAGTTATTGATCAAGCAAAAACCAGGGTCCATGATTCCACAGCTCTCTAGCCTGTAAATTCAAATGTGGTAATCCAGGCAGTCAAACCCTAAAATGTCCAGGCAAATGACATCGATCCCTGCAACACTATCGGCCACTTCCGTCCATCTACTTTGTGCTACCTCAGGTTGGTGGTGCATGACCGGTGTTGACGGAAGCCATACTGCTCCGGTGCCAAGACGTTGCATGTTTCCAGGTAGTCCACTAATGTCTCAGTAAAGACCGCTTCCATCACCTTCGAGAACACAAGGAGGAGAGTCACTGAGCGATAGTTTGCAGAATGTGAACAGCTACCGCTTTTGAAAATTGGTTTGATGATGCATTGCTCCCACATAGTAAGGAATTGTTGTTCATTGAAGCATCTTCGGACAAAGTGCGACATAGCCTCGCCTAGCTTAGTGGCCGTACCCTTCAGGGCCTCGGACAAATATCATCAGCTCCCGGAGAGCTATGATCACGAAATGAGAACAACTTCTTTAGCATTTTGATGGATTAAAGAACACACGTGTACACACGTGTACATGTGTGTACACTCGCTTACCTGTAAATCCTGGAGTCATAAAGTGAATGACATATGCTGCGAGATCGAATATTGCAGCGTATTTTAGCCACAGAGTATGGACCGCTTGGTTGGCGCTTTGTGCCATGCTTCGTGAAGACTGTTCTTGTATGACAAAAGCATTTTGTCTAGGCACTATTGATAGGTAACTTTGTTCTTACGGATAATTAAGATACAACAGTATACGTGGGTCAGGAAGTCCCCTCAAGTCTTGGATCTGGGTTAGGCTTATAGGCGTGCCATGGTGCATCCCTTATTGACGCATTTTAACGTACTGCTTCCTGTGGTATGAAGTGTTGTGGTTTCCGATGCTCTATTAATAATGTCGCTAAGTAATTCAACGGACTCTGTCTAAACGTTGTCAAGCGGATGTTACTCGAAAATTCCCTAGTCGTATGCCTCGACAAGGTCGTTCAGGATGGGGTAGCGTGTGATTACATGAGCTAATTCCGAATATCCAAATGGATACTCTGCGTAAAGAGCATGGCTAAATATTATGACTACATAGTCAACGAAACATAATGGACTCCTTGTTAATAACTTTTTGACTATGACCTCTTCATTAATAAGACCAAGGCCCGGTACGGACAGTTAGTTTCCCATCCGGAACCTAGTGGGATAGTTAATATTAGTGCATAAGTTAATTGGGGGTGGGAAATTCTTCGGTTGAAAATGCTGTTACTTTCAGATGGTATACGTCGAAATCCTCCGAGATTAGGATTTGGATGTACCTAGGGCGTGCGACCTTGCTCAGCACGAGTATCAAGTGGGAATCCACTTCCCGATTGGATGCTGGTGAACGAGAACCGACGGCTGTGAGACATGCATCGTGGTACCATAATCGGAGAAGAAACGAGAGTGAGTCAACGACATGAGTTTTCTGATCCTTAACTGGTGCACATTGCAGGTCACGACGGTAGAAGAACCCCACCTACCTACTGGGACGGTCGTTCCGGATGAGTGACTCGATCCCAGCATCAGCGACCTCTTGATGCAACTAGGTTTCTGTAACCGAAATTATGTCCCAAACACTCACGTCCCTTCTTAGTGGAACCACAGTAAGTTTGCTGGAGTGCTCTTAGGCGTTAGTGAACATACATGAGAGCATTTCGGATTTCAGCAATATATCTGAGATGGTACAATCCAGACTGAGAGTTCACCCACTAGTAGTTGGCCAGCGACTGACAATTTTTCGTTGATTAATTGACGACGGATTCAGCGTTAGATACATCGACTTCGTTAGTTATCCAAAATCTAACCTTCTACACACAGCACAAGTAGTCTGGTCACTGTCTTCATTACCAGATTTTATGGGCTTATCAGACACATTGCCGGTGCACTGTTCCAGTATAATTCCCATTGCCTTTAGTTTTTTTTTGGTGCTATGTCGCTCGCTGTCTCTAGTAGAACATCAGATAGCAGCCTGCAGCGAAACATCTGGCAGCTTTTCAGTAGCCACGCTGCTTTTGTTTTGATTGAAGGACTATCTTCATGACTCTGAAGCCACATTCTTTGTAGTTCGGTGAGGAACGCAGCCGTGACACCGATTTCGTAAGCACATCATACAAGAAGGGTGTTTCATGAATGTAAAGCCACTGTTCATTAGCATGAGGTGTTATATAATGTTCATCGCACGTTACAATTTCAGGAACGCCGTGGACAAGTATAGTTCTGGCTAAGATTTCTTTTCGGTGGTCTTCTAAGCCGTGGTAAGTTTAATTACGCTAGCCCCAGGGGATTTCGGAAGGACATAGATGAAGCGGTGCTCACTTCTGTGTCGATCCTTTGACAGCAGAACTGACTCTACTTCAACGATGGAGTGAAACGTAACTGCAGAAGCCCTGTTCCCTGGTAGTGCTTACAGTTAGAGTGTCATGTGACCCGCACTACATTTACTGGTCTAACTGTAAGGACCAGTAGGTTGGTGATGACATCCACTGGTCGAAGTGATGTAATTGCCTGCCTCTACCTGACGTCGAGTTTGATTCTGGGATATTGGAGCATAGTACACTCCACACAAATTGTTGCTTCTTAGTATCCTTCGACAAATCACAGGTAGTGATGCACCACAGGAAAACGGCGGTGTTTGGACCAGGAGAATAGCGCTTCACCCCTTAGTGTACGATCCAATGGGGTGTTTCTGATTTTTAATCTCGGTCCTTCTTGACAACAACCCTCACCCAAATTTAAGTTTTATCGGTTTGCTCTATTGCTATGCACTCGGTCTGGGTCTTGAAGGAAGTATTGCGTGTACTTAGTCCGGTCTAACTGAGAACCACATTAGTATAACGTAAGTCGCCTGTCGTGTTGGAACAGACATGGAATTTATGGGGTAATTGTGTCGTTTTGTTAAGGTTGTTACCAGCTATCCACTTCCGGCTTGGTGTATCACTTATTGGGAAGCCTGGGTTTTACAATCAACTATGCTTACTCCAACTGTATTGATTTTGTGATCACCATTTTGACAAGCCTCGCTTGTGATTGGTCGTAATTCTGGGATAATAAGAACACCCTTTTTACCGGTGGGACAGACGTACATTCCATAAAGAACCGGAGTGAACCTGGTTCTATCTTATGTAATGTGGTTGCAATATTTTCAGAGTGCGCATTTCGAGTACAAAATTTCACAAAATTTAAAATGGAACTTCAACTTCCATAAGTTTGGCGCATAAAACGCATAAGTCTCTACCCTGGGCATACAAGGCTTCGCGATCACCGAGTGAATGTTGCGACCTATTAGACTGACTCACCCGTTATAACCAGCAGTTGTTTTCGTGTTGTCGATCTAGTATTATATCAAGGTGTACTTCCTAGGCGTCATTCTGGCGTGCCGGTCGAACGCATCAGTGTGCCCTTGAAGCAGCTCGCACGATGCTTTAATAGACGGGGAATCGTGACCGGGTATTTGGATCACACCATGACGTACTCAACAACAGAATGAGTGGGATTCACTGCATGGAAGCGTAAATTGTCATGTAACTGTTCTACACAATGCTGGGGTTTGGCGAGTGAGATTTTATTTGAAAGCTTTTGGAATGCACTATCGAGTAAGACCAAAACTTGATTTAAAGCAGGGAATTAGACAATTTTTGCGCGTAATTATCCAAGAGACACTGTCTGGAAACTACAGTCATGAATAATGATAGATTGCACTGAAATTATTCCAGAATAAATGATTCCGAGAGATGGCACTCGTCAATTTGAGACGGGAAAATCTCAATCCATTGATGTGTGACAACGTACGATGGAGTAGATCAGAAAATCCTGAGGTACATAAGTTTACGATCAGTAGATCAGTTGGTGCACCTAGGCAGGTGAGGGCGACTAGATTTTAACAGACACTTTCATCAGGCACAGAGGAGTCTGCCATTTAACATCAGATGATGGACGACAGCATCCTTCGCTCCATTCTATTACTAGATATGCGCCATACCACTCAACTATTCCCGGTCAAACGTTACTTACTCAGAGTATATCAGGCAAGTCGCCGATTCGTACTCTACTGCTCGTTCCAATACAACGTAAAAGTTTTCACCAAACCCGAGGTAACATTTCCATTACACCAAGTGAGTTTGGCTTTGTCAAACAACAGGAGCCCTAAGATTCCTTAAACCTATCCCCTTGGTCATAGGACCACTAGGTTTCAAAAGTACTAACCTATAAGCTGACAAAAAACAGCGTGTAGAAAAGATAAAATAGGTTCCCTTTTTGAGTTTTCATAAATTTTTGACATCGTTGTGCATATTCCTATTCCCAGTTACATTTTCGTGGCTTTGAATGGATCAACAAGTAATTTATAAACAGATGCCCATATATATATATATATATATATATATATATGGGGAGCGAACACATGACAGCTAGAAGCTGACGCAAACTGGCCAGCGTCTTAAGCC
This sequence comes from Dicrocoelium dendriticum, assembly GCA_944474145.2. Taxonomy (NCBI): domain Eukaryota; kingdom Metazoa; phylum Platyhelminthes; class Trematoda; order Plagiorchiida; family Dicrocoeliidae; genus Dicrocoelium; species Dicrocoelium dendriticum. Next base: position 158,362,144 of record OX104064.1, on the reverse strand, counting down.
ACTGAGCCATAGGGGACGGCGGCTGGGCTGCACAATTTGCAAGCCAACTGAGATATAGCACGACCTATATTGCATTGTCACGCAGGTTACTACCTTAGCAGATGACAGTGGCTACCCTCAGAGTTCATGACTTCCTCTCACTAGACGCTATGTCCATAGCAGTTGAAACTAGGAGTAAGTACACTATGCATTATATTATATATTATTATGGTATATTATTATGTTCTGTACACACGTAGGTAATCTAACATAAATAGAACCACCTGATGCGTCAACAGTGCTTGTACTTGAGATTGTAGTGTACGGGAAAACACGCACTTTCAGTATTTTGTAACATGGATTTTACAATTGTTTTAACTTTCAAAACGTCCACTTGTTTTACTGACGGCACATCCGTTGACAGAAATCGTTTTGGTGAGTACTTTGCTGCACCGTTTCTCGCGCCGGTTGATTCGTTTCCTATTTTTGTAGCCTGCAAAAGATACGTTGGGTTTAATCGCCTCCAACTTCTATACTGTCCCGTAGTTGACACGGATCTTACGTGTCACTGATTACCGACTAGTTTCCCAGGCTCCACTTAAAAAACTACGCCTAACGGGAAATGTCTTACGAACTTGCGGAAAGCACCGGATCATCGTCAGTGCTTTGTAATATATGCTGAAAAACATGCAGTATGTTAGAACAGTTATGGAATCAAAAACTAAAAACGCATTTATTGATAAGCAAAATAATGTCTGTCTTCAGGATATGATGTCATCACTTATCTATTCATGTGTACGCGAGAACTGCCAAAGGTGTGTTTGATAAAGTTTGCCAGATCCCACGACCAGTTAATCCACACTCCGGATAAAGGAATTGGTTGCATTAAATTGTTTAGTAGACTTTTAACTGACATTTAACTGATTAACTTTCTTGTTGCATCTTTTAAATCTTGAACCGGCAGTACTTTGAACATTTGCCCCATCTAGCCAGTTTGCTGTTATGCCTATTTTTTCTTACAGAATATGAAGTATTATCTTCAAAGTACTGAGTGCGTTAGTTTTCTCTAAATGCCATGAAATCGCTCCCTTACCAATGTGTTTGAGGCCGGTTTATTGTAATATCTGGCTTTGTTAAAGAATATAGCGTAGCATCTACAAGTAATTATTTGGTGCGATAGTTTGCTCAAAATGCTCTGGAACCTCTTGGTATGCTTTCCAACTGCGTGCGACCATGTTGCGCAACTGCGCTATTCGCGGCTTACTAGCCGCGCTCACTGAACATCGACGCTTTATGCACATCGCTATTTTATGTATCACTGAATTATCCGATCTTATCCTGGACGCTCCAGGACAAAGGTGTACAACTGGATTCCACGTATTGAAGCAAACCTTTATAGACAAATCCATGAGTCCAGATTAATGCATACAATGCGGTCATTTGAGATGTGGATACGTTTTACGTGCGTGCAGGAACACATTTGCAACGTGAGAAATGAAACATCACTGGCATAACCTTTGCACGAGTAGTTAGCGTTAAGCGAGTATTGCCATCTTAAGGATATTTATTACAAAAGCGCTACTGCGAAAGGCGCTTTCTGGTGCATCGAAAACCTTGATCAATCACATAACCAAACCTTGGGTTCAACACAAAGCTGAGCGTGATGGTGTGGACCTCCTTCGGGGGAAATGACCCGGTTAGGAGACGAATATGTAACTTTTTCGTAGAAATCTACCTTTTGCGCACATTTCTGCGTGTTTCGACGATTTTGCATGCGTTCGTTGCGTTCACGTGTTACAACCAAGGCAGCAGGTGCGGCTAAGATAATCGGAAATATACGGCAATGTGTCTAGGAAAACTGAGAGAGAGGAATAAGGGGTGCGCTGTAAATAATTTTCCTTACAAACCTTTGGCAATCTGAAGCATGGTCAATTTGAACCTATTTCGGACTCTCAGTGGGCTGTCGGTGAACTGTGAGCTGACTGTCAGCGGTCTTTTGGCTGACCGTCGGAGGACAGTCGTGCCGGTAAAGTATACGTAGCATTCGTTTGCATTCATTCGTTCATATATTTTACTCTTCATAGTTGATCGCAGAGAATACTGCTGATCGACAGAAATTCAGCTCTAAAGAAATAAATAAATAAATACACGGTTTATTCCTCGACGGTGCGAGACATAATCCAATTGAGCGGCCTGATCAGTCTACACAACGAGATCGCATAAAGTGGTTAATTGTTCATCTTTTGTATAACGGATCCCAAATGTCTTTTGAATTGATGGATTTGTAGGTACCAGAGAGATTAAGAAACTGGGAACAATGACAGATAGAGATTTACCGAAATTTCAAGTAAAGTAATACGGTCATCCATGGAACCATTCTGAAGGGACTTGCTCCCATGTGGAGTATTCGCTCGATGGGTTTCCCTCGCACTTCCATACTTTAACTGTATGTGTGCTGGTGTGGCAAAACAATATGTAGACCATCACCTGTTTAACAAATGCAGCATGCTGGTTCGGGTTATTGAGGCGGTAGCTTTTACGCACGTTGTTTCAGTACGACATTCCACCCATGGAAGTTCGAACAGTTCAGTTGAAGAGGAGAGAAGGCATCAGTTGTATTTTAGAATTACAGCCTAGTTGACTGTGTGACTTATAACGGTTATAGTATTCGTGAGCAACTTAGTACGTATGCCATGACAGATCATTATTAATGCTAAAGTGGGAGAGGAAATACCGGACTTTTTACATATTTTCAGTTTGGGTCCTGTGCAGCTGGACGTTCGAAAAGTAATATTATACCGGCGAAGAAAAGTCCGTTGACTTAATCCAAAAGAAGGAAGCATGCCTAGTCAGTAAGTCTGTTTTCTACCCAGCTAGATAGAATTCAGTTCAGGGCTGTAGTGACGGTTACAAATAAGACGTAGGCTGACTTGGTTGCATTCCCTATTCTGAGCTGTGGTCGTTTCATACCTGAAGTAAAAGCTATTAAGGATAGCTGGGTGTCATTGACCCAATAAGTTTCAAAATTACTGCTGCGGTTTTTAAGCAATTTTCATTATGTATACATATCCGTTTCCCTAAACCACCAGATTTAACAGAGTAACAGTCACACATTCATTGGGTTGCGTTTGTTATTAGTTGCCTTTCACCTGTGCTTGCGGAGTCATGGGTAATATATCGGCACCTCGATAGTCCTACACAAATCGCAAATTAACGGCCATGGAAAAAATTGCACGACTGGTAGGGGGAAAGCTAAACTATTGGTTACGATAGTCTACTTTTTCAGAATAACACTGAGAATAGGAGACCGGCGAATTCGAGTTTTAGGGATACAAGGATCTGCAGCCCCTGACTGCTTGCGCAGTATAATTGGTAGCAGGAGGCTGGCGGGTACAATTTCAGACTAGACAGCAATTCCTTTGGAACTGATATGATCCAGTATGTGCAAAGAAGCCAAACAGAAAATACTCCTAGAATTTTGCCTTGTTTTATTGCAACCTAACGTCAAGACTGATAGCAATGCAAAGACTGATGGCTGAGTTGCTGAAATGGCGAACTTATACAGGCAATTACGGGTTTTTGACATTGTGTTTTACTCGCCCGTAAATCGCTCTCCACAGTCTGCTTCAGTTACTGTCCCAGTGATAGAATTTGTCAAGATTCACTTCAATGTGAATCGCGGTCCACATTTAGACTGCATGTCACAATCCAATCACAACGAGTGTTTCAACGTGACCCATCTAAGCACCACCGGTTTTCTTTTCGGCAGTGTTAAGCCCGTAATAGCTTGCTCCTACCTACATGGCAATCTACGGGTTCCCTTGATGGCTGTCACTAATCAACTTCGTAATAATCCGGTAAGTAATCCTGGTAATCCTGGTAAATGTCGCTTTCTCAACCACCATAATTTATGTAGATTGATTGAGTTCAAAAGTTAACCAGAAATCGACCCAGAATGTAAACATTTGAATCATGCAAAATGCTTTATGATTTGATGTGGGATCCGGAGAACCAAGCTACAAAGTTTCAATTCATGTCAAACCAAGAATGTTCTTTTGTACATGCTGGACTTGTAAATATGTATCTGCAGCTAACATGCTATCAGTAGGAATAGGCAAGAGTGGTTACTATGACCCATTTGTGACCATATTGTGGACTGTTAAATCTATGCCGAAGTAATTAGTCAATTGTTACTCGAACGAAAAATTTCTGGTCCAGCGCTAGATACAGTATGGCCAACGAACCTCAGACCTATGTACCGGTTTATGTGGCTTGTATGATTTACGGTCTGAAGAAATGAAAACTCATTTCCATAGCACTGTAGGGATGGATCGACTTGCATCAGTTAGAAATTTGCTGCGTTTTCTCTGGAATAAATATGAATAGGAGTTGTAATTTCAACTAATTTACGCATATAAGGCCACCGCTTCATGAAAGGAGTTATGTTGGCCATAAAATTATTTCGCTGATTACAGTGGAGTGAATAATGTCAGTATCGTGACCAGTGTGCTGTAGTGCGTGCATTGATCGAGCGGGACATTATCTCAAATGAATGAGATAAAAGTCCAGACTCCTGCTTTCTGTAAGTACTGCTTGATTCAAGTGAAGCGACGATGGTAAGTGTAACTTAGCGCGCCTTATATTTGTCTTACTAATGTAACCGATTCTAAACCGTCAAAATTGATGTGAAATTGGTTGTATTTGGCCACTGTTCCTTGGAAGTGATATAAGCGCGTATTCAGTAATAGATTACGTGCTCTATTGCCAAGTGAGCCTGTTCAGATGGTTGACACTTAAGAACCTATCATGCGAATACTTCGATACGATTTTTTCTTCAGGGACAATTATTGAATCAACATAGGTCAACAATAGGGATGGTATCAGAGTAGTTTCTTTCGGAACAGTGTAATATTTGGTGAACGGTCAAAGGCTTTGCCACTGGGTGTGATAAACCAAATGTATTTAGCAACAACTTACACACTGGTAGTTTGGATTGAACTAGTGAATAAAGTAAGGAAAGCGCGATTTGCAAAATAGAAAGCATTGCTGTGGGTCAGAATGCAGATAAGCAGGAATTTGCAGTCATTTTCCAGCGAAGACTGTATCGAAAACCTGACGCCTACTGCTGCATCTTGAGTCAGCCTTGAACCATGTTGGATTAATCGGCTGAGTATAGTTAAGCAGTGAAGATGTCCTTGTGAGCGAATACGCATGGTTACTGCGTTTTATCTCGGTCCCAGTCCCAATGTATTACACAGAAATGTGATATTGTGGAACCAATGCTTACCACAAATGAGTGGGTCCAAGTTGGGTGGCACTGAAGTGTGATGTGCTCGTCAACTACGTTTTAAACTGCTCATTTCCTTCTGCTATCAAACGTAATAAGGTATTATTCCCATCATCATATTAATTAAGTAGCAGTGGCTAGCTGTACCAGGCGACTCCGCCTAGCGATCACATACAACTCCATGTTCTGCTACACAAGACTCTTTATTCCATAAAACGGTATGCACACTGACTTGCATCGATGGATTCAAAGTATTGTCCATCAGGCTTAAATTATAAGACCGTATAAGTTTCCATTAGCTATTCCCGCAGATACTGTAAGCAGGCAGTATCAAGTAATGTGGGATCCAGTGTACTCTCGTAAGTTGCGGGAGGGATGTCGGGGGTCTCCAAACACGTTCAGACTACTTAGTTGCAAAACGACTAAGGTCTGTCGGCCCTAATCATTTGTTTATTGCTTAGGTTGTCACGTCTGAACTTTAGAAAGCAAGGTTCATGCGAAAGGTGACATTATTTGTGTGTTTCAACTCTGCTAACGGCATGGGATAGTATCGGTCGTTTTCTTACCCGTCCACTCTACGCTCGAAACGTGGTGGGTGCTGACTCAGTTTGCAGTGGTTATCCACTGTGGTCGTAACTTTGGTAAACCCCCACTGCTTCACAGTATTTCATACTGAATCAGCAGCATTAGGCAGAGTTAATATGACAATGACGTGAGAATGGTGTTACGTTCAATGATGGACAGCATGATGACATTTAAGAGGGTTATGAGCCACTCAGCAGGGTCCCGTTCATTAAACGCCGGAACCAATGGGTACAGAGAAAATGTGTTGCCCAGGAGCGAAAAAAATGAATGTGCCAGTCTATTAATTTCGCACCAGTCAGCAGTGAAGAAGAGCAAAAGAGCAATCTTTGTGGGGTATTATTGCTTTGGAAAACAGTCGGCAGACAAGTGTCGGAGGGAATTAATCCGTGAAATAGTTCGCAACTTCAAGTACAGAATAAATTAGCAGCTCAGATCTGCAAGGCTATATAGAAGCATCATAACTTTTCGGTCTAGTTACTGAGTGCGAATCTGTAGTATATATATGAATAGTTTTCGACGATACCGTGAGACAGCAAAAGTATAGCATATTTACTAGATATTTTTAGCAGTGATATTTGGATAAGTAGTTGTGGTTTTCTCCAACTCAGAGGTTGAGAAAATCACTGTATGTCACTCGTATTATTGAGCATTTAAATCTGTTTTAAAAATGTCTGAAATATCGACTTACCAGAGCTCTTACGCCCAAGTCAATTTGTAACCATTCGGAAGAGGACTTAAATTTGGCACACCACGCCAGGCCGTTGGGGCGGAACAAACGTGCATTTTGTTCTGAGCATCCCTTCACCCAACTAGCTGGATATGTAGATGAGGATGTGATTTGCCAGTTAGCAATGCTACCGGAGATCATTCCGAGAGGATCGTCTGCCTCACATTCGGCTGGCAGTGGGGCTAAAATGAACGCGAAATGGTAATGGTCTTCTCCAGTGTCCCTTGTGTGAAAGGAGGCAACAATGGTGAGAAAACTCGTTACATGCACAGTGATTCACTTTAGAAACGATGCAACACACGGATGATGAAGTTCTCAGCGAGTAAATTATGCATCATGTCACAGGAATCTTTGGTCCCTCCTAAAGAGTCAGTTAAAGTAAATAACGAACGCAATGTTATGAAAATGCCTAACTGTGATCTAGGCATACGATGCTCTTCTACCTTCCATTTCTCAGAACACGTTGTATCAAAAAGCATGCGTCAAAAGATCTACGACTAACATTCGGCATAGAATCCTCGTAGTGCCTGCCAAAGTCGAGCTTTTCAAAATACTCACAATTCCTGTCATTAAACACTACCAGCAGCAACTATAAGAACATGCGCATGGGTGGCAGAAAAGCCGTAGGAAACCTGCACGGATCATACACTAACCATTTATTCAGTACATTGTCTACCTTGAGTTATCAGGGGCGTTGCCAGCAGCATAAGTTTGAGCGCCTTTGGTTGTGACGACTGAAACATGGCCTGATGCTGATACACAAGCTCATAGACCAAAAGACATACTTCAACCTATGCACACTAAAATTGCAACATAACTTCACTCGGAATCTGCACAACAAGATATGTGAACTAACTGTGCCAAGAACCAGGACAGCCATGCCATCTATTTTTTCCTCGTCAGATACGCTGTTGTGGAGAACAGTCTGCCAGCCATTATGATAGCTTATATAAACGTAGGCACTTGCTCCTTTACTCTTGGAAATTTTCCGTGACCAAAACTCGAGGATGTTCCTCTTTTTCTCTAGAAAATCACCACTTGAGTTCTTACCAGATGGACCAGTGGAAAAGGCTGATGCATAAAACTTATCACTAACGAAAGCCATATATTTCCGAATACCTTAATAACGCGGATGCTAGTGAATACCTATCTTCCTCATTCATGAGCCTGATTATTATTGTAATAATGAGCTGTCCCTACTTCAAGGTCAATCGAGGTATATGCGAATTATCTTCACTGCCAAACTGTGGGGTATCCAAACCCCAAGAGGTTGTGGGAGCAGCTGCAGTACGCTGAACCAGTTGGGCGTCATGACAGGATTAAGGAACAGAGGTAAAAATCAAACTTGCAAACAAAAGTGAAATTGGCATCCTATAGTTCTCCATAAAAAATAACCCTGGTCCAAGAAGCAACAAATGTTACTCACTGAGAACAGCAAGTCGAATCTTAAGGAACTATCTATGCTACTTCTGAAGGGATACGGTTGCTATGGTAATTGTCATTCTCAACGGGAAAACGAAACTTACTTTGTACGTGGGCGTCTGGTTCCGCAATTTCGGCTCTACATCCATGCCAAACAAAGATAGAGGCACACAGAATGAGCGTAGCAGCAATACACGTTGACATGACAGTTTGGAACGGGTCTGTTGGTTAGAACTGCACTGTGACGGATGCTACTCAACTGATTGCTGAAATCACATCGACGGCTTTGAAGCAATGACGACGGTGTAATGCTCGTGTCAAAGGGGCACAGTGATTTCACCTTCGGTGTTGCTTGCTACTTTACCAAGAAATTCAGCTCTACCCGCAGTGTGTCGACGCAGAGACAGACTGGTACACGCTTGTTCACATGCTTTATTAAAGGCACAGGTGCGATGCTGGGTGGTTGCACGGGCGAACGGTGTGGTGCGATTACACACAACAGCTTGAGACACCGTGTTAGCGTTTTGTGTGCAAGCGCACACCCACTGGTCATGCCTAACACCAGTCCCAACCGCATGTGGTGGTGCAATCCTTGTGAATTCTCCCTCACTTGTTCCGCCGGGGAGCGCACGCACCGTGCACGTGTAAACTCTAGCAGACGTATTGAGTCTCGTCAGTGAAACCAAATGAAGCGATGAGTGTGTGTGCACATAATTTTGCGGTTAAGTGGCCGTAAACTTTACCATGAAGCTGCTTATTGCTGGTGCCTGTAAAGAGTAGATCACTAGCTGGCTACACAGACACACGTGAGAGAACGGGATTGCAAAGTGGCCCGTGATTCATGTTGCAAGTACGGATGTCACACGCTGGGGCATGCGGACAACCCAAGTAGTGGATAATCCTTAGCAAATTGATTTCAGAAACACACAAAAATTTATTTCATTTTCAAGCGCCCTGAAGTGGAGCACACTCGCGAAGATCGTCTACTTTAATGATCTTACCACTTAAATAGGCAAACTGAATATTATTTCATTTTTGGATCGCTTTGGACCCTAAGGAACTGAGCATAAAATGTTTTAACATGTAGGACCGCAAATGCTCCTTGTAAGCGGCAAGACGGTGGTGAGGTTTCCTAAAAATTAGTTGACACATTGTTGATTGGTCTCAACAACGCCGATTGAGTTTTGGTTTGACTTCAGTGCTCCCCCTCATTACACGTTGTCCCAATTCAGTGTTGTAATTCTACTTAGCGTAGTATCGTGAATATCAACGATGGATTAAAAAGTAACACTTATTTTATTCCACGTCTAAAACTCATTTAGGTGTATTAATATTTTCATTAAGATATTTCTTAAATGCCAAACAAACCGCAACAGTTTCAGGGCACACGACTGAATCAAGGGCTTCGTTATCGTAGTCAGTATGTCCGCATCAATTTGCCGCTAATTTACATGGATACGTATAGGTAAACTGCGGACTAATAATGGTTCGAAAATCAAATAAACGCTAACTACTTGTTATGTTAGTTTCCGTAGCGTGCCTTCCTCCCAGTTTTAGTTTTTCAGTTTCCTTACAAACGTTTGGTGTTATACTAAGTTGACTACTTGCATAGCTACCCGATTGAATGCCATCAAATATCCCAAGAGAATGCCGTTGGAATAATGAGTTTTTTCCTCGGATATATGGTCCACTCACCTCATTCAACAGCTGGAGACTGAGTGCAATTTGTTTTAAGTGTTCGTGTGCGTCAATGAAAACCGCGCTCAGCATGTGAACGCCGTAACGAACCTGCCTCCCACAGAGAGCAGCAGTTGCATAACCCGGCCGTATGTAATTACGGAAAAACGCCGTCAAATTAGCACGACGGCGTGAAATCTAGCCACAAGTAACGTACGCTGCGTTGGTGCACATTTTCGTCTGCTGCTCATACCAGTGCAATGCACATGATGAAAAACTGCTGCAGGAAGTTATCGAAATCGACATCGCAACCCAAGATTTCGTTGAACTATGAAGTCAAGTAAAAATTGAGCGTGCCGTCGCAATTACTGCAGTTTGGCCGGAATTCAAAACGGAATATTTGTAAATTTTCAACAGGCAACAGAAACGTAAAATCGGCCAATTTCAGGACCTCCTATTAAAAGAAGACGCGTCTTACGTAAGAAAAACTTGCCAACTTTACCTGACGGCAAAGTGCTAACGGAAACGTGATAAACGGGATAAACGCACCAGACTCCGATGGTTGGGCCACGTGTTGCGCATGCCAGCACACCGACTTCCGCGACGTGCATAGGCATAATATACCTCTCTTTTTGCGGCACGATAGCTACCTGTTAGCTCTCCGGAACGATGTCCATCCGTTACTAAGGACTCAGCCTGTGTGCCACTGTTTGTTTTCCTTTTCTTGTTTTTGTACTGCGACACAATAGCTGAGGTGTTTACACCTGCAGCTAACATGTATGATGATAATGTTGATGATGATGTTAACAGAAACTGGAACCCATCTGACTCCAGTCATAGTGCTAGTAATGAGGAAAGTTTGTCTTGAAACTACAGGAGCTTTAATGGTATTGGTGCAAAAACGATGGTCTATGGCAACACATGCGTTTTTATCGACGTACCTGAACAAACATTGCCTTTGTCCGCTCACTACGCTACAAATCACTGAAAGGTGGCTGGTTTCATGGTTGGTAAATTTGTGACTACGATTATACCTTACGTTTAATACGCTGACTTTGACTTACTGTGATGTAAGCCCAAAATCCTCTTTGGATATCACGATTATTAGCGCAAAGAATAGGCGGACACGATTCAGTCACCGCTCTGTCATGAACTTTTTCAAGCTTAATCGCAACCCCAATTAAAACCGCTAACCAAGAAGCTCAATTGATAGCCGCCAGACTCTGTTCGAATCGGAAACAAAATGTAGATAATTGGTCAGGCTGGCCGAGTGCCTTGGTTGATATTGAAGGCACTAATTTGGGTTTATTCCGACGTGGTGGTCGCAGGTAGTAAAGTACATAGCCTTCGCTTCTGCGTCTTCGTATCCTTTAGTTATGCATAACGCTAAGTCGAATATGGATATACGGAACCGGTATTGTGTCAGACCATGTACTCTATGTCCACACTCCTCCAACTGGCTATCACCTATGAGGAGGAATTGTTGAACGACCATTTACTTCATCGAGAATAACATTCACAATGCACGCCCGGATTGCATCCGTTCGGCCCATTCTGACTTAACCTGCGAGTTTGGAATGCAGTAGGGCTCAACACGTCAAATTTGATCCTGCGATGGTGTGCTGTCTTATGTAAAAGAAAGCAAAATTGACACGTGGTCAAACTGTAATCGCTATCGCTGTCAAGGGATGTTTGCTTGTCGGTCTCAGACACCTGCATGCAATTAGTCACGTGGGTTACGTGCGAACTGATCAAACACAAAAACCAAGCAATTGGAGTTGTTTGGATTCAGGCACATTTCGAGATTCGTGACCGTCTCATTAGTAAGTAGCGCGCATATTGCAGCAATGTGGCAGCAGACTCATTCGAATGCATCATCCCGAATCTTGCCACCTGGCCGGCGTGGATGCAAGTTTTGGTGCTGCGAATCTGCAAGCAAGCTATCACTCCTGCAAACAAATGGGCTCATGCCCAATTAGGGAGGACATTTTAAGTGGTTTACCTATTCCACTTTGACGAGATTGAAGCAACTGACAGACTCCTAGAAGAATGGAAGAATAAGATCTGATAACAAATGCGCAGGAGGTGCTTAGTCGCTCATCGAGTGATCCAATAAAACCAAGCTTTATGAAGAATAGGAAAGCTTATGATTAACAAGTCCCGTAAGACAGTGTGAGAATCGACAGACCGAAGAACCAAGTGAAATCTGCAATAACAAGGCGCCAAGGCAACAGCATATTAGAAGCACGGTCGAGGAAAAGATAAAAACACGCAAAAAATCATAACCAATTATCATAGCTAAGGTTCCTTGTACAGATGATTCGGGTTACTTACTCGTTTGCAGTTGTGATGCACTACCAAGGAGTAGTGTGTTGAAACGAGCAAGGGCGACGAACTCAGCGAATACTGCATCACCGCGGAAGACGGGCTCGTAGAAAAAACTTGGCTCTGGAGCCTTGAACTAAACCGTTCCACGCGGGGACTTTCGTCTGCTGGGTTTCCCCTTGGCCGGTACGCCCCTCCTTAGACGACTTCAGGAGTCAGCTCTCCGGCCGGCGCCTCATATCGCCGCCGTGCTAGGCGTGTAGGCCCAATCAACATGCACGTGTCAGCGTCAGTACTCCCAGTCCCAAGAAATTCCACCTCCATGCCTCCCAGTAACCGAATCACAGACGCACTCCACCACGCCTAGCATCTGGGTGGCGTTCGCAATTGATCCGCCATCGTTGGAGGTAGAGCGTCCAGAAACTGTTCCACTAACAGTTGCTGTCTTGACGCGTCGTCCAAATCTGGCAGCCCCCGACCCAACAAGCCGCCGAGATGAAACATAAACACGACGAGATCCTATACTAGCCCAAACCGGGCCGCCTCGGATCGCCGTATCGTACCCGGGCGCACTGTTGAAGCCCGCGATCAGCGCCTGCTTCGCGGCATCCCATTTCAAATTGACTGGGACTTTTCTTCCCGTATCCAGTATCATCTTCGCCAGTCCCTTGAGGAGACACCGACGCGTAACCAGTTTCACTCTCGACTACTCCCGTAGCATCTCCGAAGTCACACATGAACCGCCGCAAATGGCTGCAGCCCAGAGACCTTCACGTCACACGTCCTGACGGTCATGGAACGAAGTGCAGCGGTGAACAGTGGGAAGGAAATTTTGCGGTGGAGAAGGAATTATTGCGATAGAGAACGAATAAATACATGGTATAACATTTCTAACATAGAACAGTCGGACTCATTTACGCAGATCATTCGCAGCGCCATCTGCTGCATCTTGTGCTATTGACTCAGCATTCAGTGGCTGTACGGTATACGTTCAACGTTCCAGCGCCATGCATTTTCTGGTATAGTCGAATTGTGCATTAAGCGCCCGTTGTCCGGGGTGATCCATTATTCGCTGACTTGGTCGCGCCTACTCATTTCACCATACTACTTATTTGTAATGCACCACATAGTGATCTCGTGAAGTGGTCTATTTGATATTCACAATAAAGCTAAGTCCTATGAATGCATTCCAGAACCCCGCAGGCATGAAATAAAAGGCTGATGTCCATAAGTGTTGTCTCTATACTGCTAGAGTGTAGGCCAATCCCCAGTAAGAAAGAACGTGCAGGGCGAGTGTAATTGCAAACGCTGCAGTTTATTCGATGAAAAAACCGCGAACCAGATGTGAGTTAAATTATGCCATACATACTGCGCTGCTCATCGTTCGATCACTCACTGGAGCTGATTTCAAATCACCACTAGCCTGTTAATCGATATATTCCCGGTGCGTCAAAAGCTGACCATTGGTGTCTGCGGGCTTTGACTTTGAGCTCAGCTCGTTCGGGTCTCCGAGGCAGGTGATTGTGTGACGATTCTAAAGCTCCATTGGCCTGCGCTCGAGAAACTGTACCCACCTAACAAGAGACTTATTTAAGTTGGCTAAATTAATGACATGAAGAACTGAGTTTGGAATAGCCTACCAGTGTTTGTAGACTCCAAGGGTATGTAACACCTTTGATAAAGTTAACAACAGTTGTTCTCACTTAACTGAAAACCATCACTATTCAGTGAGCTTTTGAGCACATGGTTATAGGGTCCTTTCGAATTTACCAATAGCGTCCACTAAGTCGTCTATGTTGCTATAACCTTTGTTAATGCCGTCTCGGCCACAGTCGCTATGCATAAAGTGTGTATTCTACACTAACGCTCACGTAAGCAATGAACATAAGGGTGAAGATGAACGGATCCAACATCACGAAAGCCCTCGGTTAGAGACCAACATGACGCTTAACTTTTTGTACGGAGCTCATCCTCTCTAGGACAGTCGAGGTCGTTCAGTGCAAGCGCATTGATGTGACGTTCATAACAGGTGAACTGCGGGTTGTCACTTTAAACGTTTTGAGGCAGACTTCTCGGTGCTGAATATAAACAACATGGCACTTGTTCACATTGAATAGCAGCACGTTTCCTTCAGGTTGCATAGAAGACCTCATGATCGGCCGATTTCTCGATCGCTTGCCATTTAATGTATCTGCGAAGAGTGGAACACGTGTCATAGCCATGGCTAGGTTGTTTTTTGGGCGTGGAACAGGCGAGATCATAACACCGAACTATATGGTACAAATCACTCGGGTCTAGTTGGGTCAGACAAAGATGTCGGTTCTCTGACTCCGAATAGACGTTTGTGAAGAAGGCTAATGATCCATCTCAGTATGATAGTTCTGAAGCATATGATGTAAGGTACGTGTTTCAACAGATCAGGCACGTTTGATTAGTTAAATTTATTGTCATCAGTTCTTTTACAATCAATTCTTTTACAACTACTGCGGTTAATAGGTGGGCTGGTGTTCCATGACTGAAGCGGGGGTAAATGACTCGGTTCTAACACGTGCATAACATAGCTTTCCGGTACCTTACTAGCATACCTGTTAAGAGCGTCTCCATAACCTTGATAAACACCGGAAGAACTTTTGCAGAGCTGTACTTAGCATGTGTACATCATCTTTCACCCCTATGATAGTGCACCGTTTCCACGTCGATCGAGATGTGGCTTACTCAAGATTGCAATCACTTGTTCCTAACGGTGTAGACGAATGCACCTGTGACACACCGTGACTTTCATCTAGTATTCTCCAAATATATCCGTAATTTTATGAGACTCGAAAGCGCAGCTTGTAAAGAAAGCGTATGAACCCTAGTTTACTACAACTGATATGATTACCAGTGCCAGCAGGTCTAGTGGTGCCCACTGACGAAAATACAGTCCCTGATACCCCATTAAGTTTCAAGCCCAAACCAAGGGTTTAGTAGCTCATCCCTACGCAACTAATATGTGATTACAATGTGGTTCATGGATGGATTGACTCAAACTTAATTGATCTACATCTACAGATCCTCAGACCTAACCGTGATGATCGAGCTCCGTGGTTATAATCAACAACACAGGTGTGTGATTGCGCATGTATCAATAAAAAACAGAATAACGGCCAGGAATGTATTTAAACATCCAAAAAAATAATTTAACTGAAAACCCATTCATCATAGCAAATTGAAAGATCCTTATTGAATAAGTAATGGCTCGACATTATCGACCGAGCTAATTTCATGTCCAAGAGTGTACTTTCGCTTGTGTAAATTTTATTCACAATTACATTAGGGACGAACATCATCAGCCAATGTTTAAGTCACACCAAGAAATATAAAGTGTTGCAAGGATGGAATCATGATATGATCTGAATAAAAAACTAAAGCTTGCTAAATGCAGTAAGATGCGTTGAATGAAATTGGTGCACAAAACGTACTAGCAAGGTAGATGCAAGAGCTGTTGATACACCATCGTGTTCTTACTAAAACGTAGCTAAGACAATGTGTAAACTAAAAGAATAGTGCCTGTATGTTTTATGGGCGCGCAGTCTTTGTCCTACTATATTCCGTAGAAGGGGGCGGAATTTTCCTTTGATCACATCAAGACTCAAAAGTAGCTGTCCTGATTCCATCCGAATATTTCGAGCATTTAATGCCGCTGTGCACAGTAAACGTGCACATAGTATTCAAGTCGCATACAGGTGTGACCATGGGACGTCTACTGTAGTCAGATATCGGAATCCGTTTTTGTGGCAAATGCAGAAACTTGGCTTGAACCTTACTTCTGCCGGACATTATTAATAGTATGATGACCGCTCCGCTGCCCTACCCAGAACCCCCGAGGCCGGCCAAAATTACCGCAATACCCTCCTCGTTTTCTCTAACTTTTATTTTTAAAGTACAGATAGTAACAACAAGAAGTAGAATACTTGTAACCTAAGAATGATTGTATTAAACTTCAAATTTTTCAGAAATTTGGAATTAATTGTACTTGGATATTCAGCTTTACACTTGAAACAGTTGATTATTCTCTCAGTTTGTCCATATAGGCCACAACTTATTTTCTCACATATAGGACACTTGTTATCCGACCTGTCGCTTCTGCAGTAACCAGTCTGACATTCGCCTACGTTTAGTTGCCTCACAAAATTCCGACTGGGATGATGTCTCCGACGTATGTCCATTTGACCCGTTCCTTATGCAAAAGTCCACACTGTTCTCTCTCTTGACCCGTCAGATACGACCAGCAGGATAACTTATTTCCAGAGACACCATTATAAAGTATCCAGCATTTAACGCCTTCCAATTCCAGCGCGTTGATGAATGCTTGGGCTAGTCATTCTCGAGATGACGATATGACAGCGAATACTCTTGTCGTTTAGTCCATTATATCTACCCCATACTTCTTAAAGTAGTAAATTAATAAAGTTTCTGGCTCCTTCTCTCCAGTCTTGAATGGAAGAGTTACTGAGCAAGAAGCTGAAAACCTAAACATTCTTATTCCTTATGCACTGGTAGGACATCAGTAGGTGGTTCCTTTTATTCTCCATGTTAATTGGACAACTCGCTACTGCTTTAATTCAAACTCGTTACACTTCCCTAGTATTCTCTGATTGCTCCCACGATCGGAGCGTCTCAGCTCCCTGGTTGGGGTCCCAAAGACGATGAACTCGTTTGGCTGGATACACTTGTCGATATGGCCAAAAGCCGACCTCAGTGGCGTTCGTGCTGTGAGTTTCTTTGTCCCACCCCATCCCTCTTAGTCCTATCCAGCCCCGATCTCACTATTTAGCCTTTAATAATTTTACATGGTTGATTATTTTTTGCTACTACATGCTAGCCGGCAGGCAGCTTATCGGAACGATGTTCATCCGTAACCGGTAGCTCAGCTGGCTTGCACCTGTTGCATTTTATTCCCTTTCTTTCTTTTAGGTATTGCGGCACAGTAGCTGAGATGTTTTACACCTCTAGCTAACGTGTATAGTGTGTGTGTGTTCCCACGATACCTGCGTTTCCGTAGGGAATACTACTCCCAATGCTGCAGCTGTGAAGAGGTTGTCACATGACATTGTAGCCTTTTGCCAAGAAGAGTAACGCAAGCCTCAATACCACGCTCACTGGAACACTGTTTTCTCATGACCTAAGTTTGTCCTTTCCCAGGTATGGAAAACTATTCGAGCGATATTCACTGCCCAAATTTTGCCCAAATCCAAAACTCGAAACCGAAGTTATCACGTTTACTGGTCATGTACTGATGAAAAGGGCAGCAAGTTTCGATGGGAAATAAGTGCTCGTCCAAGGTGTGGTTTTCTGCTGGCACAGCACCAGTGAGAGCTGCGAATAGATGCATTTCAAAGTTTAGGAAGAAAAGCAAACTTTTCAGTCCGCAGTTTTTCACCTTTAGCAGTTAGCATATGAAAGCATAGGAGTTTCATTATACCTTTGAATCTCTTCTTGCGATCTCTTCCCCTGAAAACATGCAATCCGTATTTATCGCACCACAGCATATTCAATGGCGTGTTCTTCAAGTCCATGAGGCCTCTAATGTAAAGCAGCCCAATGTAAGCAATTAACTCAGAAGCACTTAGATTCCATGGATAGTTGACATCTACAACTCTCCTGACCTCAGCTTCAGTGCATACTTGAATGTTTCAGCATCTGGGACGTACTTACCAGAGCAATACCATTCGACAACTTCCCATATCTCACACATTTCTTTGCGGATGCAGTTACTCCTGGTCTAGCCTTGAAACCATTCTGTACTGTCATCGTACAAGCAATAATTGTTTGGAACTCGATTGGGGTCCAAGATGTACCATCTTTTGATACGCAAACTTAATCGGAAGACGAAAAAACGACTGACACACTTTCAAGGTTTTCGCCGCTACCACTGCACTCATGCGTAGTCTCACTGGCAGAACTATGACTATCTGAGATACGCATTCTTGTATTATGAAGTAATCATCAACAACATATGCATTCACGTCTCCAGACTAGTTATAAAGTCGTAAGTAAGTTCTCGTAAAACCACAAAAACTGTTCACCTCCTTCGATCCATTGTGAATATAGTTGGCGTCTGAATAGGAGAACAGAAACCGAATTAGATGGATACGGTCATTGGGACTGCAGTTATAAAATACAGATAAATATCTTAAAAGTCATGAAAAATGTTTGAAATTGCTTGCGAATGTAGAAGGTATGAGCATATAACAATGCTGAGTGCTCAAAACGACCGCCCAGTCGTTCTTGTGTTAATCCACAGGTATGTCGAAAATACGTGTGAGATTAATTAAACACTGTAGGGGCCGCAAAGTTTCTTCCACATTTGCTCGACAGCCCAACTCTAAACGCTGGTTTCACTTATGATCTGGAGGATAAAATACATCCAGTGTTTCTGCATACGTTGTTGTCGAAACGATCGGAACTGCTCCATAAATGTCATGTTAGCAAGGAAACCCCATGGACTGGACTGCATGATAAAGTAAACCGTCTTACCAAAGTCTAATACGAACGTTCCTTCTCTAAGACGCTATAAAATCGAACTCGTGGTATATGCAGCGCCTCATTTGGAGAAAAATGTACTGTTCATAACTCAAACACTAACAATCAACCAGCTTCCAACATTACTTATTTGATCTTAAAGCCAAACTATGGAAAGCAAACTAAGGGTCCTTTCTGTACTAAAAGTCCCGTCTATTTTCAATTACCCCACAAATGTGATGTTGTGGCAGCACAAAGTCAGTGACGAGCAAGCGCGCGATAATTCGACTCCAACATGCTGTCCTATTTGCGTTACTAGAGAACTACCGATGCCTCCAGTCAAATATGCACAATAAACCACAGCTATAACACACTGCATTTAGCGTTTCGCTCGTACCCACGGAAGCAGTTACAACAGTAGAGGAAATCGGTTTGTACAATCCTAACCAGATTGCTAAGATGAAGACGCGACAACCAATGAGACAGGTAACAATAGACTAGATGCCAGCGTCGTCCATAGATAAACAGCTGATCGGGACAGAGATCAAGTTGAGCCGAGTTTAACGTTTGTGGTTGTTTGTCGCAGTGAAAATGTCCGGGCATGGAAAAAACTGGAAATTCATAATTTTGTATGGTTTAGAATACGGACCGGTTTAGGTTTGCCGGTACAGTTTCCCTTAATCGGTGTGCCCTACTATCTGTGCACCAAAAAAGTAGCATTCGTACTAAAGCTCATGTGGAATGTATGACCATTACCCCAGTTCACTGATCTGTTGGTGTGTGTCCATCTATTTTCTTTTTAATTGAGCTCAGAATGATTGATCATTTTCTACCTGAACAATGCACTTTTCAGTGATAACACAAGATGTAATGATACTAGATTGCATTACTCGTCCTTTCAATCCGGTGTTCAAAATGCAGATCTGCCAGCTTCCATTTCATGGAAGACGGTGAACACAGCGCGTTTGTCTCTTGTCAACACTTCATAAACGCGCGTAGTCGTAATCGCACAACGCTTCGTTCAGCCGTCTTCTACGAATGTAAAACGTGGGTGCAGAAGTGACACAAAGCGGCTAGTAAATTCCGAGAGGGAAAAGCTGGAGGAATTTCAACCACCGCTGTTGTTCGGCCAGCTCCATGAGATGAAATAGAGATGCTAAGGCTTACTTTTAAGCTGCAGTTGCAGATGTGACTGCGTGTTTCAACGTTTCATAGGTTAGAAATATGTCAGTGTTAGGCGACATATTTCCCTGTGCCACTATGCTGTTGCGGAAAATTGAAGCGTCAAGCTACTCTGCGATTTTCCCGTAACCAGAGATCAACGCATTAGTTCTTGGCATTTAACCTTTCCATAAATCACTTTGAGCAGGGCGGGTCATCTTTAATTACTGTCCCAGGGTCAAGCTGCATTGAGGCAGGCTGTGTGAGTTAGTCTCCGGAGGTTTGAGACCGACGTACATGAGCAACTTCGGATTTATCCGCTTTAAACCAGAGATTAATCTGTGAAAAAACAGCAGAACCACCCAGGTACAGTTGCAGTAAGTCGCGATCTTCCTGTATTGGAGGAAAGCAAGATATATAAGCTGAACACTTTTCGACGCCCTTCACGAAGACTATAAAGAAGTGCGGCCTCAGCACTATTTATCCTGTAGCAATACATTAAACCTCAGTTGGATCACCCAGACAAAAAAGAACCAGCATCTGCAACAACCGATGAGGAAGTAAGACACTATGAACCATTTTGTAGATTTACAGCTTATGGATGAATCGATTAGCTCCGAAATCGCTAATTCCGTCCAACTGCTCAGTGTAATCAGTAGATTGTTGCCTGTTTTGATCCGATGCTAAGAATTTGGTTCCCTCTGAACTTAACATTTAAATCCAGGGTAGTCCCAAGTACATCCGCGTAACTGCATTCATGTAATTATCGCGGATGTGTGCTCACCATAGATGCGTATTTTACAGACAGTGCATCGCATTTGCTGAGTCGACGGTTGTTTTCTTTGTACTTTATCAGTTGATAAAGGTATCTTGTAAGGCTGTCATATTTAACTGGTTCGCTGGCATGAAGTAGTATTTGATTCCCGTAAGTTGATGTAAACGTTCTAAAAAACCGGTCTGAATAAGAGAAGATCGGAAGGACCGTCCGCGGAATTTCCTTGCTAGCAAGCGTAGCCGAGATTTTTGGATGGTAGACAAATGTCCGTCTGAATGTGCTCAATCTGTCATTCCAACAGTATGTCCTCAGTAGGTTTCTGTCACCCAGTGACCAAATCAGACGATCTACAGTATTAACAACCGGCCCTTGTTAAACTCTGGGACTGGTCTACTCTGTAGCAGATATCTATCAATTCTTCTGGGTGTTTAGTTATCCCCCCACGCGCTAGTTGTTTGCAGGACATGAGCTATCGCAAGTTACCTAGCAGCTTGACCTGGTTGTTATTTTTTTCTCCGATTCCAACTTCAGTGAGCACAGAGAGTAACTTGCCGGTAAATGTTTCAGAATGCTCTTGATGGTCCGCAGGTCGTTCGGAATCACTACATCGGAAACCTTCACAGACTGTTTCTGGTCTTTTTTAGGTCACAACTAGCATATTGCGTCCAAGCTTGACCAACGTGCTTAGTTCGTGATAGGATGTCAGTAGAGTGTGTCCTAATGTTTGTATGAAAATGGTTCAAGGACTACGTCACATGTCAAATCATGAGAGACTGCTTAAACTCGGACTGTTTTCGCCGCACTTTCGCCGATATCGTGGCGACTTCACTCTAATCGTATTCTTACAGGGATGATCGGCCCAGATTTGTCTTGGCTTTTTTAGCCGAATCCAGCACCATCTCTCCGTGGTCATTCGATGAGGTTGCACAAGCCACCATCTGCTGGGGTTTTGATCAAGGTTCGACTGTCACGTAGAGTACTTGATTCCTAGGAAGCATTAACTGAGGACGTCAGAAAACCTTGAGGGAGTATGATCAAAATTCGACACCCTTCGGTCGCAGTTCCAATCTTCATTTTCACTCCTTAACTATAATCATACCTATTACCTTTCTAGAAGAGTAGTAGGGAGAGTTGAATGGTATAGGTAGAATTTTGTCACATCTAGGCTCACTCAGACAGCCGCCACACACCCAGAAAAGCACTGCACGCGCGGTTCATCCTTTCGGGAATCATCAGCAGTGTGACGAAATTCTACCTATACCATTCAACTCTCCCTACTACTCTTCTATAAGCAGTACGCAGACCAAACTACTTATAATGTCATAAGTTAATTGGCGGCTTAAGTTTGGTAAGCTCGTCGCTTGGTGAGGGAGCTACCCTGTCCTCTGCACGGCAGTAACGTGTAAGTCAGTGCATAGTGAACGGCGCTATATCACATCTAGTAACTTATTCACGACGGTCGTTGCCGTCCCCCGTAGCTCAGTGGTCTCAATCACGGACTGGCAACAGTCGAGTTGCGGGTTCGAGCCCTACCAGGGGGGAATGTGCACTGCTGATGATTCCCGAAAGGATGAAACGCGCGTACAGTGCTTTTCCGGGCGTGTGGCGGCTGTCTGAGTGAGCCTGGATGTGACGGAATTCTACCTATTACCTTCCTTCTTCGATTATTTCCGTCTCTTGTTACTTCCTATTTCTACTCCTACGTCACGTGGCCGGCGCAGCGGGGATTGCTATTGCGCGTCAAGTGGGCATTAATCGGTTGAACATGGTGTGCTTTAGTGCGAATTGATTTGGCTCTCCAAGATTACCGATCTTAAATTCGATAAGTACCCTGGATCAACGACGCACTCCGTAAAGAATATATACGGGTATTTCCTACTGTACCAGTCAACCCTTTAACTTAAGTAGGAGCGCGGATTTGTGGGCGACCAATAAGTTCATATCGTAGGCTAGCAAGGTAATAAAGGATTACCTCACCACTATTTGCAATTCTATCGTTCCAAAACAGTGACGTACGGCTTAAATTGATCTTATAATCATCTATCTTAGGGTTTAACTACGTCTGCGTAATCAAAATGACACCTACGGTTGGGAGGTCTGGGGTTCCTCAAGTTCGGCCACATTACTAAGGAAGTCTTGGATGTTATTGTGCACACAGGATAGTGTTTTGGATATTATAAGTGCGCTGGTGGATGTCCCATTCGGTTTGGTTTTAAGCCGACCACCGAATGGTCGGCTGTTAATCGTTTTTTGAATTGGTCTTTGTTTCTTGGATTTTATTCAGGCCGAATGGCCTTGCACAGTATTCTAGAGCAGTTTAGTAGTGCATCGTTCTGCCCTGTCGTGTATGTGGGTGCTGTTGAGGCGGTCTCTGCGGTGATGTGATGGCAAAGGACTTATCAAACTTGCAACCTCCATCCAATTGCTGACAACTCATGACCGTGCGCCTGACGCCTTTGGCCGGGTCTCGGTTGGCAACCTAGTGCAATTATTCAACTAGTTACTCAATAGGACTTGAGTCATTCAGTTGGAGTGAAGCACAACCTCCATTAAGCTTGGACCGCAGCCTTGTAGCTAGGCAATGATCATGCTTATCATTATATACGTCAGCTAGAGGTGGAAAACACTGCAGCTACTGTGCCGCAATAGAAGGGTAATGAATAAAATTTTATCAACAATGTGGCGATAACATCGCCTACAGGGCGTTTCGCAGATGTAGCACCACTGCTTTCGATCATGAGTTTGCGCTTCGTGACTAGGATAATCCGGTTTTCTTTCAGTTGCTTTTCTTGTTTTTGTTTGTAGGACGGCTAGCTTGTTTGTCCGCTTCCTTAAAGTACCCATTCAGAGGTATTTCGGGTAGTATAGGTACCGCGTTTGGTGAATTGTAAAAACGAACCGAACCGAACGAACCACTGAAAGTATGACGGTATCTGTCCCCTCTGCTTCCTTCGTTGTCGCTCAACAAACTCGCGGTCAACTATAGTGCAGTAGAGGTGGATGATACGCTGCGCTTCTCAGCATTGTGTGCTCAGCTGAAATACCAGTTGTTCCGCAGACTAAATCCCGCTGGTTGCGATGGTCTTGTACCATGCTCTTTATCAAGCTAGGTTTGGACTCTGGTACGTTAGTGCATACGAGGGTTAGTGCACTGTGATTCTGTCGAGCGAATCTCGGTTGAATATTTAAGGCTGGCGATTTGGATTGTTTAGCAGTCACTAGAGACAGTCGTGAAAGCTACGTCGCATCGCTCGTGGTTGGTAGGGAAGATGGACTTTGTCTCCGGCGTTTTTATCCAAGTGATAGAGGCGTATATTAGCTGGTCCTAAAGTATCAGTTTTGCGACCCCATCGTTAGTTGCCTCTATCAGGAAGGTGACAAAAGCTGTCACGCCGAATGTGACTTGCCTAATTGGAGGGTTAAAGGGTGTCTAAATAGGTGACGCAAATGCCGTGAGGGGAGTAGCAACACCGACTTTACTCTTTGATCTATGAGCAGATCTCAAAGTGGGTTGCTAGGTAAAAAGATTCGTCTTTTTAGATTCTAGTGGTAAAGCAAGTAAATTCATCAACTGCTCAACTGTTTCAGTCCTTTGTTCACACTTTCATACAAGCATTAATATCGTTGACAATTGAAACAGTCCTACAACTATGGCGAGACCAGAGCGTATCATTCTAATTGGGTTGTCTATTTGATTCTATAGTTGGCTTACGCCACCGCACTTAGGGTGGAGTGTAAAAGTACAGTTGGAAAAGGTAAGCGCTCTCTGGACCACCTGTGCAGGTTTTGCTTCCCCACCTTTACCGTTAAGTGAGATCATGTTTAGTGATGGCGGTTGTTGCAACTAAACGCCGCAATTGTCCGGTCACGTGAGACAGGGGGAGAGTGGTCCTCACGTTTATCACAGTCACACGGTTGTCGCCAGTTTTCGTAGGTGAATGTGGCTTGGGAAGGACACCCACAAGTGGTTTGACTGCTTTAACAATTAACACTGGTAAATTAGAAGCTAACTCCTCAACCAAGTCGCGCAATGTGTGAATGTCAGTGACCAAGAGTTGGGGATGGGCGAATGTAATCCGCGGCCACAAACTGAGTCGTAGCTTCCTGCAGGAGTAATTCTGCGTTCACCAGCTGGCGCGGAGAATCATTTTTTGGACGCAATCTTGAGGCTGCGACATTTGTTCATAACCAAAAGAGTTGCGCTTGTGTATATAAGCAGAGCGCGAGCTAAAACGGCTTGGGTTACACAAATTATGTTCCTTAGGAAAAGTTCCGTAAAATAATGCTCACTGATTAGAAGTTAATTGGATTTGTAGGAGTGTATGATGACTGCGCTGGGTGAAAAATGATCAAAAATGTACCGGAACAGATTAGCTCACCTTAACCATGCGACCGCGGGGCGGACTTATTGGAGGGTCATTTTGATGCACTGGCGTTTATGGATTGCGACGCGCAATCTCAGTGTTGACCGCGATCCCCATTGAAATGAACCTCCATCATTTGATCATTTGGACCGTAGGTGGAGGAGACGAAAATATAGTGCTGTCATGTACGTGATACACAACTAATCAAAAAACATGTCTCTATAATCAACTTCGGCAACCTTGAGACATAAAGTACATAGCAAATAGATGTGTGATATGCGACATTCAAGCTAGTGAAAGTGAACGTCGAGCTTAAAACTTAGATTGTTTTTGAACTGGGAAAAGAAATGAAATAATACGCGTAGGTACTGTGGTTAAAGATATGTTGCAGATAAAAATAATGAGGCTTAACATGTCCCGCAGGATAGTGACTAATGGGTTACAAAGGAATAGGAATAATAGCTACAAAAAGTGAAACCGAACACAGCGTACAAGCGGAAACCAAATTTTTTCCTGCTGAGTGCTTCATGTAGGATTTTCTGCAATTCGTAAGGTCACAGCCCTTGATTTACCTAAAAGAAAGGTGGGTATAGATGCGGCTTGATTTTCTGAATATGCTTTTGTTACCTGTGTATTACATCATGGGGTGTAACACGAGCAGCGCATTGTCGACACTTTCGCTGTCTAATTTACTAGTGGGTCCATGTTTCAAAAGCACACTGCTACTCTTTCAACTAACTGAGTATTTGAGCTAAAGCAGTGAGGAAGGAAGAAGTCAAACATGAGACCCATTGTTCAATTGACTAACGTGCTTGAGTCTTTCATGGGACACGATAACCCTTGAATCTAAGTCACGCTGCATGACGGTACAGTGCAAAAAGATCGCACGAAAGCTGGAAATTAAAAGTTTTATTTCCTGTTTCAAAGCTTGTTTTTAGAGAAGTTTCGGCAAAAGTGCAGACATTGTATTCGTACTTACTTAAAAGTAGACAATACGGCGACCGATAATAGATGTGCAGACTGGACACTAGATTGTAAGAAACATGGACCCTAATCGTATGGGCCATACTTTAGTTAAGAAACATTCCAGTCCTCCAGTTACTTTTTATCCTAGCAGGGAGTAGTGGACCACTATGTGCATGACATAACTGCCAGTTGGCATTCGGTGTCGTTTTCTATTCATCAGCCGACAGAAGTATAAGCAAGCCAAGCGTTTATCACTGTGGAATACACATTTCATTTAGAGCGCAGCTTGATGTACAAAAGTGGATATCACATTACTGTCATTTTCACGTGCACATACGTCAAACCGTGCGAATTTGACTTCCTCCCCTCAGTTCCCATAGACGAAATTCGAATCGATGCAGTAATTAGAACGGTCATTTAATACGCTATGAAGCATCTATCTTATCTAGTGCGAATTCTTCCTCAATTAATATACTAGGGGTATCTGGCTTCACAAAGATCCACACATAGTAGCATACACAGTTGTCATGCCCGAAAGCGCTCGCCCATCTGTCCTAGAACCCGGAAATGATCGGCATTTCTACGCGTGTGAAACCTAATAGGGAGGCGTGAGTGGAAAACATCTTTATATTTGAGTACATGGGACAGTTAACTCACATATGATGAAGCCAAGGATTCCTTGTCGCTCCTAGTCTCAAAGTCCCATAAAAACTGATGTGAATATCTGCTGATTACAGACTAATTGGCGCTTATCTTTTAATGGCAAGTTTCAGTGGTTTGATCCAGATGCGAATGGTGACAAGCTTTCCGTTCGGGGGCATACTGGTACCTAGACAGTGTCTCAAAAACCCATAGAAGCTGCTTAAATAAACGGTATCCACAGTATACCCCAAAATGCGGGACTTAAGTAGAAATTCCGTGATAAATCATATAACAACCCCACCACCAATACACTCATTATTCGTTGCAAATAAAATATTATGCGGGTGCGGGCAATAATGCACCGATAATGCGAGAGGTAAACGTCCATAGAAGTGTTCTTGTTCTTCCTACGGTTCACGTATATCTGCAATTGCTGGATTTTTATATAATCGAACTGCTATGTCACACTGTTTCATCTGATCCCCAAATAGTTTTGATTTTTGTCCCATTCCATTCAGTTATTGTTACTATTATTATCTTTATTTATTATTATTCTTTAAGCTGCATAAAAATTGTCACTAGTGTGTACAAATTATCGCTCCTACTTGGAGGCCGTCGATCAGTATATGAAGTTATTTATTATTTCTCTATAATGCTTCATGTTTTCGATAAATGAGCATTGTCAGCAATAAACCGCGATATATGTGAACTACTTGTGGCCTTTAGTGCTCACTATGGAGACGAAGCGGGGAGTAGCGAAGTGCAAACACACAGCCTTGTTTTACATCCCAAATTAGCCCGTTACTTATTTGTTGTTACGCAGGTCGATACACTTTGACTTAGGGAGATGTTTGGTCACCCAATAGCTGGAGGATGATTGGTATACGCATAGCAAAAGCAAAGTGCTATTGGTTTGACACACCACACCGATGCACTGAAAAGGCGTTACCCCAGACGGTACTTGAACTAAGTTCGGAGACAAACAATCTCGCTGTCATTAGTAACGTGTTGCTTTTCATTTGGTGTAACATTATCACTGGCAGATTGTATCCATGCATCTGCTGACGTTTAAACTTAAGAGTATTCCATGACTCCGTCGATGTTCAGTGCAGAGGACCACAGTGCTCAGTAATTGGTCAACGCCTATTCCTGGTTTACATAAATAATAGTGCAAGAGTGAACCCTTCCGATTTCCTACTCTTCCCTGATGATCTCAAGATATGGCGGGCCATCAGAACAACGAGTGGCCACCTAGCTTTTCAGGATGAACTCGACAGGGTATCCGAATGGGCGACTCAACACCGGCTTCATTTCAACACCACCAGGTGTAATATATTGAGCATATGCCGCCAATTCACCTGCAAGTTCAGGCTAGGGGATCATGCTTTTCAGCTTGCTACCGCTGAATACGATCTAGGTGTGATAATACAAGAGGATTTTGGTTGTTCACGATAAGCCGAGTAGGCGTCCGAGAAAGTTAACTAACACACTGGTCTTTTGCGGAGAGGGTTCGGATGCTTTGACCATTCAACCTTCTCTCAGACGTTCAATGCCTACATTAGGCCCCATTCGGAATACCTCATTCACTCCTGGCAGCCCTGACACAAGCATGACCTCACTGCACTTGAACTACCACAACAAACAGCGATCAAGAACGTAAAGGGTCTGTTTTATCTCCCTTACCAACTGAGGTTGAAAACCTATAGCGTCTATAGTGGACAATTTCGACACATGCATGATGAATTGATAATGACATATTTGATCCTAAGGAATCCAAACCATGATTGTAGTTATCTTCTGAAGCTGACACAATACTACTCTGAGAGGTCACCAGCTAAAGCTAACCACACAGTATAGGCGGTTGGATTGTCGCAGGAATTTCTTTTCACTTAGCGTGGGCCAACATGCAACGCCCTCCCCACTTACGTTGTTTCTTCCCCCAGACTAACGGTATTCAAAAAACTTGTCGGCGCTGCACTCACACATTTACATTACGTCGTGCAACCCTCTAGATCCAAGTGTCAACATGGAATTACAAATGTACTTGTGCACTTTCACCTTTACCACATAATTTTTTAAACGCTACCACTGGATTTCTGTATCTCGTTGACTCAAGAAAGCTTCACACGGGTAAGCGTTGTCATTTCCCTTATTTATTTATTTCTCACTTATTGTGTGAAATACAGCCAGACCCCATGTTGATTTGTGTGTTAAATGCAACTCTTATTTCAAACTACCGTTATATAGCAGTGGAGTTAAATCGGTAGTCGATTAAACCGACGATTCATTTATCCCTTGATCTATTTTTTATCACTCAAGCCACCCTACGGGACTTGTCAAGCATCTGCTTTTTTACCTGTGATAATTCAATGTTATATTGTGCCATGCTTCCGGTTTTTCTTCTCAGACTTTGCACAACGTCCCGACAAAACTACTAAGCTTCGGCTAATTGCGAAGTGTTATTGAATTTGCTTGGTTTAACAGCACACTGATGGAGTGACTGACCAAATGAACCGCCTGATTTTGTGTCAGTGGCAACCCTTCCCTGGTAGTTCGGCTTTTGCTTATGGAAGCATCACCCTTTTGATGATTGCGAAAAGCACAATAAAAGCATCGGGAAGCTAATTAATATTTAGTTTTGCAATACCAGCTTAAATATTGCAACCAGTTGAAGAATTATTACACGTGTTCTAACCAAACCACTGGTGACTGCGAACAGGGTTTTTCACTTGGGTCCCTTCACCAAGTCTGACACTTTGGCATACCGTCAATGCGTGTTTTGCATTGCAATTTCAACTCTCTTACGGGCACACACTTCCATTTAAAGGTGCGGACGGCACCGGGGTTGAGAATGCTTGAAACACCAGCTGATCACTATCTAGCCAGCATCCCGGTAGTTAACTTGGGGAGATAGGACAATTTTACGAGCTCACGTGGTGCACAGTCGAGGGAGACTCGTGGTCGTTTCCCTGACCGAATATTATACCAGACTGTGGTACAGTCCATGTAGTAATTAAAACCTGATGTGAACCTCTGCTTCCATCCTCATTGCCTAACGGCTAGTGTGACGGGAAAATGTTCCATCTTAAAGTGCAGACAAAATGTTTCGGTTTAGCAGTTCCAAGATGGTGTGAGGATCGATCAGCTGCGAAACGGTACCTACATTTGGCTTAGCTGTAAGGATGGTCCTGTTCGTTAAAAAGTAAAACGACAAACTGGCTGACACTTCCATTTCAGTCCTGATAATAAGTGAACCTAACTTAAACAAGCGCATGCGGATGTGCAGGTATTCTTTCAAATCGAAATCAAAATTGGTAAATAAGGATGCGCCTGCTACCGGTGAGTCAGCTGGATGATGCAACGGCCCCGTTGCGAAAACCTGTCCCGCAAAAATTTTTGATTAGGCAGCAGTAACGGGTTTATTTACTTTGAGAATTTTTATCTGTGCTGGACTAGACCAGACAGCCATTACACATCCAGCTAAGCGTTAGCGCCCTAGCATTTTACATGACATCCCGACTGGTGGCGGCTTGAGAACGTAGTCGCTAGTTTGGCGGCCAACCGTGTCCTTTGCAAGTTCATAACATACATGACAGTGGCGGATGAGCCGCGCTACATTACAGTTAGGAATCAGTCATGGCGGTCAGCTGTTGTCACCCATGGTTTATGGGCAAAACTCGCTGACTGGTAAGCATATGGTCCTAGGTTCGAATCTGGCAAGATTCGGCAAGGCGCGCTACTGAGAGTCCCAATGAAACTAACCGGTTATCTAGGGTTTTCCCGGATGCATGCTGGCTGTCTGGTTGGGTCTATTTACCAAGAATCTTAACAAAAATGGTGAATTGAATTTATTATAAAGCGACGCATCATTGCTATTGACAAAATTGGGAAAACTGAACTGCACCAGTGAGATTTCCGGCAACTTGTGTGATTGAACAGAAGGGGAAAATTCAGTTCCTTTAAGTGCGATTGTTAATTTTGCTATCCAGATTCAGATAACAATAAGTAGTGCTTCGCATACCTTAAGCTCAAACAGCTGGTTTGCAGGTTGAAAGCTGAGACTCACCACAAGGTAGTTAATGCAGTCCAATAGATAGCCTTGTGGTTGCAATCTAACAGTCGATATCCGAACTTACCGTAGGAAAAAACCATTCATACAATTCCTACTGCACTCGACCACGAATCCCGTTCGCGGCTTTATGCACCTTGCGTTACAGTGCAAGTTGATTACTGTGCAATCAATTATTCTGTGCTTTTTTATTTGATGTACTTATAATGTACTTATGCAACGTTCGTAAGTTGCATGACAGTGGAGGATAAGACGCGCTATATCGCAGTTAGCTTGTAACTCATTGCAGTCCGAAGCTGTCCCGCATGGCCCAGTGGCATAAGCTGCTGACTGGCGCTTCAAGCCGCTGGTGGTCATGGGTACGAATCCTGATGGATGCGCACTACTGACGATGCCCAACAGGCTGAAACTGCAGTCTAGTGCTCTGCCGGGCATGTGGAAGACTATTGATTTAGAAACTGGCTGCGAAGAACCTCGTTAGTTCTATTTAGCGGAATATTTTCCCCGGATAAATCACATGTAACATGCTCTAAAAATTCCTCTAGATCATCGATGCTTATTCCCCATTTTCAATGGGGTGCATTTGGCTGCGGAAATGCCCACAATATACCTCTTGTCTAGAACTTCTAATTGAAAATCGAGCTATTATCTGAGTGTGGGTAAATGAAAAACGATACTACTTTTAAGTAACTTAAAGTTCAAAGGATAAAAGCCCCGCTGGCGTGAGAACTCTGAAGGTATTTTACTATCGTTGTTACAGTTACTAACATGATACCACCACAGTAACGGATCACTAGATCAATGCTCTGTTATATGGAAAAAGGGAAGTTCGACAAGTCCCTAGGATTATTAGGGTGTATATTACACTGTCGACTAAATAAGAGATAATTTAAGTAGCACATTTTAGTTACCGCAGCTTAGAGTTAAATGGATTCTGATGTAATGCACCGTCAATTTCGTTCTAATGCTGTTATTCATCTAGTAATATATCGATGAGTTCGCTTCTGTTGTTTGCATTAACCACCGTAGTCTAGCGAGGCCAACATTTTTGGAGGTAATGTGTCGCAGTCTCCTAGCAGTTAGCAGGCTGTGCGATGTTTGGAACATTACCAGGCAGCACTGTTTCTACCTTCTACGTATTTTCAGATGTTCACCTTCCTCGGACCCCTGCCGGGTTCCAGCCACATGACCAAGCCAAGGGTGATGTCCGCGGACCTGCTTGACTGACCCGGCCCATCCGCCACTCTCATGCCAGTTACGAACTGTACAGAGGACAGTAGTTGGCCCCACGGGCTTGGGCTCTCCGCTTAGCGAATGTGTACGATCCAGCAGTTGTAAGCTATACGGACGGATTTCGGATTACTAATGAGTAGTGGGGATTTTGGTCGACCCAAAGGGAGTAGTACCTACATCAAAGCAAAACGACAGCGAACTGGCAAAGAGATTGTTGTCAGTCATGTGGCTTTCAGTTTCGTGATTGTTCTACTAACGAGAAACGAAAATCAAACCACCTCATCAAGCACCTCGGTAGACTGCGTTTCTAACATGCAGAGAAATACGAAATGCATATTGAAAAGTAGCTTTTCCTTGTTCATCTTATTTCAACATCAATTGTAGGTCAATCGGCACATCTTAAAATTGACTTTGAAAACTAATACTATTTGCTTCCTTGGGAGTGTTGTGGCAGCTGGTAGTTTTTAGTCAGTGTTATAAGCAGGAAATACGATCTCTTCACACTTTACGGGCTGGTGCGTTTTGTGAGATGTGCTGTTCTCATGGCGCGTCAATGAGGATTGACCTTGACTTCAGAGCTCATGTGCGCTCGCGCTCAGTAGTGCTTCTGGAGCTTCGATGAATAGCCTGATGAATTCTCATCTGAACAGCTCAAGAGTTTCAACAAGTAATCTACAGCGCGCCACATCCAAAATGCTTTATGGCGCAACCGATTTGCATTACGGCGATATACGCCCTTTATGCATAACCCGAACTACATCATATTCCACTTAAGACAGAAACATACAAGGCTCAGCTCTGCAGATGCACGTAAATCCTACAGACTCTGAGGCCGAC
Organism: Dicrocoelium dendriticum; assembly: GCA_944474145.2. Classification (NCBI taxonomy): domain Eukaryota; kingdom Metazoa; phylum Platyhelminthes; class Trematoda; order Plagiorchiida; family Dicrocoeliidae; genus Dicrocoelium; species Dicrocoelium dendriticum. The sequence continues at coordinate 158,329,591 of OX104064.1, read as the reverse complement.
GCTGCACTGTTACCCCAGGAAAACACCAGCACCACCGTTGCTGCTACTAGTTACCGTAATCTCCGGACAAGTCATTCGGTGGCTCTCATGCAAGTGACATGACATTACATGAACAGTCTACTGGGAGCAATAGAATGGTTATTTTCCACAAGGACCCGACCAATGCTAAGCAATGGCCCTAAATCCAAACATCACAGTGCAAAACAGAGTAATCAGAAGCAAACTGTCTGAACGATTTTCGTCCTGGTCAAACCCATGTTCCGTATCCCCAAAAAGAATTTTGATGTTCAGGAAGTTCCTGGTGTGTGGCTAACAGCATATCCTCTACCAGTGAAGTGCACAGTGCAAGCACAAATCGCCAACACAGGCAAACTGTGTTACTCTGGTCAAAGCAAGCTTTTTCATCCAACATAAAGTTTTGCCCTGAAATGTTAACGTCAGATCTTGACATTATTTTTATCGCTCTACCATGGTGCACTAATGATATGGCAGATGGAGAAATGCCGTTTCTCACACAACCACTTTACAAAATATAAATAGCCACCTAGTGCCGGAGGCGACATCATATACGTATGGGAATCATTTATAGAAACTACCTTCGACTTTACATTGCTAGACTACATGAATCATCTCATTTGGATCGCGACCCATAATGAACACCAGTAGCTGCTCCTAGGTTGAGTTACCAGTTTATCAATTCTTAATCGAGGTGACATATTATCCCTGTTAACCGCACTCAGAAGCGCACCTATTTTACCATCTGTTCGCAAACTCATTGCAAGGGACTTCCAAATTACCCAACTAAATTGCGCAGATGTTAATCCACTGGAGAGATTTGATATTTTGTCTTACCTATGCCTTATTGGTTTTCAACAACACTTACTATTCTCCACTAAGTGGAAGTAATTTTGGTCTAAGATTTATGTTTAGGATCCCAAATCGCGCCAGTTTACAAGAAGTGGTCAGCGACTGCTCCAAGCGTGTTTCGAATGCGACTAAAGCGTTCGAGATAGCTCCCAGGTTTTCACTTATTCGTTTCAATCAAGCGTACTATGCTCTATGAACTTGGACGAATTCTTAACGCTTGCATCGTCCTAGGAAGTGGCAGACATCATGTAACTTATCTCACACCAAAACGTTGACACAGTCCCTCTACTACACTTGGATGAATAACACAAGGGGGCCCAATGTGGTCATAAGGAGCACTCCATGTGAATTACGACAACTATGGCGAAAACTACGGAGCACGTCAAACTACTTTTGTTGCTGCAAAAACCTGTATCATTGGACACATCATGCCCCAAAGTGTGTACCAAGGTTTTAGCGATGAAAACCAGTCGGTATCGAATCTGACAGCCTTCCTATACTTTTCGCAGAAGAAAAACTAGCTAAATGTATGTCATCCAATGTGTAATAATAGGCGCTACCCTGTCACAATATGCGTAGCATTCAATTCTTACTACGCAAAATCATTGGTTACAGAGGCCTCTCCCTATCGGTTATACACTTCGGCAATCGTGAGTCTTCGTTTCGATGACATAACTTCGGACATGAGAGCGCCTGCCTCCATAATCTGTCGTCCGAAATCCTTGTTTCTATCGTACCGATCGACTGCAAAAGATACTGATTTAATACGGTGGCCAAGTTGTCTAATTATTCTTTCTCAGCATCCTTACATGCAATTTTACATCGAACAATTATTCTGAGTATTTCAGAATGGAGATAATCATGCAACACCAACACGTGAGTGTTTGTAACGTTTTGCAAATAATTACCCTATAAATTACATTTCTATTATCTAAGGGATGATGGAGAAGGTAATGAAAGGGAGGATTGCCTTCCACTTCATGCTGCAACATCTAATTGGGTGGTCGCGGTATGGGTTTATAGAGTGGCGCTACTGTGTGACTTGGGAAACAGAATTGTTACTAGTGGCCACTGACTCTGGAAAACCAACTGTCTTTGACTTTCTGGGATTTGAGTCAGCTACTTAACTGGATTCGACATCTTCAAATATGCTTGGAAGTGACTAATAATTCAAGATTTCAGAAGGGTTGGAAAAATTCGGTTGGTGTAATTAGAGGGCCATTTTGCTTTAGGAACTCTTTCGCCAAACTAAATGAACGTTACTGGGTGCCGCATAAAGGAATACCATCCAAAATCCCATCTGCAGACACTAGACGCCCTTTATTAACAGTAATGGAGTCATTGATGCTTGAGCGAAGACAAACCGTAGGATCGATGAAAACGTCCGAAAACCCCAGGTCAGTCAGCAAGACTTTATTACAAGGTACTATAATACTGTGCACTAATGATTACTAAAGCAAACATGACCATAGTACTAAGCTCTAAGTCAAAACATACTCGACTTGTGTAAGGTTAGAAAAGAGCACCGAACTCTGACGACTTATTGTCATTGAAGGAGAAAACTGACGATCCAGATTCAGCTTCTGTAAAACAGATTCCGTTGTAAAATGATATGTATCTGAACGATGTAGACGGAGCTGCGGAAATGGAAACACGGCTGAAATCAAGACCAGCTGAAATGTGGAGGCATATTTCGTCCTTAGCCTGGTTGCCGTTTTTGTAGCCTTTCTTGTTGGGCGTTGCGTTACTTGGAGCGGAGGCAACTCATTTTTACCTTTTCGAAGCTACTGATGTACTTTCACGACAGTATGTGTTTAGAACTGCAAGTTTTTGCTGCGTTTCACTGAGATATCACTCAAGCTTCTCAGAACAGCTGAGCGCAGTTGTAACGTTGGGTAGCGAAGATGGTGTGGAATCACCTATATGCTTTTCATACTGCGTTGCGCACCAACATCAACTTTTGTGATCGATCCCTCACAAAAGAAAGAAAAACTGTTTGCAGTCTTATTTCTAAAGCAATTTTATCAGTGTATTAAATCTACTGGCGAGTTTCAGTCAGACGACCTCTGGAGAATATTTATCACGGAACCACTGGTTTATGGCGCTGACAAAATGAGCTAACTTAACGTTGCGGGTAATACCGCGAACCATCCCAGGGTTTTCATTTTGATATTCTGCACGGCAACCTAAGTTTAAACTGGTTGCTGCGTCTCAAAGTCAGTCTACGGTGAATACGTCAATCACATGCGTCTTGTTTATGAAACTTAGGTGTGACACAAATGACCCGTTACCTATTCTGAAACGAGTGGGCGAAACGACGTTGTTGTAAACCGGATCACAAGTTACGAGTTCTTGAAGCGCATCCCTGAACGGTTCACCGATCCTAGCAGGGGTTTATGAAGATTGAACTCTGGAATAACTCACGATGAGAATGTGCGTGTATTTTCCGATTGGAATGAGTCTTAGACCATCGGCTAGATGACAGTCCATTTCTAATATGGTTTTGGGAGGCAGTGAACTAAGGTCATAAAACCGTAGCTTCGTGTGGCTTTTTTGATTAGATTTGAATCTTGCGGCTTTTAAAACATATTTAGGGTCTAGCTCTCTAGTATACAGCGAACGTACCTCGGTGCATGCTTCCTTCAAATTCTCGATGTATACCTCAAAGTACATGACTTTAGGCGGACTAAAACAAGACGTTAGTTGAGGTGAGTTTTATGTAGAAAACCTGAAATGGAAGCTAAGCCAAATTCGATATCCAGAGAGACAAACTTTGGTGCCAGTTTTAGTGCTTATGCAATAAGTGTGAGAGGGCAACGAATAACACACGTAAGCCTAACTTTAGTACAAAAATACTTTTTGCAATAATCAGTGGCTTTTTGAAAATGTCTGCCAGACAACGCCTAAATGTCGACTCAAAAGCTCGGCCTCACCTATATCCAATTTTTGAGTTTAAACCGTGGCGAAATCGGATGTTGTGTTCCGTGTCGGAGGAGAAAAACACCCATGATGCAAACTATGCATGATGGCATCAATAAAGTCTAGATCCAAGCAACTCTTTCCCAATATGAGGCTGGGTGTCATGATCCACTGTTTTGACATCGTCTCCAACAAACGCGAGAAATTAGTAAACTACAGGGAAATCGTTGCCAACTGACTATACCGCTTTGTTGCTTTAGTTGCGAAAAGTGTTTATAATTGGACGCACACATGGTCGGAGGGTACATGGCAATTATAATATCAACACTGTTTAGTAATCACATAGGCCACTAATCGTAATCTCAAGGGTTCGGGCTACCAGAAACTGGTTGGTCCGAAATAGCATCCAAGAGGTGGCACCACTTCCGGCAACACAACGAAATGCAAGACACTCGCACGAAATTATCCCGGAAATCGCGGAGCCAATTGGAGTTAACACGTAATACAGTACTGTAAGAAAGGAAATACTATTGACATACTACCTTAACTGAAAAGCGTCTCAGTCGGACGGGAACTAGAAATAATGTGGTGTCGGAGAAGACAGAAGCACATGTCCCTGCGGCACCGACACGATCTGGTGGACAACCGTTGTGCAGCCAGATGGTACTATCCTGAAACACAATGATTTTATACGGGTTAAGAGGCATTGCTGTATAAGCACCGTTGGGTGCTCTGGTAGGCTATCGAAAAAAGCAATGAAAAGCAGTTAGTACTTTTGCTGTCAAAAGAATGGAGTTGTTTTTAAGGCAGTAGCCTTGCACTCCGCGTTGTTTCACAGCTCCTATATGTGATGAACAATACATCCGATATTACTTAAATAATAAATAAATAAATATATGGTATATTCCTCGACGATGCGAGGTGCAGTCCAACTGTGTGGTCTGATAAACGTGTACAGCGGCATTTCAAAAAATAATCAATTTGTTCACACTTTTACAATGGATCCGAAACGGGATTAAAGTTTAAGGTTAAGGTTTAAGGTAGTAAAGAAATTAAAAAGCCAGGATCAATAACAAATGCAGATTTAAACAAATGTCTAGGTTAAGTAATACGGCCACTCGTGGAACCGTCCCCAGGGCACCTGCTCCGTGCAAGTTATTCCCTCGAAAGATTTCGCCCGCACTTCAATGCTATACCTGGCCGCGTGCCCGTGTGGCATAATAGCATATGAGCCATCACCTTTTTATCATATGTTGTGTACATTTTTAAGGCTGCTTTTATACATGTATTATGGGCAATGAAGCCTCAGCCCAGTGCGTCCTACTGATTGGAGCCAAAGCGCTCCACTGGTGATACAGGCGAATAGAAAGGAGATTTCTGCGGTACATTAGGCAGTTGCAAACTTTCGGTAGTTTCGTTGATTGCCTCCTCAATTTTGTATTACTGTTGAGTTGCAGTAAAGTGCGGCGCACATGATTCGCATCGTGTAAAAACAACTATATCATTGTCTGGTCTCCTCGTAATCGGCGATACCGTCAGCTGCATAATACCAAACGTTTCAGCCTATGCTCTTATGCTAGAGTACGCATTCCAATGACGTATTTAGAAGCTCGACTTTTAGGCTTGTCTAGTGCAGTGAAGCAGTCCATAAGGCTTGGCTGTCAGACTTGAGTTGCGCATTTGACTTGGGAGCGAACATACGCACAGAGCATGTGTAGGAAAATGGAGATGTCTATTCGTCCGATCATCTATCACCACAGACCGAAGTGCTGGTTACCAGTTTTCCATAACATTTCCGATTAACAGGAACCGTCGAAGCTATCCTGAACCAACACGCTTTAGTCGCCTTCGACGGTAGATCGTTACAGTGCTTGCGTTCCTATCATTTAGGTACTCTGGTGTCGCATGGAGAGTGCATTGTATTTGCTCACGTTTAACTTCAGCAGCTTTTGGGCTGCCTACTGATGTACCATATATAATTCACCCGGAAGCAAATCCTTATTGACAACCGTGTAAATCCTGCGCCATGTCTCAGTGTCGTGGAAAAACAGCAGAAAACAAGAATTGCTTGATGGTGCAAGATCATTAATGTATATACCAAAGCAATATCGGCCTTATAACTGAGCCCTGAGGAAAGCCACACTGGACTTGTGTAGAGTTAGATAAAGAGCTCAGAACTCTGACGAATAATTGTCGTTGAAGAAGAAAATTGGCGATCGAGCTCAAGATAAGTTCAATGATGCCGTAATACTGCAGTTTGGATAGGACCATCCGAAGCTTCAGTCTAACAAAAATCTCAAACAGATAATTTCGACGTACCCTCCAGCGTCGGCTGACTCTGTCCAACTACTTCGTGCAAATCCGTTGTACAAGATCGCTATCGACAGAAGCCTGGATGCTCGGGAACAGTACTATTACAGGTTTCCAGATAACTAAGTGGTGCATTGCTTTGCGGTGACAGACAGACTAACTACGCAGTCTAATCATTAAGTACAATGTACTCGTGTGACAGAGTTATAAAGTTGACATTAATTTCAAAGAAGATTTTGCGGTGTTCAATTAATTAAAAGTAATAGAACTACGAAAAGTAAAGCGTATGAATAAATGTAGGCCTAGCCAACAGTCCTAGTAACATAATACGACTAACATTGAAACCGTCTCAACCGGGGCCTGCTTCATTACGGGGTAGTCCCTAGAGAGGTTTCACCCTCACTTCCACGCCTCATTTGGTCATATGATAATGTGACTTAAAAGCAAATAAGTCGCCATCATCATGACTCGCATTTTTGGTCACTGTTGTAAATTGTGGGTCGTCAATATGTAGATTCACTTTTTAATGGCCACTGTAATAAGCAGAGCAGGCAGCCATTAAGCCAAAATTGCTAAAGAGAAAATAGGCCCGCAGCTTCTTGGTTGGTCTTTTGGGTTGCTGTTATTGGCACCGAGATAGGCTATTCAGCCCGGTTCAACATCTGACTCATTGGGAGTTAGCACCATTTTCTTTCGCCACTGGGTCTGTGGCAATTCGGAAGCTTCAATCCATCGCCTCAGGAGATCGGCCGCTGTGTGACCAACCATGGAGAGAAAAGGAAAATAACGCAATGGAATGAAAACCTCAATGAGCAAATGTTATGTGCTTCTCTGGGATGATATATGGTCAGACGGCTGTCTGTTTCAGTTTGCACTAGCAAGGAAAGACAGCAAAAAAGCGTTCGAAATATTTATAAGCTGCTTCTCTCCTAGAAGATTTTCCGGTGGTTTCCTCAGGTGAGGCCAGGAGAAGAGCAGAAAAATTAACATGGTTGCAGATTTCGTGAGGCATGGAAAACTGCACCTATGACATGAGTTGTGACCTCCAGGAAAGAATGGAACATGATTAGTATTGTAGAACGAATGCAATGAAATAAAAGGGAAAAATCTAAGGTAAATGATTGCTTTCATAAATTTAGATGTAACGTTAGGCAAATTAACAGTGTCAATGCTAACGGTGTGGAGGCACTCGATTTGGGCGAAAAAGAGGAAAATGGGCAATTAACTCATATCCATCTCGCTCGAATTTCCCGAAGACATGCAGTTGTCATATTTGGTCTTGGTATAACATAGCTGCTTCCACCTTGAGAAATGAATGTAATGTCTTTTAAAAGTTTATCCCTGAATTGATTTCACGTATCTCACTTGGAGTATCACATAAGAAAATAGTTGCCCGACTGTTCAGCTCTTGATTATTTTCACTAACACTTTGTTGTTGTTGTTGTTGTTGTTGTCGTTTCTGGTAAGACACATTGCCGGTTCTTTTGTTGCAGTACCGGGTTTGAGGAATGTATTTTTCCGGTATGGGTATCAAAGAAGATGAGGAGGTTAAGTTTCATCCGTTACAGTCATAATGAATCAAGTTGCGTCAATCCATACAAGGCAATGTAGAGGAATAGCCCGAGAGGCTTAGTGAACGACTGTTAAACTCGCTCCAATCTCATAGGATCATTCACTCAAGAATCATGATTTACTATGGAACCATAATCTAGTAATGGACGTGCTTTATTTTGTGCGTGGACTTAATAGATTCCTTCAAAATGAATATTTTGAACAAAAGCCAGACGCTCCGACGAGCTTCATATACAGCATGTCTGGCGTGTTAAGCGAAGTTAGCGGTGTTGGAGTAGTGCATCACTATATCACAGATGATATGACAGTGAGACGGTGGTTTGCCGCCATTAATACGCGAAACTGATGTGATTTGACACTTATAGGATCCACGTGGCATCTGTCAACGGAGAATGGCATCTTCAATTTGGAACACCAAGATCAAGCGTACGTAAGTCACGTTGGATTGCACTGGGAATATCGCTGACACCAGTGGGCTTAAAAGTGTACATAATCTTTATGTCGTTGATAAATAAGAAAGGTTTTCCAAAGATGGTTGGCGGCATCCAGTACCGGATTTGCCTGTCACTGCGGCCCCTTTAGGACAGCCACAGGACGCCTGCGCCTACAGAGGGACCATGGGTGGCTTGCGCGGCACCACCCACAGCTCTAACCACACCCTCATATGCAATATAAACCCGAGGGAATAAGACCGGGAGGCTTGTGAATGGAAGTCACGTTTCATCAACGGAGCCGGCCCACATTAGTCCACAGGCAAACACAAGCACGCTGTATTTGAGGAATCAACCACACATAAAGCAGTGGCTGGACCGTGGTCCGCTCCACATTGAGTGCATGGAACCACTCTTCGAGACTAACAATACCACGAGGACCGTGCACCCCATCCCCTCCAGCAACGACCAGCTGCCTCCTCGAGCCATTGTAGACGAGGTAGTGGGTAATGGACAGGTAGACGCCTTATCAACCTGCACATCAACCGTAGCCACATCGGGGATTTTAAACAACAGTCAACCAAAATGATTTGGAATATTGGTAGCTCGGGAGGCTTGCTCAGTCAACCAGTTCTTGCTTGAACAGTCAACCACTTGAAATAAGAATAACAAATAACATATATCGAATAAAGCATACGGAACTGCTGAGATAAATCTACGCTAAATGAGCATGGTTTCCAACAAATCTATGACAAGTGCAATATGTCAGAAAATATATATTATATATATTATTTATTTTATTTGTTCATTGTTATTATTATTATTTTGAATGCAATAAACGCGAATCGGTTAGCGAACTTAACCACGCTTAGCTTAAGCAGCGTGCGCAAGTTCTGTTACACGTTACGATGAGTTAATAAAGATATGCGTTGAGACACGATAGCAAACCCACCACCTATAATAAAGAAACTCAGCAAGCAAGCACACCGTTCGTTAATCTAATGCAGCGTATCTACCAACGCTGCGCCGGTTCTGCCTACGTTCTCTGCAGGACCATTCGTCGTTTCGATGCTGGTCCTGAGTGGCCTCGCTCATGGCTCACTAAGCCTGCCGGACTCAGGCACTCGCGACAGCACGTGTAACAGCACCATGCGCTCGACATCGATGGAGTACACCCCATCGGCGCCTGTCGGTTCCGCACTTGCCGCTTCTTCTCTGCGTGCACGAGGGCTTTCTCTTGCACTTCGGTAACTGCCTTCGTGATTAGATAACGCCGTGCACTCCGATCAACCTCCTTCGCTTCGCATGACCTGTAATCGACATTAGAACTTGATAGCCTCGTTTTGATCATGTCCTAGTAAAGTAACTTCGGTTTTCCCACCTAGCTTTTCCCTGCACTCAGTTGGCTATCCAGTAGCTGTTTCGGTATCCAGGTCGAATCCATGCGGCGAATATGCCCTAGTCACCTCAGGTGTCTCAGCAACAGTATGCAGTCCACTGCATACATTCCACTAAGTCGGTACACCTCCGTGTTTGTATCTTGGTTACTCCAGCTGATGCGCATAATACGGCGCAGACACTACTGATGGAAGCGCTCCAGCTATCGGACATCCTTCCGATGAAACGTCCAGGTTTCTCTGCCGTGTAGAAGAACGTACATCTTCATAAACTTATACACCAGCAGCTTCGTCCCAAAAGTCAGCTAGTGGTTGCTGCACGCACGGCACTCCAGCTTGTCAAAAGCAGCAGCTACCTTCGATACGCGGCTGCGCGACTCTCACCTTATCTGCTGGTCGGCTGTTAGTACGCTACCAAGGCAGCAAAAGTTCGAAATGGTTTCCAACACTTCGTCGACAATCTGGATTTGGGGTAGCCCAAGAACTCCATTCCCGGTAAAGGTTGAAAATAGCAGACAGTTTCGCTTGTGTTGATGGTGAGTCCGAAGTTGGCCGCTGTCGAAGCCAGAGCACTAGTCATATGCTGCAACTCATCCGCGCTGTGCACAAACCACGCACAGTCATCAGCAAACAACAACATACGGATAGTTGTCTCACAGACTAGAGTTCTCGCACCGAAACGACGGATGTTCAGCAACCCACCATCAATTTGGTGTTCTACACCATCACCGTAAGCGTAAGCGGTACCAAAAGCACAAGACATCATGGCGTGAAGGTAGATGTTAAACAGGGAAGGAGCTAAGACACAGCCTTGCTTCACACCAGAGATAACTTCAAAATCACCCGAGGTCTGTTCACTCACATAAACTTACTCTGACAACCAAACATACCCAACGCAAGCCACAATACCTCACGGTTCATCTTAGCAAATGCCTTGGTGAAATCAACAAACAGTGTGTACAACGGCTAGTGTCGTTCTCTGCACTTCTCCTGCAACTGAAGAGCCGCAAACACCATATCTATGGTGCTGCGACCCGAACGGAATCCACATTGCTCTTCCGCCACGTTCGGTTCCACAACCTGACTGACGAAGCGGTTGAGCAGGATTCGGGCAATCACCTTGCCCACACAACTCAGAAAGTTGATGCCACGATACTTCGTGCCACATTGCTTGCTTCATTTTTCCCTTGTACATTTGCAGCACAAGAGTATCCTTTCGCTCAGGATGCACCTCCTCCTCAATCCACACGCGTTGCACCAAAGATAATGACGTAAAAGATGTCATTCACATACAGTAGGAATAATAAAGTGCCCAGAGCACTGCCTTGTAATGCTACTAAACCGGCTTAGGCGTGCTTGTTTCATTTTGAACCTGGACCACCTTGGTTCTGTTCGTGAGGTAGGAAACGAACCACGAAAACTGAGTTTGTCAGTGCTACGCGTAGTCAGTTTGGATGAACTAACCATATAGTATGTTATGAAATGTCTTTTTTCACCTCAAGGTGGAAGACTATAGCTAATGAACAACCATCAAGTGAACTAATCAGATGCTTGAGAAGGTTGACCTGACATGTTAAGAAAGATCATGATCATAAGAAGTCGTGTTGTGAAATGTTCTCACTTCCCCTTGTCAAAACATTTTATGCTTTTAGACTCTTCATCTTACAGAATAGAGGTGGAGCTGCTTGGGCGGTACAAGCTCGTTACGTGTACGGAGCCGGAATTCTTAGGCGGAGTAAAAATGGCACTCCTGTTATGTGAAGAAAAGTACCGGCTTACTAAAAGATGGATAAATGCTACAAATGTATTATGAGGATACCGGAGCCAACATATTTTGTTAAAGTTAGTGGTAAATTGTTGGGTATAGTACACCAAGATAGTTTAATAAAGGAAGTAAGGTGATTTATGTCACGGAGTTCGTATTCTACTATACAGAGCTTAGCAACTGTAAGCATGGGTAGAATCTGCACAAGCTGTTCAATGGTGGTGTTAAAGGTAGTAGTAGTAATAGTAATAATAATAATAGCAGTAGTAGTATGTATATTAGTAGTAGTAGTAGTGTTTTGTTGTTGTTAAAATCTTTGGTTTTGTGAGGCGGATCACTTGTTATTCTGTTACCAAAGCTCAAAATTAAGGGAGTACCTGTGGTTTTGTTTTTACTTTTCAACAGTTTGGTAATATCGTGGATTCTATTATGGTGGTTGAGCGCGTGCTTTTCTCCCATCAAGCGTCTGTTTTACCTAAATTGTTCGAATTCCGCATTTTTTGTCGCAATACTAAGGTGCAATCTTTCCTTTTCAAATAACGAATGTAAAGCTGCATTAGCTTATGAGAACGTTTATTTGGGGTAGAGGTGGAGTTTACATTACAGCGTAAACATCCATGCTTCAATGGGACGACGGCTTTTAAACAACTCTCGATATTTCTGTACAATTCATCACTATACACTTGTGCATCATTCGCTAGGAAGAAATTGTCCCAATGCAAATTCTCAGTAGGGTAGTAAAGGATTTTAAGTGTAGAATTGTTTGGTCTATACTGGATTGCAGCTTGCGTCATGGAAGAATCAGAGTATGGCCTTTCCAAGTAGCATTGAACCATCTTGTGATCGCTACCAAGGAAGTTGTCTGGGATAACAGCAGAGGCATTTGATAAACCTAATGTAAAAAATAAGTCGATGTGGTTACTCCTGGTATGGACATGTTGCCTCCACACATATATATGTAAGGAAGATAATGAGCTCGAATATTTCGCAGTTGTAGTGTACACAGAGGCGTAGTAAGGAGGGGGGCGGTGGCGGTCTGCCCCAGGTGGCATGTGACAGGGTCGGCGTCTTTTGTGCTGTTGATTGTCGCTACTAAATATAAAGGGAAAAATTTGCAAACAAGCTGAGCGTGGAATATTTTATTTTTACTTTATGTGACCAAAAACCCATTTATCTCATGTATCACACCTAGGCAAACGTTCTTCCCCACGACCCCTTCCTTGTCCCATTGTGGTCACTTACACCATATTTATCTCACTGTCCCAATTAAGCATCTATTTCATCGAAAACTATTGTGCACCTCACCCTAAGCCGGTAGTGTTGTCCTCACGTTCCTATTCTGCTTTTAGTCAGGGCGGAAATTTTACCATCGCCCCAAGCAGCAAAATTTGTTGCCACTCCACTGGGTGTATGATGTCCATTCAACATCGGGCATATTGAAGTCCCCACCAAGTGATTTATATTTGACGGGTAGTTCTGCCGACACAAGTTTGTGGGGGAATGTTCAGTGGAACGCATAATCGAACAAAGTGATGTGCCGGGCTCCGGATTATGGCCCGTTAGTTAATGACCTATTTGTAAGCTGCGTATTAATTTTATAGTCTTTTGTGGCCGTGGAGGGGCATCTGGGTGAAGAATAATGTGGTGGGCAAGTCCAGATCAATATCGCAACTGTCAGTGTTTCGCAACTGCTTCACTTAACTTTCGACTGACTGAGATTTCTAAGGTTCATGACAGCGAAGCGTTTAAATTTCGAATTTGGAATTTCTAGGATATTTGTCACACACGTCACCATTGTTGGAGAGTCAGGAAGATTTATTATACTAGACATGAATCCGTTTACAAATAACCCTGCATTAGGTGTGTCAGTTGTGCAGCTGGGGAAGAGTCTAGTAGTTACTGTAGACTCGGCATCACTTAAGAGTGTGGGTTGCATTGTAGAATAGATTCGTGTTGTCTATGTGAAAATTCTTTGTAAAGGCGTTCTATCAGCACTTGTTCTCATAATCTTGTAGGTGGTGCTGAAAACGATTTGGGCACGTTTGTTTATAAACTCATTGACTGTTACTGCTTTAGGAAAATCGAATAGGATTGGACACAAGTGACGCTGGCCATTCTGAATAATCCTTATACAACCGCACTGTAAAGTCCAAAAGAACTTTGATGTATCCCCCAACCTGGATTGCTTACTTGAGGACACAGGCTCCCTATTCCCTACTTATTCTGCCCATTTTACATTGCTTTAACTCGGTGTGCTATAATCGGTTACCAGAGTGTACATTTATTCCTTTCACTCTCGATCACTGAGTTATCCTTGACGTTTCAAAATCATCCACATGATTCTGTTACTGTGACACTGCACAAATACTCGCACGCTGCCGCACGCTTTACAATTTCTGTCCTCTTGCACTACGATTGCAAAACCTAGTCGTAAGTTATGTATTGTATTCAATACGCCTTATAGAATCACGGTTACAGGATAATTCGTTTTACTCTACTGCCCAGACCGTACGTTAAGTCTAGGTTTATTTCTTCGTAGTTTCTAGTTTCGTTTTCGTACGACGTACTTAATTTAGGCTTCGTATCGTTGGTACAACCACTGCGACCCAACGCACAGTCTACAACCAACACATCAACAATATGCTCTGTTGATAACCACAAGATACAGCACATATGGTCTGTGCCCTGTTCTTAGACGAGTGGGGAAAATGGACGTGAATTTAAGCGTAACACTAGTTACGACCACCTGCACACCGGCTTTGATGTGTTGTCCGAGTGTAGCAACAATGTATAAACAATGTAAGTTGAAGTGCCCAAGAGTCCTCTTATAATTGTCGCAAGGTGGCAGTCCATTTCGGGTCTAGAGTTAGCGGGCAGTATTTGTCTTTTAACTGTAAGAGGCACTGGTGGGGTTTGGGTAACTTTGGCTGGAATTCCCAACTGCATCCCACTGTAAGTCGATTCGGTACAACAGAATTATACTTCCTATTTTTGTGAGTCTATCGTTTCGGATGAGCAGCATTCCAGCACTGAAACTTCAACGTCCGTCATTCTAGCGAGCGAACATGTCTCAGTGACACCGATCATATCATATGGCTTAGAATATTGGCAAACGTTCAGTTCGGCCAAATTAGTAAGATAGGTATTGGGCATTGGAGTAAAAGCAGGTATGTTTCTCGCTCTCTAGAAGCCCCAAGCTAGGAAAGGCGATCAGGCGTGAGGATTGTCGTTTAATGTGAATTCGGCCGTTATTCTTTTCTTGATGGAATGCTGACACATCCTCCGCAGGTTCATTCCTTGTTTAGACCTACCACTGCATCGCGTAAACGAGCAATTACGTGAAGCACTTGTGTACTCGCCTGTAGGTTTACTTTTTTAGTTAAGCACATATCTTTGCAAGTCTTCTGCATGTTTTAATCAGAGTTCAGATGGCAGACTTTTTGGACTTTTCAGCCGACGTTGTAACACATTCAGTGCGTTTGATCTGACTGCACTATGAGTTTTAGGATTTTTGGACCGCATTCTCTATAATTCAACATAATTCAGCGACGAAGTTATCCAAGAATTTTGTTGCTCGAAATCACCGCCTGTTCCACATCCTTAGTTCCGTGTTCTTGATAATCGTGGCAAGCAAGCTGTCACGTCAAGTATGAAGACTGTGTCTAGTCAATCATACTTGCTCTTGCACTATGTCTCTTTTCGGTTGTGGCTTACTCCAAAGGACGTCAGGATTGGGGCGTATCCCAAAGGCTCAGTGCTTTAACACACTTGCAGAGAGTAAAAAATTGGCTTCATTAGTGACGGATTCTAATCTTTTTCTAGCAATACTGAGTTTGTCGTTGCGTGCAATACAAGATTATTTCCACCGGTCTTGGTCGTCGGACAACACACCCAGCAAGGTGCTGGCGGTAGATTCGGATACACTTGAGCACACAACAGACAGATGGTTTTGTTGGATCCTATTTTGTTTAGCCACAAGTTCTGGTGATCCTTGGTCCTGACATGATGCTGGTGTGTGCAACAGACGAGATAATAAATGTGGCATCCCGAGTGACTTTTCCACAGACCTCTGCGGGTGTGATGGAATTCCCTTAGGACGTTAACTGGATCAGAGAAACTTAAGTTTCAGAAGCAAAGAACGGATGTTTGTCTGCCCCATGCTAATGATTTAATTTGTTAATACTGTTGAAACTTGATCGATCACACGTTTCGGTTGGCGTCTGATCTTTATTGTCATGCGTAACGCTTGAGTATCAGAACCCCGGTATGGTTTCGCCTGGCGTTCTGCTAACATTGGGGGGAACTAACGCCGATGAGGACCTTGTCGATCGTGGTTCGGGGTAAGCAAATTGTGCATTATTGCTTTCATTAGAGGGCACTACACTGTCCTGGAGGAGAATTAGTTCCAGTGATATAATAGCGTTCATTTGCTGTTCAGCCTCTGCTGCTAACCAGTCACACTTCTGGACTAGGTTAAGCATGCACTTGACAGATGTTATGGCCGAACACGCAGTGCAAAAGCAAAAGACGTTTGGGGAGCTGCCTCGCTCTCTAACCTCTCGTTGGTAAGGATTCACACACTTTTGATGATACTATCTGGGACAATCTTAGCAGGCTAGCCGAACCATTTCTTCGTGATGCCAGCAGCGTGATCAGGGTTAAACCCGTTTTGGCAACTAGTTCAATAACAGTGTGCCAGAAGTGGTGGGCTTTCGCCTGGTAACCGCTATCTCTAATAAATGGCAACAAATGCCTGTTTATCAACACTCAGACGGCAGTCGTGACTCGCCGCAAACGAAAGTCACTACCTCGTGAATATCCGGATAATGCATGCCAACGCACAAACACCAACCATCTATTCTCATATTGGTGACGCTACTAAACAGGTAAAATGCAGCGAGACATTTAAAAGCACAAACCACACAGCTACACACACCCACAATTACATAGTTATACAATAAATAATGAACAGTGATTTATCACGGGTAAAATAGCATGTGCTTGACAAGTCCCGTAGGATGGTTGGAGTAAAAATTAAAATTGTATCATCATCGAATAAGTAAATCCTCATTATAAGCGTCTAACGATTTAAATGCACTAATGCATAACGGTAGTTTAAAGTGGCAATGGGATGTGCACACACAAAATAGTAGAAAGTGCCGTCATTGTTTAGTAAATGCTTCAAAAAAAGGAAATAACAACGCTAACTCGTAATGCAACTTAGAAAGCGTTTCATCAAGGCGCTTTTGGAATAGCCTTAAAGTAAGGGAAAGGATAACTTGAGTCGGAGGAGCATTCCAGGCACGGGACACACAGAGGGAGAAAACGTTTCGTCGAAAATCAAGCCGACTGTAGTGGGTAGCTTGTTTGAGCTGATGGCCTAACAGATTTGTATTTTGGCTCAGATGCAATAGATTGCGACATGGGTGAGTTGGGTTCATCAGTGTTAAGTAAACCGCGATTGGATCTTCTTGTTGATATCGATATTCACCATTATAAAATCTCTGGGACTGCAGCCTGCGCTGGTAGGAGAGATGAAACTATCCTCTAACGTGTTTGATCGCCTTACTTTGTGGGGCTTCAAGTGCATCGACGTCGCGCTTGCGCCAGGGACGCCAGGCCTGGATCGCATATTCTACGTGAGGCCTCACGTAGGCGTTCTGCATTTGCGGAAAGATTGATGGCTCAAATTTTCCGAAAGCTTTCCGTAAGATGTTGACTGGCTCTTTTGCATGCCTTTTTAGCCTGTCTCGAGCAGCCAAGATCGTGCTGCACGATCATCCCGAGGTCCTTCTCTTGGGAAGCACGTTGTAACTGCTGATCCCCTAGTCGATGTTCATAGATAAGCTAATGGTGTATGCTTGCAACTTGCACTTCGCCATGTTGAACTGTAACCGGTTATCAGATGACCACGTATTATCCCTGTGGAGCTCGCAATGCAACGTCATGGGATCATCCGCTGCCCTGATATCATGCCAAATTTTGACATCATCTGCAAATATCAAGAAATTCGACTGCAGTACACTGACAAGATTGTTAATGAATACTAGGAATAAACCTGACCCCAGTACCGATCGTTGGGGCATACCACACACACACGCGCCACGTACCTACACTGTTATGGCAAACACGTAGTATTTTTGCATATATTTAATCACGCTTTGTTAACTTAATATGACCATGCCAGTAAAGTGTTCTTCGCATTGTGCTTCGCATTGTCACATCGATTAGTGACGAAACGTTTGCGACAAAATTGCCAAGCTCATTGATATGTTCATCCGCCAAACATCTTTTTTAATTTATTTCTTTAATTTTACCATTCCACCACACTCTCCTGACTCACAGGCATCCTTCGTCTGGAGCCTTTTTGGATTCGCATTGACTTTCTTTCTGCTGGGGCATCATGTGTACCGATGACCAACAAATTTGGCAGCTAACGCCAATGCAAGACTTGAACAGTTTTATGAAAGTATTTCGAACGAAAGCTAGTAACTTTCTCGAATTGGCATTTCTCCAAGTTGCTTGCTCCCAACACTGTACTTAACTACCGATTTTGTCTTTGGCCCATTCGGATAAAGATAGCCGCTGACAGAGCGTAAAATTCAGCGCATTCTTGTTGATTGCTAAATCTTCGATCACTGGTCCATTGGGTACTGCTAGCAGCGATTGACGCAAATATTAGTAGAATAACGCAAACGCCTATATGCCAAAACCCATTCGATAGGTGAAAAGTTCCACAAAATCTGTGTTATCAGCCTTTCCTAACAGCAGGAAGGTTTTCCAGCCTTGGAAAGTCCTTTCCTAGGGTGGTCAAGGAAATAGAGTTTGCCAGGTTCTACCGATCAAGTAAAGTCTATTCATTCAACTACGAATCCAAGTGCATTGCTCGTTTTCCTCCCACCAATAGCATGAAGTTGTGGGGTTATGGAGGAGTGTTCTTGCGACCGGTACTATTCTATTCAGCTGCGAAAGTTAAGGATAAAATTTGACCTGAGAAACTCCTTGCTGATGTGATTTTCGATATGGTACAACAGTGACTTGAATGTACAAGCCAAATCTTCGACCGAAACTTTAAAACTTACTGAATGGCAATTATACATTTGGAACATTACTAATTTGGCTTGTTGTCAGTGCGAAGGCATGTAATGCCCAACCCGTTGCCAGCTTCATTTAGTAACCTGACCTCGGTTCGTTGTAAATTCTTGTTAACGAATCACGGACGTCACCGACCCTAACCAAACCGGGATCCATGCAGTAGTGGTAAGGATGGCCATCTAACCACATTTGCCCAGGATCGTGCCGACCATACTTCTTAATTTACTCGTCTTCCAGCTATACAAAACGTCACGCATAAGGTTATTACAAAAGATAGAGCGTTCATGTCACTGGATCTTGTAACCAAGGTCATTTAGCCGAAAAGTAGTGTCGGTCAGGTGGCGACGTATACTCAACGATCTGGTGGCATATAAGTATTCGTCAACACAGATCGGTAGATGCTAACCTTAAAAATGAACGATATATCCCACTGGTACCAGATACTTGTACAGCCGGAACAGCTGGACCACTGACAATCCCCAATATTGCGAAATGGACGTCTGGTGGTTTTCCGTGCTGTTGAGCTGGCTCGCGGACTGCTAGGATGAATCTAATAGAATTATAATAAAAAAGCGCCTACTCATCAGAAATCAGTAGTTCTCAACAATGCCAATATCGTGGTTTTACACGAAGACCATCCCGGATGGTGGAGCGAAGTATTCCATCACATTTGGCATCTCATTTACTAGGTTCTGGCGCATCCGTTTGCCATGGGGGTTGTAAGGCTCCCATGCGGAATTCCATAGACGTCTAGTGCAAGGCAGGTATGATTTGCCAAGAGTCCTGTATGCAAGCTTGTTGACACCGGAAAAGTCACAAACATGCTACGCGAGCTGTTGTTGGAGTAACAATGCTGCCTTTTTCCCATTTGTCTCCCCAAGCATGTACATTGATATTATCATCCAGATGTCCGCAGTGGTGGTGTAAATGCTGAAAATAGATCCATCAGGGTTCATGGAGCTTATTTTAACTGACATGATTTCACTTTCCGGAGACAACGTGCTAATCTTCAGTACTATTAAAGGAAATCACGATGGTAACCTCTACATATGCCTCGCCAACATTATCCCGGGTGGTACATCAAAGTGGAGCTTGAGGTTCATGGGGCTGGATATAGAAAGTTAACAGGAGATGCAGACCACTGTCAGTGTGAAAAGAGCCAACCTACTGAGCTGCACGGCTATTTATCTGAACCTTTTGTTACCAAGTTTGCTTGGCTTGATGACGCCAATTCTCATCCTGACGCATGAAGGAGAATGCGGGCACCACAATAGTGCACAGCAGTAGGCATGCAAAAACATGGAACTTGTCATTGCCAATGGTTCCGATTCTGCTTGCTGCCATCCGTTTATTCTCCCCTTGATAATATACAACATTTGCAGTCACCATAAGGCTATGGCACAGCGAAATCGGAACAAAAACTCGTATTTTCTGAATTGATTGAGAACATTGGACAGGTGCAAGTGATACCGAAAGAATGCTTTACTAATATATGCTAATGCGCGTATCAGCGCCGACACTTTCGGACGGAGGGCTACGGGAATTACGGGTCACAGGCTCGTGGCGCTAACCGGAATAAGCTGAATATGTGGAACTACGCCTGCACAAATTGCACTTATTTGTCTTTATGTGTGATGCATAGATGTGGCACACTAAACTTCGATCGTTCTGCGTGTCAGCTAGAGGCTAAATACATTCTTGATTGTTTGACGTACTAAAATTTGATTATACCGTAAAAAAGTAAGACGATAGACGCGAAACAGAAGCACAAGTAATATTTTGCTTTGTTTTACGTTATTCATCGAGAGCGAGGTTTGGTTTGAAGATAAATCTAAGCGATGGAGGAAGGGAGCAATAAACCCACAGAACAAATTCATTGAGGTAAGCTCTTGGCCATGTCAGCAAGTGCAACCAACCAAACTTATTCATGGTCTTTTGGATGCCAACCGGTTTGTTTGGAGGCAATAACCGAAATAAGAGTTTCTATTTCTATTGACCAAGTTGTCGGTTAACATCCTTTCGTCTTCTTCCATCCAGACGCCTGTCTAGCACGCAACGCAATTTGTGGAGTAGGAGTTTCGGCATGCACAACACATGACGCAGCAATCGGAAGCTGGTGTGTGAACTGCCAATACTAAGAAGTTCGTTTCCTCTTCCCGAACAAGACGCCGAACAAGCAAATTGCTCACGTGGTGTTCCCAACAGAAATGAGCTACACCGCTAAGGTACTGGGGTTCGAATGTTATTAGCTTCTGTACATCTGTCGACCTGGTACGATAAGTTTCGCAGTCTCCTAGAAAGATTACACGGACGGTAGCAAGATAAACTCTACCTTTCCGGGCGCCATAATTGATGAAGATAAACAAAAGCTTCTTGACCTTATCTTCTGTCCTACATGCGTTTACAAAGCTGCCCGGGATGTTGAAAGTCCTGATGATTTCAAACTGACCTCAATCATAGGACAGAGCAGGAGGCGGTCTCTAATAACTATGTAATAATGGTTTGCAACCCGTGAGTGCAATGCACGGCCTGAAAAAGGTTACAGAGTGTGCCACTATGTTCAACGCTGCATAACCTACGTGTTTTACTTTTAAGGGGAATATTGTGGACACACCTAAAGTCAAGAAAGCAACGACATAAAGCAGCTCCACACCTTCTTCGTCGTAAGCAGTGAACGTAACTTCCATAACATCGTTCATAGGAAAGCTAAAAAAGAAAGGGGTTAGTGGGTCGCCTTGACTCTCACCGCTGAAGATATTGAAAGGCGTGGTCAGTTTGACAAAAGCCAACACTCTGCTCAGACTACAAGAGTAGTGCGACCAGATGGTGATGATTACATATTGCTCGGGCACACATGTCCTTATTAGGTAGTTCCGAAGAGCACCTCCATCCATCGAACCGAAGGCAGCGTTGTAGACGAAAGACACACTTAGAGTGCTACAATAATTGGCATAAATTGAAGATGCAGTCTTGATTTTTGCAGTTCTTATCGTAAGCTACACAAATCTAGTTCTCGCGGGCGCCAGTCCATCTATGAGACACGACAGGGGCAAACAACTTAGAGGCGAAGGAGACCAGACTGATGCGTATAAAAGTACAGACTTCCGAAGGTTAACCCACCAAACTGGATCGCAAATGTGTAGCATAAATGCAGTGTTGAAAGCTCATCTTTCACATGTGCAGGAAAAAACATGTACCCGGTCCATTCGACACAGCAACCAGCTTGTTAAATATTGTGGCGAACAGTGATCAACAAATGGCCGGGAGACATGAGAAAGTTCTCACAGAAAAGCTAACATTCCTTCCTCTGGAATACCCGTCATGCAAAAGAGTTTGATACCTAAACGAAATCGAAACTGATACGATGCCAGCACAACCTGGAACAAACTCATGGTATAAGTTTCAGAGTTGACACCTGCGTCGTACTAGATGAAGGATCAATATAATTATATGAAATGGTTAACAATGACCATGACTGAGCAATGAATAAGGACCTAGATAGAATAAGAACAATGAACAATGATTTATCTCGGGTAAAAATGCAGTTGCTTGACAAGTCCCGCAGGATGGTGGGGGTAAAACTACAATTAGCAAAAATTAGGCGAGTTGTCTGTGAGTGTTTAGCTAGCGGATACGCTGCTGAATAATATTATTGAAAGTGGGAACTGGATGCGAACGACGAGACACAACGGGGCCAATTATAGTTGTTTTACTCCGGGAGAAAAGTAAGAATATAAAAAGACAATACTCACTTCGGTACCGCATCCTCAGGTTTGTGTAACATTGCAATCCGGTTTGGAGGGATAATTAGTATATTCCAACGTGGCACAGTTTAGGCAACGAAGTGATGGGGGTCAAGGGCAAGATCCAATCGTTTTTTGAAAATATCCATGGTAGAGGAGGAAGCAGCGAAGTTTGGAAGAGAGTTACAGGATTGGCAAACCTGAAGAGAAAAATAATTCCGCCGGCATTCCACGCGGTTAAACGGTGTACACAATTTCAGACGGTTACCTCTGCGAATTGTGTTATGGCTGAGTCTCAGCAAGTGACGGCATACGTGATTAGGGTCACTCACTATTTGGTAGACTAATATGAGATCGCCGCGCAACCTTCGGTAGCAGCCACTGAAAACTCCCAGTGACTTCAGCCTTTGATGGTAGGACAGAGTTCGTAGGCCCCTGACGTTTTTTGTGGCCCCGCGTTGTGGTTTCTCTAGTACTTCTAAGTCGCGCTTCAACCAAGGTTGCCAAGGTTGGATGGCGTATTCAACGTGAGGGCGTACGTAAGAATTGTGCATCATGGGGAAAATGCATGGGGCAAGTCTTCCAAATGCTGTCCGCAGCAAGCCGACGTACTGGTTGGCTCTCTTCGCATCTGCCTCTGACTGACTTGAATAGTTAAGGTCACTTTGAATGAGCACACCAAGGTCGCGTTCTGGGAAAGTTGTTTGTAATACATGTGACCCAAGCCTAGACACGTAGTCAAGTCTAGGGCGCAATCGAACAGCGTGACATTTTCCGACATTGAACGGTAGAGTATTCAGAACTGACCAAGTTGATATCGTCTTGAGGTCATGCTGGAGCCTTTCGTGGTCATTCGGTTCTTTGATTGCTCGCCACAACTTGATAGCATCCGCAAAGCATAGGAAATCGACGATCGCTCTCGCCAGATCTTTATGAAAATGAATAATAGACTGGGCTCGAGCACCGAGCCTTGTGCTACGTCGCACTCCACCTCAATTGCGTCGGACAGGACTTCTCGTACTCTCACTTCCAACCGACGTTCGTGCAGGAAATTGCCTATCCAACGCAGCAGTGGGTCCTTAACACCATAGAGCTGAAGTTTATAGAGGAGAATTCGGTGATCTAAGCGATCAAACTCTTTTTAGAAGTGCAAGTAAATGACATCAACTCCTGCTCCACCATCAACTGCTTCAATCCAGCACTACATTTGAAGCCTTGTTATGCGCCTGTTGTTGTGTGCCAAACTGCTTAGTTTGGTGGGTAGACGTTTATTTCCAAGTGAAACAGCTAATTTTGCCTCTAAAAATCCCAGCAAATCCATGGCAGAAAACAATCTCAAACTAGTCCATGCATGAGGAAAGAATTATCGTCCACCTTGGGTTATTTCAGAAACTATTTTCTAACTGATACGCTGAGCGTAGCTAATGCTCAAGCCGCAGTTGCCGTTGACGGAATAGTGCACCGCTCATCTTCGTGCAAACCACCGTCAAGACCAGTACAATGGGAAATTTGAGATAAAGCTGGTTACGGCCAAATAGACATAAGCCAACCTCAAAAGTGGATGGATTCATCATTCTGTCAAATCGAAAAATAGTCCCATCTCCCGAACTCCGGACTAGCCTAGTTCCATTCCTTATTAGCAGTGACATAATAATGTTGTTTTCCTTAACCAAAATAATGCTTAATCCGGGGCATAATATGCCACGTTACTAAGTAGCAGTCAGGAAGAAGCCATGTCTCAAGTATGACGTTAACACTTACTAAGCGATTGTCGAAAGCAATCAGATGGGAGAACGTAGATATGGAGTTATATCGCCGAAGCACGAAAGGTTTTTGAGGGTAACCGCTTTATAGTGCAACAAGTATGAGGGATAAATACAACGGACAACCACTCGCGCAGAAGAATACAGAAAGATAACTTGTGGTAACACAGTGTACAGAATTCACAAACTGTTAGAAACAGCTTTTGAAGCATCGACGATAAAAGTTGCTGCAGTGAACACTATTATACAGATTACTGCCCATGCAGAGGACAGTCGTTGGCCATTAAGTGTCAGCATTTCCAGTGTCAGTAGCCAGGCCTCCATACAACATTTTGGGGACTGATAGGGCTCGGTTTATACTTACTTACGAGTACACGGATTCCGTAAGATTTAGTTGGTCCATGACAATTAGCTTACAAGTCACAAAGCTCTAGTAACAATCCGGCAAAGCATCAGAAGATAATTTCGCTCTGTTAACGCTTGCGTGGGTTGCACATTCCTTCCATCTCCTTCCTGGCTTGATCCCATGACCGCTAGTGGCTTATGTTCAAATGTGCAGATCACGCTGCAGTAAAATCTCTTTCTATTTCTATCACCACTTATTTGTGGCGTCTAAGCCACGTGTACGTCCAGATCATGCTCGGAAATAATAGTTGTCTGGTGGTCTGGTGCATGATGAAACGACTTCATAGAATTTCCAATCCAGTGAGGAATTTAGTGGTGAACCCTAAAGAATCGCAACGTAACTGTTGTAGTTACAGTGCTAACTCCACTCCTTAACTCGTCTTTTTATTGGATAGGCCCACTGTCTATGTATCTGTACTTGACAGAAATACAGTGCACAATAAAGTTGCAAGTAAGAGAAGCGGCGCGACAGCTCTCGGTTTCGGCTCCCCGATCTTGGTTTGAGAACAAACAAACTAGAGTCCAGGATTGAAGTAACCTTCAACACGTTCACGTGACTTGATATGCGCGAGAGACCGACCCACCGTGTCTAAAGGCGCCTGTGTAACGTACATTAAGATGGTAAAAATAGGCGTATCACGTTCAAAATGCACAACACAGTTCCACGCCCAACGCAAGTACATCAAAGCAAGCTAGTTTAGGTTGACCAACATCAATCCAGACTAATGTTGGTTCTGCGCAAAGTGTAATAGCACTATAGACCTCTTTTACGAAATGTGAAGGAAATCGGGAGTAAGTCCTCATTCCTCATGCGATAACCTTACCATTTTATCCGCCAATAAGCGTACGGATCCTGTGCATGTCCGATCAGCTGTTATACGCTTCAGGCGATCGGCACACCAGCTGTTTAATTCGCTAATGCGTCGATCAGCTGTTTGGACACGTAATCCCTAGTACTAAACGACGCTAATATCTCTGCTCAGTGGCTAGCACTGGTTACGCCTTCCCATAGACTAGTCCGCACGTCAGGATCACGTTACCGGCAAAGTGGGACACGGAATATGCCGTTTCTCCAAAAGACCGCTGTTGCGGGTTAGAAGTGCTTGTAGTAAGGTGAGCATCAACCTCAGGACCAACAACCTGTCAAACGTGATACTTGCCTATGTGCAATGAATCTCGCAGGGAAAAAACAGGGTTCATTGAAGGGTATACCTAAACACTTGCGTCATTGGACCGGATAAAAGTTTATTATTTGCAATTCCTTCAAAAGTCTTCTCAAAGGTTCATGTTTCCCTGATCCAAGTCCACGTCTTCGATACTGTGGAAAGAGACATCGATGGACAATTTCGAACAGGCGTTACCTCACAGCGGCTTTGTTCCTTAGCATGCATTGTTGTCCGTGGTGTCAATTTTTTACCGCCACTGTAACCTCCGTCACGGTGCATCTAGGAAACGCGGATCTCTTTTTCAGTAGGTCTATGGAAGTGCAATGGAACGTAGGTTAATCACTTACAGTGAATTACGCTATAGACATTATTCTTTCGAAATGGCAATAAGCTGTTCGCTCCGGAAAATTTGATACTCACTCCAACTGTTCGGGACATAACCGCAAGCATAATATGCTTGGTGGCCTAGTTCTGACTAGCAGCGTGTATGGAGTCAAGGTGAAGTATCTGAGAATCGATGAAGTGTTTCAGGTAGGACGTACCAGCCTATTGCAATTCTCGGGATCCCGGAGCGAAGCATCGAATACCACGAACTCGGTAATGGCAGCCATAAGCAGCGGCAAATCATGTTCCGGCGGCGGTCGCAGACGCTTATATGCCTTACTGAGGTTTCGCATGTTTGAAATTAGGCTGCTGACCTATTTGTCCCAACCTTTGATGCCGTCTAATGCGGAAAATGTAGCCGGATGGCTAGTAAACACACGCCACATGCACTTCATGAGGTTCTTCTTTTTAACCATTTAGGCTATTTGTTCCGCATTTGAACGATCCTGGCGGTATGAGGAAAGATAACATCATAGGTAGACTTACCGATGCGTTGTTCAAGCATTTTAAGTTCCATTGCCCGCTGTTTCATGGTACTGGCTGTAAGTAGAGCTGTAAATTGCATAATTGCTAGTTAGAAGGACATCATGGAGTACTTGTGTTCAGTGCAGGGCTTTTGTTAATAGGTGAGCTTGCTGAAACCGCTCTTCCGAATGCGTTCCATATCGCCGCAGAGGTTTAAGTAACGGGTAAAGTAGTGTCGCCATTTCCGTTGCCCGTTTCCGTAGCCCTTGAAATTGCGGATGGAAGTGTAAACTCTAAACAAGAGACAGGATTTGTTTGTCGATAGGAAGTAGCACTAGGCTCGTTACTTTTCCTTGTTGGCACGTGCTGGTCGCTGTCGGCGATTAACCGGGTAGGTTTCCGACTAAGAAGAACAAATGAGGTTTAACTCAAGACGTACGGGACGCGTCTGGGAGGCGACCACATCCACACAGTATCGTCGGTATCGTCAGAGCTTCGCGTTTCGGCGAATGCTCGTTGCAGTGATT
The DNA here is from genome assembly GCA_944474145.2 of Dicrocoelium dendriticum. Taxonomy (NCBI): domain Eukaryota; kingdom Metazoa; phylum Platyhelminthes; class Trematoda; order Plagiorchiida; family Dicrocoeliidae; genus Dicrocoelium; species Dicrocoelium dendriticum. The sequence goes on along the minus strand of OX104064.1, from coordinate 158,302,782 downwards.
TAACATAGTGGTAGTCGTCTGACGTTCACATTGCAAAGCAATTTCACTTATCTGCGTATGCTAGCATTTCCACTTCAAATTCCACGTCCTCCGCACTGGGTGACCGCTGGTCACATGCAGCCAACTCTAAAGCATGATAAGGTAATGTAAGCAAAATTGCGGCTTGCCCATCTGCTCAGAGCCATGTACTGCTTAGTAGCAGCACGGAAAAATCGTTGGCGGATTTCAATTTCACAATGTAATACAAAGGTGCGGACATTGGTGCTGAAAGGAATCAGTGCGCAGTTCAAGGGATAAAAATGGAGTCCGAGCTTTCATGCATGACGGAATACACAGAGAAGTGTTTCAATCAACAAATGATGAATTTGGATACATTACTCGCAGCGTAGTTGAAGCAAACGTTGCTATGTTACCTTATATCCCTAAAAGCATAGTTGCAAGTATACATGCAAGCATGTAATGCGTAAAAGTGCAATGGTTATGGTGTTTCGCATATTGTTACCGCCTACTGAAGAAACACACATAATGCAAAACTGTCCTCGCGAATTAATTAACGGAATAGGGTAGGCCTTCGGAAAACATTATGCATCAAGAGCGTGCATCGCAGTCTGAAAACTGACCCCATAATCTGAAGATAGTAAAGAATGTATGAGAGCAACTTACCTATGCTGAAGGTGTGTAGCAATGGAATGATAGCCGTCCAGTTTTCTATTTTAAAAGCTATGCACTTTCAAACCATATCCTTCTCGGGGAACCTTTGCAAATTGTTATCAACACCGGAGGTCACATAGATGTCCACGGCTGAGGTCTGAACGTCCGTGAATGTAAATCGAGCATTTTCAAAGGCTGACAAGTGATGTATACGTGCAAGTTATCCTTCAGCTCCACGGAACGAAGCAAATATGGTCTCCTGCGTGCAACCAAGACGTTATCACGGCTGCAGAAGGAATAGGTAATCCCCCAATTTTTAAGCCCTTCTGTCCATGGCAACTTACTGTATGAAAATCCCTCTCAAAAACCTCATGCCCATGTTCGGGGGTAGCCGTGTGTGACATTTCCATGCATCTACGCATTACTTGAGATACCAGATGCACGGTGTTGTTTAGTTGTCTCTTCAATTCGTAAATACATGTTTCAAAGGAAATGAGGAAAACTGATCGAGCGTGCCATGCGTCTTCTCATCTTTCATTAAATATATCAGTAAATGGACGTTGTACGTCATTTCCTCTGCTCCGTATAGAGCGAAGTAATCACTTACGAACACCTTCAAGGCATCCACTGCTAAATCGAGTTGGAGTTTAGATAAAACGGGATGGCACAAATTAACGTGGTATTGAGTCTTCAAAATGTGTCCCAATAACGCCGGACCGGCATACAAAGAAACTGCCTTAACTCCACTGCTTTACAGTTTTCTAATTGCTCCAAACTGCGGCAGCGTCTGTGAAAGCCTACCGGCCACAACGCATAATTCGCATGAAGTTTGTTCAATTCAGCCAAATTCTCCTTCCAGATGCTGTACGGTTTCTCCGTTGGAGCTGATGTCCAAAACCTTAGCAACCTGCGCATAACTCCGAGGCACACAGCATGCATGTAGTCAATAGGAAATTCGAAAATCCTATCAAACGGAAGTAACTCAAATGGTGACTTTTCTCTGCGGCCTGACGACTTGAAAGGCTCATTCCCCGAAATCGGCAATCCGTGGCTGGGAAGGGGACTTTGCCATTCAAGTAAACCCCATGGTGTACGCATTTGCTGCATCTACCATACCCTGAGTGTGACTTCGCTTGCTTCAGGAAGGAGCGAGCGGGAGCGTCGCATATCACAGCTCTAAGCTGCACTTTGTTTTCAAGCGTCTCACCTTGCAGAGTAACTCCTCGTTTGAGTAGTTGGATATATCGGTAACAACGTGTGACATGAAATCGTGCATGCTGTAGGGCTTCTGTGTACCACTGTGCAATCCGACGACGAAAGGCTCAAAAAAGAAGGGGTCACAGACTCAGCAATCGCGAAGACTTGAATGGTGCAAAACCGTCGATGTTTGCCTACAGCTTCACGATATCCGTTGTCTGCACGTGACCTTCCCTCAGGCCCATGGAAAAAATGTCTCAACCCGCCATAACCGTAAGTGCCCGCGTACATATCAATCATCGCGGTTTCTCGAGGCGTACGCAATAGAGTTCGATAATAAAGAGGCAATCCATTGACAAACGTTCTTACCGAACGAAGCAAATGATTCACGCTGGATGCAAATAGTTGGCAACGGGGTACCGAACGTCGCAATGAGCTACGAGGACCTCCTTCACGATCCTCCGGTGAGGCGAAGTGATCGACCGAAAAACATCCTCACCCGCCATTGCATCCGAAATGCCTAGTCATAAATATGATAAAATCACCATTGCACAATTGCTGAAAGCGAACGCAATTCCTCATTGCAGGCTGTCGTATGTGTTTCCAACCCATGATCCGCAGCTACAGCAACTACGTTATCTGTTAGCAGCGATCAGAACACGTGAACAAGACAACCAGTTCCGCAGTCCCATTGCACAGGAGTGCTAGTGCAGGCATAAACGAGTACCTTTCTTTCGATAATTAACGAACGCAGAGGAAATAGATCTTAAGCATTTTGGATGTCCGTTTGCAGGGCAAAATGTATGAGCAGGTGCGATACGTTTGCTTACCACTCATTACTATGTATCCTCTAAATAAATAGGTGTACTCGCAATGTAAAGTTAACAACATTACCTAATAAGGTAAACCGAAAATTAAACGTGCCAACAATGGAAACGGGGCGAAGTCAATCGTAGAACAACGAGTGTGAAAAAGTCGCAGAGCGCCAAGGTTCAAACTGGCGGATAGAGTGTAGACAAACAAATAGCGTAACGACGAACACTATGAATAAGTGACGCTAGAACACAATTTTGTTACCTATATTATTAATAATAGCGTTATATATTTGAAAATCATGTAATAAGTGAAAGCTGTTCACAGTTCAGTTCATTTTGCGAATTCATGCTTTGATTACGATTTTCTTCTGTTTTCAAATGAAAATGCGTGAGACTGTGTTGGCAGGGTAGTTAAGACCGTAATTGCGTTGTTCCAGAAGTATGGTAGCCTGACAGAATTGGTGGAACAAATTTTGGTTACCAAAATATCTTCAGTGGAAAAAAGCACAGCAGAGTGTCTGACACGGGTTACTTCACCGAACTCCACGGCAATCCAATTCAACAACGCCGGATGTTACACTAACAATGGGACTACTGTAAACATCCCCACTACTCCAAATAACCCAAGCGCTCCCGAAAACTTAAAATCCAGCCCGTTTGCAACAACTTCCCCCAAACACGCTTCCTCCCGCCAGGCTTCGTGGAAACCCTGGAAACAAGCCGATCTCAATGGCAGCTGGGCCGTAGTTGCATCTAAGAGCACTTCAAAATCAGCAGTTACTACTTCTACTACCACGCCTAGGACTAACGGGGGAGAGGAAACGCCTCACGGCTGAATAGCAAATTTCTCGGTCTCCCAACCACCATCCACACTCTTATGAAAGACACTCAAATATAACTGGACACCCTAGCTATACTATGTACCAACGTTCCTAAGTCAAAGTCGAATTCTTTAAGGAGAACAGGTATATGTCTTGAGCCGCTGCTATTCCGACTAGACCCCCTAGCTTGACGAGGATCGTCCGCCATCCGGATTCCAAGTACTATGGTGAAGCCAGGCTTCTTCGCGTTGTGCTAAACTCTGTCGATGAGGCAGAAGGATTGTTGATTTCGACGGCTCGTCTCCAGTACAAATCCTGTTTGGTCCGCATCTTTCCAGGCTTACCATGGGACGAGCAGGAGCGAGCGAGGCATAGCTTACGACAGTCTCGCTTGGACACCACAGCCAGAACCGTTATTATCCATGCCGTCCTCCGGGTTCATGAGCATGAGAAAAGTGGGGCAGAGGCTAACGACTAAAAGCAGTGGGGCTATGTTCATGAGACCCTGCTCTTGGATGACGTTGTGGCCACTCCTGTCTCAAGACTGCTAGGGTCAGGAAGCTACCAAAGGGTGCGGCCCAAGTATACTTAAGATTGTACTACAAACTAGGCAGATGGCATTTAGGCTACTGAAGCAATGGGAGTCACATCGGACCAGAGTGCCAACTAAGCCCTATAAAATGTAATAATACCCACTCAACTTTTTCTACAAGAATACCAAAAGCTTTATGCAACTATAATAAAAATCATTACTACAGCGTTTTTGTACTTGGCCCGCGTGTGACATGTGATTTCGGTTTGTAATCCTCTCACTCTTTGATTCGCCATATGCAACTGCGAAGCTTATCGCCCATTATACTTTCATGGCATCCGACAAAAGTGTTGCGCATTACAGCATCTGAAACTGATGTTTTATGCAATATCACGGCTTACTGACAATAGCAAGGGCCAAGGGAGTGCCTAAAATTCGGTGCTTTTTGTGAATTCTTCACCATTTCAATTTCATTACAAGGACCTTCATGATTACCGCAGTCAGTAGGTTCCTGACGAATCTGTCAAGGACGTTCAGTCCAGTTACCTGAAATAGGCAGTCTGAAATGTGATATATGAATTCTGTCCTTACCAAGTTCTCCATGTCCTCGCGTTTGGCCAGCCGCAGGTTTAGCGTAAGGAGCTCATCGACTGAGTCCATTGGCAGAGGCAAAGGACTGATGGCAGCTGTCCTGGTACTAACCAAGCGGCCGTCCAGGGAGTCTAACCTCAACTCCATGGCAGGCATTTCTTTGCGCATGCGAACGAACTTATGCGTCAGATAGTTGCTAAGGACTGTAGGGGGCTAATACCACAAGTGATTACACACTTCTTAATTGGAGTAATCGACTGTGCCGGATAATACCTCCGTAGCGAATGAGGTTTGACAGCAGCGGATATTCTAACTCCAACCTGGGTGATAGGTCTCCATTTCCACGCTGTACACGGCAGTGGGACGAAACTGCTTTATGGGAGTTTCACATTCTGGGAAGCGGACAGAAACGGTAAAAATAAGTACTGCCGTATTTGTGCCTAGATCGTGCGTTTTCCGCCCCGCCCCATGGAGCAACTTGCGTCGCTAGCCGGTGGCTTCGCTAGTTCAAACAACGTAACCTCCAGCCGTTTTGCTTTCGTGTAGTCATTTACAAAGTGGTTAGGTAGTGATTTGGTGTAGATTTACCGGTGGCTTTGTGAGTCCGCACTTTGTACAGTGATGGTGATGTAGGTAACGGACTGATGTTTAGTATAAATGCCTCGATTTAACTGGAAGGCAACTTAGGCCACCGAACTTGCGCCTCTCCCACCATCCAGGTGGAATGTGCCACCGCGACGCTGGCATCTTCGAACTCAATCAAGTGATACATCTAAAAGAATAGTTCTATTAATTGTTACATGAATGCAAAACGGAAGGAGAAAAAGAAAAACTCAGTAACGGTACTGGTTTAATTGGGCAACAATACCGAAAAGCAGACAGTTCTTCTCCCATGGAGCAAACGCCAAACGGTCACCTGCTAACGATTTCAACACTGTGATGTCGTATAAAATGCAATCTGAAATATTCACAGTATATAACGTAGTTCTAATGCACAAACATCATGCATTAATGCAACCTTTCGTGTTACCTCCATGAGAAACATTTCTCGGCATGTGACAAATGGTGCGCAAATACGTCACATTTCCTTCGGAAGCGACATTGTTTATTCCCAGCATCATATATTACTACTAAAGTACGATACAGTATTCACTTACGGACAGCTAGTCCATTTGGGCTAATTGACAAATGCACGTTAACGTGTTGAGTTCCCCAGCAGCCCATTCTATATGCTGTCAATCCTTGAACATGGGTTACCAGCGGCCTAATCACTTACAAAGGTCGAGTGCGAATGATTGAGAAAGCTCTACGCAGATTACTGTACTCAGAATAACTAGCGTGAACTAGTTCAAATAAAACAGCCTACCCGAGCCGGCGTTAGTGCACAAATCCATTGGTGTTTTCAAAGATTACTGGACTCTTATTTGCTTGGTAATCAAGGAAGTTGAAGCTTTCCCTGCGACCGTTGTGGTGCCTTGTGAAAACCTGCCTCACAGCGGCTTGCATCGTTGCTTCAAAGAATAGGAAGCAATGGAGATGATTAAAGATTTCTTCTATGCTAATTAAAAATCCAAAGGATCTAACGATAGATGGAAAACTGTTAGCGTCATACTATTAAGGAATATTTGCATTTTATCGTTCTAGTCGTAATACACCGTTTTTCATATGATGATAAATAGAGACGAATGGCTACTTACGTGGTGCAAGTATTAATCGTGTTTTTCTGTAGCTAATGCATGCGCATTTTATTCGGATATCGGATGTTGACGTTTCCAGGTACGAGACGCCAAAGCACGCTTATGTCTTCAAAGATGGTGCGGAATGTAGCAATCTCCAACTGGAGGGTACGTTCATTAATCATCCATTCACCGGGGATCATGAATAACGGATTATCTGATAACAATAAAAAGATAGCAGTAATAGTTCAACATGCCAGGTAGTATTAGCTAAATTGTAATTTCCCCGTCGTGCATCTGCTCGTGTGCGATGCTGAGGACCGTTAGGATATGTACAGCTTATTTAAACGGTAGTGCAAAGTGCCGTACATGTACAAACAGTTAGTAACACCCGAACACGAAAGTATTATTATGCGGAAAATGCAGCCATTTACCATGTTCAGCGGCTGCGGCAACATATTCAACGCCAACTATGGAATATGGGGTGGAAAACGGTTGTCCTATGTAGTGGCAGGGCAAGACGCTTGCAAGATACATGGCTTTGAGGAATCCCCTTTGGTGGATGTGGTGTACCCGAGCACTTGCTAATACGTACATCTCCGGAGGGTATGAGTTTGTCGAACAGTGCATCGCGGTCCATGTAGGACCGCACGCACCTCCGAGGTACCGATGTTCACAACGATCGACGGGCAAGTTGTGTAATTAATGCTTTGTTGCGCTGCGTAGTAGTGATCAACGCCTATTAATCTAAGCACGGTAGCATTGCTTGCATCTCTACTAATTGTCACTGAACCAGTATCATCTAAAGGCAACTCGGCATTTTGAGGGATGAAGCAGAACGCCCGGCCCAAACGCCACATTGTTACAATCCGTTTCATCACGCGCAGGCACATCATGTGCATGTAATCGATGGGGAAGAATGATATCATGTCCATTTCGAGGGCTTCTTAAGCCGAATCACCGACTTGATGCTTACATTGGCTCCAGGAATGGAACTCTTCATTTGTCCACAGGATATCCTCCAAAGATACCGGAAAAGTCATCAGCCGATCTTGATATAGGCATACAACTTGGGAATTTGAGTTGAAATATCTACTTACTGATGGCCGTACACACTTCTCATGAAAATTAGCTTGAAGGTTATTTAATCTGCTTTAAATAAGCTCTTGCTGGTGCATCAGCGACAACCACTTAAAGTTCAGTTGGACGTGTGGACCGCCAGCATGAATGAACGCACCCTTCTTCAAATCCAGTATGGTCGGCTGAAGGAACTCATGAAGGTCTACTGGCTTGCAGCGGCCACTGTAAATGCAGACGGCAAAGATGTCCGATTGCGGTTGCATCACCCTATAAAGTATGAGCAAGAACTGTTGTCCGAACCTGCGGAACAAGGAGGTCCCATCGACATGCAATTGCAGCGGTAGCCTTTGTGATAGTGAAACAGTAGTTCACAGGAAAATGCGTCGCAATTCTTATTCTAGTCCAAAGTGCACGTGCCGTTTAACACGGGGCACTGACATGTTTTGTGCATGAGTGTGCGGGAAGATGCGGGCAGCTCGGGATGTAAACACCGGGAATGGCGCAGTAAGATGTTAATCTGCGCAAATGAGAGGTTTGTTTCTAGACAGCCATCGCGTAGAAGTCCCTCGAAACTTACATCATCCGAAGAGCGTTAAAGGATGCCTACAAAAATGTATTGCGACATTAGTGCAACACATACTCTGGGTCCTCCTTACTTCACGGACATCCATAAGGTACTACTTGCTTACGGCAGAAGCAGTTGCTGTTACCGCTGCCATGGTCAGTTCCGGTGAAACTTCTGACATGACAACATCAACGGGTTATTCACCACGCAACTGATCCAGCATGCGCACGCACGGTGACGAAGTTAAATAATACCGCATATGACAGAATATGGTCTCTACCTGGTGCCGCACGCAAGGATGAAACCATGCTCAAAAGCTCTTCATCACTTCTGCGTATCGTGCACTGGACACTAGATCTAGAGCAAACGGCACAAAACTTGAGCCGCTTGTCATCCACGTCAAACGCTGGGGTAACAAACGGTGATCTAATGGAGTGTCGACGGACCAATGGCAGAGCATATAATGATACATTCAAACAAACTCACGTGGCGTACCTTTAAGGTAAATGAAGAAAAGAAATGTAGAAAGAGTTAACGCAGCGATGTAAGACCACAGGTCTATGCATTTACTAACTTTTAAATGCAAATGTCTTGACCGCCTGAAGTTAGTCCCAAATCGGGTGCCTGGGAGCACAGTGGTGCCGTTAGGGTATCGCCACATCTTTTTTCGCTTACGTCGCCTCACCACCTGTCCCTGATGAAGCAATATTGCTGAAATGTGCGATTTTGGGTATCCTAAATCTGATACAGCCTCAAGAATCAAACTATAAGCTCATCTGGACAACCTTGCGTCCTGGTCCAGAGATCATATTTCATAGCTAAATACATTAAAATGCAACGACCTTCATCTTCCTCCACACAAAAGACTTCGTTTTCGGTAACTATCATGGAATACCCTAAATTTCACATAGATGGTGAGCGTTTGCACTCCACCATGTCAGTAAAGTATGTGTGTTGCACTCAGTCACGATCCTTCTTGATCACCTTGTGAAGGAGCTTTGCACAAAAGCAAGGTGGTTTTCTTTCTACGCTGCTCTTTTGCGATCCTCTCATATCCCCAGCCACTTACTACTGCTAGTTATCACCGTTTGTGTCTTGCCCCACTCGGCTGTCCTGTGACCTTTCCTAGTTGCCAAAGGAACCATTTTAATAGCCTTGATAGGTTATCCCCGCAACCGTCTAGTTGTAAGGGCATTCCAAATCCGCCCTTTGTTGACATTCGTGTATCTATTCATACCAGTTCATGTAAAAGGCTTGCTTCAAAAATATTCAGCGGTGCAAGTCACTCTCTGCATGGTACACTGTTTGACTGTATTTCAACTTCCTTAACCGGAGAAAGTATTAATCCCTTATGCTCGCACAAGTTCATGCTGCTCATCCTTAAGTCCATAGTTGGCGCGGTTTGCGCAAGCAGACCTCAGTTGTTCTGGAGTATACATGCACTTTTGCATTGTGAACATACTGTTGTTTAGGCCACCTTTTAACCTACATGTAATTTCACAGTTTTAAGTTTTATCGTATTTATAATGCTGAAGTGCGCAAAGTCTAAACACTCGCCTTCCTGGGTGCGTAATGTACTTGAATTGAAATTGAATTTAAGCATACTTTTTATCAAACAGAGTCGACTTGTAAGGAAACCATATTTGTTTACTAAACCATGAACTAGCTGTAATATATGAGGTTTCATCATTCAACCTGTCTACGGTAGACACCACTTCAAAACTTAAATCAACAACAAATCGCATCGATTTATCAGACAACAAGGCTATCCATTCGTTTCATCTAATGGATTTTACGATCCATGTTTATAAGTAATTCATAGAAAGGTTTCTTTGGATTCAACCACTGGTTTCAGCACCATCTCTTCTCTATTCTGAAGAGAGTACACTCTAAAAGTTTGGAGCCTGACAGCATTTTGCTGCATATCCCAACCTTATATTTGGACGTTTATGTGCCTTGTTGATTTTCCTAAATGCTCAGTGACGAAATGAACGAAAACTTCGGTACCGAGATGAGAATTAACGGTGGATCTGATCTTATGGCTGTATTTTTTCTTCTCAAATAATCTGTTCAAGTGCAATGACTATTGGCGGGTATTTCTTTACCACAGCATTCAGAGCGTTCCACTGACTGCGCCAACTATCTTCTATAGTCCACTTGATACGTAGAACGTTTCCTTGAATCAAGACGTCCAGCGGTATCCAGATGCAGAAAAAAACGAGAAGCGTCGTCTATTGAACCAAAAACGTAACAGATTGTACCGTCGCAGAAGCTGCATATTCCCAAACCAGGTTCAACTGATGGTTTTTGCTTCGCAGAAAAGTAGCTATTTGGGTTGATTTCGGAGATCCGTCTCTGGACAACTGCTCGGTAGCCTATCTTAACATCGGCATTGTCGAATACCTGGCCACAGCAGTTATCAACCTGAGTTCTATCCCTCACAACTCCTCCCAAAATCAGTCTAGCTATCTTCACTGCGCTTTTGCTGTTGGTCTGAATGAAGAGAAGAAACGACTCCTCAATCTTCACTTCATTTTCATCTATTTTGACATGGCGCAACACCTCACTCGTCTGACTTTTGTGAGATACATCGGCAGTGCTATTAAAAAGTAAACACAAATACTTGCTTTCTTTGACCTGGTCTATATTTTTCGTTCTCAGCTGCTTCGTCAAGATGTAAACAAAGTTACTTTGAACATAAATTGTTGCTATTTTCAGCTGAACTGTCACTAAATGTTTATGAAGTACAGGTTCATACTCAGACAACAAATATCTCAATTCTAAAATTTCCCTCTAATTTCCTGATCTACTTTACCATTCTTTTTTCTCTGTGATCACATAGTGTCATGTTCTGCTTGGCGAGATATCTGACGATATCCCGTAAGCCAGTTAGCATTTCACGACACCGATTTTTTCCCTTTTTCATAAGTGCTTGCTCTTTTTATCCATGGCCTGTCCTTCAGCTGGACGGATCTCTAGCTCCTTCCAGTTAGGAATTCGTGGGAATGAGATTTGTTAGATTCGTCTTTACATGCTTTTAGATTTAAGCTCCATCAGTTTCTGGAACCCTCATCAGTCGAAAAACTGGATTCTCCTTTTGAAAACAGTTTCTATTAAAAGCAAAACATGGTCTCTTTGGAAGTAGAATACACTAGCCATGTATTCAATCTCCGTTCTACGTTTTCCAGTTCAAAAAGCAGTGCTATGTTAGCTTACTAACTAGCCTCAACTTAATTATTCGTTCTAGGTCACGCTAGTCATTTGAGCTCATGGTCGAGATGTTGCACAGAAGTACGTCCCTGCAGTACAAGCATGCTGCTAATTTTATTGTCAAACTTAAAAGGACACAGAGATTTATAAAATCGGTTGATGTGTGTGTTATCTTGTCATGTAGTGGATGCTTTTCTGATTCGTCAAATTCGGTCGCATCATCTGCAGCTTCGTTGCAGAGGTTTCCCACTGCAACATTGCTGCCAACGTCACTTTCTGTAGCCCGGTTATCAGCGCTTGCAGTATCAACTTCATCATCGGGCTTAGCATGAGTATCGCGTTTCGTTCTTGCCACTTTGGTAATTGAAGCATTTTGCAGTAAGTTTAATAGTCCGCCTTCATTTCCTTTCTTTTTTGCTCATTTGATTTGCTTCATTTTACTGAGTGCCGCGTCGCTTCCCTTCACTCTCATCATTACATTAACTTCGCGAAATCTTTGAGCAACGTATTTTCACCGAAATGAACCAACAGTGGCGTAATTGGATGACGGTTCTATGTAGCAATAGTTGGTAACATCTAATGTACAAACCTGGACGATTTGCGTCTCCAGCACAAACCTACCGTAATAGCCTTCAGTTCATTTCAAATGACACACTGTCGCATCAATACGTGACAGATTATAAAACAAACCAAGCGAAGGTAAACCGCCACAAGTTGAGCGAGATGCAGGTGAGTGTGTTGAACGCACCACTCGCGTTCACATCAGCGTGTGAGGTCATCAAGACAGTTGGCGATTCCAGTAGAAAATTCATCAAGCGTGAGATTTACACACCAACGTCCGAACATGGCTGCGGTGTACTAAAATGGAACAATCTTGGACATCGAAGAGGCTACTGGGAGTGCAGTCGTGAGTGGGCGACGGATTGAGTTACAGTAGACCTACGGATAATTGAAGAACACGATACAAATTGGCTGATAGCTATTTGCAACAACATGTCCTGACTGAGGGCAGGGTAGTTGCGTAAAGGTCAGACAATATGATCAGCGTAAGTGCACACTAGTTAACGATGGTACGGATGATCATCTGGGATAGCGAGGTCAGTCCGGGATAATACTCACGATGGAACAAATAATGGGATAACAGGGAATAACAAGGTTTCGGAAGATAGGGAAGCGCAGGTAACAACAACCTGTTTACAGAATCAGGAATAACAGCGAACGGATCATTGAGCGCGCCGATTATCTCACGGGGTAGAACATCCGAAATTCCACTATAATACTAATAACAATAATTATTACAACAATAATGAATAAAATCAATACTAAAACGGGTATGGCGTAAGCGGTCAAATTGCTTAGTATCCTTGATCAACGCGTAAATGTTCAGGGTCAAAGCTAAACAGGTCGAAAGTGAGCTAGGTTAGCAACACACAGCTAAGCGAAGAAATTACTTTTCGATATTTCTCATCAGGCTAATACATATATAAAACTGGTTAAAATCATGATAGGCTAAAATGGCAAGTCTAGGGTTGGTCAATTCCAAACAAACTTGACCAAGCCTAGACTTGCCTGTCACGATTTTAACCAGTTTTATATATGTATTAGCCTGATGAGAAATAACGAAATTTCTTCGCTGAGCTGTGTATTGCTGTCTCTTTGGGCATATTTCACAAACTGAACTACGATACTATGGAAATAGATGTCACATTCAATCTGGACAAACATCACCAATACCCGCTCAGCAAGGAAATAACCGAGTCTCCACAAGGCACAGAATGACAGTACAAATCACTGCACTTGCGACGGCACGCGGATCACGAACGCCTGAGTCAACAAGCGAGATAACGCAGGTGTTTACAATGTGCCATAGAACACGTTACAATGGTGTGGCCACTGTGCAACGTCTTATGAGCATCACGCTCAGGAGTAACCGTTGCACGAGCGATGTGTAAGACGACAAGTGTGTACGAAAGCAAGAAAGAACATAGAGCAAGCAGACGCGACAGGCCACGCAAAATGCATTTTGCTTATTCGGAGCAATCCAGCAATATTCAACTGTCAGATTATCTGGCAATTTTGGCGCTAGCATTTGCTTTCCAAATGATCATCTGTACTAAAATTGCCACTCACTCGAAAACCGCCTGAGGCGGACAACCCTCCATCGTCGACTTTTCTATGCCTAGAAATAATCAAAATGACAAGCAGTGACTAAGTATATCTATGAACTTGTGGTCGTTAATTGCTAGGAGAAACACATTCTTCGCAGGCTCCGGCTATCCCTGCCTGCAGGCCGGAAACAAGAACTGATCCGGTAGGAATGAGTAAAACAAAATTGGTTTCAGCTCGGTACAGTCACGTGGACAGAAAGACCGTGATTGCTGCAAATGGAATCACGGTGCGCAGTGACTGCCGAATTTAAAAGTAGGCCGATCGAACAAAACCAGAAAGTGAAACTACGCCTACGATGTCATGTTCCTCGAGCAGTTTCAATTGTCAATTAGGAAGGGTCTTTAGGATAAGTTACCAAAGTCGTGGCCCATACCCTGCTCAGACGGTCCATGTCTGCCGCATGCAAATGAAGGTACGGTGGAGGATTCTTGTGCATTAGGAGTGTGTAACTTCACAAATGAAATTTACTTCAAAGAGAGCAAGGCTGACAGAATGTCCGAATTCAACTTGAAAATGGATTGTCGTTACGACTGAAACCACATGCAACGAAACACACAATTTGGGTGTTTCAAGATCCAGATTTGATTGTTAGGTAAGGTAACAGGTCAGGTTATTTAAATGAATTTTACTGCTAGCTAGGCGTCGTTGGGGAGAGCAGGTTATCAAGCTGTAGGTGCTCCTATCAGGTCTAGTCCCCTATTTACGCACAAGTAAGTCCATTACCGGTCACGAGGCGCAGCTCTTGGAGCTAACAGAGCCGAAAGTTTAGCCAACTCGGACGCGGTCTTTGTGGTTAGGATGACAGAATCCTATCCAAATAACCAACACACACGGAGACATACTATGGGCTCGTTTCTCTGAAGTCGTCAACAGCGCACGTTCCGTTTCCCGTCATAAGACTAGAACTCGCGACTCCACGGCGAAGACGGCGGCCGAAATGTCCAAGTGAATAGCCAGTGTGATGAGTAACTATACATTTAAACCAACTGTTACTATCCAACTTCCTGTACTACTCTCTTGACAAGAAGTTTATTCCAAAACGAATGGTAATCCAAAACCCGACAGGAATATTTTACCGTCAGGAATATTTCACCCAGGTAAACGGTTTCATGGTGATGTCTAGCACCAAACTTCGCACACTGAGGTATAATGCTTTTTCAGCTTTCCTTGATGGTCAAATCGATGCGATGACAAAACCCGATGACAGAGTGCTGTTATAACGGAGAAACATGTAATAGTTCTGCGTTGAAACATTGCATACTGTCAATAATAAGTGTTTCAAAGACTTAGGTCATCCTCGGGGTACGTTTCTTTTCTCTTATCGGTTGCGCGAAGCCCAGTTCAATGAGTTTTAAAACCGGTTACTAACAACGGTCACCGCCGTGTCTCATAATACTCAAATTGTGTTATGGTTGAGTTGATCACTAGCTAACAGGTTCTTACGCAGAAGATGCGAACTTGGGCACAGGGAGAGTTTATGTCTGATATGGTTTAGTTTATTAATTGTGAAGTTATAAACTACTGTCACGTGCACTCTAGGAATGACGAGGTTCCGTAACTAAGCGCCAATATCAGAAAGCAAATAAAGTAAAACACATTGGAATATATTCGAGGGACCGCAAGAAAAGGCGGGCGCACGAAGTGAAATATCGGTGCGAATCAACAGAACAACTCACCGAGGAGACGAATGCTTCGGCACATGGATGAAGTGTAGAGAAGAGTAAAATATTAACCAATATTACACTATCGATCAGCGATAAAACTGGAGGGCAAAGACAAAGATTATCTTTCAGGATGCTACGAATCTGCGACTGTCCTATGAACCACTCATAATCCGATACATGCATTCGTTTGAGCGATGTCCTAAATCAATGATCAACAAGGAAATGGAATGTCTTCGAAGTCAGACCAATGAACTACCCGGACTGAAGAGTACCATCACGTTTAATACGTTAGCGGGTGCATCACCAGGCCCTACCATGCCCTACCAGTGAACGCCCTACTTACTAGGAGTCTATTAAAGCTACGTCTTTTAAAGTATGGTTACCATGGACCGATTGCCTACACCTGTTAATGGTGATGGGTAACCCTGCGAAAGCACCTGATACGTTTTGTCTTATACTTAAACATCTAAGTCACGAAGCTGGGCCCCGTTTAACGGTCTGTGGGAAACTGCACAGAGTTTATTACAATAGTTTACAAAGTAAAAAATTTTACGATTAAATTTCTGACGGAGAGGATCTTGATTAATTCGCAATTACCTTCTTTGAGTCTGGAAAGTGGTTGCACTTAAAAAGCTGATAAGCCCACGGATAAAACACATACGGCTTACTTACAGTGCAAACGAGTAATACTACGTCTTTCGTATGTCCAGAGTGGAAAGTATCCTTGTGCGGATTAGTCGAAACATGGCAAATATTCAAAATGGAGGAAAAGCTGATCGGTTTACTAATTTATGAAACAGCATCAACCCTGGAAGGGATATCACCGAAGGAAACGCATGTGGCTCTCATTGTCCATTCATTTATGAATGAATGGGAATGAATAATAGGAAGTCCGCGGGTCACTGAGTATATATATATATATATATATATATATATATATATATTGGCGGTAAGGCTGGTGATGGCTAGATCCTGACAGATGGTCTACCCACTGCTGCTACTGTCGCGTCATCGGCTCATGTCCTGGACGCCTCATGGTGGCGACCGCTGGGTGGGAGTTGGGTTTCGCCCTTCTCTCCGCTAATATCCAGGACACCAATCCGCATGAGTCAGTGAACTGACAACGTGCTAGACCCGCTGCCTTTCGTGTGTACATTAAATCGAAGGCTTTGGCTGAGGACCCGAGTCGTTCTCCTGTCAGGTGTGGGTACCCTACCAATATCCTAGTCCATCCTCTTCGGAAGTTAGGAAGTGGTCGATGGCCCTCTTCCCGTAAAACATAGCCATGGGCGACAACAGGTTTACGGGTTATAATCTCACAGCTCGATTGGCGTAGAGCACGAGGGCCACGCATTGTCTCTGACGGTGGAAGGACACCTCCGGGTGTTCAATGGTTGGCTGCTATCCGCTTCAAGGCAGTCAGCCCCTGGCCAAATTGGTGCAAACCCGCCGAAACCCACCTGCGTCTGGCTGTGGTCGCAGGTGCGTATCCTACTACGGTCGCAAAACATATATGAATCGTACCAGTACCTCAAAGGCTGCGTGTGACGGCAATCAAGCAGATCCCAATCTGTCTCTGCAATCATATTCCCGAGCTGGACCTGCTCCCACTGCCTTGTGGGTCAGGCTATAGAGCCAAAGTCTCCGGGTGGAGTACCTCAAGCAAACCTCCGAAGCACGACAAACAACTCGCGTGCGATTGCTCACAAATGCAATCGTATGCCTGCGCACAAAGCACTCGGCATCGGGTGCTGGATCGTGCGTACACTACTGGAACGGAACTCCAGCGAGCGCCCCGAACGACGCACTGCACTGGTCGCGATGGAAGCGGCGCGCTACAACATCCATATTGCGGCGCTCGGTGATACTCGGCTCGCCGAGCAAGTTAAGTTGCATTAAGCAGGTGCTGGGTACACATTCTACTGGGTGGGCAACGCCGCCTCAGCACCACATGAACATGGGGACGGGTTTGCAGTATCCGATCGTCTCCATGGTCAGCTGGGGGTGAACCAACAGGCATCAGCGCGCGAATGATGACTGTTTGCCTACGACTCGGAAGAGGTAAGTTTGCTACTTTTATAAGCACGTACGGTTCGACCCTGCGTTATCTTGATGACACCCGTGAGCAATACTACAATCAGTTATCTACCGTGAAACAGTCTATGCAGAGGAGCCATCGACTATTTCTGCTGGATGATTTCAACGCGCGCGTTGGGCGTGATGCATCAGTGTAAACAGATGTTATCGGTCCGAATGGTATTACTTCAGCGAATGCGAACGGCAACAGGCTGCTCTCAATGTGTGCCACTCACGGCCTGACGATCACGGACACTCAGTTTGCACGTAGTACGAGTGATATAGCAACGTGGACGCACCCACCTAGTGGTCACGCTCACCTGCTTGACTATATCATCGTACGTCAGCGTGATATGCGTGAAGTGCGCATGACACGTGTACTGCGTGGAGCTGAGTGTGGCACTGATCACAAACTGGTGCGGACCAAACTGTACATATATTTTTGTAAATCAATGTATTGCACTCCTGCCGTGAATCGGCGTAAATTTAACATTCTCCACCTCGGTACTTGGGGAAATTTATTGAGCTGGAGAAGGCGATGGCTGCACGAATGTGTGATGTAGACTGTATATCCACATTGGGCGACCTGTTGCACCACATTCGCGACCAGGTGACAGCTGCTGCCGAGGAGACCATCGGGCGCGCAAACTGTAAGCGGCCAAATTGGTTTGATGAGAACAGTGTGATGATTGACGCATTAGTATGTGAGAAGAATGCAGGATTTGCTGCATATATGACAGACCCCAGTGACTTGTTGAAGAGGAGTCAGTTCCTTAAACTTCGACAGCGACTGACCCGAGAGCTCCGTCACATTAAAATTGCATGGTGGACGTAGAAAGCGAAGCAGATTCTACACTACACCGAACTTCGCCAACACAAAGAATTCTTTGAAGGCGATGAATGGAAGGAGCTTGGTGCTGCTGAGGACGCTGATCGATAGTAGTTCAGGTGCTACCGGCACACAGACTGCAGACATTATGCGAATCTGGCAAAAACACTTCGACAGTCTCTTGAATAAACGTTCATAGATCAAATGGCCTATTTTTAACGGCCTGTAGCAGCACGATGTAAAGACGAGTCTGGTGGATACGCCGACACTGCATGTGACGCAGAGAGAACTTGCTCATCTGCGAAACGGCAAGTGTGCTGGGGTCGACGGGATCCTGCCTGAAGTATGGAAACACGGCGGACTCGCGTTGGTAACTGCGATGCACCACTATGTGCAAACCATGTGGACTGAGGAGGACTTGCCTCCTGAGCTGAAGGATGCAAATTGTGCTACCACTGTACAAGGGCAAAGGTAGCAAGCAAAGTTGCACGAATTATCGTGGCATCAACTTGCTGAGTTGTGTGGGCAAGGTGATTGCCCGGATCCTGCTCAACCGCTTTGTCAGTCAGGTTGTGGAACCTAACATGGCGGAAGAGCAGTGTGGATTCCGTTCGGGTCGCAGCACTATAGATATGGTGTTTGCGACTTGTCAGTTGCAGGAGAAGTGCAGTGAACGACACCAGCCGTTGTACTCGATTTTTGTTGATTGTACTAAGCCATTTGATACGGTGAACCGCAACGCAATGTGGCTGCTGTTGGGAAAGTTTGGTTGTCCGCGTATGTTTATAAGTTTAATTGAATGTCTGCACAGTGGCATGCGAGCGAGGGTGCAGCTGAGTGGAGAGAACTCGTATGTCTTTCCTGTTGTCCCTGATGTGAAGCAAGGCTGTTTCATAGTTCCTGCCCTGTTTAATATTTATCTGCATGCGATAATATCTTGTGATCTTGAGACCGCTTGTGCTTACGGTCTTCGTGTGGAGCACCGTATTGATGGTGGGTTGCTGAACATCCGTCGTTTCGGTGCGAGAACTCTAGTCTGTGAGACAACCATGCGTGTGTTGCTGTTTGCTGACGACTGTGCATTGTTTGCACACAGCATGGATGCGTTGCAGCACATGACTAATGCTCTGGCTTCAACAGCGGCCAAATTCGGGCTCACCATTAACGCAAGCAAAACTGTCTGTCTCTTTCAGCACTCACCGGAGGTGCAGTCTTCAATATTGCTGTGAATCACCATTTGTGCTGAAGTATTGGAAACCACCTCCCGCTTCTGTTACCTTGGGAGTGTAATGTCAACTGATCAGAAGCTACACAGTGAGCTGCATATCCGCGTGTCGAAGGCAGCGACGGTATTTGTGAACCTAGAGTACCTACCCAGCGTAGAACAACCATCAGCTTACCGTCGAGACGAATCCGATGATGTACCAATAAATGGTGCTGTCTGTTCTTCTATACTGCAGTGAAACATGGACGATGTACTGGCGGGATGTGCGACATCTCGAGCGGTTCCGTCAACAGTGTTTGCGACGGATTTTGCGCATCACTTGGGGGGACAGAGTTGCTGACACGAAGGTGTTGCGCCGAAGTGGAATGTATGCAGTGAACAGCACAAATGTGCTGAGACACCTGAGATGGATCGGTCATGTGTGGCGTATGGATTCAACGCGGATACCGAAACAACTCTTATACGCTCAGCTGGGTGTTTGGAATCGGCATTTGGGAAAACCGAAAATGGTTACCAGAAGATGATGGAAGTGAGCCTCTCACGTTCTAATCTTGATTGCAGGTCATGGGAATTGAAGGCGGTTGATCGGCGTGCATGACGCGATCTGATCAAGAAGGCAGTTGCAGAGTTGCAAGAGATAGCCCTCGTGCACGCAGAGAAGAAGCGGCAAGCACCGATGGGTTTTACTCCATCGACCTCGAACTCATGGTGCTGTAGCACATGCGGTCGCGGGTGCCTTAGACAGGCAGGCCTAGTGAGCCATGAGCGAGACCACTGGGGACCGCCACCGAAGCGACGACGGGTCCTGAAGAGAACGTAGGCAGAACCGGCGCAGCGTTTGTAGGTACGCCGCCTTCGAGTTACTAACCGCGTGCTGTCATGCTGAGTCCCCTTATTACAGTTCGTGGGTTTTCTATCTTGTCCCAATGCTTTTTAATCTCATATTAATTTCCACCTGTCGCCGACTATTTGCTGGAAGCGTGTGCAATACGCCTTTTATGCCCATTTTGAATATGTGATAATATAGCACCCAACCCAATCTTTAATGCATCAGTAGAGACGACCGTTGGGCACGTCTCGTAGATAATCGCCATGACTGGTGTGGAAGCTGTACGGCGTATTATCTCGTCAAATGCCATTCGTTGGGGGTGACCCCAAACAAATACACTTTTCTCCTTTTTCATTTAACGCAGTGGCTCAGCAATGTTCGTAAAATCCTGTAGATAACGTAGGTTGTAGGAACACACCCAGAAAATGCTTTATTTCACTAGAGTTCTGTGGACAAGTAGCGTGGGTGATACCGCGGTTTGTCAAAGTTCGATTTCATACCGTCAGTTGTTATAATGTGGCCAAGGAACTCGATTTCAGTAGCATTATCTTTGCACTTCTCGAGGTTTAACCGGAGGTTGCGATCATATAGTTAACGTAACACAGCAGGCAGTCGTGAATAATGTTTTGCTGAACTCTTACCGAATACATAGATATCGTCCATGTGTACTATTTGACCAGGTAAATTGGTAAATGTGTGAACCCTAAACTTTTGCCAAGCTGCTGGGAATGAACTCAAGCCCATTGGCAACACTTTGTACTGGAAGAGTCCGTCCATAGTAAGAAATACGGTCAGCGATCTTGACTTGTTAATTAGAGGCATGTGAAATAAAGCTTCCCTAAAGCCCAATTTTGAAAAAAATCGGGTGCCGGCTTTGTTGACTAAAAGTTCATCCGCGGTTGGAAGCACTAACTTTTCTACCACGGTTTGAGGATTTAGAGACTGCTGGTCATTGCATATTCTCGTTGTACTGTCCTTCTTGAGGCCTGTAACCATAGGGTTGACCCATTCAGAACAGTTAATTCGTTCACTGAGATCATGTGCAATCATTTGTTGTAATGCTGACGAAACAACCACTCTTCTGGCCAAAGGAATTGGACGTGGATGCGCAATAGCTACCAGTTTAGCATCCTGCTTCAGACATATGCGGTGAACGGGGGAGGGAGCGCTCTCTTTTGTTTGTTCAAACAGTTTCGGGTACTGTATCTGTAGGTCCGATAGGTTAATTGCCACGTTACGCGTCCGAGACAGGGACGGTGTGAATCCCAGTATAACCATAGCTTTGCGCCCAATTAGGAGACGGTTAAATCCGCAGGTGAGGTACAGAGATACTGATGATCTCATGGCCCCAAGTTGCAAAACAATCACCACAAATCTCTGTATTTCTACCTGGGCCTTTGTATAACTGTCAAGTGGATAAGCTGAAGGAAGTATAGGAATGTCATGTAGGTGAATGTCATAAAAACTACTCGGTATTATGATGATAACAGAGGCTGAATCAAGTTCCCTATCAAACAGGTGTTGTTTTATCGCGTGCAATAACTGTAATAGTACAAATGTTAGGTATAGGTAGTTTAGGCTCTAGACAATTGAAACGATAGACACATTACCTGTGTCACCGATGGGAAATACATTTTCTGATGACGGTAACTGTGGACTAGAAACGGAATCTGTAGGATGCAACTGAGAATTGCGTACTGAACGACAACAACGGGCCAAATGCCCACGTTTACCGCACTTTTGCAATCTATTTCTAAGGCAGGGCACTGGGTAAAATTGGCTTTATGCTGTAGGCTACCGCAGCGAAAGCATTTCTGTGGGGATTGGAATTCGGCTGGCGAGCGATGGATCTTGGCAAGCTCCTATATGTTTGCTTGGGTAGAGAAATATCGCAACTGTTCGGCCGTACCCGCTTTGAGGCGAGCTAATTCCACAGCCTTATCCAAAGTCAATTTGGAAGCGTCTTCTGGAAGTAGACATTCCCAAATTCGGTTATTGTTGGTTCCACTAATGAACTGCTGCACTAGCATGACACCCTTGATACTATTTTTTAGTATGGTTGGATACTCGCAGGTTCGTACACTGCGAATGATGCAATCAAGAAAACTGTCCAGAGCTTCCGATGGTTCCTGTGTAAGTCTGCCGAATTTGAGACGAGACATGAAGAGGTTTGTGCGCTGGCCCCGCGACTTGTTCAGCACATCTAGTGCTTTCCTTAAGCTACCTCGAGACTGGAGCTCCAAAGCATCAACTTAACTTTGTCCTTAATCACCGAGTAGGTGTCTGAGAAGTTTCAGTTTCTGACCTTCTGTGTATTTAGAAGCCGCAGATAGTAAGTCAAGATAGTTTGCAAACATGTTTTCCACTGAGTCCATGCACTTTCGGTAGGACGTAAGGTGGGATCAGACCAGTAAACTGTAGAAGAATGTAATTCCATGGCGTAGGTTCGTAATCCGCGACGCCAGTGTTGTGTACGAAAAGTCAAATGCACGAAAAGTCAAATGCACGAACCGAAGTAAGAAGGTCGCTCCAGTAAAGAAGCTCCTGTAATACAAGAAGTGTCTAACTACGGGAGTACATTAAGGTGTCGCAATAGGGTAGCAGAGAATTGGGCGCTTTGTGTGTATGTCTGGATTTGTGTGCACGTTTGTGTCTACACTAGCCGTCAAACATGCTGACCGAATAAACAACAATCAGATAGTCATTTTAGGTGATAATCGCTCTTCTTCACGTTCAACCACCAGTGGAGTCATTCAAGGAAGCATGCTCGGTCCCTTACTCTTTTTGCTCTACATTAAGGACATCAAGACATCGGTAAAACAGGGTACATCATTTTTATTTCCTGACGATATCAAAGTCGTCTATAAGCTTCGGTGTGACGAGCTTCACGTGACACTACTGCTCATTAAAGAAGACTTACGTTCCATTGAGTCATGATGCTGCACATGGGTGATGAAACTCTTGGCTAAGAATTCAAGCGTCATGGCTTACGGCTTCTGCATCTCCGAAGGATCCATCACCCTAAACCATGAACGCGTCCCTACACAGTTGTGCACGCGAGATCTTGGCATTTGGTACTCGTCTGTCTTCAAGTTTTCCGAACAGGCTCAATACCAAGTAGCACGTGCCAGACAGTCTATGTTCAATATATCAAACATTATCCACTCAAATATTACTAGAGTAAAGTCTTCAAACTACTCAGTCGCCCCATCATCGCATACTGCAATATGAGAAAGTGTGACAGCATTGCTGTGGAGCCCCTGCTGAGGTCATTTACTAAACATCTGATTGGTAAACACTGCTATGAGTTATCGAGAACGTTGCATTGCACTTCAACTCGAACCACTTGGGATTCGACGACTGAAGCACATTTTGTTGCTGGTTTTCAACAAGCTACACAAAATGACATATTCCGACCTGCCTACACCCCATTTACATCACTGTTTAACTCGAGCGCTTCGCAACAAAAGATTTACCCTGAATATACCGAAGTGTAAGAACTAACTTTCACTCTACTTTCTTCCTCATCAGCTATGGGTATCTGTGGAATAAACTACAAATAACACACAATTCCTGTGACAATGTGGCAACACTTAGAAGGACACTGTTTAGTTACCGTGATCTAACTATTGTAATCTCTACATTCATATGGGGAAACCCTCGATGACCTATTCCAAGAGGGGCCCAAAAACAACTTAACACCAATGTCTTCAAAAATAGGTTTTAGCCTCAAACGTCTGCCAGAATGTTACTGCATGAAACGCATACCGCAATATTCCACCTATGCATGTCACCCGTGCAAGAGCATGGATACTTCTGTACCAGTTGATCTGTGCCGCTACAGCCACAGGTGGTCTCATCAAGAGAAATACACGTATAGTTACTCTTTTTACTGTTAGTAGTATTATATATTCATTACCTAGCAAGTTAGGGCATACAGTTAACGGTGGATGTGGAGCGCAAGAATTCCACATGGCACTGGTCGCAAGGCATCCGTGCCTGAGCCGGTTCGATCGCTGGGTCCGAGTTATGCACAGATTCCCCACAGTGTGTTTTTAGAACGACAAAGGTGCGGATGGTTTATTTTAGTTGTTAGTGTATATCATGTCCTTATCGCTTGTTCTGGGGAGGCGCAAATTTTGACAAATTCACCACAGCATGAGAATGCTGCATCTGGCCCTGATACTGCATTTGATTTTGATGCGTTAGTGATGTCATAGGTCATAGCGGTGCACCTGTCGGTGCACAAAAATTGACGGCTTGTCTGGAGCACAATGTGCGTGCGAGGTGACAGCAAATGTACAGGGGCGGAAGGGGACGTTTAACACGATTACCTCTGAATTGCCGAGAGTCTAGATGCGATAACGTGCCGCAGGAATGTACCCGTTAGTAACCTAACAAATATACATGTGGCGCCTAAAAGTCACAAGACGAGAAGTGGCTAGACGACGTCAAACTGGTTCCGATCGTATCGTTTATCCGGATTTGTAAATCAGCTAGCATCGGGGTGGGCAAGCCCAACGTTCTTAGAATGCTGACAATCAGAGCAGTTGTTGTCATTGTCCGTACACGTTTGGCTGCAATGGCTGTAGCGAAATTAGCCTGATATTGGCCTCGGTACCCTTGTGGTGGACTAAAGGCAGACATTACTGCAAGGGTTAGCAGTAATATAAAAGTAGCAGGAAGCCAAACGACAGTGACGGAACAACATGCCACAATAACACCCGAAAGGAAATGAACACTTGGGAACCGCAAATGTACGCGCGCGAGAAATGCACACATAACCGAAGCATGCCACATAATCACTAGACCTAAACATAGTACGCCATGCAACCTCCAACAGGGAATGCGTAGATGGGTGGAAGTTCTGTTGATCGAAACCAATGCATCTAGCATGCTGCTTAACGCTAAATAATTCCGTCTGTACCTTGGGTTCTTACGTTGGTGCCGTGAACCCCTTAGGCAGCTCATGAGGATCACTGCTCGAAGCTGTTTGGGGAAGTGGGTGTGAGGAATTTCTTAGAGGACTTTGAATACGTCACAGAGACGTCTTGAGAAATAACCGACTGGGTGAGGCTTGCGGGTGTGCGGAGTCTACTCAAAAGCTTAGCGAAGACAGTGCTGTGGGCGGCGAGAAGGGGCTCCGTCAAGTTTCATTGGCCCACCGCGGAGCATGCATTGGTTTCCGGATTCGACAGCCCAGCCGATTGCAGGGGGCGACAAGGCTTGGTGTAGGGACGAATCCCCTGATGTCTGCGGTTCACATCAGGAACTTGTTGGACCGTGCCTTACCGCGAATGGACAAAGCGTCAAAAACAGCATTTATTGGTAGATCCGTTCGTGACCGTTCTCTCACAGCCAATCGCAGAACGCATCAGGATAGCGAAAGCTACACGGGGATTCGGCTGGAAGAGTTAGTGCAAATGACTCGCGAGTTGGGTGACGCGCACCGCGGTGTGCTGGAGAGGAAACACAATGGAGGTGTGGAGCAGCTGGATAAGTTTGAACTTGGTGATCGAACAGCTCATGTAGAACGTCAATGGGCTTCACATTCAAGGATTAGGGGTGCTACCTTTGCGGGAAAAGGGACACTGGAAATGACAGAGTCTGGTCAGACATGTTGTTGCCCCTATAGCAACTAAACGCATTCAACCTTGTTTTTATTCTCGACTCAAAGAATATGTACTCGAGGCTTTGAAAAGTGAGACAATGGAAGCGATGATGAAAGTAGACAGAACGATAGAACCGTGTCTGATCGATAGAGACGTCGCACTGTTGCTGATCAGACATCAGCGGAGCAAAAAGCTTTAATCATGCTCCATGGTCGTGCAAGCTTTATATATATATATATATATATATATATATATATATATATATATGCAACACTTCACCAATTATATTACAATTGGCTGAGTGCCACAGCACATGAGGAAAAGGTAGATTGAAGGGTAATACAACTGTTAGAGTAGAGGAGTCGCACAACAAGTGCGCTTGCTGCGTTTCCATCGACTAGGCCGGGCAGCCAATACTTGCTGTTGATGGCAAAACACTTTACGTGCTGTATTGAGGCAACAGAAATCCCGGGTAAACGCGTGATCACCAATAACCATGCCGTCATGAAACAGTTGATAGCGGAGCAATGAAACCCAAAGGCCATATTAAGAGATCAGTGTTTGTGCTTTGATAGTGGGGAATTCCGGTACTTTTTGAAAAAAATTGATATCAAGAAAGTGTGGACAACCTCATACCACCCGCAGACAAATGGTTTGACGGAGAATACCAAGAGAACTACCAAAGATGGCTTACCGACAAAGGGTTGTGACTGGGTGGAAGCATTGCCAATGCTGTTGCTGACCCATAAAGCATCCGAACAGGTCTCCACTAAGAAATTGCGATTCTATTTGATGTACGGTCAAGCACCTACACTAGCTGTGAATCTAGAAGTTGGAATGTGGCTAACTTACCGAATATCTTCCAAAGTAGCACAGCGTAACAATGATGCAGCCAACTGTAAACTGAAGATCACTCAGGCGCGTAAGCTAGGGAATTCCCAGACCAACAATGGTGAGGCAAGTGGTGAGTGGTTGATCGGTTCGAAGGTGAAATAAATGGGCTATCAGCGCGTTCAAACTTGTGACCTAAGGGTGAGGAAACTCCTACCGAAGTGGAAGGAAGCCGCACGACATGGTCAAATGGCCACACCCAGTGTGCACAATCAATCGGCAAGGATATTTTAAGTGATTACTCGCCTGTGAGCGGAGGAAGTGGCAAGAATTAGACGAGAAATCTGTGTCGGAAAGTGAACATCATAAACGGTAGCGGGTATGAACATTTTTCGGGGAGAGAAGTGTGGTGGACTGAAGTCAAACAGTAACACACCAGTTATCAGTACTCTAAAGGGCCAAGAAGTCAAACGACCATGAGCAAACAGCGTGCCATAATAACTCCCCGACAGGAAAGGAACGTTTGGGAACCGCAGACGTACGCGCACGAGAAATGGGCACATTACCAAGACACGCCACATAACCACAACGCGCGCCATGCAACCTGCAACATGGAGTGCATAGATGGGCGGAACCGATGTATCTAGCATGCTGTTTGACACTAACTAATTCCATCCGAACCTTAGGTTCTTACATGCTGGTGCGCGACGATATGGTGCCAGTTGAAAAGTTGTCGTCACATGCATAAATGACTGTCAGCCTCGAATGTGACGTGGAAACATTACAGTCTGCGGTGTTGCGCTTCCTAGCTAATGGAGTTCTGCTATCGGTAAAAAGCAAAATGTGGAAATAAAAACCTAACTCCTTCATTTCTGGATGGTGCAAGGGACTAGCTCCATCTAGAGACGGAGCAAACTTTGTTGTGTCTCACAAATTTTGGTCTTCCAACATCGGAATGGAGGCAGTTCATTCCAGTTTGTGGAGTTCGTACGCGTGCAGCTACGTGTCAGAGGTACACCATTGTTGCACCATATGGTGAGCTCAAATCTTCATCACACTTTGCTTATGTTGACTAATGGAAGTATTTTCTGTGCTTAGAATAACTGCTGAGTAATGGTTCTTCATTTACTTGTAAAGGATCCAATAGTTCTTTCCTCAACTGTCAGTTATAGCTGTTT
This sequence comes from Dicrocoelium dendriticum, assembly GCA_944474145.2. Taxonomy (NCBI): domain Eukaryota; kingdom Metazoa; phylum Platyhelminthes; class Trematoda; order Plagiorchiida; family Dicrocoeliidae; genus Dicrocoelium; species Dicrocoelium dendriticum. Next base: position 158,275,231 of record OX104064.1, on the reverse strand, counting down.
CGCGTTTAATTATGTAGTGCAGCAGAAATTTGCTGCCACTGCGGAGGAAACAGTTACGAGATTCCGCGCATGTGCCCGATACACCTATGATAAAGCACCACCGATTTTTATCTACTCGCTTTCTATCCTCAGTATTCAGTATTCATTACGCCATTATTCAGTTAAGAAAATGATCTCTGGATTAAATGTAAATACAAACGTTGGGACAGAGTGCCTTTTTGACTATAGAGAATGTATATGGACTAGATATAATGTAATGGATCGTGGCTTCATTGGCCTATCTATCTGACTTCGGGTTACTTGATTTAAATCCGTGTTCGGGGCAAGGGTGTGTATATCAACTTCTGGACGACAACTGGAATCTTCAAACTTGTTTTCACGTTCCTAGATGTGACGCAGTTCGTTTGTAGATTGTGATACGAACTCCGTATGTAGTACTTACCGTCGAGCAGATTTAGTTGGTTTGGTTTTGAATGCAATCGTCTAGCGTCTGCGATTCGCAACTGATCAAAATGATGAAATAAAATAGATAGCTAGTAGGAGGACAAATGATGTGCTAGGGGAGATTTTGTCAAAGCATCAACTGGTAACTAGAATATCATCTCCAATTAACAGAATTGTGAATGGCACTGGTCTTTCAGCGGTGTTTTGGGTGGACTGACCGTAGAAGTTGACCATATCTAAAAAACCTTTTAAGTTGTTTAAACAGTGATTACGATTGTAAAAAGCGTTGAGTGGCGTGCAACTTGTTTGTGTTAAGTGCAATAATGTACCCGTCGATGATAAGACCAAGAGACTCCAATAAAATTGAAAATAAGTTTAACTTTTGTACATTGATCGTTATCAGATACTAGTTAACAGTACAGACAAAATGCGCCAATGTTCCAATTGCTCCTCGGGATAAGCGGCAGAAAATAAATTGTAGGGAGGCGGAATGCAGTGAATGTATGGAAGACAGAAAGACCACAAAGGCTGGGGCGGACGGAAACGGAACAGGCGTAGTGAAATAGAGAAGAGGGAGATACGCTTACCTGACGGAATGAGAGTAGAACAAGTCACGAGGGGTGACCGGTAGTGAGTCTGAGTCAAGCAGAACAGAAGGGGTATTCGTCGAAAACGTAATAACTCAGACAAAGGCGCCGTTATTACAGTCTTCAGAACCGACACCAAGCAGATTAATGCACTTAAGATTAAGCAAATCACGAGCTTTCGAACAACTTCGGGTCGATCAAAGTGCGAGGCGTAGAAGCGGAGATACGGGGTAAAATGGACAGGAAACATTCCACTACGAGGTCGCGAATGTGTATAGACGTGTCGCAAACGGACACCAGAGGAGATAATGCGTCGTATGAATGAAATGTGACTCTTTTGTGTGCGCCTGTCTAAGTGATCGGATAGCTTGTGATCGCGTCAATAAAGAAGATGATTCATTGATGCGACGTTATTGCTAAACAAATTTTCAAGGCAGCCATATACAAAAATCACACCAGTAAGAAGCCGCTCAATAATGCGCTGTACTTTTAGACAGCATTACATTAATATAAATACATGCATAAGCATTTAAATAGAACAAAAGTGTTGGTACTTAGGCTCCAATGAATTGCCTTAGTATACCTGGTTAGATGACGTCGTGCATGCAGGAGATCGACAAGACATAACAACGCACGTCCATGTAAGTTAGTGACTAACCCATATTGTGTGTGATGGGTTTAGGAGAGCGACTGGTACCGTAATAATATTAGCCAACGCAAGGCCATTAGTCTGACGAGGTTTTCTTTTGTGCCATATGCAGTGGTGACGCCCAAATGCTTTGTGTGATGAAACCTCAAAGCCAATATAGGCTTTCGGTAGCCGAGTGGGTGAAATTATATCATTTTTACAGTCAATACCGCGAATGGACTATGGTAAGAAGGCTAAAAATGTAAATCTTAAAGATAGAAAAATTGCATGGGTTACATGTGTCACTCGATTAATCCGTCAACCTGAAGGTACCACCGGGCACCTAGGCGCCAGTTATGGGACTAAATTCGGGTGATCTAGAAATATCATCACTATCACGGTTTTAGTAATATGTTCCCAAGTGAAAATCACGGCTTTAGCAATTGCTAACCTTTTCTACAGAATATAAAACGCCGTTATACTGAAAGGTAGTTGTTTGTGTACACAGTGTTTCATACCACGGTTATAACATTGAACCTAGTGACCTGGATTGCCACTACCGTGCATTTGCGTTTCCTTGCCTCTGTAGTAGATCAAAAGCTATAAGATGGTCTAGACTTGCCTAGAAGTCATTTGCTGTACCTTGTTCCCTTGTGTTACGTGTTCAACCAATGATCGCTCACTATGTCCGTGGACCTGATTGGCCCTACACACACACGTAGATAAGCACGCACACAGGCACTCAAGGACACACCCTAACTTTCCGTGTTCACATGTAAACCGTTAAGTGTTCAGTATACTGTGTGCCAGACTGACGCGTCTTCTTGCTTATTCGCTACTAGTTGAAATACGTACTTGCGGTTAGAGTCCAGCCGTGATATCTGGCGACGGAGGTCAACATGTCCATGACAAACACTCCACCGGTCTTCTGGTCGTGCTCTACCGACAAACCTTCCCTGGACTCGTGGCATAGATGACGGAAAACCTTTACGGATTACTTGGAATTGCTTCCAACCTTGAATCCAGCAGTATCTCTTACTGAGAAAACCAAAGTGAAGCTCTTGAGACAGTTTCTTGGAGATGAGGGTCAAAGGTATTTCGATGCACTTCGCATTGATCTAATCTCTTCTACGATAACCGGCGCTTTGGAGACCTTCAGTGCTCTTTGGGGTGCTCGCCAGAATGTTTTTACGGCTAGATACTACTTCTCGAAACTCTGCCAGAAACCAGATGAGAGTGTGAACGAGTTCATCGCTCGTGTACTTCAAGCAGCACCTGATTGTAAATACAATGAAGTCGATCCAACGAGATTTAAAGAGACCACGTTACTCCAATGTTTGATAGCCGGAACCTCAGACCAGAGCACGCGGGAGAAGCTCCTTTCACAAGATGATTGTTCACTGACCTGGGAGATGGCCTGCTCGATTGCCCGGCAGAGGGAACACCTTACACAACAACTCGCAACATTTACGCTGAAGGACTCGTCAGATGAGCTGCGATTGATTAACACTACACCAAAACCAAAGCCACCCACTGGCGTCAATTTGTTTGTGTGCTATCGCTGTGGTGAGCAGCACAGTTGTCCATCCGACTGACGGCATCAGAAGACAGTATGTCGAAGCTGCGGGAAGGTGGGCCACCTGGCGCGAGTGTGTAGATCGGTCAAGCGACGTTCAGGTGGGGCTTATCGAGGAGCAAACCCCATCAAAACTGTGGACGAGTCTGATGGTAGCGACCCTGAATTACATTCCATTTGGCTTAATTCCGTTTCTAGCATGCAGCCGGCGCCATACACTCTAGAGCTTTACATTGAAGGACAAAAGGTACAGATGGAAATCGATACAGGAGCATCCGTGACGATAATCCGGGAAAACGCTGTAAAAACGCTCCCGAACTTATCCGCTTGCAATTCTGTTCTTCGTACATACACCGGTGAACCTATACGTGTCCTTGGTAAATGCTTCGTGAAGGCACAGTATGGCGACCAAATACGCACACTTCCTGTATATGTGATCCCCGGGGATCGTCCAAATCTGCTTGGAAGAGACTGGATACGTGCTTTCCCGGATACAATGAATGTGGTAAAATTAGTCACCGAGATCTCTGGACTTGAAACATTACTTAAACAACATTCAGCTGTTTTTTCCGAGGAGCTTGGGAAGTTGAAAGAATTTCAGGCTGCGATAAAACTAAAGGAAGACGCTCGACCAAAATTCATTAAGGCGCGCACACTACCATACGCTATGAGGCCTAAAGTTGAAGAGGAACTAAACCGCCTACAGACTCAAGGTATTATTACTCCTGTACACTTTTCTGACTGGGGAACTCCAATTGTGCCAGTAACCAAACCGGACGGCTCCGTACGGATTTGTGGTGACTACAAGATAACCATAAATCAAGCATCCATGCTGGTCAGGTACCCCTTGCCACGTATTCATGACTTGTATGCAACACTAGCTGGTGGTGAAAAGTTTACCAAACTCAATCTGAGTCATGCATACTCGCAGATAGAGCTCGATGAACCTTCGAGGAAACTTACTACCATCACCACGCACATGGGACTATTTCAATATACTCGTTTACCTTTTGGCATTAATTCCGCCCCCGGAATATTTCAGAGAATTATTGACGACCTAGTGAAGGACATTCCTTTTGCGTGTGCTTATCTGGATGATATTCCTATCTCTGGACGCTCGGATACAGAACATCTTCGAACACTCGCGGTCGTGCTCGAGCGTTTGGAGCGAAGTGGATTCAGATTGAAAAGGTCTAAATGTGAGTTCCTTGCACCTTCCGTTCGTTACCTTGGATACCGGCTTGATAAACACGGTTTACATGTTTTAAATGATAAGGTTAAATCTATTTTAGAAAGCCCAGAGCCAAAGAGTTGTGATGAACTCCGTTCGTTCTTAGGAATGCTATCTCACTATCGCCGTTTCCTGCCTAATGCATCGACGGTTCTATCGCCATTAAATGAGCTGTTACACAAAAATGCATCGTGGTGTTGAGGTTCCCGTCAAAAAAATGTCTTCAATAAAGCAAAACAAGCTCTTGCTTCGCCACCAACATTAGTCCATTATGACTCTAACAAGCCACTCATACTTCAGTGCGACGCGTCCCCTTTGGGGGTCGGGGCTGTCCTGTGCCACCGCATGGACGATGGTTCTTTACGTCCCACAGCATATGCATCGCGCACCTTACAGACGGCGGAGAAGAACTACTCGCAACTGGACAGGGAAGCGCTAGCCGTTATCTTCGGAGTTAAGAGGTTTCACCAGTATTTATGGGGAAACGTTTTCGAGCTTCATACAGACCACAAACCATTGATATCCTTGTTTGGGGAAACCAAAGGTATACAACAAATGGCATCACCGAGGATGCAAAGATGGGCTATAACCTTGAGTGCTTACAGTTACAAGATTGTTTATATTACCGGCGTCAGCAACTGCACAGCTGATGCACTCAGCCGTCTGCCGATCACGGAAACTGCACATGAACACGACCCTCCGTTTGAACTGGTTAATCTAATGCAACATCTAGACACAACACCGATACGGAGTTCAACAATCCGTCAAAGGACGGATCGAGACCCCGTGCTATCAATGGTGAAACGCTTTTTGAACATGGGTTGGCCTCCTGAAGGGACAGTTGAATTACAACCGTTTATGATTCGGAAGAACGAACTGAGTCTATTCGACGGCTGTGTTTTTGGGGCTCTCGTCTAGTCCCTCCCACCAAGGCGCGTTCACAGATACTTAAAGAGCTCCATGATGCTCATCCAGGTGTGGCGAGGATGAAGGCACTAGCGAGAGGGTACTTCTGGTGGCCCAACATCGACTCAGACATAGAGAACTTACTGAAGAATTGCGATATTTGTCAGGCGTATCAGCGGAGCAAGGCGCCAGGTCCAATACACCCTTGGCGTTGGCCCGACAAGCCCTGGCAGCGTATCCACGCCGACTACTTCGGACCGATCGACGGGACCATGTTTCTTCTACTTATTGATGCACATTCTAAGTGGATTGACGTACATCCAGTTACTCAGGCGACAGAGGAATCCACCATCACTAAAATGCGCTCGTCCTTCGCTACGTTTGGCATTCCGGAAACCATTTGTACAGACAATGGTTCGCCTTTTACCAGTGCCGAATTTGGTAAATTTGTCGCCAACAACGGAATCCAACACGTTTAATCAGCCCCGTATCACCCAGCATCAAACGGATTAGCGGAGCGTGCAGTACAAACTGTGAAACAAGGCTTACTAAAGCAGCGAACGGGAACATTGCGAACAAAACTGGATCGGTTCCTATTCTCCTACCGTTCTACACCCACTGAGGCTACCGGGAAATCCCCGGCGGAATGGATGTTCGGCAGAAATCTGAGAACGAGGCTTCATTTGTTGTTCCCGAACCCGCGTGTTGAAGTACAGGAGCGTCAGAAAACGTTTGTGTCTTCAGAGGAATCAAAACCGGAAGTTACATTTCAGGACCATCAACCTGTTTACACCAAGTTACCGCATGAACCATGTTGGCAGCCGGCGATTGTGCTCGATTCTTCAGGAAGTCAAAACGATTTGCAGCTTCCGGACGGCCGGGTTGTTCGCCGGCACTCAGATCATGTACGCCCCAGGAGCACTGACACACCTGCCGTGAGTCAGTCACACTCGGAGATCGCAGAGCAAGCTGAAGAGCACGACGAACACAGAACAACAGGGGAAACTCAATTACGCCGATCGCCCCGGATTCGCAAACCGATCGAACGTTTTCAGCCATGACTGTAACGTCAGCCAAAACAGGGAGGACTGTTACGTGTTCAACCAATGATCGCTCACTATGTCCGTGGACCTGATTGGCCCTACACACACACGTAGATAAGCACGCACACAGGCACTCAAGGACACACCCTAACTTTCCGTGTTCACATGTAAACCGTTAAGTGTTCAGTATACTGTGTGCCAGACTGACGCGTCTTCTTGCTTATTCGCTACTAGTTGAAATACGTACTTGCGGTTAGAGTCCAGCCGTGATACCTTGACATCCCCATGTTTAACAGCATGTGAACTTGTAATTTATCTAGTTTACGACGCCTAACGGCAGTGTGGTTCGTGTATCTACTGGAAGGAACGCCCGCGTCATTATAACGTACTGTTCCAATCCTATGTTGAACTTGTTTGCAGCTGCAAGCCTTCCCTTGCATAGCTTTTCCTTTATAATGACTCGTGCCCGGTTTTATTCCTTTTGAGTTCCATGCTTATTTTATGTTGGTTGGTAATTTCCTTTTATTTTTCAACCTGCCTCTAACACACTTTCTTTCTACTTCATGTGACCGGCACAGCGGGTACACCAATGTAGGGCACCTGGACAATAATCGATTGACTGTGGGGTGATGCCCGCGTGACCATTTGGAACTCATTAGTGCCAAGTGGAATCGCCAAAACCTGTCGCGGATCAACAACGTTCGCCAAATCTGACATGCGCATGCTTCCCAAATTCTTCCTGTCCTATTTGAACTGGAATCGTGTTTTTTCCTTATCCACACATCGTACATGACCATACAGAAGCATATGGTTACTGCTTTGTTTTCTGCATTTTCCAGCCCATAAGTAGAGTATTGCACGCGGGCCTATGCACCAGGTATGTTCTCGAAAAGATGACCGTTAAGCGGGTTTTATGAACGGTTGCTACCCAGTAACTATACTGTACAGATGGTCAAGTCAATCATGTCAAGAATTTGTTGCTATGCACCTATGAATGATGCATTTTCAGCTGGAACCCACGCGCGCTCGAAACGGTAAAAAGGAATATAATGCATGCAAAAACAGCAAAAACGGCGGATAAAACAATGTTTCATGTGTAGTACAGGAATACTAACATACTTTTCTGTTTAGTTCTTGAATGATAATATTCCGATCAAGCAGAAATCTATCTAGATGAGGTATGACAGATGAGCCGTAGGCTTGCGTGCGGGCATATATGGCTCTGTAGTTTCGTAGCGTTAAGGAACTGGCTTTGTAGTTGCATAAAACGCTGTGTAAAGGATGGTTGATATCATTGGTTATTTTCGAAGCAAGTTTTGAGTATAAATTAGCATGAACAGATACAGTGTGTCGAATTGCGGTTGGTTTAGAAATGCCACAGCATCGTGATATGCGTTTCAGTGACCAATGAAGTAGTTTGTAATGCGTACCCAATAGACCCGGAAAGATCACAGGAGAAAAGTAGGTTTAGTGTCGTAAAACACATGTATTGCTGTATCGCAGAATCAACTGGTGGGAGAATGAGGACGAAGACGTGTGGTATAAAAGGTCAGTTGCCTGACTTTGGTGAACATTCATGTGAACAGATCGCGATAAATCATGGCTAAATGTGATTCCAAGATACTTCAGTAACATCAAGAAGCTCAGGATTTCACCCCTGATGTGAAGTTGTAGACAGTCAACGACGACTTTCTGGTAACGGTCTGTCTTATGCAACGAAAACAGTACAGCACATTTCATCCAGCGGTAAACCGTTGGACTTTGAACAATGCACGATGTTATACAAACAACATTGAATCATGGTCGAAGAGGTTAAAGTTAAATTATTAGCGCCGATTAGTACGTCCTCGGCGTATTTTAGTATTATGGCTGCTTCAAGGACAGGAATGGAGCTAACGTAGGTAGAAAATAAGAATGGCGTCTAAATAGCTGCTTGATGTACACCGGAACCAGTGATAAGGTGCCAGGAGCTCCTGCCGTTGAACCTGTTTATCGGAGTATGTTTGGGAAAATAATCCCGTAGCAAGAAGACTATGGATGTTTGAATGGCAGAAGCTAGAAGAACTTGCAACAACATTTTGCGGTTAACGCAACCGAAAGCGTTAGTGTAGTCAAGGAAGCATACAGGTGTGGCTTTGTTCTTGCTGCCTAGCGGCGATAAAACTGAGTGCGCTGGACAAGCCACTGCGTCTTGTGTCATTCTCGATCTTTAGTATGCAAATTGATGTGCATCATGCAGACAGGACTGCGTTAAAATTGTTCAGGAATAAATTTCTCGAAGACCTTTAAAGCCACCGAGGTAAACATAATAGGTCGATATTTACCTGTCACTTTCTTCGGTATTGGTGTTATACCAGCAGCACTCCAACGGTTTGCGTTCTTGCCTTAGTTTATGCACATGGTGTACAACTCAGCTAGCGGTTGGGCTAGTGAATCTACACATTCCTTAAGGACGAGGTGAGACCAGCAGTCAGGTCCGCTTGATTTGCTTGAGTTTAGTTGGGTTAGCATCCTATGAAGTGCTGTAACCTCAACAACTGGCGATGCGTCTGTAAGTCGGTGAATCTGTGCAGATGACGAATTGGGGAGTAAGTCACTGCTGGAGCAGCAGAAGTTGCGATTTAATGCTTCTACGTCTATGATGAGCGACTCCACTAAATTGTTTCATAATATGCCAAATCTCACGGCAATTATAGTTCCCCAGAATTGTCTGGACGTAGACATGATTGAAGGGATGAATTTCTTCTCTGGTGCGTCGAGAAAGAAACTTTACTGAGAGACGATCTTTAAGTTTGTAGGCTCTCTCCTTAAGTCGACGCAGCTGCTTGATGAGTGGTGAGAAGAACCGGTCGGCACGAATGAGAATAGTTTTCATCGAATAGAAGAGATCAAAACAGATGTTCAGATAACTTGTCATCTGGACACCATATGTTGACATCTTCATCGAAAAAACAAACTGAAATTTGTGGAGGCAACCATTTTTTCAGTTGTGCTACGTTTGAGGGATTGCTATGTCTCCGTTTAATGTTATGTTCCTTAAAGTTAGTGACTTCCTTGTGGTTCCTCTTACTGTAGACGACAGTAGATAGCTTGACTATCGAATGATCAGAGCTTCCAACTTGTGCACGAATACTGACTGAACATATTTTCTGGTTTTTAACAAACTGGGTCCAGTGTTGCTTTTAACCTAGTTGGTCATTCCATGATGTTCACTAGTCCAAGCGTTGTGAGCAATGTGGTGGCTAACCCTATTGAAATCACCAGTAAATATGCATAGGTAATGGTCAATGTGTACAATGACAGTAGCCGTGAAGTCAACATAAAACTTGTCTGCTTCTGAGTTTGGACAACTGGGGGATATATAAATGTCAGGTAGCAAGATTGAGTTGTATGCACTCAGAAATTTTGGCGCGCACTTTAGAACTAGGCAGTCGATACGTTGCCACGAATAGCAGAACTCGTTCTTCACTTATGAGCACCAGAAAGCGTTAATAATACCACCACCCCGTTTGCGGAACGTGCATGGGCGATCAACACGGTGGAAAATAAGACGGTCAACTGCTACCATATCGTCTTCAGCATTTTTGAGAAGCTAGATTTCTTGTAGCATAGCAGCGCGTATTCGTGACAGCAGATCTTGTTTTAAACTCTTCCATTTTTCCAAGTAGTGGGCGGACGTTGGTGCTAAGAAAAACAAATATGCTCATTCTCAACAAATGTTTCTTCCTCAGAGCAACCCTCCATCTAGCCCAATGCGTCTTTGCAAATTTGTTATGGTTTTTGTGGATTTTCCTCACTTTGTTTCGGATAAATCTAAATGTGTCTATCATTTGCGCGGAAATGCGTAACGATTACTAAATTCCACGAGTGTAAACAATCATGATACTACTCGTAGATAGAGCAGTGGGTGAGTAAACAATAAGTTTATAAATGATACCTTTGAAGGCGCGAGTGTTGGTAATTCTTTGAAAGAAGAACCTTGATCGCGGCCAACTTTAAAGGCCTCGCCTTGAAGAAATGAGCCTGATTTTGTTAGCGCTCAGCTAGTCAATGATTTTTATTTTAGAGCGATACTGCAACAATGTTGTAGTTATCACTATGTTGTGTGTTCCATGATTTGCTTACGGGTGTTATCTTGTTTGCGTTAGGGGAACGAGAGCACCCCCGGACGCTAACGAATGCCGGATACAGGGCTTACAGCCATCTTGTAAAGCGCGTTGGGCTTCATAGCACTGCACATGCCAACAGCACGATATCTGCGGTAAGGATTCTAACAGCAGCACACAGTTTGATTAAAAGTTGCTTTTTAGCTAACTGGTTGATAAAACTCGTTGTTGTTTTAGTCTGCTCTATTCTGCAAACTCACGATTTTTCGAGGACTACTCCTCTCAATGGAAACTCGTCGCCCCCACGCTCAGACAGTTAGTACGCATCCTTTCGGAAGTGTTCACCAGCATGCGTCTCATATGGACTGCACCGGGCTGGAAAAAGATGGTCGAATCTCGGCGATTTTTCATTGGACTATGCTAGATGGACTCGGGCGAAGTGATTTGCGGTTTCCTTATCTGATGCGCAGGTTGCAAATGCTTAACATCTGTTCTAGGCACTTTCGAGGTGACTTAATGTTACATTGGACACAAATACCTTCCACGCTAAGGAGAAGCTGCTTCAAAAATTCTAATAACGCAGCACTGGAGGTGCAAGGCTACACGAAACTATTCTGTGTGCACGAACTTAGTCCCTTATGTGTCTCACTGAGACGGCCAGAGGCACCATAAACGGTCACTCAACGGCAGTCTATCGTTCAGTCCTGCTGACTGAAAGTACCATTTTATTAAGTAAGACCGAGTAACTGATTAAGACCAGTGGTGTTAACTATATATTTGTTCCCTTATTTCGACATTTTTCCATTATCGGTTAGATGTGCACTTGCATGAAACACGAGGCCTTCCATCGGAACTCAAAAGTAGCCTTCGGAACAAGTACACGACCACTGTAACGACTTACTTTTTACATCACTTTTTGTGAACATTTCTGGCCTTTTTTGGGAAATGGTTGCGGGTTTTTGTGGATTATTGTTGATTACGTCGCGAAACGTCAGGTGGACGGCTTAGAAATCCGGCAGGATTAATGGAGTGCTGCTGATCGTCCGAAATTTGTGTTGGGGGAATAATTTCGGATGCTCGTGAGATAGTTGTGCTCAGAGCTAACAAAGACATGGAAAGCTGATAAAATGAATAAGATTCAATATCGGAAAAGGACGGATTGATGCGGTTTTTCCTGAAAGCAGGAAGTGTATATCATTGGAACACATTTTAGCTACCAATCGGGTTTGGTGCAAAGAGCAATCTAGAGCGTTCAAGTGCAGTACGCTGACTGAAACCCGAGAACGGTGAATGTTGGGTAATATTTTGCTGACTGCCAGAAATTTATGTAAATTGGACCAATATATAACCCTTGTCGGACGGACATGCTTAACGCAGTCTAAGACGTATAACTATCATAATCGGAACAAAAATTGCGATTGGCGGAATTCGGCAAAATATTTGCTGACCTCCCTAAATTTAGTCACCTCGAATTATTTCGGTCGTCTATCGGCTGCCGTGCCAACAACATAATCGATGCTACGCGCTATTACACCAAACATTGTTTGCAACAGATGCAGCCATGCGCAAAAATGCCGAGGGAAACCCGGAATCTTTGGTCGTCAATAAGACCACACGATGGGTGCAGCACATTAAGAAGCGCGAGACATCCCATCTGATTTTTCAACGAGCACTTGGGTGAAATGAGCAGTGGTTTTAAATATTTTCAATCTTATTACATCCCATCATCATCAACATTATACACTTCAGCTGCATGCGGAAAGCACCTCAGCCATTGTGCCGCAATACAAAGAACAAGAAGACGAAAATACAGTGGCACGCCGGTTGAGTCCCCAGTAAACGGATGGACATCGTTCCGGAGAGCTAACAGCTGGCTATCGTGCCGTAAAAAGAGAGGTATATTATGCCTAACGAGTGAGATAGTGATTGGAGGGGGATGCTAAGCAGGAGGGGGATGGACAAAGGGACTCACAACACAAACGCCATTGGGGTCGGCTCCAAGCCATATAAGCAATTGTGTCCAAACAAACGTGTTCACCGTCCTTAGCAACACAGCCAGGTAGTCGGGATGCACCAACCGATGCCAACTTCGAAGTGAGGGTTTTAATTTCTCTCGACCAAGTCATCACTTGGCCTCCTCTCCTCCTCTTCCAACCGCACCCACAACGCGCAAACAATGCATGTCACAGAAATCGGTGTGCTGGCATGCGCAACACGTGGCCCAACCATCGGAGCCTGGTGCGTGGTACAATGTTGCTGAGCGGTTCACTCGATCGTCCTGCACCAAATACGCGACGCCGAACACGCTCATTGCTCACGCGGTGCTCCCACCAGACATAAGCTAAGCTGCGAAGGCAAGGATAACCGAATGTAACGAGCACCTTTAAGACTGTCGACCTGATGGGCCAGGTTTCACAGCCATATAGGAGAGTTGAACTGACGGCTGCGTTATAAACTCTGTCCTTCAGGGCAAGAGTAATGTCGCGTCTGCGCCACAGGTGGCGGAGATTGGTAAAAGCACCTGGAGCTTTTGCTATACGGTTCGTAGCCTCATCTTCAATCCCACTGGTGCTAATACAGTTGCCCGGATACTTAAATTCCTGAAGTACCTCGAGCTGATCACCACCAAGGGCCAATGCTGGGGTGGGTCCCTGCCAATCTTGGAGAAGTACTTTGCATTTCGATGGAGCAAAGTATAGTCCAAAACGATTGACAGCCAGTGCTAACCGGTCCAGTGCTGTTTGGCATGTTTGGGAGCTGTCACAGATTAGGACGATATCGTCCGCGTACTCCAAGTCAAGAAGTCAATCACCAGGAAGTAGCTCCACACCGTCTAGGTCCAGCGAACGCTGTTTCCATGACTTCCTCAATAGCGAAGTTAAAGAGGAAAAGTGACAACGGGCAACCTTGAAAATAAAGACAATAGCGGAGCGGCTCCAGTCTGTCGGGACTGTCTCCTGCTCCCAAAGTTTCACTAGCAACCCGTGTAAATCATTTATTAGAGCAGGTCCTTCGACTTTGAAGAGGGCTGAGGGAATTCTGTCTGACGCTGCGGCCTTATGCAATTTCAACAGCCTGATCTCACCTTCGACTTCTGCGCGTGAGGGCGGATCCAAGGAGACGGCCCAGGGAGAAGGGCGCTCAATGCCTGAAGAAGAAAGCGATAACTCAGGTTGTTCGAATTTACTTGCAAAGTGTTCAGCCCAACACTCCGAGCGTTTGGACAGGCTGCGGATCGGCTGCCCACTCTCATCGCGTATGGTCTCGCTAACACCAGGTCTTCTGCTGCCTCTTTCCCGTATCAGACGGAATAACTTACGAAGATTGCCAAAGGTAGCGGCTGTTTCCCTCTCAGAGGCAGGATGAGATCATCAGATCTCGCGGCCTTTCTTCACGCTAGCACGTACTTTTGCCCTGAGAGTTTGCGAACCTCATTGTATTCGCTTCCAGCCGGAACAAGTCGGCGAGAATCCATAAGTTCCAGAGACTGCCTAGAGACCCAATGTCCGGTTTGGCAATTTGCTTTGCCACATGAAGACATGCCTGCTAACAGTAACGCTTGACGAATATGCGACCAGTGATCTTCAACGGTGTTTAGTGGGCACTTACTCAGCCCAGATGTCAGCGCACTTTGGTACACATTCAGAACATCTGGCTTCACCAGCTGGCTGGTGGCAATCCGTTCACATCGACGTTACGGACGTCCACCGAAACGCACCAGGAGGTCGGCGCAAACAAATGCGTAGTCAGAGTCCACGCTCGTGCTCCAAATCGAGCGACAGTTTTGGACACAGCCTCTCCAGCTGGAACTGATCGCGATATGATCGATTTGCGTCCATGGCTGGCCCTAGGCTGGTGGCCGCCAAGTCACGCTTCTGCGGGTGCTGTGTCGAAAGTCAGTGCTCGCGAGAATGAGGCGAGCATCTTCACACAGCTGTAGCAATCGCGCACCATTATCATTACGGGAGCCTACACCATGTTGGCCGCCCAGATGAAGCTCATCAGAGGACAATTTTCCCACTTGGGCGTTTAGATCACCAGCCAACACCAAAGTATCCGTGCTTCTTCTGTAACGAAGGAGCTCATGAAGTTGCTGGTAGAAATCATCTTGTACCGAAGCAGTCTTACAGTTTGTAGGGGGCGTAAGCCGCAATGACAAACAGGCACCGTTTGTCCCCGCGCGACTTCGTAGCACGGAACAAACCAGCTAATCTAACGGCGCACATCCGACTGTTGACTGGAATCCAATCAATCAGGGCAGCTTCAGCTCGGGGACTCAAAACAATGCCGACGCCAGCTTGACCGGCATTTGAAGCTGCATCATCGCAAGACAGGCGCAATGAGAATGTGCCGTCATTGTCGAATGTGGGGGATCGCAGGGTAAGCACGGAGCTCGAGTCTTGCAGGTGGGATTCTGATAGCAAATATTGATCATGAGAGTCTCTAGTGTGCGGGCAAATACTGCCTGAGGCCAATCTGTAGAAAAGTGCGCACCTTGAGGCATGCCAATCTTAGCGAGACGCGAGAACTCCGAAGGGAAACGGATGAACTGACGTTGTCCGCTTGGTTGAACATGGACTTGTCGACTGGATAGGGTCGATGCTCTGCGACTGTGGGTGATTGGAAACTAGAAGACAAGCGAGTATTGAAGCAAGGTGGGGAAGGCCAAGAATTTGGGGTTTAAAAATAGGGAGATAAAAGTAAAGTTGGAGCACACGATAAGGATGAAAAAGCGTAAGAAGGGGGATAAGAAGACTGGCAAGTTTGCGAATTAGCATTAATACCCCTATCCGTCCTGCTCGATGCAGCAGATAGGTCGCAGTTGATTATCCTGTGAGACGGCCAGGGCGTCAAAAATTATTAGGAGATAGGTTCACTGTATTGCGTGGGCATAATACTGTTAGGTTGGCCAGGTCTAGACAGGAAAACAATTAGGGTTCTCAACCAAAGCCTTTGGTTCAAAGACCTTACCGCAAGGCAGCGGGGTTTTGGCATTGAACTACAGCGATCCGGTTTTATGGAGTAAGCAGCCACGCTCACTCCAACTCCCAACCTGGAGGGCGAGGAGACTGAGTTTGTCAGGCCTCTAACCCTTGACCAATGTGGTATGATTGCCTCTGAAGGTGCAAAAGCACCACCCAGCGTAGTTTAACGGATCACTGAGGTACACAAACCATCGCACCAAGTTATGGTCCAGTCTCATCGTACCTATAATGAATTCATCGTCCTCCTTGTGGATTTGTGTTAGCGAACACCTAGGGCCGTGTTTGTGGAGATACCTTCGAAAGCTTAGGAAACTACAATGCGAGATTTTCAGGTCTCATTCCTGGGCACCCGAAGTTAGTTCCAAATAAAGCTCATTGCGTGCGTTCAGAATGAGACCAAAGTTTGCGTGTGACTATAATTTAGGGTACTTACGATTGCGTTTGTAGTATTCTTGGAAACGTCTTAGAAATAATGGAATATTGCTATCCGCGAATGAGGGAATAAAGTTTCAATTCTTTATTGTTCTCGTAATTAGTTCCAAAGGTCGCTAAACTTGGGAGCTTAGAATGGGCACTATGTTTCTGTACATAAAAATAACTAAAGGTGCCAAAGATAGTGATCGTGTGCACCTCTACAACGGTTGCATAACTGCTTCATCTGAGAATAGGGGAGGTTGCTGCAATTTTTTTACTGAGCACAAGCAATTAGTCCAAATGGAAAAGAAAGCGGTCACTTATGACTACTAGAAATTCGTGTCATCCGGATTTTTCTCGGACCCATATCGGATGACCGTCGGGCTCCGTCAAGGCGTCTATCGTGTTTGCATGGTGCTGGGGTAAAGGGGACGTTCGAAATCTGCTAGGCTAAAGGCAGAGTAGCAGATAAGCTTTTGTAGTCAAGGAACCCAAATGGAGGGGTAGGACATTAGAGCTATCCACAGCGGTATTCGCTTAAAGACTGTCTGGCGTATGTAGTGGTATTTATTCCTTATCCTTTGTTGTACTTGTACCGTAGTTTGACATTTGTATTTGTCATCCGTGATGAGTGACATGCAGCAGTTTGGGCATGTTTTGTAGTTTTTCCATGTGATATAACATGGGTTTTGCGCATCTTTGCTAAATTTCTCATCTCTTCTTTTGGTCGATTTACTCATTCTGCTTCTGATCAAGATGTTAGGACGGCGTTAATCTGTACGCGGGATCTGTAGGATTTGAATGCTTGGTCTCGCATATACGTCGGTTGGTCCACATACTTTCTTGCCATGCTACGAGTTCAACGCCACGGACACTGTGTTGAGCGTAAGCAAAGTAATCTCAACAACTTGGTGCGTTACCGTGCCAGTTTATGGAGGAAGCAAGATTTTGGAAGTTTAAAGTCCTTGCACGTTGTATCAACTAAAGAACTGCAGTGTACCTCCGCTCCTCTTCATCGTGCTCTAGTTATTCACTTCTGTTGACATTGCAGTGCATTCAGCTTACCCATTCAGGCAAACCGCGCTACGCGCATGCATGCCAGACCCACATAAATGTGTACTGTCGGACGCTTCACTTTGGCTTCATTTCCACATGTCTCAGCGTTAGGTAGACATTTGGTTAGAGCACGGTTGTTCAAGCCCGCAAATACAATACTAGCGTTTCTGCCTACGTACCTGCTAAATGGAATTACAGTTACGTCCTCTTACAGCTTACTAGTGGGATCCGACCTCACATCTTACCGAAAGTGCGCCGACCTACTTGAAGATATGGTTTGTAAACTACTTGAATTTAATTCCAGCGGCTTCTGGCTAGTTGGAATTCCAGAAATTAAAACTCTCTAGGCAAATATTCAGCGTTGAGTTGTGACGCCTAAGGGCTCCAGTTTCAAGATACTTATAAGAAAACACTGGTGTTTTTTAAGTCATGAGGCTGTGGTACAAACGGTTTCCCAGATCAATTTAAATTTGTTCAAGTTATACTGGAACCGCACAATCTATTAAAAGTTTCCTTATTCACTTAATTCGCGGCTTGTACCTTTATACGGACAAACAGCACGTTTGAAATCACGTTGTGTGCCTATAAAGACCACCGTGGCATTGTTCGTACAAAATATTAATAAGCATCATATAATAATAAAGCTGCATCTCCTGGGATTTACGAGGTATGTCTACTCTTTGTAATTGTGTTTTTGTTACAATTGTTTCATATAATATTAACAGCATATTCCAAACAGCAGACAGAAATAAAAATTTTATTTTTATTTTCCAGAGTTTTGCATTTCAATGCCTTGAATGGGCACAGAATAATTCACGGCGTCCTGACGGAGATCTCCGTGTACAGGTAATGACGAGGAAAAACATTAAGGCTGAACTTATATTTATTGAACGGAGCATCTGATATTGGTAAATAATTTACTGTAGATTGTGGCGTTCTAAAAAGAATTGGTGAAAGACAGGGCATTTATTTATTTTCATTTTAGCAGCTGCAGATATGGGTTGAAACAAATAGATTTGGAGATTTAACTGTTGTGTGCGGGGGGAACATGGTTGGCATTTGTCAACGGGCTCAGGCATTTCGGTATAACTGTACTCTAGGTGTAAGGGAATAAGAGAAAAAATAACCGAGAAATTTTGGAGGTCGGAGTGAAAGTGTTGGAAGCAGAATCCGTTAGCCTGGCGTGTTTACATGAGGACAACAGGCGAAGCATAGACGAGCAAGTGAAGAAAGAATGGTAAAACCGAATGAAGATGGATAGATTCAGTCAGCGTTTCTTTCTCTGCTCACACTTATTGGTATGCATGTAAGTTAAACTTGGTTGAGTAAGCAGCATATGAAGAGTGCAGAAAAATGGTTAGCAAAAACTCAGTTTGCAATTCCTCTGCAACCCACACTTATTGGTGTACATGAGAGCTATCCTTTCCCGAGTAAAGAAGGCAAGAAAAAGAAAGAGTGAACATGAGTAAAGGAAGTTCTGTCAACATTATGCCTTCTTTTCAAGACACCTCCTCAGGAGGGCTTGACACTGTACACAGCACATTTCATGTATACCTTTATCAAAAACCTTACTTCTCCTACCCCTCCACAAATAGCATTTTTACGTATTGCACCACCAGACACTTTTAATCTGTTCTTTTACACAACGGTTACGAGTCGCATGCTTTTATTTCAATAGGGAGGCTGTTCCCGATCGCAGTGTATCTGTTTAAGTAGAATTTTCTTCGGACATTAGTTTTCGGTTTGAGTTTGTTCTTAGTATTCCTAATTGAGAGACCATCTCCGTTTTTGAATGGAATATTGATATTTGATACTAATACATGCTTCTGGATCAAATCAAATAGGAATGTTAATCCTAGCTTCATGTGTCTTAGCCACAGTGGTTCCAGTTGTAGCAACTTCCAACGCTCAGAGTGGTTAAGTTAGACGATGAGTTAAAAGAGAGCCTTTGTGTATGATCTCTGCACATTTTCTAAACACATGCGATCGCGTTTCCTGATGCTTGATAAAATAATCGCACAGTGCGAACGTACAGTATAGATTCATGCATCGAGAATGATGTTAAGATAAGCTTCGCGCTTCTTCGTGAATTGGCTGTTACCAATTCAGTTTGTTCACCAAAAGTCAATGTTAGAGTATCGGACGCCTAGATCTCGTATAGTCTTACTACAGGGGATGGGTTGACCACCAAAGTAAAATGCATTCGGCGAAAGTTTGCACTTGCATGTCAGCACATTGCACTTGGCCGCTGAGAAGGACCTTTGCCAATCAATGCACCACAATTTCAGGTCCAGTAGGTCTATGCGACCTTTTTCTAAGGTATCGCCCACACACCGGATTTTGAAAGCGTGTAGTATTTTTATATCATCCGCAAAGGTATGTTGTCCCAAATTTTATTTTTTCAGTTTTATCATTGAGATACATTGGGAAGAGTAAGGGACCTAACACTCTACCTTGGATCACACCAATTTTGATCTTCAGGAGTGAAGATTTTGAATGCCCCATTTGTACTTGGTGCCTGCGATCAGATAGGTAAGAGTTGAACCATGCGTGAACGGGATCAGTGATCCCGAAATTATTTAACTTCGCCAAGAGGCTGTTGTGCGGCGTTCTGTCAAAGGCCTGCATACCCATAATGAGAATGACGGCATCTTTTCCATTGTCAGTGGGGCTTGTCAGATGGTATAGAAAAGATAGCTGACAAATCTAACATGAGCGTACATGCATAAACCCATGTTGGGCTGCGTTTATGAAATTCAATGACAGCAAATGCATACCAGTTTTCTCATTCACAATTATTTCCATTATTCTCGAAATAATCGGAGTGTGGCTAATTAGACGGTAATTTTTATATCGAGTTTTGAACCATTCTTATATCTAGGTTCTATGATGGAGAGTTTTCATAGATTCGGGAATATACCCGAATTCATAGATAGGGTAAATAGGTTTAGAAGCAAGAGTGATATATCCCGGACGCCAAAATTTATTAGAGAGGTTGGTGGACCATCAGGTACAGGATGGAACGAAGACCGTAGCCGATGAATACGAGCGTGAATGACACAGAAATCGACGTGGCCTGTGCTCAGTTTGTCAGTATTAGTAGGAGCGCTAATCGTAACTGTGCTGCTTGAGGCATCAAACGAAGTAGACGTGTTCATTCATACGTTCTCCATTCTGGTGGGGTCCCTGGTCATGGATCCCTCGGGTAGTACGATGCATGATACCGATTTAGTTTGACTGTCATTTCTGGCCTTCAGTAGCTTGACCAAAGCTTCAGGTTTATTGTCATGGGACAATGCCCGCTTTTCCTCTGCTAGCAACTTTATGACAAAAGTCAACCGCAACTGGTCAAAGAGAGTATCCTCTCTGATTAGCAAGGAGAAGTCGGGAGTCGGTCTTATTTTTGAGCGACTTCTTGTCAGCTTACGCAGTAGGCATGCTTCGCGCGTAGAATTCGTGGAAATCTTCTTATCGGATCATAGTACGAATGGAGAAAGAAGATGAAGTTAATGTTAGAAATGTGTTCAAGTTTCTTCCGCCTCAGTCTGTGGATCTCTGGTGAGAATGCACTGCTCCCAGTTGCTTTTTCCAGGCAGTATAGCAAATGCCTACCAATTTACATTTCTAAAGTCTCTGAAGCGATCTGTTTTTGTCATGCGTTACAACGTGGGGCCCCATAGGGTGCGTCGAAAAGTTGGCTCATGCTTTTAGTGTCGCAGAATGTTATATGAAATCTGGAATCTGATTCATCACTGCTCTGCGTACCGTAGAACGGACAAGAGCTCAAAGCCGGTTTCCTCTCTCATATATCCCATGGATTATCGGCCTTCCTTAGTATTCTCGCTAAAGCATTATTTTGTCAAAGCAACGCAGGTCACCAGGTTTGGCGGCAAAACTTCTCACCGCATACTACAACATCCGGTGTCCTACAAGGTGCTATTTTGTCACCATTCTCGTTCTCTACTTACGTTAGTTCTATACCTGTCCAAGAAGAAGTCATTCGGTTAAGATATGCAGATGACGTTATCATTGGCGTGAAGAATCAAAATTCGCCATACTCAGTCAAGCAGCAAAGTTGTTTATACGAATTAGTGCAATGGTCAAACTCCCGCTGCTTAACGCTGAACACGTCCAATTGTAATGAGATTCTGTTTTCACTTCATAAAGCAGCTCATTACCAGGAACTTGTCAAGGAATGCCCCAAACATGAGATTCATTGTGGTTGTTTGGGTCTCCGTACCTCAGCCAAGTGTCTTGGAGTTACACTGAGCCATGACTTGTTGTGTTCGCTTCACCTGAATACACTATTTACCAAAGTCAGGCGACTTTCGTTTTATGTCCCTCCATTGAGATCATCCTACATACCATGCAATTTTATTCTGAGTTTCACCAAGGCGTGCCTCCTACTACATTAGACTTATTGCTCTCCTGTGCCTTTTCCAGGCCAACTGTGTAAGCATTGCAAGTTGCTCGACAGGTCACTGGAGCACTTAACTCGTTGCAATGGTATTCCGGAGCCAACTTTTACATAAAACAGTTGTACCGGCATACTTTAATTCATGCACTAAATTACTTATAAGATAATCCCTGACATTAGCCACCCTCTTCACAACGCACTTTCCAATTACATACATACCTCATCGACCAGACAGAAGCACAGAGCTATATACGAGGGAAGGGCAGTAAGTTTCCGGATACACAGTACACAGATTAGGCGCAGATGACCTGACCAGACAAGGTGAACTGTACTTCATTCTTAACATTGTTCAACGATATCAGCTCACGGAACCCTATATCAGCTGCCCAGCGCAGCTGATAAATCATAAGGGTCGCTGTATCCTGACTGTAAGTATGGAATTCCGTTAATGTCACCGGATGACGATGGGTTTTTACGACTACAAATGTGGTTTAAAGCAGCACCAGCGTGTTGAGCGACCGCATGCGGCGTTTGGTGATGATAAAAGTTCAAGAACCACTGTGTTTAGGCGGTTTGCGGAATTGAGACGTGACAGACAGTCCCTGCATAAAGAGGCGCTTTGTGGTCAATCTGTGGAGGCCACCACAGTGGGCAACATTTCTGCTGTGCAAACGATGCTGAAGGAAGCACGGGTTTGTGGTACAGCTGCGGAAGGCCATCATGATCTCATCGGGATCAATACACACTAAGCTACATGAGAACCTAGGCCTCAGAAGGTTTTGAGCACGTTGAGTTTCTCATGAGCTTAGTGAGGACCAGAAAGCAGCTGACGTGAATTGGAGCCGCACCATGCTTTGTCAGGTTTGATGGTGGACGTCCCAATGTTGTTTGCGAAATCCTCAGTGAGAATGCGACCTAGCGTGCACTTTCGACTTAGAAACCAAGGAACATTCGGCCCAGCGGATGGCCGTTGGTGGTGTGCCGCCTCAGAAATTCTGCCCTGAGAGCAGTTTGGCTAAGGAAATGGAGTTGTGTTCGTGGCCAAGGCCGGTCATGTGGCTACTGTAACCCTCGTACGACAACGCACAGTCCCAGGAGACCCATATTCCACCTACTGTATGCCAAAAGTGCTGGAAGATGTAGCCAGGCCTCTTCCAAAGGCTGGAGCATGAGGAACAATACTGCACCCTGACAACGTAACTGCACACAGGTTCCATATTATCGTACATTCTCTAGCTAGAGAAAGAGTCAGGAGGTTGGTCATCCACTCTGCAGTCCAGACCTAGCTCCATGTGACCATTCTGTGTTCCTACATATCAAACGCATGATGTATCCGCACCGAGTCTCAAGCAACTGCAGTATAGGTCCTTATTGAGCTGCTTGAAGACTTACCCGCTTCGGCATTGTCTGGCTGCTTCTCTAAATGGTTTGTGCGCATGGAGCTGTGCATAAACGCTGGTGCACAGTAATTCGGGAAAAGCTAGTGCACGTTTTGTTGAACCATAGAACAATGGAACAATGGTATATTACGAGGAAAATGCAGATGCTTAGCAAGTCCCGTATGGTGGCCAAAAGTAGAACCACAAGCTGGTGAATAGAAAACAAAGGGATAAAATCAAATTGGTATTTTTGGACCACCCACGGTGTGCATACAGAGGCAAGCAGAAAGAGCCAACCTCAGTTAGGTAACTTAACTCTGGTTTTGCAACTTTCGTCGCATTATATCGTCCGTTGAGACACACAGGCTGTCTCATAATGTAGGTAGTTTTGGGCGACATCAAGGCGCTATTTTAAATACAGGTAAATTGGGTGCAGAAACAACCTAAGTTGGGCAGGTGTTCCATGGCTAGCACACATGAAGAGAGTAAAAGTTCCGTCAACATTCTAGTCGACTGTATAGCGTGGCTAACTGGAGCTGGTGACCCCTTAAATTCGTGTTGTGGCTCAGTTGTAGTAGGTGACGGAAGACGTTGTTGGGGTTCCTTAGAATCTGGTAGGCCATAATAAGGTTGTCACGTAGGTGCCGGTAAGGCCGCTGTATAATTTTAGGATCCTCAGTCTAAGTTGATAAGGAAGATTGAACAACCCTTTGAATTGTTTCAAGGCTCGTCGCTGTGGAGTCTCAAGAGTTGCAAGGTCTTGCTTGTGCCGTGGCTGCCACGCCTGGATCGCGCATTCCACATGGGGCCGCACGTAGGTGTTAAGCAACTGCGAAAAGATAGAGGGATCTACCCGCCCGAATTCCCTCCGCAGCATGCCAACTTGTTGGTTCCCAATCTTTTATGCCTTCTCAGATGGTTCTGAGCAGTCCAGATCAGCCTTGACTAGTACCCTAAGGTCGCGCTTCTGAGTGACTGCTTGCAGGGCGTGATCTGTAAGCTTGTGTGTGGTGTTCGGCTGGTGGCGAATGTGAACAAACTTACAGTTCCCAGGATTGAACTGGAACAGATTGTGGAGTGACTACCCAAACGCTCTGTCCAGGTCTCGGTGAAGTGCATCGTGATCTGCTGGGTCGACAATTGTCCGCCACATCTTAACGTCATCGGCGAACAGCAACAAATATGAGGCAATGAAACGCGTAAGCACATTAATGAACACCAGAAACAGACGCAACTTCGGAACGGATCATTGTGGAACTCCACATTCCGCATAAATCGGATCGAAGTGCGCACTTCGGATTCTGGCCCGCAATTGCCGATCCTGCAGGAAATTCCTGATCCACCCAAGGACTGGATCACCAACTCCATAGCTTTCGAGTCTGTGACGCAGAATGTGGTGGTCCGATCGGTCGAAGGCTTTGGAGAAGTCGAGTTAAATGACATCTGTCCCTCTACCTTCATCAGCCACTTCCGTCCAAATACTGCATGCAATCAGCAAGTTGGTAGTGCAAGGACGTTGCTGGCGGAAACCGTGCTGCTCGGGTGCTATGATGTTGTGGCGTTTTAGGTGGTCCACTAAAATTTCCATCGCCTATGAGACCACAAGGAAGAGGACCGCTGGGCGGTAATTGGCGGGTTCCGAGCGATTACCGCTTTAGAAAATTGGTGTGATTATGCCATGTTTCTACATGGTGGGCACAATTTTCTTATCCAAGCACGTCCAGCGTTGCTGCTGCTACGTTCAGCGTCCTCGGATGCGTATACTTGATTCCGAGAGAGAAGTATATGCGTAGCGAGAGCAGTTTCTTCAACACAGCTGTGGCAGTAAACTCGATGTTAGCGTTTATCGAAGTTTGGGGCTGGGGATGTGGGTATGTAACACTGGCGGACGTCTCTTTGAAAGCTTTGGTCATATTGCCTTCGTAGGGAGTTGGCTGCCTGTTCGGCACTCTGTGTCACTCCGACTGGCGTTTGGATACCAAGCTTCACTTTTCGGATTGCGTTAACATGTTTATATAGGAGCTTTTGTTGTTGGCAATTTCATAAACCAAATGCGGTGGGTGAGTCAATTTGTCCTCACGGACAAGCATGTTACAATGGTTGCGCTGGGTCAGGTAATCGCTCCAGTTCTCGGGACTAGGACGAGCTCTGCAAGTATCTCAAGCTGCATTACTTATTGACATGCACTTGTGAGTTCTTGTTCTGATGTAAGACGAGGGATTGTTGGAGCGAACCTCCTTCGTTTCTGAAGCAGTTGCGATTAGATTGCTGAATCGTCCAACAAACTGAATCCGGACACTGTCAGGTGAGTCAACTCTCAAGGATTCCCCATCGGTCGTCTCAAATAGGTTGTTCAGGATGTTTTAATGTGTGATAGTAGTGTTAGTTCCGTGTGTACCGCAGGATAGTTAGCGTAACACATATAAAGTATGGTGACATGATCGCTAAACCCTAGTGGGATATCTATAAATGACCTGTCCATCAGGAGTCCTTTTTTGTAAGTGTCAGGTCAAGTACCGATGGTTTGTTATCAGCTCTATACCTGGTAGGTGAGCTGGTGTTATTGTAGAGCGGGATACTTGCGCTAAGGTCTTGCAGTTCGGCCTTGTATGTGTATCGCTTGGGGATGTCGAGACTTCCAAGTCGTGTAAGTTGAAATCGCCGGAAACAAGAACATGGCTGTAAGTTTGGAGTAAGCATTTCGTCAGTGATGATATTAGGTAGGAATCCATCTCTGGAGAGCGATATACGACTGCCACAAAGCATTTGTCGTGGTGTCTGAGACGCAAACGGCACCATAGCGAATCGGTGACCAGCGTCTCCGGATCATTCAGTGGTTCGCATTCTAAGTCATTACGATAATATAGGATAACACCACGTCCCATGCTGAGAGGAGCGTGTCGGAACAAGCGCATTCCCTGATGCGGGATCTCGACATACGTAATCCCTGATTGCAACCAAGTCTCGGTTATGGAGATGAGATCCCAAGCGTTTGTTGCTTCGCGCAATCGAAGCTCTGCAATTTTGCTAAGGAGGCCTTGGATATTCGTGCACATACAGGAGTGCTGCAGTTCTCAGCAATGATCCGAAACACTTGTGGCTAGCATGAGAGGTTGTTCCGACTGTTATAAGATCGGCCGCCAGCCAATTTTTTGCTCTATTATCGGAGAGTCGCTTAGAATTTAGTGCTGTCATCATCATAATTCTTTTCCTTAATGGGCACGGTCATCCACATACAAGCGTGACGTGCGTGCTCCTGGTTCATTTGGATTATTCTTCTCTATCCTCTTTATCTTCTCGCAGCGTTGTCACTCTACGCTTATTCGAACCAGGTTTACCAGCCCTACACAGTGACCCATAATAGTGGAAATATCTTCCACGACTAAAGTCCATGTCATCACTAACCGTTTTCACTGGCATCTGTGATTACGCGCAAGCGGATAACTCAAGCACAATGAGCCGATTGTTTTTCTGTGTGACACCATTCGATACAGATTCTCGAGACAGTCCGAAAAGCCTAAGCTTATTCCGATCTGGTGTTTCTCAACACAGCTGTGAATGAATCTGTGATCTCTCAATCTGTGTTCGGCGATGTGTTCTGATTCAGTTAGCAGGTTCCAGTCACTCACCACTCCTGGTGACCTTGTCAGCCAGTGCGCTTGCACGATCTATCACACGGACGGCGGGAATACGCCAAGCGCTCATTTGACCTTTCAACCACCACGCTCGCCTGACCGATGCGCGCCGCTCTCAAGGCTGGAAAAGTACGGAGCGCCAACCAACCCAATAGACCATGTAACGACACCAGGTTGAATGGCAGAAATGCGAATCCGAAAAGGCTCCAAGCGAAAGACATTTGCGGGTAAAGAGAATGTCATCGATTGGTTAACATAGGTCTGGCTTGCTCGCACTGTTTGGAATAGTATCATCCGAAACGTGCAAATGTGTCCCCACAGCAGGTACAAGAGCGAAATAGCTCCCAAGATGCACTTTGGTCCTGTACTGCGTTCTCCACCATTCCACTCGTTAAGTACTTGCTTATCCTAGTACAGCAGTGCGACCGGTTAACCGCAGAAGCCGAGCAGAGGATAAACGATAAGATTACTTCAATGGAAGCCAGTATGCACCATGGAAGCGTACAGGCTTCTAAGCAACGAAATGCTGCAAAATCCGCTTCCCCTGAACCGCAATCAGCCACGTGCCCATCTCCGTTGTGTTCTCCAATTTTGGTAGAACGCCAGGCGAAAACTGACCGTATCTACGACAGTCGAACAGTAGCCGTGACAAAGAAAATCAGGCACAACTCGAAACATCTGGTTAAGCAACTTCCACTGGACCTGACATCTAGCATTAACAAGTATGAAGTACCCGAACACTATCCCTCGGTATCTGTAGCTCAAATGTCCCTTGTCAAGACAGAGCCTTCCGGAACATCAGTTACATATGCAGAGATTGCTGCAAAGGTCCACCGGGAGGCCGCAAAGGCGGCCTCTTCTGTTGTAAACACCGTTGAAGCGAAAAGAGGGACCAAAAATAAGTAATCAACACTTGTCAACAGGTCAGGACAAACGAGTACCTAACCTTGTAGATCAACGAGAAAAGGTTCCAAAAATAGTGCCCGAACTGTTGTATGCTCAAATGTCCCTGAATCTATCGCTATCACATCGCGGAATAAGTTATCAGATGACCAAGACTAATCGAACAGATTATGCGTGCTGGTGAGTGCCAAAGCCAAACCCATAAACCTATTACGAATTACTCATCCGAACTCGTCACAATATGAAGAACCCAGACTTATTCGAGTAACACTAGAATCCCCCACAGACATAGAAAATATTTTGCTCTCCGCAAGCGCGCTAAGACACGGATCCTGTGGTATACGCATCTATCCTGATGTACCTTGGAGCGTGCGACAATTAAAAAGAAACACCGAAGAGGGACACAGCAAGCAAGACCGCCAAAACACAATATCCATACATGGCGTGTCGTAGCATACTTCTAAAGATGTTCAAGAGACCGGAAAGCACGATTTAGAACAGTGGCGGTACATTCGTGAAAACCTTTCTTTGGGTAATATTGTGCCACTATCGCTCACCAGGATGCGGCACCAGAATCTTAAAACTTGTGTTTCAGTCAGAGCAAAAATCAACGGACGTTTTGGATCGATGGCAAATAAATCGGCAAAGTCTTCCTTCTGAACTCCAGTTAACGGTCGCAGAAGCTTTGCACAGTTCAAATATTAAAGCACCTGTTTCAGCAAGCTACCGACGAATATACGGAAGCGTAACTTTATTCCTGCCTTAATTAACTCTGACGTAGGTCTAAACGAAGATTAGGACGCACCTTGGCTGAAGCAAGTTTCGGACGAGATAGCATTACCCCATCAAAAACGAGTAACTGCCCACATCCCATCGGTCGGCGTTCGCCCACACTTGAACCCTTCACCCTTCTGTGGGCTCCTAGAGACCGATAAACTGGCCTGCTTGTGTACGAATGCTCAGAGTCTTTCTAATAAAATGGCCGAACTGAAAGATCGCTAAGCTTTCTGGTCATATGATGCCACTGGTATCACCGAGACGTGGTTACACATGGGAATGACGGACGCTGAAGTTTCGCTACCGGGCATGTCGCTGATCAGGAACGACAGGCTCATAAAAGGAGGAGGGGTAATCCTGTATTACCGAAGCGACTTACAGTGCGAGGCCGTGGAGGAATCAGACTGGCAATTCCCTGACTCCCTTTGGTGCAGCTTGCAGTTACGAGGTAGAGGCGTTTGCTTCATTGTCTTTGTGTACCGACCCCTTAACTCTACACCCGAAACCTACTGCCGCCTAACGGTTACTTTAAGATGTACAACAAAAGTACACTCACATACTTATCATGGGTGATTTCAACGTACATTGTGTAGCAACTCCTGCCACGATCAGAGAACAATTCAAAGCCGATCTACAAGATCCAATAACTACTGTTCCTTTTTACAATCACATCACTTTGCCACTCGGTTCAGAACAGGTAACAGGCCATCTGTGCTGGATCTTTTGCTTACTAACGAGGAGCATATGATTGATGTGTTGGTTTTAGACTGCCGGTTGGGTCGTAGTGATCACGCAGTCATCGTCAGTCATCATCAGTCGTTGGCTATGTGGAATGTCGGAATGAGAACGATGACACTGTGCGAACAATCCCAAGCTAGGATCAATTAGCCAAGCTCGTTAGCGCTATAACTTGCTTCCTCGTTGACGAGGAAACCCGGAAGTCGCCTGGCTCGAGTTCGTCAACAAATTCAGTCAGCTGATTGCAGAGACTTTAGAGAGAAAAGCTTGCAATAAGTGTAAATCAGTTTCTTTCGTTAGGAGCTGAACTCGAAAATGGATGACAGTACGCAACGCAGCATGGCGAGTGTAAAGAGAAGCTCCAGCACAAGAAAACTGGGACAACCAAGTAGCCCAACGTAAACACTGCACTCAACTGTTAGGAGATGACAAAGCCGTCTATCAGCACAACGTCGTAAAACCTTCAGTGCTAAATACAAACTGCTATATAAGCACGCCAATAGCCTAAGAAAGGTGAGGCAAGGATTTCCTCCACTCAGGAAGGTTGATGGCACAACGGGAACGGATGTGGAAGCAGCAAACGCGCTGCAGATGCAATAAGCACCACGTTTGAAAGCGTCATGAACCAGGCGATCTACCAGTCCTTGTCGCCTCCTCACCATGACTAACACACATCACTTCTACCGCGAAGGCTGTATTACAAAAGCTGACGTCTCTATGCAAACACAGCTCGCCGGGTGTCGGCACCATTCGTCCAGAGGCACTGGAAGCAGCAGTAAGCCAACTGGCAGGAACTTTAGCTCAGCTACTCCAGCGCTGCTTTGACCAGAATCCAGCTCCCACTATTTGGAAGCTTGGAATAATAGCCCCGATTCACAAAGGTGGAAGCAGTACTGAGATCTCAAACTACCACGCAGTATCCCTTCTTCCTATACTCTCCAAGGTCATAGAATCCATAGTTGCTGAGGCACGGTGTTCTAGCTAGAAAACGGCAAAATATTCAAGGCTGAACAGCAAGGCTTCGTCGACAGCGGTTATGCACAACGAATTTCCTCATAATCATCATCAACAACAACAGCAGTACATCAGCCATTTGAACTGATGCTTCGCTGCCATACAACCATGAGGACCTATGAAATAAAGAATAAGATGAGGGAGAGAAGAGGGACTTACCTGAAAACCTTAATGCCCTAAGCAAACATTCAGGGTCAAGGCGCCTACAACTTGTGTAAACAACATAACGTCACAAACAGCTGGCTATCGTACAAAGATAAGGCGGCATCGACGAGACAGCTTCCTTGCGGCTTTCACTGCCACGCGTCATAACCAGCCATTACCCCGCAGATAACTCAGCACCAAACACTTAAAGCAGGCAATCCAATTAGGAGGCGGCAGCGGACGCGCCACTGGTGTCTACTGCGAGCCATGTCCTGTAAAGTCTCGAGCCAAGCACAAGGCGAGTCAAGTGTACTTCATCCCGGAAGGCGAGACGGACCAACGGCACCCAGTTTGGTCGTCAGGGCCTTCATTTGCCGTTGCCAAGTCAACTTCTGTCCACCTCGAGTCTTGCGCCACCCTACACCTGGCAGACTAAACAAGGCCCTCCTAGGTAAGCGGTGACCAGGCATACGTAGCACGTGCCTGAGCCAACGCAACTTATTCAGTGCTATCTGTTGTTCTAGGGAGCTATCAGGATTATCACTACCTAGTACTCGCCTACGCACATCATCGTTGCGGACACGCTGGTGCCATCCGACTCCAGCAATGCTTCGCAGACAAAGATAATCAAAGACTTGAAGGCGCCTCAGATCTTCAGACCGAAGCGGCCAAGTCTCACTACCATAGAGCAGAACGGCCCTCACTGTGGCTTTGTATACACGGTCTTTCAGACGAAGGGAAACTCCCTTCTGCCGCGAAAGATGCCGCAGGTTCAAGAAGACAGGTCTGGCCTTTGCAATGCGTGAGCTGACGTCAGCTTCTATGCACCCATCGTTGATGATGCAGCTGCCAATATAAGTGAAATGATCATTCACCTCGAGTTCCTCGTTAGCAAGCGTCAAGGGGTCATCAAGTGGCTGGTGGTCCTGCAGCAACACTTTGCACTTCGAAGATGTGAAGTGCATTCCAACTAATGGGACCACTCTGGATAGGCTATTCGGGGTTGATTGTGCCTCCCCAACATCGTCATAAAGCAAGACGATATCGTCCGCATAACCTAGATCAACTAATCTTTCACCAGGCAGCACATCGACGTCTACATCGTGAGATTCCGCAAGGGAACACTCCATGATAGAATACACGACGAAATTGAACGAAAATTGGGAAATCGGACAACCCTGACGAACGCCACTTGTGGTCGGAAAGCTATCAGACAGGACACCATAGACCCTGACGCGGCCTGTAGTGTTGGAGCATAGAGCACGAAGGATGTTCACATATTTCGGGGGAACACCTTCCCGCGCAAGTATTTCGAACAGAATCAATCGATCGACTGAATGGAACGCACTGTTGAAATCGGGGAACACAGCTATTGTCGGTCTGCGGTATGCGTGGCGCTGCTCTAGCGTCTGTCGCAAAGTTAATATATGGTCTATACAGCCAAGTCCTGGGTGGAAACCGGCCTACTCTTCCCTAGTCCGAGATTCCCCGTTCTACAGTGAGGCGACGAAAGCGAACGGAGGCCAGTAATTTTGTCACAACTGGTGTTAGGCTAATACCCCTGTGGTTAAAACAGTCTGTACGACTGCCCTTCTTATATATTGCCACTATAATCGATTCGCTCCAATTAGCCAGGGCACTCTCTTCCTTCAGATACATTCGAATAAAGAGGTCAGTGCTTTGCAGAGGACCTCACCTCCATCCTTAAATAGTGCAGGTGGGAGGGAATCCGGGCCAGCTGCACCAGAACGATTGAGGGCTGTCATCGCGTTTAGAATCTAGGCCTCCGATGGAGGCTCTAAACTAACCGTCCATGGCTCGTCCTGCATCACCTGAGTAGGAAGACGCCCAGGAGCAGAAGGCCAGCTGAACTGATCTTGAAAGTGTCCCGCCAAACGAGCCATACGGCGCTCCTTATTGTGTACCAGCGCACCCGCGTTGTCTCTGATTGTCTCACTGACGCGTAGTTTCCTGGGACCAGTGGTGCGGATTAGCTGGAAGAGCTTGCGGTAATTGCCTATTGCTCCTGCCTCTTTCATTTCTTCAGCTCGACAGGTCAACCAGGCTTCCTTGTCAACATGCAGGCTCCGCTTTAGTTCATGCCTAATAATCCGTCTGGTTACATTGTGTTCAGAGCCAGCCGGGAGGTGCCTTCTAGAATCCAACAGGTTCACCGAACTCTCAGATATTCAGTGACTGGAGTGGTGACGACGGATAGTGCCACAAGCAAGTGCTCCTGCGTCGTGCGTGGCGACCGAGATCCTATTCCACTGAAGCTCAGTGTCATTAGGACAAGACAGTGGAAGTTCGATACGCAGCGCTTCTTGATAGGCTTGCCTGACCGTGGATTGAGATAATTTCTCCTTTGTCAATCGTAGGGGGCGCTTGGTGCGCCTCTCGGTAAAGTTCATGGAGAAACGACAGCGCACCAAGGCATGATCAGAGTCGACACAGGTACTCCAGTACGAGCGGCACTCCAGGATGGAACCACGCCACATGTAACTTATGGCTATGTAGTCAATTTGGGTCCATCGCTGGCCAGCTACAAGTGGACGCCAAGTGGCACTTCGGCGCCCACTCTGTCTAAAAGCAGTGCTACTAAGAAACAACTGGTGCTCCGCACACAGTTGCAGTCGACGCTCACCGTTGTCAGTCCGTTCGGATTTAAGCCATAATTACCATCCAGCTGAGCTACTGAAGAGCTCAGACGTCATACTTGTGCGTTCATATCCCCGTGCAACTACTATAATATCTGAACTAGTAGCACTGCGTAGTAGCGCGTCCAGTTCGTGATAGAATGTGTCCTTGAGAACATCTGAACTGCAGTCGGTGGGATCATAAGCGGAAGTCACAAAAGAACAGCATTTTGTACTACTTCGTGAATCAACCCTGGCTGATGTCGTCAAACGGACCACACATAAACGGCTGTTCACCGGAATCCAATCAACCAACGATGGTTC
This sequence comes from Dicrocoelium dendriticum, assembly GCA_944474145.2. Taxonomy (NCBI): domain Eukaryota; kingdom Metazoa; phylum Platyhelminthes; class Trematoda; order Plagiorchiida; family Dicrocoeliidae; genus Dicrocoelium; species Dicrocoelium dendriticum. The sequence continues at coordinate 158,242,288 of OX104064.1, read as the reverse complement.
AGCCTTGGAGCTTAGAATGATACCTACACCAGCTTGACCCGTGAGTGCTGCATCGGCGTCTCCGGATGCATGTAACCAATAACGAGAGGATAAGCCGGGTGCAGTTAATTCAACAACCCCACTAGGGTCATTGATCCTAGTTTCGGACACACAACACACATCAATACCCAGTGTGTCCAAGGTGCGTGCGAGTGCAGCCTGTTGACCTGTTTGTCTTAGAGTGCGAACGTTGAACTACGCTGTGGAAACGGGATAGCGTGGCCTTATAAGGGACTTTTGCCGATAGGCGTCCGGTGTCTGGCGCGAGACGGTGGCTGCAGATGGTTCTACTCCAGTGGCACTTCGGTTGCTGTCAATTAGGCTGGGAATTATAGAAGGAAGGTTAGTAATAGGGTCGGGATGGGAGTAAGAGAGACAAGTGGAAAAGAAAGAATGGAGGCGCCAGCAGTAGCATGTTTTCGCTTATCGCCCTGCTATATGCAGCAGATAAGGCGACCCTTGTTAATCTGCGCGGCGGCTTATGCAAGATATAGTTTAATTTTTGGGGAAATGGTAATGGTTGTTTGTGGGCTGAGATACTGCCATGGCCTCCAGACCTAGACAGGAGGACGAATAGGGTCGTCATCCAAAGCCTTTGGCACAAAAGCCTGTCCACAAGGTAGCGGGGTGGCAATGATCTAGTCTTACAGAAATGGACGCCATCTCATTTCCAAACGTCACACTGGAGAACCAGGCGACTGAGCTTTTTCTGGCCTCCCCTCATTGACCAACCGCAAGGGGCCTGGAGGCACCACCCAGTATAAATCAATGGGTCAATGAGGTACGCAAACCCTCACACCACCTTAAGTTCCAGTTTACTTGTGACGGGTTGGGTTCAGTGGCATTATGATTATGACCTCTGACAACTAAGTTTGTACAATGCATGGGGAGTGGATGCAAGATTGCCTATGAAGATCCTCACTTGCTAAAGACCTGCTTCCGGTGGGAATTTCGGATAAGATTACTACTTCGTTTGCCTGATGTGGTGATGCTTTAAGTTGGACGACAGTTTCGCTCACCGCTGTGAACCCGAGCTCAGTTGGTAGTCGGTACCGTGGAGAATGCCAGCGTCCTAATAGCCTAAGTGCCATCTGTCTAGTTTGTAGCATAACGTTAGTTATCCTTGGGCCGCACCATTTGTAGGTTTCAGTCCTTGGTAGCCTCGAGAGAGAAGAAACAACAACGTCATTCAAGAGCACGGTCTCAAGAAAATAGCGCCACTGCTCCTGGTCGTGTGTCTTCTAAGCTCTGCGTAACTCGCTTGCGCTCACCCAAGGGAACGTCTGGAAAGACGCTGACGAAATCGAATTCGTTCTGGAGACGAGCAGTCAAAATCAACGCTGCTTTTACCTTATGGACAGAGTTTAGCACAACCGGAAGATGCCTGGCTTCGCCATAATGCTTGGACTTCGGGTGGCGGGTGATCCCCGTTAATTTGGAGGGTTTAATCAGGATACCGAGGACGTTAGTAATATAATTCCACTGGTTTAGGTCATCCAACTGTTTCCCTTTTAAATAATTTGATGTTGACTCAGAAACGTTGATACATATTATAGATAGGGCATCCAATGGTTTCCGCATGTCTTCCTTGGGAGTAGGGAATTTATTTGCGAGTCACAGCGATTTGCTGTGCATCAGTACGGCGTTGCCCTTCACATCAGTTATGTGTGTGTGTTGGTAGAAACAGCATCGTCGGATTTTGCTGTGCACTTTGATGCAACAACGGCCCAGCTAGCGTTGGTATTTGCATATTTCTCGGGTTTCAGCAAAGTCTGGTGGGAAGAAGTGGATTTGGGAGCAAGTGCTGTAAATGGGCTGAGAGTGAACTGTTCGAGAACGCTTGAGTGATTCGGATTATTGGCAGTGTTTGCAGGAGCAACATTATTGGTGCGGAATTCGGCATTGTTAAGTTCGCTTGCAGTGGAGTTCGATGGAGGAGCCTGTGTCATGCATTCTGTTATGCTTGTTCCTGCCGAAGCTATTTTGGTGCCCAGCATCTCAATTACGTCTATAAGCCTTTCGTACTTCTAAGGCGGTGCAATTACGATTGTAACTAGCGGGACAGTAGTACACTTCGTACAACACTAAACTGAGTCATGCCTGTTGCTTATCAGCCTGCACTCGCTTGGTATGATTTTCCCGCATTTCGCATGGAAATAGGTTAAACAATTTCCACAGAAACCCCTATTTTGACCATCTTATTGCACGTTCCACAGGCACCTTTAGGGATCGCGCTGGGTTATTAGCACTCAGCAGGCTACGTGACTGTGTGATGGTTAGTCTCACCCAGGACGCTGGATTGATTGACCCGGCGTCAAGGTTAGTACGCCGAGACAGGTGACTATCTCAATGTCTCTCTCTCTCTCTCTTGCGGTCGCGCGCAGATAGCGGGACTCAGCGGTACGCACACAAGCACATCAAGGTGCAGCGCGCACTGATGGGGTCGCGTTGCACGACGATGCACGCGGAGTTTTCGCAAAGTACCCTAAGTGTCTCGGACGCGATGTTTAGTGGCTGTACGACACAAAATGTCTCGTAACTTTGTTATGCTGCTACATGTAGGGATGATTACAGAGTCGTTTGAGAGTCCTTAGCTTCTGCTACCGAATGAGAAGCGATGAGATTTCACAAGCAGAACTCGAGGAAGAATGTGCCGAAACTGAGAAGGAGCTTAACAGTAAGATTCACATAAGTTAGATCCAAGCAATGAGTAGCGTTCGCCGAACTGGTTCGAAAGAACACAAGCACAAGAATGTGTGGGGAGAACTGGAATGACCACAGCGAGTGAAGAAAGAGCCGAGAGAAAGTGCGGCCGGATGGCAGTCAGACAGACAAGGAAGACAAATAATACCTTTTGTGCATCCAAAATCTTATTGCTCTACACTCGTACGCCCGCTTGAAAGCTTATCGTTTGTCGGTCATTCATTATTCAACAAGATTTCCGTTTGATAATGACATTATTGTTCGTGAACTAGCCGGTAGTTTCTGCCAGTGAGGTTGTCTTTATAGATCGTCTTCTTTTGCTGTTATTCTGTCGCTTTTGATTGGCTGTTTTGTTTTGTCGAACAACAAGGCCGAAAATTCACCCGTCATGGGTGCATAAAAGCGCATTGTTGACTTGACTTGGCACGCTAACATAACTGGTTGGAGGAGCCAACTGAAATTTTTCTGATGCCTGTTATAATGATACTGCTTGGATGGGCTTGTTGTATGCACAGTGACATGACCACATCTCGGTTCTACAAGAGCACCGACATACATTATGAGCAGAACTTCAAGACTGGTGGCGTGCCGTATGTACCTAATTAACCTTACCCCATACAATTTGAACAATTACGTATTGCTTCGTATTCCCTGTACCACACTCAACCATGAGGACGAATGGTTACATCAGCAGTGTTTAGCGGAAAGGTTTTGTGCGCACAGTAACTTATTGTGGCTTCGGAATGTGAAGCGTGGTGTTCCTCCACTCGCGTTTGCAAATGGGTGTGCTCAAAGGATGCAGCAACTATCACACGGCTACAATACGCTCCAGTATTTTGGGGAACCACCAGCATATGATAAACACCTGCCCAATTGCTCCTGATGTCAGTATCTACCCACATGGTTTTTAGTTCAGCGACAGTTTTGAGGAAGCTGTTACCCTTGCGCTCCCATAGTTCCTCAAAGCTGACAACATTCCCTCGAAGGTACTACAAGTGACGGCTGCGAATATAGCCGAAATATTATCCTGATTCTTTCAAGGGCGCTTGGATGAATATCAAATCCCTACTATGTGGAAGCAGGACATCATTAGCCCCATTTAGGGGAGGCAACTGTTCAAGGTGACCTCATCTGTTGCAACAGATTTTGAAAAATGCACCTCCACCTCCTTAACCTTATTCACAGTACGTAACTGAGCGGCCATCAGTTGAAATTGGCCACTTATTATACGCGGCTACAGTGCCATTGGAATTATTATTCTCCCCGAATTTGTCGGCTGTGGAACAATCTTCCAAGTTACTTATTAAAAAAAACTTGACGATGCAATACCGTATAATCATTGCTTCAGTTGAAATCCTTTCATCGAGTGACGACAAGTCGCAGACAAGCATTGTGCTCACCGGCCCCCACAAAATTGGGACAAACCGAAGTACAGGTGTTGGGGTGGATGTTATTGTGAGTCCACAGATGAGTGTTTCAATTTAGTCTATTTCACGCAGCTCATCCTACAGGACCTGTTAAACCTTGGATTCTTCATCCATATTATACTGTTGTCACGTTTTCACATTTTTCATTTCAACGCTATAAGACTAGTAACACTCCGTTCGTCTCATTTCCAGATGAGGCAATCCGATCAGATTCGGCTTCTGACTTCTTGCCCAATTCTTCTCTGGAAAATTGCGGACACTGAGAAACTAGTTTCAATTTCAATTTTGAATTCAAGAAAGTGCTTTATGCACCCACAAGGATGAATATCCAGCTATTGCACACGCGCTTTCAGCATAGAAATGAAGCAATAAATACACAAGTAGAGTGCTAAGTGGCAGAAACAGCAGTATGGTTATGATGCAAAGATGTTTTTAAGCTACAGGTCAACTGATGTTTCGTCGCTCAAAACACGTGTCAGGTAGGGAATAACGGATGAGTGATAAGGCGTTGTGCGGGCAAAAATGGATCTATACTTTTGTCTGGTTGAGGATGTTGATACACACTCAGACAGTGCACCATGAAGAGAGTGATTTGTATCAGTAAGTATTCACGAAGAAAGCCTTATGTATGAAGTGGTGTGAGTGGACAGAAGAATTTCAACAAAAAATCGGCTTGGGAATTCCACTACACTGAGATATTTGCGTCAGTAAACTACCTAGGATTTCGAAGTGCTTCCTTAAGAGACCAGGGAATATCACAGCGGATCCATAGATCTGAAGGGGTAAAACACACAGTAATAAAGCCCAGAATTAATTGGCGGAGGACGGAGGAAGATAGCAAACGAATGGCGTAGAGCGAAATCCTCCTCACCTTTGTAAAAACACCATTAACATAAAGTGACCAGTAAAGATCACGACGGAGCGGTACACCTAGATATTCAACGACAATCTGGCGTGCAACTTCTCGTCATCTATGTGAACTTCAGGGTATTCCATGAGAAGATGCTGATAACCATGGACTTTATGTAGGGAAAAAATGATGATATCGCATTTTGATAGTTTTATTGATAAAAAGTGAGCTCCGCACCATTATACAATAAACACGAGATTTATACAGGTTAAGAGGCATTGTTTTACAAGTCTCGTTGGATAGTTGGCGAGGATATCGAAACAACATTAATGCTAACAATGATATTAGTAAAACAGTTAGCAAGTTAACTATGAAAATAAGGACTTATCCTTTTCTCCACCGTAGTCCTGCAATCCGCTTAGATTCACAGCACCCGCAGTTAACATCAAATAATTCCATGGATAACTCCAGTTATAAAATGGAGACGTAATTCTAAGTGACAAAGTGAAAGTGGATGTATGTGTCAGCCAACCGCCTTTTAAATACTGTTAGTGTCGGTGCAGAGACGACCGATTCTGGGAAAGCATTTCACGGTGACAGACACGAATGAAAGACTAATTTCTGCGGCACTCCAGACGGCTATACTGTTCTGCGAGTTTCAATGAGTGACACCTCAGGTGTGTATTGATGCTGAGTCGCAGTAAAGGAGGGCACACATGATGTGGGTCTCGCGGAATCAAGTATGTCATAATCAGGCCGCCTCGTGGTCTGCGATAGCTTCCACTGAATACCCCCAATGGTTGCAGCCTCTCCTGGTATGAAAGATTGCTCATTCCAACTACGTTCTTAGATGCCCGACGTTGTGGCTGCTCCAGTGCATTAAGGTTGTGTTTCAGACATGGATGCCAAGCTTGAGTTGCGTATTCGACATGGGGGCGAAGCTATTCACTGGGTATTTATCGAAGTATGGAGCTGTTTATTTGTCCGTCGCAACAGCCCGACATGTTGGTTCCCAGTCTTCGAGACATTTTAGGATTGCCTGGAGCAACCCAAGTCATCTTGAACCAGCACACCCAAGTCACATTCGACCGTTGCATGTTGCAGTATATTCGTTCCGAGCCGGTATAAGTATCTGCTCAGATGTCGGATGGAAAGTGCCTTATATTTACTGACGTTGAAATGCAGTAAGATTTGCGTTGAGCATTGACATACTCTGAAGCAGATGTTGGTCGGCGCTCGCCTGGATCCTGCGCCAAATCTTGATATCCTCGGCAAAATTAGGAAGTTTGAAGTGATTCCCTGTGCAAGGTCAATAATAAACACCAAAAAGGAACGTGGACCTAGAACTGAACCTTGCAGCACACCACACTCGACTTGTATGGGGTCCGCTAATGAGCTCCGAACTCTGAACGCTGATTGCCGTTGAAGTGGAAAGTTGGAAATCCAGCTTAGAAAAGGGTCACCGATCCCGTAATGCTGGATTTTGGAGAGAAGTAGCCGATGATTAAGACGATCGAAAACCTTCGAAAAATTCAGGTAGATCACACCCACGCCTTCTCCAGCGTCAGCTGACTCGGTCCAACTACTGCGTGCAATTAGTAAATTCGTTGTGCATAACCGCTGTCGATGTAGCCTTGCTGCTCAGGCTTGAATATTTTGCCGTTTTCCAGCTAGAACATCAATGCCTCGGCAACTATGGATTACATGACCTCTGAGAGTATAGGAAGAAGGGATACTGCGTGGTAGTTTGAGATCTCAGTACTGCTTCCACCTTTGTGAATCGGGGCTATTATTCAAGCTTCCATATAGCGAGAGCTGGATTCTGGTCAAAGCAGCGCTGGAGTAGCTGAGCTAAAGTTCCTGCCAGTTGGCTTACTGCTGCTTCCAGTGCATCTGGACGAATGGTGTCTACACCCGGCTGTCCAGATTGGCTGGTAATGTAGTTGTTGTGGTTGTGGTCGGTTTTGGCGTACCCAAGACTATGTTTTCTGGTATTTTGGCAAGCCCACGTCGGGAAGTGCAGTTAAACAGTCGATGTAGGTGGGAAAATATGATTGAGATAGTATGGCCCCTTGTAGAACGCTAGTGTCGTTGGATAGCTTCAAGGTATTTTTACCTCCAAGTCGAACAAGCTGGACGCGTCCGGTGAAGTAGTCTCTCAAGGTATGGACAGTAGAGAGTTGAATTTCGACATCGTGCAGGTCATTCACAGTAAGGTCACGGTGTACACTGCGGATGGCATAAGTGTATTCATTAAAACACGGATTTTACCTTGTTGTCTAGTGAGGACAACATTGGATGTACAAGATAGGCTAATGCGTCTTGAATTGACCTCAAACTATGATAAGCAAACTGTAACGGCTCATCTGAGCGAGTCTGATTCAGCAACTTTACAAGAATTATCTCTCGAATATCTTCAAGTTTACCGTGGTGCAGGCAATTGGCCGGTATTTATCTGAGCCTTTCTTAGACACCGGTGTAATTCTGGCACTTCTCTAGCAGCCAGCAATATTCCACGCTTTTATGCACAACTTGTTGAGGTCAGCAAGAGGCTGGGCCAAGGAATCTGCACCAACTTTGAGGACAACGTGTGATAGTCCGACTGGACCACTTGCTTTGTTGGAGTTCAGCTGTAGTAATTTATTGCGCACAGTCTTTCTGTCAATAGCAGGTAAGGGGTTGTTAAGATAAGTCTTGTTAATCGAACCTCTGAGAGATAACCTTTCATGACGATCTTTGCCGTTCAAAACAATCAGAGATGGTGTCGAGAACCGGTAGTCAACACGTCGGCCTTCCTCGTAGAGTCTTCGGCCGGTTTGACCCATCAATTTTTCCAAAAATGCGAAAGTGGAGGGTTCAGGTGGACAACCATTTAACCGATTGGTATCCATCGAGCAGTGGCGTGCCCCAAGGCACTGTACTGGGGCCGATTTTTATTTCCCATCCATGTAAACGATGTGCCTCAGCTACTCCAATCACCTTGTGCGTTGTTCGCAGATGACTTAAAAGTATGGAGAGTAATCCGCACACCCAATGATTGTGACCTGCTTCAGCAGGACCTCGATCGCCTCTCCATGTGGTCTGCAAAGGTCAGCCTTCCAATCAACCCGGTCAAGTCGCAATTCATGAGGCTAGGTAAGTGTGAACACAGTCGAACCTACACTGTTGCAGGTCAACCGTTGCATCCCGCGCCTTTCGTGCGCGACCTCGGTGTACTCTCACGTTATGACCTAAAGTCCATGGACAGCACGAATATACTTTACCAAAATAGCCTTCGTGCGCTTTGGGCGCTCAGGCGCAGCTTCAGCACTAGGTCCGAAGAGATTGCCATTCGCCTCAGTCTCAATAATACGACCCATGCTAGAGTATGGCTCTCCCGCGGATTGTCCTATCACCCGGGGCGAGGTAGAAAAGATTGAGCGAGTGCAACATTTAGCCACCAGGATGATTCCCAACTTACGCTGTGTGCCGTACGAAGACCGATGTAAGAAACTAGGGTTGTACACCCTAGCTTATTGTCGAATACAGGTTGACCTCCTCATGAGGCACCGGATACTACATCTGGGAGATTACCCCATGTTGAGACAGCTGCTTCATCTGCGCACACCAAGCGGAATACGAGGACACCAGTACAAGCTTGTCGTACCGGATTTGAAGCGGGTCACTCACCAACGCTGTTTCGAACGCAGAGTGGTAAATGTATGGAACGGCCTGCCGCAGCACGTAGTTGAGCCAAAGTCGATGTCGGAATTTAAGAAGTTCCTGGACAAACACTTTGTCGACGCAAAATATATTGAGCGTAACACAACATAACGGGTTTTGTCCCTGAGTGATATTAGATGCGGTTACACACAGCAAACTCTACTTGCTGATTCCGACCAGTAATCAGTGCGGCCGCACGTGGAATACGCCATCCAGGTGTAGCACCGGGACAGTGGCAAGATCTCGCTGCTGTCGAGACTCCTCAACGAAGCGCAACGCAGGACCTCAGAAGCATCCTCCATCTGTCCAACCAAACTAGCTTGGATTCCCTAGCAATATGCAGCAGTCCATATTGACGCTTTCCAGGGGACCTCATAATGGTGTACCAGATTCTGAAGAATACAAACCACATATGCCGCCTGCTGCTGGAACCGAACCAAACAACACCAAGATGAGAGGTCATCACTTAAAGCTGAGCATACATTATAACCGGCTGGAAGGCCGTCCAAATTTCTTTTCACTTCGAGCCTGTCAATGGTGGAACACTCTCCCAATTTACGCTGTCTCTGTCTTCAGCCTCTTTCTTAACAGTAACGACATGAAAGAAACGAGTTGACGAAGCATTCTTCCATTAGAATTTCATTTTCTAACTTGTGTAAGCCCAAAGGTGACATAATCCAAGCAAATTGTGTGTTTTCAAAATTCTAACCGCTTGGACCCATGGTTGGTGGCATCCGGTTTCGGATTTGCCTGTCACCGTGGCCAGCCACAGGACACTTGCGCCTACACAGGGACCATGGGTGACTTGCGATGCACCACCCACAGCTCCATCTACCCACCCCATATCCAGTGTAAACCCGAAGGAATAAGACCGGGAGGCATGTGGATCGGGGCCACGTTTCCTCAACGGAGCCTGCTCACACTCCTTCACAGGCAAACACAAGCACACTGTATTGGGGAATCAATCGCACACAAGGCGGTGGCTGAACCATATTGCGCTCCACACACATCTGTGCATGGAACCACTATTCGAGCCTAGCACAGCCACAAGGCCAGTGCACCCCGTCCCCTCCAGCAACGACCAACTGTCTCCTGGAGCCAGTATGGACGAGGTAGTGGGTAATAGACAGGTAGGCACCTTGTCAACATGCACATGAAGCGCAACCACACGGGGGATATGGAGCAACAGCCAATCACTTGTAACGACAATAGCAAATAAAATACATCGAATAAGGCATGTAGGTACGGTGAAATAACTCTTTACTAAATGAGCATATGAAATAAATTGGTTATGAAGAAATTCGCGATAAGTTCACGACGTCAGAAAATAGCTTTTAAAAAAATGCCAAAACTCGAAAATGTTATCGAAGTTAACTGCAGTGGTTTAAGGAACATGTGCAAATTTATAGAATATATTTCAGGCAGACATTAACAAGAAATAAAACATGTATTAGGGCAATACATACATGTTATCATAATAACATCTAGAGTCTTTTCACGCACGTTTTAATTTGAACACCATGGTCAGGTCAAGTACAACGAACAATAGAGGATTTCTCTTAACTGCGTCCTGTTTCTTGTGCTGGTAACTGAAGAAAAGCCCCCGGCACTTTGACGTTGGATTGCCTCTTCTTGCTACTGCAAAATAATGAAGCAAGAACACGAGCAATCTTTGCGCTTTCATGGGTCAACAGGAGAATACAGTACATATTCCAGTATAATTACAATATCTCTGGAAAGAGCTTAGACTAACACTTAGCTAAGCTCCTTTGGAAGGCTTCTACAGTCTCACATTCTCCTAATTAGAAGGAAGTTTATTCCAGATTTTAACTACTCTGATGTCCAAACGAGTCCAAAGTTGTTTGCGTTTCACGTAATGCCCGCGCAGGTGGTCTGACGTAGCTAACTCAGACAGATGGGTAGGAGTGATACTACTGAAGTCCTTGATGATCTTGAACGTTTTTATTAAATCCCCTCTCAATCTGTGCCGTTCCAAGAAAATAATCCTATGCTACTTAGACGATCATCGTACAATTTCTTTCGTTGACCTGCGATCATCCTGGTCGCAAGTTTCTGAATCTTATCTATACACATATGGTCATTGCGGAGATACGGTGCCCAAGCCGAAACACAGTACTCCACATGTGGCCTGATTGCTTTTTTATATAACGGCAAGAATACTTCTGCTTTACTGTTGCAGTGTCCTCTTGAGGTGAGACTACTCTTATGGCGCCTTATTGGCAGCCTGACCGCACAGTGCCGAAGGCTTAAAACTGTTCACTATAACGACACTTAGATCATTGTCTTCGTCAGTACACTGCAATGATAGAGATCCCGCAGGAGATTACATCATGTACCGCATCATAATGGCTTCCATTTTACCATCACGTATTCTTTTCTTAATTCTTTTCATCCCGCAGGATTGGTTAAGCAGTACTTTCTTACCCGTAATACGTATTAAGGGTCATTCCGATCGCAAGCACCGTATCTGGCTATCTCCACTTGATGAGTCCAGGACGAAACCGCGGTCGTGGTGTGTCAGCGTTGGGAGAAGCAACACGGAAATATTTCATTTCGGATGCGGGTCTTGCGATCGGAATAACTGAGGCATACCTCAAAGTGAACAAAGGTTTCAATAGTTGCGTCTCGCAATCCAACCACAGCGGGTTCTCCAAAACCAACTTTGAGTTCCCGGATCCAAACTTTATCACACATTCGCCTGTGTGCACTCATTCGATTAGGTTCGATCAAGCCTTCTAGGATTACTAAAATCCTCGACTGTACTCTGGGCGCACCAACGTCTACAGCCGGGTTTCATATTTTTGTGTTGTTACGGTGCAATCGTATGCCCACAAATGTGTCACCTTTAGACCTGCATCCCGGATTTTGGGAATTATCGGAATATATATTGCGTAGTCTACATTTAATGATATAAAAGTACCCTATAGGTAGCTGTATACGTCGGCTACAGGTGATTATATCTTCCTTCACTGTTTTCACTAACAGTGAGCACCCATGTTGCAATGCGAATCGCGTTTTAGCGATCATACACCACTCTCTTTGTCTGGCCGGAATTGTATGTGTGCGTCTGCTGGAAACTGCGGTGTAATATGATGTTGAACTACACGGAGTTGATCTCAGAGCAGACCTATGCATCGAGCGGTCTGTTAGTGAAGGACAGTATAACCATTGGCGGAATTTGGAAAACTGATCGCGGTCGAAAAAGACCGGTTACTTTTTTGTATCCCATTGTTAAATTTTCTGGCAGTTTAGATAAGATTTACAGGCCCTAAACATTTACTGATAAATCAATAAAATACTCATTAGACCGATCACCCACACGTTACAGATTGCACCCACAAGTTGCACGAGCGGTCGCAAAAAAGTGTCCTTCTGCGTTATTCGCCTATAAATCTTCGGATTTATTCTCATAGCGACCTAAGTGCTATCATTCGACTTGGCTCCGCGAGCTCCTCCTACCAATGTTCATCTATTGGATCTATAATTCGCGAATCCCCAGCAAACTGTGCTCTTGCAACTTCAAAGTCAACTGTATTTAAACCTAATCGGAGGATTTACTTTTCCTCTTATCGCACAAGAACTCTTGTAGTCTTATTTTAAAGATCCTTTTGACAGTCACCCAATCAGCTCACTACCATTCCTTCTAGTCGCTGTACAATGCAATAGTCATCAATTTGATCCGCCCTTGGAGCAGCCACTGTCGTCGTTAGACAGTATTTTCCAAGGCAGCTGGCTTTGCCTCAATTCTACGCTGCATCGCCGCCTATCCATTTACCGGCTGGGTCGATAGCACGCACGTCGTCTATCTACCCTAAGGAACGTGTGACGCATCTGGCCGCGACATGCCTGACCCCGCTGACCGCAAACCAGTGCCGATAGCCACGCAACGAAAAGTGAAGCAAAGTCCAACACGGTGCGTCAGTATCTCTGTCCTCTAGCTACTCCTTAAAATAGCACGCCTACTGTGAACATGCCGCATAGGAAGAGCAAATGCGAACCATGTGCTAAAGTGGTAAAAATTGGTCTGGTGTGTACCATATGTTTGAAATCATATCACACTACCTGCTTTGGGACGGGGTTGACAAAAACGAACACGACAGAGACGTTTTGGTTCTGCCAAGTATGCAATTCTATCCCATTTGTTAGCTGTCTATCTGTGCTACTGAAGAGGTGTGAAAGACTAACCGAAGCGGTCGAGCAACTGGTTAGCGCCAGGATTACACCCATGGGAGGAAACGGACCTGCACTTGTGAGTGAAAATAATACCCCAAATTCCTTAGTCAGGTAGAAGAAGAGAGCCAGGCATCCCAACCTAACCCAAGGACTCCGCCTCCAGCAGTACTAACTCCATTCTCTCTCCTATAAGTAAAAACATTGCCTGCAGCGCGCCTGCTTCAACTTCTGTACAGCATATTGCACCTAGTAGTCTGTTCACTACGCAGGAAACCGTAAGCTACAGTCAACCAGCCATAGTGAACAACCCGGCAAAGTACGCATCGGTTGCCGCCAAGCAAATACCGAAAAGAACACCGGTAACCTTTGTGCTCGGACTAGCGAAAACAAAACTGCCGCAGCACGGATGGCAGCCATTCGTGCCGTTCACAAATACACCAAAAACACCGGATACTAAGCCTCAAAATCCAAAACCAGTAGCCACCAGGCGCAACCATGATGCCTTCAACCTTATGTGTACTAATGTTCCCGAATCCAAATTCAATACAATTAGGGGTAAATTGACAGACGACCGAAATCAGTGGGGTTCCATCTGTAAGTCGATCGCTGTCCATGCTAATCCCACGATATTAACAAGGAATCTCGCGTCACCCAAACGCATTGCACTACGGTGAACCCCGGTTACTTCAGGCAACACTAAACTCGGCGGACGAGACAGAGGCCGTCCTGCTGCCTGTGAATTGACTCCGCAACAACTCAAGTGGAGTGTGCATACTACCTAAAATCCCGTGGAAAGAACGTTCAGTGGATCCCGCTAACAGAGAGAGGTACAGAAAATGTCAAGATAAGCAAAGAGTGATTTCTCACGATGTTCCTTGGGTTACTGACTCCTCTTCCGACGATGCTCAGATGCACGACCGCGGGCAATGGCACTACAACCGAGAGGCTCTTTCTCTCGAAAACGTCGTGGCCACCTTATTGACAAGAATCCCCATATCACCAAACTACGAGGGGTGCGGTCGCAGGCTGTTAAAACTTGCGTTGCAATCAGAACTAACGGCCCAAATCCTTCTAGAGAACTGGACTAAATTCCGTTGCAGATTGCCAAAAGGAATTAGTCTGAAAGCAGTGGGAGCACCGGCGCCTTCTAATGACAATTCAGTGAAGGTACAACTCTTAGTGAAAACGCCAACTGCAGGACCCGACTAGGGGACGGTTTCAACAGTAGGCATAATATCCGAAGGGACACAGCAGAGCACAAGCAAACATCGGGATTCGGGGCATCTGACACTTAACTATATACCAAATTCATCTCGAGAGTCTGCAACCCATCCAAAAAAGGCTTAGTCGCCGACCCTTTATTGGTCGGGGTAAACTCGCTTCATCCATCCAATCTAACACACTTTTGGTCCCCGAGAAGCTCGCATGCATGTACACAAATGCCCAAGGTCTACTCAGCAAGTTAGCTGAATTAAGTCTTCAACACGCGTTAACAGCTTGGGACCTCATCTCTGTCACCTAAATGTCGTTGCGCTGTGAGATAACGGATGGTGAAATCGCGATAATAGGCATGCCCGTTGTCCGGAAGGATCGAGTCTGCAAAGGTGGTGGAGTAGCCATCTAATTCCTTAACAACCTGCAATGCGATCCCATAAACGATTCGGAAACCGACGTACCTGACGCCATTTGGTGCAATTTCCGGCTGAGAGGGAAGGAACTTGGCCTACTTGTTGTTGTTTGCCGCCCACCATCGTCTATTTCTGAGATGGACTGCAACTTGATGGCTGTGTTGAGACAAGTGATAAACGGGAAGTACAATCACATTCTAATCATCGGCGATTTCAACTTACATGCCCTGGAATCCCAGGCCACATCAGGATAGCAATTCAAAGCAGACTTGCAAGATCTGGTTTCAGACTTCCCGCGTTATGGCCACGTCACTACGCCCACCAGACTCAGGGGAACTAACAGGCCACCCATATTGGACCGAATATTCACCAATGAAGAACTGCTGGTCGAGAGTGTGATAACCGATACTTCTCCGGGCCGCAGTGATCATGCGACGCTAGTGTTTCATAACATGTGCTGCGCGGATTATCCTAAAGAGCATGCCGAGGGATATTATGTCGTAACAAACCATGACGGCCTGTCCGACCTCATTGATGCAACAAGCTGGTCGTTCTTAGCTGAATTAACCCCTGAGGTGGCCTGCGGAGAATTCATCAGCGTATTTAACAAGCTCGTGGCAAGGACATCTGAAACAAAACTCTGCCGGCCTAAACGGATGAAGTCTTTCGTAAGGAGCAGGACACGTAAATACATGGCATTAAGGAACTTGGCATGGCACACCTACATAGCCTCCCCGAACGACGATACATGGGATGTCTACACAATACAAAGAAACCACTGTGTCAAACTCGACCGGGAGAATAAACTGAAGAACCAACAAGGTCTAGTGGAAAACGTTTGATCCAATCCCAAACTGCTATGCAGACACGTAAACAATTTGCGCCGTGTTAAACGCCGTATTCTTGCTCTGCACACACGCACCGCACAAGAGGCGGCCAAGGTGCTTGGACAACAATTTGGCTGTATCTTCCAAAGCGCGCAATCATCATGCATCCTGCCTAAGCGGATAACGCCGCCATCAGGGCTTAATCACATATCGTTTAACTCCGTAGCTGTACTGAAGTGGCTGATGTCTCTGCGCGAGTTCAGGTCCCCGGGTCGGACGGCATTCGCCCGAAGGCGTTGAAAGTTGCTGCCATGAGTTTGGCGGCGCCACTAGCAATTTTCTCTCAACGATGTCTGAACGAGATGTACATCCCCACGAAGTGGAAGCACGGAGTCATCACGCCTATCTAAAAATGTGGCAGCCGTGCAGAACCAGCAAATTATCGCCCGATAACACTACTTCCTGTGATCTCCAAGGTTATGGATTCCATTGTAGCTGAGGCTTTAATGAGTTACCCGGAGAACAACAAAAGTCGCGTTCCGGAGCAGCACGGATTTCGCCAAAATCTTTTAATTGCTCTTGCAAGCTGGACGGAATCTGTGGACGCGGGTTTAGGAGTCGACAAGGCCTACTTGGATTTCTAAAAGGCATTCGACCGTCTAGACCATCGCATTCTACTCTACAAACTCCAGAAATATGTAATCGACGATGCTGTTCTGGGCTGGATAAGAGAATTTCGCATGCAACGTCACTTGAATGTGAAGGTTCAAAGCAAACTATCCGAATCCATCGAAGTTCAGTGCGGCGTACCTCAAGGCTCGGTACTTGGACCCCGCCTGTTCCTGGTTTTCATAATTGATCTCGCGAGCGTGCTATCTTCTAACTGTTTGCTATTTGCTGATAATCTAAAGGTATGGCTACTATGGCTGCAGTGGAGGATCACGCAGTGTTACAGGACGTGGACAAAACGTACACATGGTCCATCGAGAACATGCTGCATTTCAACATCACCAAGTGCAAAGTTCGCAGCATAAGGCACAAGAGTATGCACAAGTACCGCCTAGGACCACACATGCTACAGCGAGCTTCTCACGAGTGCGATGTCGGTGTGCTAGTTCAAGATGACCTCGGTTGTTTGAGGCAGACTGAAAAAGTATCAAAGAAAGCAAACCCTCGGCCTTTTTCGCAAAGCTTTCGGAAGTTTGACCCTTTAGTCTTTCCAAAAATGCTGTGGGTAGGTGAGGCCGCACGCGGAATAGGCTGTTCAAGCATGGCAACCCTGGCTCAAGCACCATCTCACCGAGCTCGATAATGCACAACGTTGGGCAACGAAGAGCGTCAGAGGTATGACCAGCCTCCCACACCCACTCAGGCTGAAGACTCTCAAAATATGCATTGGACTTTATCGGCGTCTAAGGGGTGATCTCATAATGTTGTGCCAGAACCTGAGAAACCCCAAGCACCCATGCCATTACCTTCTGATACTCAGTCGAAACGCCCCGCTAAGAGGTCATCTGTTTAAGCTGGTCACACAGTACAGCCGACTTGAATGTCGGCGAAACTTTTTCTCCCTTCGAGTGTCACAGCCTTGGAACGCCTTCCCGGAACATACATTTAATGCTCCCACCCTATCCCTTTTCAAAAATGCCTTGACGAAACTCTGTCACATTTACACTACATGATATATCCCGTGACCACTAGATGCTTGCACTAATGCACAATAGACAACGGATAGTGCCATAACCCTACTCGAGAATGAGTCACTCCAAACCCCTTGCACACCATTTGATAAACGCTGCTACTGTAGAAACTGGATTTCTGCATCTTGTCGGCCCAAGGTAACTGCACACGAGTAAGTGTTGTCCTTGCTATTTTTAATTATTTTTCTCGCCTATTATGTGATCAATGTCCACTCAACTTATGGCTTTGTGTGCGCCCATTCTAATTTCATACCCTTTAGACGGCAATGCGGTTAAATCTGTAATCGCACAAACCGACGATTCCATTATCCCTTGATCTATATTTTTCTCACTCTAAACACCCTACGGGATATGTCAAGCACCTGCTAATTTACCCGTTACAAATCATTGTTCATTGTTTACCAAAACGAGAAACACTACCTTTAATTCATGTAAGACACAGGAATCTCATGACACGCCAGAAAAGCCCTTCTTACAGCCCATCCGTAAGAACTGTGGAAACAAGGATTTATCCTCTGCAAATTCACCTGTCATGAAGCGTTTCACCAAAAATTAAAGCGAATACCAATCTATAACTTCGAGCCCCCTTACATTCGAATGTCCATAAGCTGGTCGCGTTTAAGGTTCAACAAATATTGCTGATCTGGTATCATCACTGACAAACAGAACTGCATTATTCCAGGAGCGGTTTGATGAACAAACTAAAACTTTGCGGCTGCGTTCTGTCGCGGACAGGCGGGTATATGTTTCCTATTGAAGTGATCAACCATTGCATTGCACAAATAGCTAGAGGTAGCAATTAACTTGTTAACTTCTCTAAAGTATGTGGTAACAGGAAACTGCAAGGGTGTTAACGACTCCATCGTCCTCAATAGGATGACTGAAATAATCGCCCATTTTGTAAATATGAAGATCGATCCCACGGAGGTAAATATGGCCACGATAAAACCTCACCCAGCCAAAAGTAAGCTCCGAAGCTAAGCCGAAGAAGAGAGCTAGACGCTCCAACCGCACTGCAGCGTCTGTGACTCTAAATCCACTGGGTCACCTCACTCCCATAAGTGAACAAGCCTCCAACATGCCTGCTTCCACTTCTCCAACCATAGACGCTTTACCTGGAGATTCAGCCATGACACGGACAGCTCAGAGCCAAAGGTAATCCGGTGCATATAACAAACAAGTAATGTACGCATCGATTGCCTCGACAAAAACAACGGCAGCGACACACATAGGTCCATCTTCAGTACGGAGCACGCGTGGCGCAAAGCAGCTTTCACCGTCAAATCCAGTGGTGGCATCTAAACAACCCGAATTGCCGGCAAACAGTACAAAGCCAACACTCGCCAGACAAAACCACGCTGCGTTAAATCTCATGTGCACCAATGTTCCCGAGCTTAAAATGTTTCGAAATACTTGTAGCTCGGTTGATGAATCAATTGTTCATTTGTTCTCCGAGTTTGGCGGTTTTCTCGCAAACGTCTCATCCCCATGCGAGGTGGCATCCTCAGTGCAGTGATATGTAGCGTGCCAGCTTACTAAATGAATCCTCCATCCATAACCAATGCCCAGCAGTTTCTGCAAAAGATCAAAGACCTGCGATTAGATAATGATGAAACAATGATATCATTCGACGTGACTGCACTCTTCACGTCTGTAAACTTGCAGACAGCAATAGCGGTCATCACGGAACGGCTGAAGGTCAGTGAAAAACAAATCAGTAAAATGACGACCGAAAATGTATGTAAACTACTCCACTTGTGTTTGTCGACCCACTTCTCATTCAATGGAAAGATTTATGAGCAATTGAAAGGCGCACCAATGGGATCACCTGTGTCAGGGCTCATCGCAGAGATGGTTATGCAGAAATTGGAGGAGGAGGTACTACCACTCATCAATCCGAAACTGTGGGTTCGGTATGTGGACGACACTTTTGTGATAATCAGACGCAACCAAATAACAGTCGCCCAACAGCTATTGAATAACGCCATGGAAGGCATCCGATTTACAATAGAACTGGAGAAGGAAAGGCAGCTCCCTTTCTTGGATGTATTAGTAACAAGAACTATGGAAGGCGAGCTGCAAACATCGGTCTACAGAAAAGGCACACACACAGACCAAATTCTGGACTTTAACAACAACCACCCGAAATGCCACAAAGTAAGCTGTGTGCGGACACTGTTTCGCAGAGTGCAAACACACTGCAGTACCACAGAAGCAAAGCAAAAGGAAGAAAAACAACTACTTAAATGTTTCCAACTCGGCGAATACCCACGAAGCTTCATCCGAAGGTGTCTGAATCACAACAACGTCAACATACAGCCTACAACAACAACAGCAGCAGCAGCAGGCAACAACAACGACAACGGAGAAACGGGCTGTTCTGCCTTATATGAAGAACATATAGGAAATGGCAGCTAGACTATTCAAACAGCAGCATCTCATCGTAGCGCACAAACCAACTGCCACGTTGAGAAAAACCCTATCAAAACCAAAAGAAAAACTGCAGGCACGTGAACAACGCAATGTGGTGTACAAAATACCTTGCCGAGGTTGCGAAAGAGATTATGTTGGCCAGACGGGAAGAAAATTGGTAACAAGGATACAAGAACATAAGAGAGCCTGTGTAAAGCATTATGCATCGTCGCTAGTTTCAATGCATGTAGATGAAGAAGGACATAGCTTCGAATGGAGCGAAGCAGAAGTCCTGGCACGGGGTGAAACAAGAAAAGAAAGAGAATTCTTGGAAGCTTGGTTCTCAACGAAACATTCAATCAACATGCGCGTGGATATCGATTCAATATACGAACCACTACAACAGAAAGAAATAAAGAACCTATTGTCACGCGGTTTGAGGCAGAAAAACTCGGGCGCCGACTTTAGCCTTGGGGAAAGTGGGTAGAGGTCACGGGACCTAAATCGACACTGCCACGTTCAAAGTCACCTGCAGGTCGATCATGGATGGAGGATTCATTAAGTAAGCTTGCACGCTACATATAACTGCACTAAGGATGCCCACTCGCATGGTGGTGAAACGTTTGCGAGAAAACCGCCAAGCTCGGAGAACAAATCAACAATTGATGTTCCCGAGTCCAAATCTGGTACAATAAGAGGCGTTGCATGACGATCGCAACCAGTGGAGTTCCATCTGCTAGGCGATTAATATTCAGGTTGTGCCTGTAATGCTGCAACGCGTAGCGCGTCACCCGATCTCAGTGCACTCTGGTGAACCTCGAATTCTTCGAGTAACACTAGACTCAGCAGATGAGACAGAGGCTGTACTGCGATCAGCAGTTCGTCTTCGCAACTCACCGAGTCATCATCATCATCATCAATACACGTTAGCTGGAGGTGGAAAACACCTCAGCTATTGTGCCGCAATACAAAAGAAAAGAAAAGAAAAAAACAAACAAGCAGTGGCACGCCCACTGAGTCCCCAGTAACGGATGCACATGGTTCCGGAGAGCTAACAGCTGTCTATCGTGCCGTAAAAAGAGTCATATTATGCCTAACGAGTGCGATCGTGATTGGAGGGGGATGCTAAGCACGAGGGGGGTGGACAAAGGAATTCACAATACAAACGCCATTGGGGCCGGCTCCAAGCCATATCAGCAAGTGTGTCCAAACAAACGTGTTCACCATCCTTAGGAACCCAGCCAGGTAGTCGGAATGCACCATCCGACGCCAATTTCGAAGTGAGGGTTTTCATCTCTCTAAACCAAGTCATCGCTTGGCCTCCCCTCCTCCTCTTCCAATCGCACCCACAACACGCAAACAATGCACGTCGCGGAAGTCGGTGTGCTGGCATGCGCAACACGTGGCCCAACCATCGGAGCCTGGTGCGTGATATAATGGTGCTGAGCGTTTCACTCACTGTTCCTGCACCAATTACGCGACGCCGAACAGGCTCATTGCTCACGCGGTGCTCCCACAAGACATGAACTAAGCTGCGAAGGCAGCGATTATCGAATGTGACGAGCCTCTTCATGTCTGTGGACCTGATGGGACAGGTTTCACAGCCATATAGGAGAGTTGAACGGACGGCTGCGTTGTAAACTCTGCCCTTCAGAGCGAGAGAATTGTCGTGTCTGCGCCACAGATGGCGGAGATTGGCGAAAGCACCTCGAGATTTGCTATACGGTTCGTAACTTCATCTTCAATCCCACGGGCGCTAATATAGCTGCCCAAGTACTTGAATTCTTGAACGACTTCTAGCAGATCACCACCAAGCGTTAGCGCAGGGTTGGGACCCTGCCAATCTTGGAGAAGTACTTTGCATTTCGATGGAGCAAAGCATAGCCCATAGTGGAGTGCGCATATTACTTGATCTACCTCGGAAAGATCGCTCAAAAGAAGCAGTTGACCAATGCGGCATCCCTAATAGGGATAGCAAGAAAACAATATTTGTTCATGGTGTTCCCGAGCCTCTGCATTCCTCTGACCTAGGTGCGCAAACACAGGACCGAGAGCAGTGGTGCTACATCCGCGAAGCACTCTCTGTTGACAATGTTATTGCCAAATCCCTGACAAGAGTTCCGTCATCACCTAACTACAAGGGCTGCCGTCCAAGGCTAATGACAGTAATATTACACTCCAAGGGAATGACGCAAGTTCTGTTGGATAGCTGGTTAAAGTTTCGAGCTAGGTTGCCCACAGAGATCCGGCTAAAGGCAGCAGGTGAACGGCCAAAAGTTGGAAGCAATTCGCTGGAACTTGCAAACGCTACACATGCTTTATTTGCACAATCCTGCGGAGAGACCGACACAACAGCGCCCACGGCACACAACAGGACAGAGCACAGCACGAGTGAAACGTCTGTTCAGGAACGCTGAACAACGCCATGCAACATAACTGAAATTCATAAACCAAAAAACGATGAATGGCCGGCCCCCCAACGGCCGGCTTAAAAACTAACACAAAGTTGACATCCATCAACGCACTCCTAACAACAAAAGCTCTATCTTGCACGCACACAAACGCCCAAGGCCTTCTAAGTAAGTTGGCCGAACTTAGAGAACTCCGTGCCTCACAACCGCGGGACCTCGTCATGATTACAGAGACATGGTTAAACCCCGAGATAACCGATTCTGAGATCAACTTACCCGGTATGTCGCTGCTTCAGACCGATAGAACCGGAAGGGGTGGCGGTGTGATACTTTACTATAATACAAACCTCCGTTATGAAGTTATCGATCACCCGGAAATCCGAGCTCCTGATTCGCTTTGGTGCCGTCTATGGTTGCGAAACAAGGACATATGTCTACTAGCGTGGTTTATCGCCCACCAAACTCAAGCTCGGAAATGGACTCCAAACTGAACCACGTTCTTCAGTTTGCTTTCAACAAGTCCTACACCCACATTCTTATCGCTGGAGACTTTAACGTGCAGGACATAGAAACGCCGGCAACCGACGGTGCGCAGTTTAAAGCTTGCTTGTAAGAGCTAATTGCTAGCCACCCCCTGTACAACCACGTAACCTCACCCACCAGATTTCGAACTGCTAATAAGTCGTCGATACTGGGTCTTGTGCTCACTAACAAAGAACCCATGGTTGACGGGACAGTTACATGCACACCACTGGGTCGTAGTGACCATGCTACTCTACTCTTTGACTATATATGCTATGCGGAGTATCCTGAAAAGGAGAATGACAAAGTGCAGACTGTTACGCACTATAATGTGTTATCTAACCTTGTTAAGGATACATCTTAGTCCATCTTAGCCGAATTCCCCCCAGATTTTGCCTGGGAAACCTTTAAAAGGACCTATAGCACACTGGTTGCGCAAGCATCGGAACAGAAGTCCTTCTAACCCAAAAACAAGCATAAGTGATTTCTGAGGAGCAGAACACATAAATGTATGTCCCCGAGTGATTTGACATGGCGAGATCACCAGAAATGCTCGAGTGCCGAAACCTGGACTGCATACGTGACACATCGTAACTTCTGTGTGAAACTGATCCACGCATACAAGGTCACTCATCAGCAGGAGTTAATGAAGCGATTCTGCAAGAACCGCAAAATTCTGTACAGGCACGTCAGCGGCCTTCGAAAGGTGAAGCGCGGGATTCCAAAACTAGTCACGGCTGATGGGAGCACCCGATTAGCAATGGAAACAGCCGATGTTCTACGGTTTTATTGCTCATAAACTTTCCAGCAGGTAACGAGCCCATATATTCTCCTCGCTTCCATTACTCCACCGTGGGGTTTAGACAACATCACGTTCACTGCGGAAGCTGTGTTGAAGAAGTTGTTATCCTTGCGTATTCACAGTACTCTCGAAGCCGACAACATCTGACCAAAGGCTCTGCAGACGGTTGCTAGTGATCTAGCAGAACCACTGGCTGTTTTCTATCAAAATGTCTAGAAGAGAACCATATTCCACCAGTATGGAAGCGAGGGGTCATCACTCCTATCCATAAAGGAGGTAGCCGCACTGATCCTGCCAACTACCGTCAAATAACAGCACTTTGGGTACTATCCAAACTGATGGAATCAATCATCGCAGATGCGTTGATGCAGTATCTGGAAAGCCACAACTTAATAGCCTCAGAGCAAAATGGCTTTCGTCAAAAGCATTCGTGTAATATTAACCTATTAATTGCACGTAATAGCTGGACTGAAGCTGTTGATGATGGAATAGGAGTCGATGTCATCTACCTGGACTTTTCAAAAGCGTTTGATCGCTTACATAATCGCATTCTCCTTCAGAAGCTTTGGAACTACGGCATTGGCCACCCAACGCTGAGTTGGATTAGCCATTTTCTACACGAACGACGGCTAGTGGTGAGAGTCCGAGAATCATTTTCTCATACAATCGATGTGGCGTGTGGAGTACCACATGGCTCGGTTCATGTACCTCGTCTATTCTTCGTGTTCATTCACGATTTGGCGCGATCACATACTTCTGATTTCCTATTTTTCGCTGATGATATCAAGATATGGCGAAGGATCAGAGGACCGGACTACCACGAACGGCTCCAGTGCGACCTTAACACGGTGTCGAACTGGTCAGTTCAAATCGTCCTACCATTCAACGTAGACACATGTCACGTTGTACAATTACGCCAGACATAACTACACCTATTTGCTTGGGACAAACGGATTGCAGACCAGCTCCCAGGAACGTGACCTTGATGTGATCGTACAGAGCGACCTCAACTTCTCAAAACAAGCTGAGGTAGCTGCAAAAAGAGGCAACCAACACATCGGTATGCTGTGAACAGCATTCGGGAGATTTTACCCATCAATCTTCCCAATGATGCACAATTCCTACGTGCACCCGCATGTTGAATACGCCATCCAAGCTTGGCAACCTTGGTTGAAGCGCGACCTAGAGGCGTTAGAGGTACCACAACGAAGAGCAACAAAGAATGTAAAGGGCCTGCGCTATCACTCTTACTACCGAAGGCTGAAGTTGCTGGGAATTTTCAGCGGACGCTATCGAAGGCTGCGCGGCGATCTCATTTTGGCGTATCAGATATTGAGTGACCCCAACCACGTATGCTGCCATTTGCTGAAACGTAGCCACAACACGCAGCTCAAAGGTAACTGCTTAAAGTTGAAGGAACAATACAGCCGTCTAGAGTGTAGACGGAATTACTTTTCCCTTCGGGTTTGCAAACCCTGGAACGCACTCCCAGACTCAGTTGTATCCTCTCCTACCTGGGATATTTTCAAAAAACGATTAAATGTTGCTCTTAGCTCCCAATATTTTGTTACCTAAACTCCTCTAATGTGGATTACGCCAAGCATGTTTTTCGACAGGATTTAGGTATCAAATTGACCCAAGTGAGCGACCATATTTTACTTTCCTCGCCTTATATCAACGATCACAGCACCCCAGTGTCCTTCTGAACGTTTACGCACGATTTTACTTTAAATTTTACACTGATGTAATTTATCGAAGTATTCATCTCGGCAGACGTTCGGTAGATGACCAAGATATATTTTGATTTCATAATGTTCACCCAACCATCCTACGGGACGTGTCAAGCACTTGCCTTTATCCCGTGATAAATCATTGTTCATTGTTCAATATACCGGACGACGTGCAATTTACAACTATCAGAAATTCGGTCGTAAAGAGCTACAGCATACCAGTAAATTATATTAACTGCAATAGACTACAGTGAATTTTTAGTATCCTTTATGTTCAACGCTCACCCGATTCTGTAGCAAACAGCGCAAATCAAACAACTGTGGGGTCCATTCGGAGATTTAATAACGTATTCACTTTTGAAGGCAGTACCCCCTCCAACATGAATTCTATCATGGTAGAACCCAGTTACTCACCAAAGCTGATGAAAAACAATGCCAATTTTTCCTCAGTATGTTCGCTGTAATCAATGTATTGGATAGCACCAGGTGCAGAAACATTGGCCGCTTACGCAGCACCGTCGACTTTGGTCATACTTGCAGACACCACTGAATCACCAGTTGCTGCAGAAGAAGTTAGTGACATCCAGAAATTTCGCATGACGAGTCATGCATAAACACTTTCAAAAAAATCCATTCTGTGGAGTGCTGATCAACTTCTGGGACGATAAGAATTCGACAATTCTGGCTTGTATTTCTCTCTCCATTTTTCTACACAGATTAGAGTTACAGCCAATGGGCCGATAGTTCGTATGTATATGACGTGGACCAATTTTTATTGGTGTTACTAGCGCATACTTCGACACCCGGAACAACCCCCTCCAGATTTAATGGATAACTTGAAAATACTTTGTTGCGATATGAAGAAATCAGGGCCTCTGAAATTGAGTGCATTAGACAGTATTTCATATACGTCCGGATAAAAACTCTAGCCCACCGATTGTTCAAATGAAAAGTACTGACAGTCATTAGTTTTATAAGGGATGCATGTCATTGGGAACATGCTCTGCTCTGTGTAAGACGATGAAAGGTATTCACAGCAAAGTTCACACACCCAATTCCGGTTTGCAGAAAGGTGTTAGTGCCGTTTGAATTGAGACTGGTTACAAAATCTCTAGGTTAGGCGCTAATATAAATGCTACTTTGTACATACAAGAGAGGGACTTATCGCGTGCGTACATATGATAGCTGCGAGTTTCAATCGGGTCCGGTATGGTTGCGGACGACCTCAGCTTGCCCTAAGAAGGTGGATGAAGTCGTGTGGGTCAGTTATTCGGTCGTCCAGTTTGCGTTTAAGCTGTTGGGCAAATTTATGCTGTTCCGTAAGCTGAGGGTGGTGAGATAAGTGGCATCGGATCTGTTGAAATCTCCGACGAAGATACATGGTGAACAATCGATGTGTTCTATGACGGCTGCCGTCAATTCATCGCAAAAGTTTCTGTGCACTAAATTTGGCACAGGTGGGCAATATGTAGATGTTAGCCAACAAGATTTAGCGGTAGTTACTCAAACATCTCGGCTTACATTGCGGGACAAAGCATTTAGTAAATTATGAAGAAAACCAAAGAAACGACTTATCCCAGTATACCAAGATGGATTGGTGTAAATATGGAATATACCACCTCTGTTTCGGTATGCATGTGGGCGGTCAAACTGTAGCGCTTCATAATAACAACCCATATTTTTCAGGTACAATTTCAGTGTTGAGCAGTCATACATTATCCCTGCTTGTGTTAATCTTTCTTACACTATGGCCATGTTGGCCTGCATCCGGCTCAAGACTCATCGGCTCTACAAATTACCGTTCTAACGCCCGCTCCTGTCTCGCTTCATCCTTCCACATAATTCTGTAGCCCATCTAATGCAGTCCACTGTGTCCAGCTTCATTTGCCTTCTGATATCCGCACCCGATTAAACGCATCTTCTCGGATTAGTATCAACCAGTCTTATAAATTGGTGGCCCCGATACGCACGCGCAAATTTAACCTTTTTCAACATTGTGTATTTTTTTAAATTGGATCGTTTACGTTATATTACAGATGCAATTATTTGTGCTTTGCTTGACTTTAGTAATTTCGACGTAGTTTGTTCCTGTTCAATCTTAGCCAATCATACTCGCGCGTAGTATATGGGCCGTTTCACAGCTTAGACATGTTGATTCTAGCTGTTCCGGATTTCATGAAATACAGCCAAGACCGAGATCCAGAATAAATACCTTCAGACGGACCGATCCAGGTACACCCAGGTTGTCCTACGCCTTCCCAAATCTGTGGTGATGCTCGTTCAGGAAACTTTACCTTTCCCACAGAAGAATGCGAAGTACAAGGCGATGAAGCAGGTAGTTTTAAAGGAGCCACAAGCCAGCTCACTGCTTCGATTGAAGAGCTCAATGATCCCACGCTTGCAAATCGCAAGTCGCCCATTGATCCGCGGAATTTAGCGCGTTGCTGGTCCATTATTCCTGCTTGAACAGAAGATAAATGAGCCGTGGCTTGCATGTTTCCCCGAGCCGTTCCCGGCACTGCTTTCCGTATTTCTACACAAGTCCCTGATAAACCAGCCACCACAGCAAACGCTGCGGTCAAATGTCATCACAACAGACAACCTGTAGCCTCTGTAACGTATTCACATCGGTGAACAACGCGTGTCCCACAATCCCGAGTCCTTAAGCCGAACCGACCCTCGAGAAGAGGAAATTTGGCTGCAGACCAGCAGTAACGAAGGTTTCGAAGCAGAGTACGCCACGTTCAGACGATGACCTTGTTTTGACTATCGGTCACGGCAGCTGGTCTGCACCTGCGCCAAGGACGTCTTATCCGACACAAGAGAGGAACATTTTCGCTTCGCGTTGTCAGTTCCTTATTGTGTATACCCACCTGACTGGTCGCATAGTAAACGTGCTCGCCACTTTCACAGAGATTCACGTCTTCCTCTTCACCTAGCGCAGTCATCATACACTCATTCGAAACGGAATAACTCCCCATGTTCAGTGGGTACATTTTTACGGAATTATTTCCTAAGGAAATGCATTGTGCCACCCAAGGTGTTTTAGCGCGCTTCGTGCTTCTATCCAGACGTGCCTCTTTGTGGTTTTTAACAGTTTTTACTGCTGCGATGCTGTGCTCGATCAAGGATACTCCTCGTTATCTGGCGGTCCTAGAATTACACCCATAGGATTATTTATAATGAAGCTACTGCACAATCTGTGGTTTCAATTGCAATCGCCCATCGCCGGCAATTTCCGCTTACAGCCACCCACTACGAGCCACTTCCAACGGATTTGTCATACAGGGAACAGGGTGGATCAATAAGCTGGCCAAACTCCGTCAATAAGTTTCCTCGTCGTGCACTCTCGCCTTCAGTAACCGACATCGAGAGTGCAGCAGGGACAAAGAACGAGACGTCACTCGCTCTCTACCTCACATGAGCAGACAAGCGCATTGTTCGTTTGAAACAAATGCCCACGATGGAATTGATTCCACCTAGCCGCAAACTGTGGTAAGCAGGAGTGTATACGAAGAGTTAAGCGAGACATTATTCGTGAATTTTGCGGCCTTCCGTTAAGTCAATACAATACAAGAGATAAATCAACTTGACTGATTCACCCTGGTTTTGCCAAACACGCAGAGCAATCCCAATAGTCAAATGTATAAGGTCGCTCATGAAAAAGTATGAGCAACCTGACTGGAACAGTTCAGCAGCTGATAAGCTTCAGGGCATTGACATTAGGATCTAACAACGCCGACCTTGTTCTGCGGCAAGCCCCTCAGAGCTCTGTACCTAATGTGGAAGGCTAAAGTCAGGCTTGCTAACCGCCCGACGGCATCTGCGCCACCTACTTCTACAATTACTAACCCTTTAAGTAGGTGATACACATCCAGCGGAACTGCTATTAACTCATCCATAGATTATATCTCTCACAAGTTGGTCACAACACCAAAACAGACAGTCCAGAGCCGGGTAACACATACACCGATCGCCTCGATAAAAACGCCCAAAGAAACACCTGTACGTCCATTTCCTGGACCAAGCGCGAGCGATGCGACGCCGTTTTCACAACATTCCCACCAAACAATCGAAGTTAACAACCACAACACTCAAACCAACATTCGCTAAACAGAACCACAGTGCGTTAACGGTCGTGTGCACTAACCTTCCTGAGTCCAGTTCTGGAACAATAAAGGTCAAGTTGGTAGATGAACGCTACCAGTGGCATTCCATCTGCGATGTGATTGCTATTCGAGTTGACCCAACTAAGCTACGAGGCGTAGCGCGTCACCCAAATTCAGTGCACTACGGCGAATCCCGATCTCAGAGTAATCTTGAATTCAACTGAGGAGACAGAGATAGTCTTACTCACAACAGTTCATCTTCGCAACTCATCGAGCGGGGTGCGAATACTACCCCATATTCCTTGGAAAGTACGATGAAAGGAAAAAGAAAACCATGGCGGCACTTCTACGAACGGTAGCAAAAAACCGTGTTTGTTCATGGTGTTCCTGAACTACAGCGTTCTCCTGAGCACGAAGCGCCAAAACATGACCGAGAGCAGAGCGAAGCGTTCTCTTTGGGCCACGTTATTGCTAAATCACTAGCGAGAATTCCTTCATCTCCAAACTACCAGGATTGAGGTTTAGGAATATTGAAAGTCATGCTGCACTCCGATGGAATAACAAAGTGCTAGTGGATAGCTGGTTGAAGCGTCGCTCCAGGTGGCCTACCGAGATTAGGCTAAAGATAGCAGTCGCAAGGTCACTAGTTTTCAGCACTTCATTAGAACACATAACCACAATAAAATATTTGCCACCACAATCCTGCAGTTGTAGAAAATACGGCATTAGCGATACCTGACGGGACGGGAAGACACGAGAGAACATCTCCTCCATGCAAGCATGCAGCGCGAATGAAATTTAAGAACCAATACTCCATGCAAAAAACGATTAGCGGCCAACCGACGAACGGTCGGCTTAAAACTAAACACGAATTTGTTGTCCACATACACACTTATAACATCAAAAACACCATCATGTTTGTATACTAACGTCCAATATCTTTTTAGTAAGTTGGCCGAACTTAGAGAACGCCAGGCGTCACAAGAGCAGGATCTCATTAGGATTAGGGAGACCTAGTTAAACCTTGAAATAGCAGATTCTAAAGTCAATTTGCCTAGCATGTCTCTGGTTCGGAATGACAGAGCTGAAAAATGTGGTAACGTGATTTTTTATTATAAGGCTAGCCTCCGATGTGAAGTTATTGACCACCCAAAGAACCTTGCCCCAGATTCGCTTTGGTGCCCACTATGGTTAGGGAACAAAGACACGTCTTATAGCTGTGATTTACGGTCTACCAAACTCTACGTGTGAAATGGACTCCAAACTAAACCACGTTCTTCGGGTTGCTTTGTGCAAGACATACAGTCACATTCTCATCGCAGGCGACTTTAATGTGCACGATCTGGAAATAGCGGCGACCGATAGCATGCAGTTCAAAGCCTGTTTACAAGAGGTAATCTACAGCTACCATATGTACAACCACGTGACCTCTCCCATCAGATTTCCAACTGCTAATAAGCCGTCGATACTTGATCTTGTTCTCACCATCGAAGACCTCATGGTAGACGGAATAATTACAAGTACACCACTGGGTCGCAGTGACCATGTGACTCTAGTGTTTAACTATGTATGTTATACGGAATATCCTGAGGAGGAGGATGATAAACTATACACGCGTTGTCCGCGTTTGTTAAGGAGCTATCTTGGACTTTCTTAACGGAAAGCCCCTAGAAATCGCATGGGACACTTTCACAAAGACATTTACCACCCTGGTAACGCACGCATCTAAACAGAAATCCTCCTATCATCAAAGGAGAATGTAATTTCTGAGGAGCAGAACAGACGAATGCATGTCTTTGAGGGACTTAGCATGGTGAGCTAACAAGAACTCCCGAATTCCGAAAACTGGACTGCCTATGTAACACAGCGTCAATTCTATGTGAGTTTGATCCGTGATGACAAGGTGACGCCACAGCATGAGTTAATGAAGAGATTCTGCACGAACCGTAAACTCTTATCCAGGCACGTGAATGGCCTTCGTAAGGTGCAACGCGGAATTCCAGAACTGGTCACGACTGACGGGTGCACGCGATCAGTAATGGAAGTAGCCGATCTCTTACGCTGCCATTACTCACAAACGTTCCAGAAAGTAACGAGCCCTACGGTTATGCCTGTTTTTACTGACCCACCATCAGCCTTATCCAATACTACTTTTACTGCAGAAAATGTGTCAAAGAAACTGTTGTCCCTGCGTATTCACAGCTCTGCTGGTGTCGATAACATTCGACTGAACGCTATACAGGCAACAGTTAGTGATCTGGCGGAACCTCTGGCTATATTCTATCAGCACGGTATGGAGGAGAACCATATTCCAACAATATGAAAGCGAGGCATCGCCACTCCTATTTATAAGGGGGGTAGTCGCACTGACCCAACTAATTACCGTCCTATAACGCTACTCCCTATGCTTTCCAAGGTTATGGAGTCTAACATCGCTGATGCACTCATGCAGTATCTGGAAAATCACGAAATGATAGCAGCAGAGCAACATGAATTCCGACAAAAGCGCTCATGCACTACGAACCAGTTAATTGCACGCAACAGCTGGACTGAAGTTGATGCAGGAGCAGGAGTTGGTGTCATTTACTTGGACTTCTCAAAAGCGTTTGATCGCTTAGACCACCGAATTCTCCTCCATAAACCTCAGCTCCATGGCTTTGGGGACCCACTGCTGCGCTGGATAGGCAATTTTCTGCATGAACGTCTGTTGAAAGTGAGAGTACGAGAATCCCTGCATGACGCAATTGTGGTGGGGTGCGGCGTACCACAAGCCTCGGTGCTCAGGCCCCGTCCATTCTTCATTTTCATAAACAATCTGGCGAGGGAAATTACTTCCGATTTCCTGTTTTTCGCGAATGCTATCAAGTTGTGGCGAGCGATCAAAGTACCAAACGACCACGAAAAGCTCCAGCGTGACCTCAACATGATTTCACTGGTCAGTTCTGAATATCCCATTGTTCAAGGAGGGAAAATAGCACGTTGTTGCATTGCGCCATAGGCATGATTACGTGTGTGAGCTTGGGTCACATGTATTACAAACAACGTCCCAAGAACGCGGCTTTCATGTGCTCATTCAAAGTGACCTTAACTATTCAAATCAGTCAGAGGCATATGCGAAGAGAGCCAACCAGCACGTCGGCTTGTTGCGGAGAGCATTCGGAAGACTTGACCCATCCATCTTTCCCATGATGCACAATTCTTACGGGCACCCTCACATTGAATGAGCCATCCAACCTTGGTTGAAGCACGACTTAGAAATACTAGAGAGACCACAACGCGGGGTCACAAAAAACGTCAGGGGCCTACGAAATCTGTCCTTAACATGAAAGGCTGAAGTCACTGGGAGTTTTCAGTGGCTGCTACCGAAGGCTGCGCGGCGATCTCAAATTAGTCTACCAAATATTGTGTGCCCCAAATCGGGTATGCCATCAGTTGCTGAAACTAAGCCATAACACCAATCTCAGAGGTAACTCATTGAAATTGTGTGGACCGTTTAGCCGCCTGGAATGCCGACGGAATTATCTTTCGCTTCGGGTTTGCCAACCCTGGAACTCTCACCCAAACTTCGTTGTTTCCTCCTCACCTTGGATATTTTCAAAAATAACTATTGGATCTTGACCTTGGCCCTCATTACTTCGTTGATTAAACTGTGCAAATTGGAATATATTAATTAGCCCGCCAAACCGGATTAACGTGTTACCTAAACCTGAGGAGGCGGTACAGAAATGATGCTTCTCGCTTTTACTTTTCTCACGGAGTACAACAACTATAACTGTCCCCATTTTGTCTCGTCGTTCACATTCAATTCCCACTTACACTACTATTATTCAGCAGCGTTTCCGCTAGCTAACCACTCACAGACAACTCCCCTATCTTTTGATAATTGTAGTTTTACCCTCACCATCCTGCGAGACATGTCAAGCAACTGCTTTTTTACCCGACAAAAATCATTGCTCATTGTTCATTACTAATCCAATCGAAGAATTGTGTTCGTATCACCTTCAATAGAGCGGAAAAGCTAGACCTTGTTGGGCTCCCTTCATTAGCAACGAACCAGCCATCCTAGGGAGAATGAATAGCCTGCGGATTATCACGATCAAAGTATCCATCAATAACAAAACAGATCATCTGTTTTACGTTAAGGATCAACTACTTTTCTTGTCGACACGGGAGCGGAAATGAGCGCAATCAATGTGGACCTAAACGACAAGCATTTAAAGCCTACGTACCACTTACGTGAGCGGCCTACGGTTCCCCGATAGCTTCATACGGTCGGCGCATGTTGAACCTGGACCTCAATCTCCGCCGATTTTCCGTGCGTTTTCACGGTTGAGTCTGTACCTTTCGCAATTAGCGGTATCGAATTTCTCCGCCACTTGAAACAGCGTGTTGATGCTGGACGCCACAGACTTTTAAACAATCGTACTAAACTAGGCGTTGAAGGCGTTATATCAGACGCCCCGAAAACCAGTCCTGTTTTCGGAATCGCTGACTCATTTTGAGACTATGCAAGCTAGCTCACCGAGTTCCGTCGACTGGGAAGACTAGCTGCAGAGCTGCCACCAGTCACGACAGAAGTCGCTCGTCACATAGTCACGCGCGGCCTGCAAACGACTCGCCCCAGACTGGCTACGTGCTACGCAAGCCGAAGTTGAGCACATGCAGCCGTCCGATATCATCCGGCCATCCAGCAGTCAGTGGGCATCACATCTCCACATAGTTCCGAAGAAGATCATGGCAGCCTGGCAAGCTTTTGGCGGTTATCGTGTCTTGAAATTTGTTACCACGCCTAATCGCTATCTGCTCCCACATTTTCAGGATCTCACCGTCATTCCGGCAGGTAAGAAAGTGTTTAACAAAATCGACTTGGTACCCGTAAGCAAACAAGTTTCGGTCGCAGATGCGGAAATCGTCAAAATCGCCGTGACGACTACATTTGTTTACTTTGAGTTTATGTGCGTGCCGTTTGATCTAAAGAACGCCGCATAAACTGTTTAAGGTTTCATCGACCAAGTTTTCTGTAGCTTAAACTTCGCATACGTATACCTCGACAACGTCCTAATCGCACGTTTCTTACCCGAGGCGCACTTTTTGACCGGTTAGCCTAATATGGTGTAATGAGCAAGGTAGAAAAGTGGACATAAGGTGTCGAATCCGTTAGGTTTATAGACCGTCATATCTCTCCTGCAGGCGTCTTGTCACTAAAGGTTAATCTCAAGGTCATCACGGGCTACCCTGAACCTCATACCTACAAAAATCTGAGGCGTGTTGACGTACTCGTAAACATTTAGCACCGTTTCATACCTAGTTGTGCGTCACTTATACATCTTCTCAAGAGCCTACTCCGAGGGTATCTCTAGGAATACTAGTTACCTGCAGCAGCACGCACTGCGTTTAAGCCTTTGAAAGAAGCTATTATCAACATAGCCTACACAGCTCATCAAGACCCGAGAGCCCACTGTTGCTCCGTACGGACGCTTCCGAATTGGCAGTTGGCGCTGTCCCGCAGCAACAAGCAGGAGACAAATGGCAACCGCTGGTGCTTTTTCTAAACGCCTACCGAATCTCGCTACGGCACGTTCGGTAGGAAACTGTCAGCCATCTGTCTGGCCATAGGTCATTACTGAAATGACTTGGAAGGCCGCACTTTTGCACTTTAACGAACACAAGCCGCTGATTTACGAGCTTGGCTCGACAGCCATTGGATAATCTTCAGGAGAGTCACACCGCTAGAATATATTGCTCAGCTTAAAATCGGTTTACGACAGCGCTGACGCAGTTCCTCTAATTCAAGCGACTTCCGCTGACGACTGCACTGTTATCGACCTAGCAGCCATGGCAGTCACACAGTTCAATGATCCTGAGGTAGATCTAACATGCAGATTCCCCTCACTGGACACACGACCCATTCCGCTGACATCACCAGACGAAACCATCCTTTGTGACACGTCTCCGGGCACACGGCGCCCAGTCGTATCACGAGAATTTCTACACGCCGTGTTCGACACTGCATGGTTCGTCTCCCCCAGGTGTTCGTGCATCGGTTCTAACTCGTAACCGTACGATTCGTTTGGTGCAACCTTAAGCGCGAAGATTTGTAATCGGGCTGCTGCTCGCCTTCCGTGTTAATGTGGGTGGTTGCAAAAGCAGACGAAAAACACATTAGTCATGTTTGCAACGGCAGACGCAAGTTTCACAACGTACATGTCGACTTTGTAGATCATCTGCTGTCTTCGATCTATACTGTATAGGCACTAAATTGCCTTGACCGAGTCACAAAGTAGCCGTACGTCATTCCGATTCCGAACTGCTATTCGGAAATTGTGGCGAAAGTTTTCATGGAGTGCTGGGTAGCTCAGTAAGGCTGTCCCGCCATCGTGACCACCGGTCGAGGGTCACATTTCTCTTCCAATTTGTCACATTCCTTAAGGATTTAGATTGCCACCACGTACAGACGACAGTGTATCACCCGGCCGCTAAAGACAGGGTAGAGCGATTTCGTCGCCATTTGAAGGCAGCGCTCCCAGTGCATGGAGACCTATCATGGTGAGATATTCTTTCTCTTTTTTACCTTTGACTTAGGAACACCAATAATACTGATTTCGAAGCAACACCAACGCAGCTAGTCTACGATTGCACGCAACGTTTACCCAGACAGATTGTAGCATCAGCATCGTACACTTTCTTCTTCGATTACGGAAGCTAAACCGATCGGTTGGCTTACCATACGCTTGAACTGCGCCCACCTGCTTCACGGTTGCAGAAGACACCGGTGTACGTGCCCGAAAACCATTTACTTGCTCACACATACTGTTTCGCGTATACCGTGTTCGACAGCCGCCGCACATCGGGCCCCTCAAGCATATCAACCGATAAGTAAGACAATCACAATCGACTGAGTTGCCTCCGCGAAATTGTCACCATCGATCACCCAAAAGCAGTCTTTGTGGAGGGAACCACCTCGCCTCTATCGTTTTGTAATGCTTCATGGGACGTTGCAACTAATCGCATCAATTTTCAAAGATTTAGAATGGTTGAATCAGACCATGATCGCAGCCTGCAGGCACCAGCGGTGCTGACATAATTCTCCAAACCTAACCTGTCGCCTGCTACAACCAACCGCCGTGGTCGGGATGTTGGTAACCCAGTTTGCTTTCTCAATTATGCACAGCCTAAATAAGTTTAGCTTTGAAAATATTGTATACAGTTGCTTTAATTTGCTAGTCAAGATTTTATTGACAAAATATGAAAACTCCATACAACCATGCAAATGAAAAAAAAACAAAAAATCTAGTCATTTTTGCACGCTAACCATTCTTTTGTCATCTTTTCGTGTTCTGCGTACGTTTTGGTTCTTTTCGTCCCAACATCCCCTCACGAACGACGCGTTCGAGGATCGCCACAATCAACGAGGATTCCACCGCAAAAGAAGGATATTACTTCAGGGTGAATATGGTAATTATGGCACGGCGCCGGGTGCGGCGAGAGGAGAGGCCACTCCTAAGCGCACCGCTTGGCAGCAGCGGGGATGGTAGCCTTGAGGGCCTACTTTCTGGACAAGCCCGCTCCAACGGCTCTTCATGATGTACTACTTCTTTCAATCAGTGGATAATAAAACGTAAAACGGACTCCGATTTCCGACGAAATCCAATTAGCCACGACCGATGACGACCACTTTTAATACGAAAGATTTAGCCAACATTACTGACATCGAACGTTTATTTTTTCAACATGCTCGGGGATCTTTGCAGTGCCCCAGAAGAAAACCTTTATCTTTAACGTACAATTTCATTGCTGATCAGTCTCACATTATTTCTGCTTGTTTTAATCCTCCTCACTATATGGTCATGTTGGCCTACATCCGGCTCAAGAATTGTCGGCTCTGTGAGTTAGTTGCTAACGCTTGTTCCGGTCTCGATTCATCCTTTCACATCATTCTGTAGCCCGTCGAATACAGTCCGCTGTGTCCGACTTCATTTGCTTTCTGATACCGCGCTCGATTACGTGCATCTTCTCGGACTGCTATTAACTAGTCATATAAGCTCATCAGTAAACAAATTCTCCAACATA
This sequence comes from Dicrocoelium dendriticum, assembly GCA_944474145.2. Lineage (NCBI taxonomy): Eukaryota > Metazoa > Platyhelminthes > Trematoda > Plagiorchiida > Dicrocoeliidae > Dicrocoelium > Dicrocoelium dendriticum. The sequence continues at coordinate 158,205,162 of OX104064.1, read as the reverse complement.
TTAGATAGCATTATGCACTTATTCGTGGAAACAGGTTTCTTGCAACATAATTATGCCTATATTTTGGTGTTGTTCTTCGCATCACTGGCATACCACGACCGCGGTTTCCTACTGGTTCGGACTCATCAAGTGGAGATAGCCTGAGCTAGGGTGGAACTCAGAGCCTAGTGATTCACGGCTGACGCCCAAAACACTATGCCACTGAGATCAACGAGCAACACTTGACGTAAACTATATAGCCGTGCTCAGATCCCCCAGATTTTATTTCGAAGAGCGACGATGCCTCCAGCACGATAATTGCGCTAATACCGATTGCTCCTTTGCTGAATTCTTTCCAATTCGTTTCTTATAACACGGCCGTTAGAAAATGCGCGATGAACAATCGTAGAAACAGCAGTTAAAAAATATCCCACCAGTAGATTAGCACCGCAGGAGTGAAGAATAAAAATGTGAACGTTTTAGTAAAACTAACACATGAGAACGTAAGTGTTGGAACTGCTGACAGACAGGAATCGTAGTGTACGGCCGAATTCGAAAGCCACGCTACCGAATGCGTCTAATTTGGTGGGGCCACAGCAAAATATGCGCATCAGGCGTCAGAGTAACGTTCATTAGATTGAGAGTGGGCGCGATAAAACCAACCTGGTCTGACTTAACGCCGATGCACTGCACGCTGGTTTTAGTTCATATGTTCGTCGGAACTCCACAAAGGGTCGGGTGACTGCCGGTGTGAGATGTAATCCTGCTGACAGACCGGATGATTAATGGCAGCAGGGCGACGCAGCTGACATAAAGGCAGACTGTATCGATATGTACCTGCTTAGAGAAAATTTGTCAGCCCATGCGATCGGCGCGCAAATGCTAGGATTGACAGTGTAATCACAAATGCATAATTAACAGCAGCAAGTATGACTGCAACTAGCAAACAGGGTTATAAGTGATGGGAATAACTTGCTAGCAAGCCCTGAGGTTGTCTGATCGAATAAGAGTAGATACTGTGATATATTCTCGAATAGCAGGGTAGTTCTGAACCTGCGGTTTAGCCAAATCTTCTCCGAAATCAGTTATACGATTTAGGTGATGAGGTGATGGATTAATTCCTGCGTTTAGCGTTTCACTGAAGAGAGCCAGAAATTTCAACTCGAATGAGTGGAACTTGGTTGGTGTGTGGTAAGATTGGCAGGGCAACGTTAACTACAAAGCAAAGCACCGAGGCAGTGCGACCACACGAAGTAGTCACGTGGGGTAACGTATCGACTGGGTCATGCGCAACAAGTGCATTGGATACTGTCACCGAAACTGTGCAGCACATGACAGAGAGGAGATTTCAATCCTCCTTACCTGAGATATATTGTTGTGATCGCTAAAATTGCCCACTATGAAACAACTGCGTGTTCCACTAGTCTTTACTTCCCCTTTTCCAGCGCAACGCATAAAAACGGTTATAGGCATCGGTAAAGAACCGGGAACAGTATCAACTGTGGGCGACGCATTCGCCCCGAATCTGGTTGGCGTTTTTGTGTCATTACACAGAAACATAGACATCGGAATCCTGCTTTTCCATAACACTGAACAGTACGCAATGTAATCTATAAGTTACAATGAAAATGGTTTTCTAAGTACTCGAACGTTTTAAATTAATGTTTAAATGTTTTAAAGTAATATAAATCACTGGGCGTTGCATTGCATTGTAGATGTAATATCAGTCATTACAGTTAAAGCGCTATGTTCCAGACACCGAAGTGCGGTTGATCCAGTTACCATGATGTAGGTGGACAGATTAACAAATAACAACGGCGAGACATAAAGCTTGATGGCATAGCAAATGGAATCCAGGAGGTGCGTTAAACCAACTAGCTGAAGGAATACCACCGATTGCGAGACTACACTATGTCTAAAATGGTCTCCAAGCATTGGTATGGAACATCAAAAGACTCCATCCACGAAGACGGCAAGCACGCGACGGCGTGACCAAGCCTCTCAGTTAATTTCTTAATGCCTCCATGCCACATCACCCACTGACAACTGCACGCTTATGACAAACTCGGTTCAGCCACGAGATATAATGCACCCTGAGGAACACTGTCAAAGAAAATGCATAGGACACGACACAGCCAATGTGAGAGGCCAACGTTTAAGAAACACTAGAGTGAGGAACCAAAAGGCTTCGTGCCAAAAGTCAGCTAGAAGACTTTCGCACTGCTCATCCGGTGTTCATAAAAGCTGTGAGTGATTCGCCGTAATCATCGGTCCTCATCATTTCAACTCGTTTAATGTTTTCACCGCGAACTGGCCAGGTTTCCGATCAATACAGTAACCCCGACTTTATCGCAGCGTTATATACCCTAACTTTCACTGATACGCTGATAACTCGCCGTCTCCATAGATGGCTGTGCTTCTGAAAACTCACGCGTGCTTTGATGATCCGTGAAGTAACCTCTTCAATAATGTGACCACTACAACTGACACAGCTACCAAGGTAAGTGAACCGATTTATCGTTTTCAGTGGTTGATCACTATTAGCTAGAACATGTAGCGTATCGGTTCAGCCCTACAACAGCACTTTGCACACTGAAGGTGCAAAGCACCCGCTCAAACATACAGCACTTTGGGTCAGTCTGCTCAGACGTGCAGGGATAGCCACTGCGTCTGACCCTAACAGAACTATGTCGTCCACATTCTCCAGGTTTATCAGTCGGTCAAGTGGCAGAACTTCCATTCCGGTAGAGTCTAAAAGAATAGAGTCATTCATTATCATTTATATTAAATGGCTGAAAAGGAAGATATAGGTGAGACAAAGCTGGTGAACCCCGCTTGTCGTGGGGAACTCAGGAGACAGTTTCCTGTAGACATTTATATGGCGTGGAGAGTCACGGTAAAAATAATTTCAAATTGAAAGCAGTTCAGCTGGCACGCCGTTCATGTATAGGCCATTCCACAAGCCCACGTGATCAACAAAATCGAAGGGGGCTTGCAAGTCAAGGAAAACCACCATCTTCGGCCACCTGCATTTCTCTGTCCTAACATTTGGCGAAAAGCAAATATGTTGTCGATGCAAACACCACTAAAGCGGAAGCTTTCATTACTCAGCTCACAAGGGGACTAGTAAGTCGTCAAACAGTGATAACCGTCAGAAGTTTGGAGGGGATGAAAAGAAGGTTAACGCCTCCATAATGTTAGCAAAATGTAAACTGACCCTATTTAAATATGGGGACGATAATTGACAGTCGCCAATCTGAAGACACATGCTCAGTGTCCGAAAGCGTACTGCATAGAGCAGCAAGTCCAGTCGACAAAGACTCACTTCTATATTTCAGCAAAGGAGAAGGAAGGTCGTCGGGTCCAGGATGCTTGGTTTCTTTCAACACGATGAGTTCATGTCAAATATCTTGCAAAGTAGTTAGTGTGACATCAATGTCCCACGGCAGCTCAGATGATTCAGCAAGCGGTATGCGTATTAGGTTGCAATTAGACTGACCCTCAATATTCAGTTGGATAAAACCCTAGATAGCAATGTTCTGCTGTACTGACATGACGACCACAACATGGGCTTTAACAAAAACTGTACGTTCCACTAGCTTAATTTTTGCTAATATGTAGTTTCTTGTACAGTTTCTGCTTCGCACGCATCTTTGACCAACTCGCTATGCTTGATGCACACTTCCCCAATTGCTACCCTGCACAGCTAGATACCATAACCCATTTTCCGCTGACGTTTTGAAGGGCAAGTTATATTTACAAGTTGTATAATTGAATATACGGAAAAGACACAATTCGTTATTATATATGAGTCCCATTGCTCAATCAAAGTTCCTATTAATTAATTCAATGCTAAAAGCACTTCTAAAAGTGTCCTTAGATATGACACCAGCAGAAAATGGGTTAAAAAGTCGAGAGATGTAAAAGTGATTGCTGCGGTGGCACTAAAGCAGCAGGGAGTGATGAAAGTACACATCTAGCGGAGCAAATTATATATATATATATATATATATATATATATATATATATATATGCCGGGAGAGCCTATGGTGCCCTGAGGCTGGTGGTGGCTATATCCTGACAGATGGTCTACCCACTGCTGCTACTGTTGGGCCATGGGCTCATGTCCTGGACGCCACATCGTGGCGACTGCTGGGTGCGATTTGGGTTACGCTCTTTTCCCTGCTAAGATCCAGGACACCAGTCCGCATGAGTCAGTGAACTGACCATGTGCTAGACCCGCTGCCTTTCGGGTGTACATTAAGTCAAAGGCTTTGGCTGAGGTCCCGAGTCGTTCTCCTGTCAAGTATGGGCACCCTGCCAGTATCCTAGTCCATCCTCTTCGAAGGTTAGGAAGTGGTCGATGGCCCTCTTCCCCTAAAACCTAGCCATGAAAGACAATAGGTCTACGGGTTATAAGCTCACAGCTCGATTGGCGTAGAGCACGAGCGCCACGCATTGTCTCTGACGGTGGGGCACCTCAGGGTGCTCAATGGTTTGCTACTGCCCGTATCAAGCCAGCAGCCCATGGTCAAACTGGTGCAAACCCGTCAATACCCACCTGCGTCTGGCCGCGGGTGCAGGTGCGTATCCTACCACCGTCGCAAAACATATATGAATCGTTCCAGTAACTCAAAGGCTACGCCTGAAATCCGTCAAGCAGATCCCAATCTATTTCTGCAATCACATGCCCGAACAGGATCTGCTCCCCACTGGGTTGTGTGTCAGGCTATTGAGCTAAAAGCTCCGGGCGGAGTCCTTCAAGCAAACCTCCAAACCACCCACCGCCCTGTGGGTCAGGCTATTGAGCCAAAGGCTCCGGGTAGAGTCACTCAAGCAAACCGCCGAAGCACAAAAGCCAACTCGCGTGCGATTGCTCACCAATGCAATCGTATGCCTGCGCGCAAAACGCGCAGCATCGGGTGCTGGAACATGCGTACACTACTGGACCGGAACTCGAGTGAGCGCCCTGAGCGACGCATTGCACTCGTCGCGATGGAACTGGTGCGTTACCACATCGATATTGCGGCGCTCAGTGAAACCCGGCTCGCTGAGCTAGTTAAGCTGCATGAAGCAGGTGCTGGGTACACATGCTACTGGGTGGGCAACGCCGCCTCAGCCCCACGTCAACTTCGGGTAGGAGTTGAAATATCTGATTGCACCCATGGCCAGCTGGTGGGTGAACCAACAGGCATCAGTGCGCGACTGATGACTGTTCGCCTACGACTCGAAAGAGGTAAATTTGCCACTTTTATAAGCCCGTATGGCCCGACCATGTGTTATCCTGATGACACGCGTGATCAAAACTACACTCAGATATCCTCCGTGACACGGTCTGTACCGAGGAGCATTCGACTATTTCTGCTGGGTGATCTCAATGCGCGCGTTAGGCTCGATGCACTGGTGTGGACAGATGTTATCGGTCCGCATGTCATTGCTACAGCGAATGCGAACAGTGACAGGCTGCTCGCACTGTGTGCCACTCATGGCCAGACGATCAGAAACACTCGGTCTGCACTGAGTGCGAGTGATATAGCAACTTGGACGCACCCACGGAGTGGTCGCGCTCACCTGCTCGACTGTGTCATCGTACGTCAGCGTGATATGCGTGAAGTGCGCATGACACGTGTACTGCGTGAAACTGAGCGTGGCACTGTTCACAAATTGCTGCGGACCAAACTGTACATATACTTTCGTAAATCTATCTATTGCATGCCCGCCGTGAATCGGCGTAAATTTAACGTTCTCTCCCTCGATACTGTGGCGAAATGTATTGAGCTGGAGAAGGCGATGGCTACACGCCTGTGTGATGTGGGATGCATAGCCACAGTGGGCGACCTGTGGCACCACATTCCTGACCAGGTGACAGCTGCTGCCGAGGAGACCATCGGGCGCGCAGATTGTAAGCGTCCTGATTGGTTTGATGAGAACAATGTGATGATTGACACATTGGTGTCGGAGAAGAATGCAACATTTGCTGCATATGTGACAGACCCCAGTGACTTGGGAAAGATTAATCAGTTTGGCAAACTTCGACGGCGACTGACCCGAGAAATCCGTCCCATTCAAAATGCATGGTGGACGGAGAAGGTGAAACGGATCCAGTGCTATGCCGAACGCCGCCCATACAAGGAATTCTTTGACTTCTTGAAGGGGGTGTGTGGACTGAGATTGGAGCCGCTAAGGACGCTGATCGATGGTAGCTCGGGCGAAGATAGGAAAGTTGAGCTTGATTGGTGGAAAGTCCACTTTCTAGTTTGTATTATTCTGTAATCTTTCGAATGTAGTTGGGAAGACTTAGCTGAGTAAAATAGGTAGGAAATATGCATGCAAGTTTATGAAGGACGAAGACATCATTTTACAGCTTCCATGGCATCCTTCACTGACAGTGGAACGCCTGTTATAGTCATCTGTGTTGCTAGCTGCATTGAGTAGGATATCACGATTGTAGAGAAACATCCTCGTGTAAAAGCAGTTGGATATACATACGGTAGAAAGACTTACCGTGTAACAACAACGTACGAAGCAGCCGCCTGTGTTTTATATACGTGATTTTTCCTTTCCATCTGTCAAGGATACGCGGTAACAATTATAGCATGCTTAAGATGTAACTGCTTAATCACAACAATAATATTCGGAACAATGAGCAATGGTTTATAACGGGTAACCGCTTAACAGGAGAAATCGTGATGTGAATATTACCTATGTGGGCTATTTAAAATATGTATGGGCGAAGAGATAGAGAAATTGTGTTAAAGGGAATGGTTATGGGAGTGAGATAGTACAGGTAAAACCAAATAAAAAGTTGTGATAGTTAATATTCACAGCAAGTAAACGCAATGAAACAATGGTGTGTTACGGGTAAAAAAAGCAATGCCTAACAAGTCCCGTGGGATGGAAATTAATGCAGAAATAAAATGCATGATAAAGTGAAAAGCGTTTTGATGCACTCACCATCAACTTATGTAGAATAGCGGAGATGTTCGCGTATTATAAATCCATGAACCCATGGGTTGGGAGTTTGGTAAGACACCGTATGAGTGCCCTGCGTAGCCCCTGGCTAAACAGTCGTAAAATGAAATGAAAATGAGACAACGCATCGTCAACTCGTTTGTTAAACATCACCAGATTGGGAGTAGAGACATAATTAGGGAGGGCGTTCCAAGGCTGGCACACGCGGAGGGAAAAGAAGTTGCTACGGCGTTCAAGCCCGCTATAATGAATTGTCAATTTCCGAAGATGGCCTCTTAGGTTATTGTTGTGGTTCAATTCCAGCAGCAGGCGGTAAATGTGGTTTGGGTTCTTCAGAATCTGGTAATCCATTATGAGATCCCCCACAAAAGCCGATATTGACTGCTGTACATTCTTGGAGATTTCAGTCTCAGCTGATAAGGTAGATGAAAGAAGACCATAAAGTACTTGGTTGTCCTTCCTTGAGGAGTCTCGAGAGCAACGAGATTCTGTTTCTGCCACGGCTGCTACGCCTGGAAAGCGCGTAGACGTTAAGCATTTGGGGAAAGATTAAGGGTTCAAACGGACCGAAGGCTCTGTGAAGAACGCCGAATTGTTGATTGCCGGTTCTCGTCGCCTTCTCTGCTTGCTTTTAACACCCGAGATCTTCCTGTACCATTACACCCAGGTCATGCTCCTGAGAGGCCTTCTGCAAGATGTGTTCTCTAAGCTTGTAAGCGCTCACCGGATGGTGACGCAGATGGATCACCTTGCACTTAGCTAAGTTCAACTGAAGCAGGTTCCTCGTTGACCATTCATAAATGCAATCTAGGCCATTGTTACTCATCGCATGCCATATCTTGACATCATCGTTGAAACGCGGAAAATTCGAGGAGATAACTGTGGATAGGTCGTTGATAAACACCAGAAACAAGCGTGGTCACAGCACTGAGCTTCGTGAAACACCACATTCCACCGCAGTCCGGTAAGAGAGTGATTCATAACACGTACTTGAAGCATCTGTTGGTGAAGAAAGTTGCCATTTCATCCAAGCACAAGATCTCCGATTCCGTAGCATGTAGCCGGTGAAGCAGGATGCGGTGTTCCAGGTGGTCATAAGTTTAGGAGACGTCTAAATAGAGGACGTCAACTCCGACCCCATCAACAGCCACTTCCGTCCAGCTACCTCGTGCAATCAGTAGGTTAGTGATGCATGATCGACGTTGACGGAAGCCATGCTGATCCAGTGCCAAGACGTTGCACTTTTCCAGGTAGTCCTTTGGAGACTCAGCAACGACAGCTTCCATTACTTCGTGGGCAATGGAGGAGAGTCACCGAGTGATAGCTTGCAAGATCTGAACGGCTACAGGCTTTAAAAATTGGCGAGATAATGCCACGCTTCCACATAGTGGCGACTTATTGTGCATCGAAGCACCTTTGGAAGCACTGTGACAATCGTTCAGCTAGTTTGGTGGCCGCAGCCTTCAGTGACTTCGGGCGGATAGTGTAGGCACCCGGAGAGGTATGATCGCGCAGTGAGAGTAACTTCCTTAACACAACTGTTGGGGTGAATGTTACATTTGTAAACAATGGAGGCGGTATTGTACATGACATTATGGGAGAGGTAGAGGCTTATATTTCGAAAATTGGCGCGTATTGTAGCCGCAGGGCATTAGCTGCTTCTTCAGCACTTTGTACTCGACCGCCTGTCGTGAAAAGTGGAGGGAGGTTTTGCTTCGCTTCACGACAATTGTTGACATGAATATACAGAGTTTGTTATTTGTGAGGAATTATTGGCTAGGCATTGTTAATAAGTTATTTTGTTCTCACGGAGAAGCGCAGTGCAATGGTTGCGATGGGTCAGAAAATCGACCCAAATCTCTGAGTCGGGGTTAACCTTGTAGGCAGGCCATGCTGCACCCCTTATCGCCAGGCATTTTCGAGTCCCGATCAGTAGAATTGAAGGCATTTTTGCGGGACGAAGGGGCTTTGTCTCTGATGATCTCTTGACGATGTCGCTGAGTCTATCAACGAACTCTGTCCAATCGTTGTCAAGGTTACTGTTGTTTGAAAATTCCCAAGCAGGTGCGTCAAGAAGATTTTTCAACCCGTGGTAGCATGTGTTTGTATGACTTAGTTCCGAGTGTTCAGATGGACACTCGGCATAACACACATAGTTGGACGTTATCACTACATTGTCACTGAGACCTAATGGACCATCCATCAATAACTTGTCAATCAAGAGCTCCTCATTCGTGAGCACAAGGTCCAATATGAACGGTTTGTTTGCTGTCCTGAATCTAGTGGGCGTGTTGATATAACAGTGCAAAGGAATATTAACGATAAGTACACGAAAAGCTGCTTTGAACTATTCACTGGGTGATGCCGCTACATCCAGATCGCGTAGATTGAAGTCCCCGGAAATTGGAATACAGTTGTACTTAGTGCGTTTTACTCTCTCTGTTCAGAACACGTATCAAGCGGGAATCCATTTCCGGAGTGAACGTTGGGGAGCGGTAAACGATGGCTAGGAGACGTGCGTCTTTGTGTCTTAGTCGGAGACGGCAACAGAGTGTGTCGGTAACGTGAGTTTCCAGATCATCAACTATTGCACATTGCAGGTCGCTGCGGTACTAGAGTAGGACCCCACCTCCTCTGCTGGGGCGGTCGTTCCGGATAAGTGACATTCCGGCTATCTCAACCTCAGCATCAGGCACCTCTTGGTGTAACCAACTTTCGGTAATAGAAATTAGGTCCCAAGCATTTGCGACCTGACGTAGCCTAAGTTCGGTAAGTTTACTGAGGAGCCCTTGGGCGTTAGTGTACATACATGAAGGTTTCTCAGATTTAAACAATGTTTCGGAGGTTGTGCAACTCATACGTGAAGTTTCGCCGCGCAGTGAGTGGCTGGAGCTTATGCAGATTGTTCACCAACTGCAAAAATTTACGTGCATCACAGTTGGTCATAATTCCAAATTGGCTATTTAGCCAGAATAAATCCAGGGCATCCGTTCAAGTAACCAAGTGTAAAGCGTTCAATTCGACTTCCAATCGTTTTTTTGAAAGCAGCTAATGTGGGGGCACAGATAAATGAGTTTGGAAGGGTGTTCAAGGGTTAGCAGATCCGAAGGGAGAAATAGTTACGTCGACAATCGAGACGACTGTGTTGTTGACTCAGTTTCAGGCTATTGCCTCTGAGGTTGGTGTTCGGGCTGAGTTTCAGTAGGTGGCAGCATACGTGAGTGGGGTCGCTCAGTATCTGGTAGACTAATATAAGGTCTCCACGTAGCCGCCGGTAGCGTCCACTGAACACTCCGAGTGTCTTCAGTCGTTGCTGGTACGGAAGGTTGCGCAATCCCTTGACAAATTTCGTTGCTCGACGTTGGGGAGTTTCGAGCGCTGCAAGGTCACGCTTTAGCCAAGGATGCCAAGCCTGGATTGCGTATTCGACGTGGGGACGCACGTAGGCATTGAGCATCAGAGAGAAGATGGATGAATCCAAACTCCCGAATGCCCTCCGCAAGAGACCAACATGCTGGTTACCACTTTTTGAAGCGGATTCTGACTGTCTGGAACAACCGAGGTCGTCCTGTACCAGCACACCGAGGTCACGTTCCTGAGAGCTTGTCTGCAGATCGTGCGCCCCAAGTTTGTAGATATAGGCGTGTCGATGGCGGATGTGGACAACGCGGCACTTGTCCACATTGAATGGCAGTGCATTCCTCACCGACCAATGCCAGGCCTCATCGAGGTCGCGCTGGAGGATCTCGTGGTCGTCCATTCCCTTGATCGCCCGCCAAATTTTAACGTCATCCGCGAAAAGTAAAATTTTGAGGCGATAGCTCTCGCTAGATCGTTGATGAAAACTAAGAACAAGCGAGGCCCAAGTACCGAACCCTGCGGTACGCCGCACTCCACTCGAATCGGGTCGGACAGAGATGTTCGGACTCTAACCTCCAATTGCCGTTCGCGGAGAAAGTTACCAATCCATCCTAATACTGGATCGCCGACACCGTAGAGCTGCATTTTGTGCAGGAGGATTCGATGATCCAAGCGATCGAAGGCTTTCAAAAAGTCCAAGTAAATAACATCGATTCCTGTCCCCTCGTCGACTGTTTCGGTCCAACTGTCACGTGCTATCAGCAGATTCGTGGTACATGATCGATGTTGACGAAACCCGTGCTGCATTGGCGAAATGAGGCCGTAGTTTTCCAAATAGTCCCTCGGTACGTCTGCGATGATCACTTCCATGACTTTGGCGAGAACACGGAGAAACATGAACGGACGGCAATTGGCTGGATCAGATCGACTTCTTCCCTTGTGAAAGGGGTTATAATTCCTTCTTTCCAAGTTGACGGAACTATGTGTTTGTCTAGACAAGGCTGAAAGAATCCGGCAAGTGGTTGAGCTAGGTGCGTGGCTGCTACTTGCAGTGCTTTAGAGTAAATATTCTCCACTCCAAGAGAGCTGTGTGCACGCAAGGCAAGTAACTTCTTCAGCACTGTTTCTGCTTTGAATGTGATGCTGGATAGCACTGTTGGTGTGGTGACAAAAGCAAGTATGTTGTTTGAGGCTTGTTCCCCTTGGAAAATAGGTAAGTATCGGGATCTTAAGACGTTGGCCGCAACTTTTGCTGTGTGTGTAAACGCACCAATCCTATTGGGTGGTGGGATACTGCGCGGCATCAATCGTAGACCATTCACGTGTCTGTGAAGAAGCTTGTGGTTCGAAAAGAATCGTTTCGCTAGCTCTTGTTAGTCTTCACGAACCAACTGTAGAGAATAATTGCGCTGAACTACGTACGCTGTCCAATTTTCTGCGCTGGGATATTTCTTTGTAAAGGCGCCAGGTCCGATCCCGCAAGACAATAAATTTTCGTTTTCAGCTTCTCAGAAACCTTTTGGTTCGAATGGAAGGTGGAAAGATTTTGGTTCCGATGCTTTTGTGACTAGAATGTTACACAAGCTATTTTCGGGTGCACTCAGTCATGAATGGCCAATTAGCATTTTCAACGAATGCGGACAAAACACAAAGACAATCAGCTTCACTATGAGTTACAGTTTGAAAGCCTATTTGGCCAAACAAAAGGGCTAGTAGCTAAGTCAAATGAAGACCTGGAACGCTTTAAGTGTTCTTTAGTGAACACCTGCTACCAGTATCGCAAGTGCCATGTCCACACTCACGGTCCACTGACACGCAAGCACCTTGACGCACTGAAGGATTTACGACGCAATGGTAAGATCGTTCTGAGCAAACCGGACAAGGGTACTGGAGTCGTTCTGTTGGATAAAGAAGACTATATAAACAAGCTCGAAAAGGTTCTGAGTGACGAATCGAAATTTTCCCGAATGATTGGAGAAAAGGACCAGACAGAGAGGATTGAAAACCAAATTATTAAAAGCTTGCGAGATCTTCGGAATAATGGACATATATCAAATACACTTTATGATAGCCTGAAGCCGAGTGGCACGAATGTCCCGAGACTTTATGGGTTACCAAAAATTCATAAGACAGGTGTCCCGCTTCGCCCGATCTTATCAATGGTTAATTCACCCTACCATGCCGTCGCCCAATGGCTTGTGGAAATTCTAGAGCCAGTAAGACAGCGACTTACACACTACAGCCTTCGTGACACCTTTCATTTCATCGAAAGCATCAAAGATCGCAACATTGATAAGAAAGTAATGTTTTCCTTGGATGTTGTATCGCTTTTCACCAACGTGCCACTTTTCGAGACGATCGATTATCTTTGTTCCTACATAGACGAAACAAAAGCAAGTATATGCATACCGTTGCGTGACTTGAAAAGCCTTCTTTTGCGTTGCACTTGGAACGTACAGTTCTTATTCAATGGCACTTACTACCGACAAAAGGATGGTGTAGCTATGGGATCGCCATTGGGTCCGTTGTTAGCTGATGTCTTCATGGCGAAATTAGAGAATACCAAGTTACATGAGGAGATCATGGCCTTTGAATGTTACCACCGCTATATGGACGACATATTTGTTGTGGCCGACCAGTCTGTTGATCTTGACGCTGTTATTGACCGCTTTAATCGGGCCCACGGATCATTGCAGTTCACCTACGAAAAGGAATTGGACGATCAGTTGCCGTTTCTTGATGTGCTATTAACTAGAAGGGCAGACGGCTCGATCCAACGGCAAGTCTACAGGAAGAAAACCTGGAGTGGACAGTATACGAACTTTCACAGTTTCGTTCCGTTGAGATATAAGCGAAACCTAATTCGCTGTCTAACCACAAGGGCCCACAGGATCTGTTCTGAAGACAAGTTGGATAATGAGTTGACGCTCATTCAGAATTTGCTGCGCGAAAACGGATATCCTGATCGTTTCATTTTGAGGAACATGCAAAGTAAGCCCGACCAGTTACAGGTTCAGACAGCAGAGAAAAAAGAACTTTTCATACGACTACCCTTCAAGGGAGACGCCGCTGCTGAGCGTGTAACTAGAAGCCTTTCAACAGCTGTCAAGTCAACTTTTCCAGCAGCCAAACTTAGGTGTACCTTTTCCACGGAGCCACTCATCCGTATTTACAACAAAGACAAGTTACCGACGCTGACCGCTTCTATGGTAATTTATCAGTTCAAGTGCGCTTGTGGCGCTACTTACATCGGTCGAACGGCGCGGCAACTTTCGAAACGCATTAAGGAGCACCTAGCACGTTGGTTGCGTCGAGGTGGTACTGGAGCTATAACTAGCTCAGTTATGGCTCATCTGGTTGATAGTGGGCATGAGGTTGACCCAGTCAGTGCCTTTCGAATACTGTACAGGGTCCCTCCACTCCAGTCGAAAGGCCTGCGCCTCCGGAGCCTTGCTACTGCCGAGGCGATCAGCATTCGGTTGTACCAACCTCTTTTGTGTGCACAAAAGAAGCTGATCGAAGCTGTTCAGCTACCTTGGCCAGCCAAAACGGATCCTTCGGACAGCAACTGCAATTGTGCAACGGTACCTCAGACCTAGTTTGCTGTTTGTTACTGGTTCATGCCTTTGATCGACACGTGACCTATCTCATTTGAACTGATCGTTAATCCCCTTGTACTTTCCTATTGCGATTTCAACCATATGATTGTACAGGTCTGAAGATGAATCATCGAAAACAATTGTTCACCCTCGGTCTTTCGTTCTTGATAATGAAATGGGAATTTTCCACTTACTGTAATAGATTGCATTTTTTCGGGCTCTGCATCGAGGTATTCGGCGTATCAAATGTAATCGAACAGTTAAGTCACGTTCAATTGCCCAATAGTGTGTGATGGGACAAAAAGCATAACTTTACAAGACCCACTGGATGGAAAATGCACAAGAAAATTAAAATCAAAACATCATCTAGCAGTTCACTTGCAGCCGCAGTGAGAGTTACATCGGCCGGCAGGCTGGAAGAATGGCGGAACACTTCCCATTGTGGCGAAGGCAGTTCCTATCTCACCAAAACGGAGTGGACCAAAGAATGAACCGGAACCCTACCTCGTCTATCACTAAACACCTAATGACTACTCGTCACCAGGTGAACCCACTCGATTCATTCAAGGTGCTATTGCGCAACAGGAACTCGACGTTGTTGGCAATTGGCCAGGCGCTCCTGATAAGGTTGAATTGTCCCGCATTCTGTGCCCAGAAACGACTGAGGCAATCAGTTAGATGGCCTGGGACCTGATTAAGTCATTCACATCCATTTTGTCTGTTTATCTATGTTACTAAGTGTGGACTGTATTTAACGCTTATTTGGTTCTGCGTGTATTGCGTAGCGACTGAGGTGAGAAATCGAAATGTTAACATATCGCAACCTGTCTTCTTACTGTGTTAATGAAAATTAAAAATATTCCAACGTGGAACGTGAACCAGCTGTAGTAAAGATATTGCAGCGTTAAGAACTAAGATGGAATTCTAGTAGTCTCTCGAAAATTGCGATGTCTGGTGTGTTCACTACATATGTTGGTAGTGCATTTCAGCGGGTACAGATTCTAAGAGAGTAAAAACACTTCTTACAATCCAAACGGGAGTGTTGCTTTACTAGTTTCAGGTGATGGTCTCGACATTGTTTGTAAGGAGCTAGGGTCAGTAGTGATGCACATAGGTACTCGCTTTCAGTAATTATCCGGTGCGTGAGGACGAGATCCCCGCGATGCCGTCGCTATTCTGAGAAGAAGACACCAAGTAAACGAAGGCGCAGTTCGTAACTGAGACCGGATAGTCTATGTGTTGTCTTAGTAGCTCCTCTTTTGGGTTGCTCCAAGAGACGAATATCTCATTTAAGCATGCGCGCCAGCCCTGAACCGTATATTCAACATGGGAACAAATATATGTGTCGATCAACAGTGGTACTAGCGGTCGTTCAAAGGTGCCGGGAGCTCACGTCAAAACCCTCAAGTGCAAGTTCGCTACATTCGCTACTTTCGAGTATTGGAGCAAAATTACCAAGAATTTCTTGAGTGGTGATACCTAAGTCTCATTCACTAGTCACCTGTTGCACAACGTGTTTTCCCAGAAGATGTGTTGCTGTAGCTGTTGCGCACCGTCAACAGGTGGCACTGTGTAGGGTTTAGGGGGAGCTAAATCCTTTCTGCCCATTCGTTATCCGGTCCAGATTGTTCTGGAGATCGGCAAGGTCGGATGCTGAGCGAATGGCTCTCAATATTTTAGCATCACCTGCAAATATGTGCATCAGGGATGATATGTTTTCTGGGAGGTCATTTATAGAAACTAAAAACAGTAGCGGGCTGAGGATGGATCCTTGCGGTACACCACTGGGGATGCACAGGTTTTCGGAGTGAGTGCTGGCTATTCTTACCTTGATGGTTCTATCTTGTAGGTAATCTTCCAACCACGTGAGCAGGGAACCGTTGACACCGTAGGCAGCAAGCTAATGGAGGAGAACGAAGTAATAGACCCTGTCGAATGTCGTAGAAAAATATATCAATGGTTCATCTGGTCCATGAATCGCGGTCAAGGAGAAGATTGGTGAGGCAAGACGGTCTGCGTCTGAAATCATGTTGGACATTGGAAATTATTTGTAGACTTAAAAAAATATCGCGTCAGTTCAACTGCGATTACCGGTTACATCACTTTTGATAAAACAGGTAGGAGAGAATAGGTCGGTAATTGGCAGGATTTAATTTCTTGCCTCCTTAGTATATCGGAATGACGATGCCACGTCTCCACTCAAATGGGAATATATGGGAGTAAACAGATCATGGAAAAATGCTGCAAGATGTACTACGATGGTGCGGGTAAGAGTTTGAAGTAGTTTTGGGCAAATTTTGTCAATTCCCGAGGCATTGTTTCCTGGAGAGACTGTAATTTGTTCACGACAGTCTCTGGAGTAGACGCGACAGTGAATAAGCCGACGGCATATGTTGGGAATTGGTAGAGCAAAGGTTGCTGGAGTTTCCAGATCATGTATGTTGAAATCACCTGTGATGAGGATATGGGTATATTTCTGATTAATCATAATGCGAAATATATGCCTCCTGGACGTGTGGCGGGGCCTACAAATTGGTCGTTGCTGTTTCTTCTCCTTGGAGTACTGTTTGTTACGCTTTTACTGCGGAGATAGCCATTTTGTTTTGTCGCTCTCGGAATTTTGTTTAGCTGAATCATCCTAAAGTCATTAACGCTATTCTACTCTGCCGAACTTATGAAAGCATTTCGAAGTGCAGCGCGAAGTACACTTTGTGCCGAATGTGGTAACAAGGCTAGAAACACCACCAATCGCATTTTCAAAAACATTTTGCTAAAATCAGAAAACATCGCGCTGGTTGGCAACTTGGCCTAAGAGACTGTGCTGTAGATAGAGTACAAATTTCGCTGATTCTCTCCAGCAATTTGCGCTCTCTCCTCGGTAAAATCGTTGACCTTACTGCCACTATGATGTGTGAGAAATGTTCAATACAGGTGTCGTGAGGCCTCAAGAAAGTTAGTCCCACCCTGACTTTGAAGAGGTTATCCAACTCAGTGGCTACTGTGTCATAAGGACAGATAGACCTGGAAAGCCGCATATTATTCGTGGAGGAGGCGTCATCAGTTACATCAACGAAGTCTGGTGTAAATCGGTGGCCTTGTTGTTTACATACTCAACACCAAAGGTTAGCTGCCACTTAATTGGATGTAAGCCAAAGATTGTAAGTGGATTTCATTATGTGGTTATTGGAGAGGTCTATATAGTTCCTAACACATCGTCTGAGTTGAAGAACTGTGTCGATAAATTTTCGCCGGCATTAGTGCCAAAAATTGAGCTCCCTCCGTGTCGTTGCTGTAGTTTTAAAAACAGTGACACGACATTCATCAAATCTCTCCGTCTAATAAATATGTTAAACATCCAAACCAGACTGAACACACAGCTACATTTTGACTTTACAAATAAAACAGTTATTTGCTACACTAAAAAGGGCTGATCTCAGCAACTCAGATCCATGCATTCTGAAGGTATGCCCAGTCATGTACTGCAAGACCAAGTTTGTCACTTTGACAACGAAGCCATTCAAAACCGTCAGACGAAGAGAATGCTCGACAGAAAATATTGCGAAACTCCAAGCGACGTTGGCTTCAACTAACTTTTCAGTCTTCAAGAACGAAAAAAGATATATTTGGCATGTGACCACTTGACTGAATACGTTAAATTCTGTTTCCATTTGTACTGCCGTGTTGAGACCATCTAACAAGGGATTCATAGATTTTCTTCACCATCACTGAAACAACTTAAGAGAATGAAAAAACAAGCCTTTGAAATTTTTGCTTACCTGGACACTAAGTAACACGACTCTTCGTGAACCTCCTATTCTGGACCGGTGACACTGACCAAGCTATCTGATCAGCCAACAGAGGAAATTGGAAGTCATTTGATGGCGAATAACAGAGTGTGAAATCAGTTGGCAAGCAGCTTTGCCAGTTGTACATTAGTGTTCAAAAGGATTTACGGCAGTGTTCCAGGACGTGGTAAGTTCTTGCCTGGGAACGTTCTCCCTATAAAAAGCCACAAATGTCCGTTTAACGACGTGGCGGATGTGACTCGCCAATAAATAAGTTCACTGCCCAACACTATATACTGGCAAGTCGACTAGAGTCACAATTCAATATTTTCTTGACACGTACAAGAATAACATACGCCCTATCTACGTCCCCTTTTTCCACTACACCTATAGCGCCTTGGCTGTTTACACTACGCATACTTGAACCCAAAGTATCGTACACTGACGAAGAAGAGAGCTAGACGCTGCAACCGCGCTGCAGCGTCTGTCACTCTAAATATACTGGGTCACCTCATTCCCATAAGCGGACAAGCCTCAAACATGCCTGCTTGCACTTCTCCAAACATAGACGCTTCACTTCGAGATTCAGCCACAACACCGACAGCTCAGAGCCGAAGGCAATCCGGTGCAGATAACAAACAGGTAACGTACGCAACGACTGCCTTGACAAACACACCGGGAGCGACACACATAGGCCCATCTTCTATACCGAGCACGCGTGGCGCAAAGCAGCTTTCACCGTCAACTCCAGTGGTGCCTTCTAAACAAATCCAAATCTGGTACAATAAAAGGCAAGTTGCAAGACGATCGCAACCAGTGGAGTTTCATCTGCGAGACGATTGGTATTCGGGTTGTGCCTGCAATGCTGCAACGCGTAGCGAGTCACCCAACCTAAGACACTCTGGTGAACTTTGAATTCTTCGAGTAACACTAGACTCAGCAGATGAGACAGAGGCTGTCCTTCTCTCAGCAGTTCGTCTTCGCAACTCAACGAGCGGAGTGCGCATATTGCCTGATCTACCTTGGAAAGATCGCACAAAAGAAGCAGTTGACCAAGCGGCATTCCTAATAGGTATAGCAAGAAAACAATATTTGTTCATGGTGTTCCCGAGCTTCTGCATTCCTCTTATCCCGATGCGCGAACACAGGACCGAGAGCAGTGGTGCTACATCCGCGAAGCACTCTCTGTTGACAATGTTATTGCCAAATCCCTGACAAGAGTTCCGTCATCACCCAACTACAAGGGCTGCGGTCCAAGACCAATGGAAGTAATATTACACTCCGACGGAATGACGCAAGTTCTGTTGGATAGCTGGTTAAAGTTTCGAGCTAGGTTGCCCACAGAGATCCGGCTAAAGGCAGCAGGCGAACGGCCAAAAGTCGGAAGCAATTCGATGGAACTTGCAAACGTTGCAAATTCTGTACCTGCACAGTACAGCGGAGAGACCGACACAACAGCGCCCACGGCACACAACAGGACAGAGCATAGCATGAGTGTAACGTCTGTTCAGGAACGCTGAACAGTGCCATGCAACATAACTGAAATTCATAAACCAAAAAATGATTAATGGCTGGCAACGTAACCGCCGGCTTAAAAACTAACACAAAGTTGTCATCCATCAACGCACTCCTAACAACAAAAGCCCTATCTTGCATGTACACAAACACCCAAGGCCTTCTAAGCAAGTTGGCCGAAATAAGAGAACTCCGTGCCTCACAACCGCGGGACCTCGTCATGATTACAGAGACATGGTTAAACCCCGAGATAACAGATTCTCAGCTCAACTTACCCGGTATGTCGCTGCTTCGGACCGATAGAACCGGAAGGGGTGGCGGTGTGATACTTTACTATAATACAAACCTCCGTTGTGAAGTTATCGATCACCCGGAAATCCGAGCTCCCGATTCGCTTTTGTGCCGTCTATGGTTGCGAAACAAGAACATATGTCTACTAGCCGTGATTTACCGCCCACCAAACTCAATCTCGGAAATGGACTCCAAACTGAACCACGTTCTTCAGTTTGCTTTCAGCAAGTCCTACACCCACATTCTTATCACTGGAGACTTTAATGTGCAGGACATAGAAAGGCCGGCAACCGACTGTACGCAGTTTAAAGCGTGCTTGCAAGAGCTAATTGCTAGCCACCCTCTGTACAACCACGTAACCTCACCCACCAGATTTCGAACTGCTAACAAGCCGCCGATACTGGATCTTGTGCTCACTAACAAAGAACCCATGGTTGACGGGATAGTTACAAGCACACCACTGCGTCGTAGTGATACTGTTACTGTACTCTTTGACTATATGTGCTATACGGAGTATTCTGAATAGGAGGTTGATGAAGTGCATACTGTCACGCACTACAATGTGTTATCTAACATTGTTAAGGATAGATCTTAGTCTGTCTTCACAGAATTCCCCCCAGATGTTGCCTGGGAAACCTTTAAAAGGACCTATAGCACACTGGTTGCGCACACATCGAAACAGAAGTCCTTCCAACCCAAAAACAAGCATAAGCCATTTCTGAGGATCAGAACACGTAAATGTATGTCCCGGAGGGATTTGGCATGGCGAGATCACCAGGACTGATCGAATGCTGAAAGCTGGACTGCATACGTGACACATCGTAACTTCTGTGCAAAAATGATCCGCGAAGAAAAGGTCACTTATCAGCAGGAGTTAATGAAGCGATTCTGCAAGAACCGCAAAATTCTGTACAGGTATGTTAGCGGCCTCCGAAAGGTGAAGCGCGGGATTCCAGCACTATTCACGGCTGATGGGTGCACGAGATCAGCAATGGAAACAACCGATCTCCTACGGTTTCATTACTCCCAAACTTTCCAGAATGTAACGAACCCAAACATTCTCCTCATTTCTAATACTTCATCATCTGGTTTGGACAACATCACCTTCACTGCGGAAGCTGTGTTGAAGAAGTTATCCTTTCGTATCCGCAGTTCTCCTGGAGTCGAAAACATCCGACCAAAGGCTCTGCAGGCAGTAGCTAGTGATCTAGCAGAACCACTGGCTGTTTTCTATCAGCGATGTCTGGAAGAACACCATATTCCACCAGTATGGAAGCGAAGGGTCATCACTCCTATCCATAAAGGAGGTAGCCGCACTGATCCTGCCAACTACCGTCCAATAACACTACTTCGGGTACTATCCAAACTGATGGAATCAGTCACCGCAGATGTGCTGATGTAGTATCTGGAAACGCACAACTTAATAGCACCAGTGCAACAGGGCTTTCGTTTAAAGCATTCGTGTAATACTAACATATTAATTGCACGTAATAGCTGGACTGAAGCTGTTGAGGATGGAATAGGAGTCGATGTCATCTACCTGGACTTCTCAAAAGCTTTTGATCGCCTAGACCATCGAATTCTTCTTCAGAAGCTTCGGAACTACGGCTTTGGCGACCCGATCCTGAGTAGGATTAGCAATTTTCTACAAGAACGACGGCTAGTGGTGAGAGTCCGAGAATCATTTTCTCATACAATCGATGTGGCGTGTGGAGTACCACAAGGCTCGGTTCTTGGACCTCGTCTATTGTTGGTGTTCATTAACGATTTGTCGAGATCAATTGCTTCCGATTTCCTTATTTTCGCGGATGAAATCAAGATATGGAGAAGGTCGGAGGGCCGAACAACCACGTACAACTCCAGTGCGATCTCAACAAAGTGTCGAAACTGGTCAGTTCAAAACGGCCTGCCATTCAACGTAGACACATGTCACGTTGTACAATTACGCCAGACATAACTACACCTATTTGCTTGGGACAAACGGATTGCAGACCAGCTCCCAGGAACGTGACCTTGATGTGATCGTACAGAGCGACCTCAACTTCTCAAAACAAGCTGAGGTAGCTGCAAGAAGAGGCAACCAACACATCGGCATGATGTGAAGAGCATTCGGGAGATTTGACCCATCAATCTTCCCAATGATGCACAATTTCTACGTGCACCCGCATGTTGAATACGCCATCCAAGCTTGGCAACCTTGGTTGAAGCGCGACCTAGAGGCGTTAGAGGTACCACAACGAAGAGCAACAAAGAATGTAAAGGGCCCGCGCTATCACTCTTACCACCGAAGGCTGAAGTTGCTGTGAATTTTCAGCGGACGCTATCGAAGGCTGCGCGGCGATCTCATTTTGGCGTATCAGATATTGAGCGACTCCAACCACGTATGCTGCCATTTGCTGAAACTTAGCCACAACACGCAGCTCAGTGGTAACTGCTTAAAGCTGAAGGAACAATATAGCCGTCTAGAGTGTCGACGGAATTACTTTTACCTTTATGTTTGCCAACACTGGAACGCACTCCCAGACTCAGTTGTATCCTCTCCTCCTACCTTGGACGTTCTCAAAGAACGATTAGATGTTGCACTTAGCTCCCAGCATCTTGTTACCTGAACTCCTCTATTGTGGATTACTTCAAGCATACTTTTCAACAGGATTTATGTATCAAATGGATCCAAGTGAGCGACCATATTTTACTTTTCTCGCGCCTTACATCAATGATCACTGCACTCCAGTGTCTTTCTGAACATTTAAGCTCGGTTGTCTTAATTTTACACTGATGTAATTTATCAAAGTATTCATCTAGGCAGACGGTCGGTAGGTGAATCAGATATATTTTGATTTCATCAAATTCACTTCAACCATGCTAAGGTACGTGTCATGCACTTGCTTTTATCCCGTGATACATCATTGTTCATAGTTCAATTTCCGTAGCCTGTACAACTTTCGGCCACTGCTGATTACATACATAGCAACGTGCCTGTTACAACGTGCTTGTATATGTTGATCATGCTTGACTTGGTGTTCCCCAATAAATTCGAGAAGAAACTATTTATTTATTTATTTATAAATGCAAAATGAGTGCGCGAGTTAAAGGACAGTCATTTGCAATCAAATCTGAGATGTATGGATTGAACCGCCCATATATTGAGACAGTGCTGAGCTCTCACGATTGTCGCGACTACTGGAGACTTTCGAAACACCTATGTGGACAAAGTTCCCATAAATGCTTTAATAACGTGGATGCGTATAAACTCAACGCAGTTTCGTTATTCTCAACAGGGTATTAATTCTTTACCTCAGTTCACAAGACAGGGCAGGTAGTCACATTTGCCAGATTTGCCGAGAACACAAAAAACTGAAGGTAAATAACGCTACTTGCCCCGACGCATTATCACCACTTGCATAAAGCACCGTGCAGATTATCTTGTGGAAATTCTGACCGCAATTTTCAACCGATGTCTCATGGAAGGCACCATCCCTAATATTTGGAGACTTGCTAGGAAAACATCAGTTCCAAAGAAGGACTCTCGAAACTGTCGTCAAAAATCAGGTACATAGATGACTTTGAAGGTATTCGAGAAACTGTTTACTCTTCAGATTTTCACACGAACCGATGCAAACGGTATATGGTAGGTGGCATCCGGTTTCCGATTTGCCTGTCACTGCGGCATCCTTAGGACAGCCAAAGAACGCATGCGCCTACACAGGGACCATGGGTTACTTGCGCTGCACTACCCACAGCTCCAATCACACCACATATACAGTGTAAACCCGAAGGAGTAAGATCGAGAGACATGTGGATGGGAGTCACGTTTCATCAATAGAGCCTGTCCACACTCATTCAGTCAAACACAAGCACGCTGTATTTTGGAACCAAGCGCTGAATCGTAGTCCGCTCCACATTGAGTGCATGGAATCACTCTTCGAGCTAAGCACGGCCACAAGGACCGTGCACCCTGTCCCCACCAGCAACGACCAACTGTCTGCTAGAGCCAGTATGGACGAGGTAGTGAGTAATAGACAGGTAGGCACCTTATTAATACGCACATCAAGCGCAGCCACCCTGGGGATATCGAACAACGGTCAATCAGTTGAAACGAGGTGACCAATAAAATAAATCAGATAATGCATAAAGATACAACGTCACAACTCTTCAATAAATGAGCATATGCAAATAAATTGGTTAAGAACAAATCCGCGATAAGTTAAAGACGTCAGAAAATAGATTTTAAGAAAACGCCAAAATCGCAAACATGTTATCCAAGTTAAATACGATTAGCTTAAGCGATGTGTGCAAGTTAATAGTAGACAGTTCAGGTAGACATTAATGAGATAAAAAAGCATTAGGGCAATGTAGCAAATCTACAACCTGAAATAAGGAGACGGCATGCAAGTACGCTTTTAGTAAATCGAATGCAGCGTACCTACAAACGCTGCGCCAGTCCTGCCTACGCCCTCAACAGGACTCGTCATTTCGGTGTTGGCTCAGAGTGGCTTCGCTCAAGGCTCACTAGACCTGCCTGACAGGCACTCGTCACCGCAAGTGTTAAGGCATCATGTGCGCGATATCGATGGAGTATAACCCATCGCCGCCTGCCGCTTGCGCACCTGCCGCTAATTATCTGCATGCACGGGGGATTTCTCTTGCACTTCGGCAACGGCCTTCGTGATCAGATCGCGCCCTGCACGCCGATCAACCGCTTTCGATTCCCATGACCTGCAACCAAGACTAGAAAGTGAGAGGCTCAATTATTCTGCAACTGACGAGCCGCAAACACCATGTCGATGGTGCTGCGACCCAAACGGAATCCACCTTACTCTTCCGCCATGTTCGGTTCCACATTTTGACTGAGGAGGCCGTTGAGCAGGATTCGGGCAATCACCTTGCCCACACAACTCAGAAAGCTGTTGCCAAGATAATTCGCGTAAGATTGCTCACCTCCTTCGCCCTTGTACATCCTTCGGCTAAGGAGACACCTCCTCCTCAATCCACAGGGGTTGCACCAACTGTTGCAGCGCATCCACCAACACGGATCCACCGTGTTTCAATAATATAGGCTGCATCCCGCCAGCACCGGCACACTTGCCGTTTCGCAGCTGAGCAAATGCTCTCTGCGTCTCATCCACTGTCGGTGTCCGCGAGACTTACCTACACTTCATGCTGTTTCAGGTCATTAAATGTACGCCAGTCAATCTCTGAACGGTTGTTCAAGAAGCAGTCAGTGATTTCGCCAGAACTGCAATATGTCTGCAGGAAGCGCCTGCACTACCATCGAGTAGCGTCCTCAGCTGCTACAACCTCGAACCATACACCGCATTAAAAGAGTCGAAGAATTCCTTGTGTTGGCGGCGTTCGGCATAGCACTGCATCTGCTTCGCCTTCTCCGTCTACCATGCAATTTTAATGCGACGGAGCTCTCGAGCTCCTCTTCAGCAAGTTACCGGGGTCTACAACATGTACAGCAAATGTTGCATTCTTCGCAGACACCAATGCGCCAATCATTGCACCTTTCTCATCAAACCAATCGGTCCGCTTACAGTTAGCGCGCACGATGGTCTCCTCGGCAACAGCTCTCACCTGCTCGCGAATCTGATGCCACAGGTCAGCCAATGTGCCTATTCATTGCATATCACACAGTTGTGCATCCATCGCCTTCTCCAGCTCCATCCGAATCTCTACAGTTCCTAGGGAAAGAACGTTATATTTCCACCGCTTCATGACAGGAGTGCAATACATAGATTTACGAAAATATATGTGCCTTTCGGTTAGCACCAACTTGTGATCAGTGTCACACTCAGCTCCATGCAGTACACGTGTCATGCGTACTTCACGCCGATGTAGGATGACACAGTCGAGCAGGTGAGCGTGACCACTCCGTGGGTGCATCCAAGTTGCTAGATCACTCGTACTTAGTGCAAACCGAGTGTTCCTGATCGTCAAGCCGTGAGTGGCACACAGTTAGAGCAGCTGGTCAGCGTACATATTCGCTGGACCAATGACACGCGGACCGATGACATCCGTCCAAACTGCTGCATCACGCCCAACGAGCGCGTTGAAATCACCAAGCAGAAATAGCTGGTCGCTCCTCGACACAAACCGTAGCACGGAGTATAACAGTGTAGAGCTGATCACGCGTATCATCAGAATAACACATGGCTGGACCATACGTGTTTATGAAAGTCGCAAACCTACCACTTCAGAGCCGGGTCTTGCTGAACCCCGCAATATGGATGTTGTAGAACACCAGTTCCATCGCGATCAGTGCAGTGTATCACTCCGGGCGCTCACTCAAATTCCCGTCCAGTAGTGTGCGCTCGTTCCAGCACCCGATGATGAGTGTTTTGCGCGCAGGCATACGAATGCATTGGTGGGCAATTGCACGCGTGGTGGGGATTGAACAATAATAATAATAATAATAATAATGTGTCAGCTCTACGTCGTAACGGCGTTTCGCTGCTAGCGCGACCACCACCAGTCGCGCGCGGGCTGAGTATACCGTGAGGATGCCCACCCCTACGCGGATTCAAACCGGTGACCTTATGGTTGCAAAGCAAACGTGCAGACCACTCGGCCACCGGCCGAGGGACTCCACCTGGAGCCTTTGGCTCAATAGCCTGACTCACAAGGAAGTGGGACCAGATCAATCTCGGGATGGAAATTGCAGAGGCCCACTGGGATCTGCTTGACGGTCGTCACACAAAGCCTTCGAAGATTTAGAATTATGTGTTCTGCGACCGTAGTAGGAGAGGCACCCGCGGCCATGGCCAGACGCAGGAGGGTTTTGGCGGGTTTGCACCAATTTCACCAGGGGATGCCTGGCTTGAGGCCGGGCGATAGTAAACCACTGAGCATCCGGTACCCTTCCACTGTCAGAGACAATGCGTGGCGCTCGTGTTCCACGCTAATCAAGCTGTAAGCTTTTAATCCGTGGACCTGTTGTCTCCCATGGCTAGGTTTTAAGGGAAGAGGACCACTGATTACTTCCTAACCTCCGAAGGGGATGGGATTTGGACTAGGATACTGGCAGGAGAAAAAGCCATGTCCTCAGCCGAAGCCTTCGAGTAAATGTACACCTGAAAAGCAGCGGGTATAGCACATGGTCAGTTCAGTGACTCACGTGGATTGCTGGGTGTCCTGGCTCTTAGCTAGAAGAATGGCGTAACCCAACTCCCATCGAGCGGTTGCCAAGTGGAGGCGTGCAGGACATGAGCCCATGGCACAACATCAGCAGCAGTTTGTCGACGATCTCTCAGAATCTAGCCCGCAAAAGTCAAAACGCACCATGGGCTCACAAGATAATGACAGGAATCTGTATCTTTGTGGCATTCACTGGTACAGCAGAGACATCACCATCATCTGTGAGTCTAACATTCCTGCTTATTGTCATTTAAACACTTTGTATATCCACCCATTACTCTTGCAGTCACTGTGATCCACTTTAATTCTAAACTGCGACACATTTAAGGCACGCAGCACTCAATGCTTTTTTTAATGACAATTCCACCGGTTTGTATTAGTTTCGACGTTCCTTTCATTCTTCCAACAGACTATACAGTCCAGTGGCTTCTAAATTGCCGTTTTGCGGTTGTTATCTATTTATTTTCCCTTACAAAAGCTGTGGTTGTCCAAAAGTCCCCCGGGCTTGATAGTTAATGTCAACTATGTTGTCGAATGGTTACAAAGATACACATTACTTTGTGCATAAATAACCTGTCACATGTTACTACTCCTTCACCGCTCCATGGCGCCAGTAACATATACCGTGCTTGACCCCACTGGCCAGCTTAGAACGTTACCGGCCTACATGAGAATACCACTCCACAGATATTGTCATCCATCCTGACATGAAATAGCCCTCTAATATTAGCTGTCAAAGCAGGAAGTTCAAACAGCTAGGTCAGTGTGCTTCGTGTGGGAGATTTCATCTTCGTTATTCATGTCCACACTATAATTCAAGGTGCTATCGGAATGGTAAGTTAAGACATACGCAGTGTTTTCCGCCTAGCAAAATATTGTGCCATTATAAATAGTGATGACGATATTAATAAACCGCCAAATCCCCGGAAGATTTTCGTTTTCTATAGTGGGAATTTTACTCCAGAGACCAAATAGTGGCGAAGGTTAGAACTACCTAATTAATGTAAAGAGAACGCTACCAATCATCAGAACTCTTCTGGCAAATAAGAACCAACGAAACTAAACGCTAAGGTAGTGTGCTCACATGGCATTTGTGCAGGGTATCTACTTGAGTATGCATGATCCACATGATCATGCGTTCCGATGTAACTCGGAAGTACACAACAAACCTTGAAACAAGCAGCACATTACAGCCGTCTAGTGTCGCAGAAATTGCATTTCGCATCACATGTGTCACTGGTAGAATGCTCTCCCTGACTCGATCGTCTCTGTACCGACAGTAACAATACTTTAAAGACGCGTGGATAACGCATTCATCTACTTACACTTTGTTGTTTAACATTATATCTCTCCACCCTACTACTGGAATGTAGCTTGGAGTTATTTGCTGTTAATTGTGGGTGCTGTGAAACTACATGGATTGCAAGACTACATCACAACAAACGATAAATGCTTCCTTTGATACTTAAAGTCATCAAGTCAAAATAGAATGTATGCCAACATTTTACACTACTATTGCGAATAGAGATATATACATGAGATGAACGAATACAAATAAACAAAAATCTCTAATGCAAAATATTGGCGTATCGCTCCAGCAAACAACGGCACATCATGCTGATGAGTTTTGTCGAGTACACAATTAATCGTAACAAGTACGGTAGGATAGAATGGAAGCAAGAAGCCGCGAGAGAAAATAGGATGCCAAATGTAGAGCCTGTAGAAAAAACAGATGGCGCTTTCGACAGCACATCATGTAGTGGATGAAAAGGATCGTTCAGAATTTCGACGGATAAGCTAGTACAAGGGTCTACATGTTTGTTAGCAACAATATCAAGTACCTCTCTAGACAGTCCACTGCATCTAGAAAGAAGTTTTAACGAACGTAAGAACAATATCAAATCACGAGGTACGGAAAGTACTCTAAGTCAGGGAGCATAAACAGTAACTGTTGGCCTTTATTCCTGAAATCGCCTGGGTGGACTTTTGGCGACCAAATTACAGCCAACACTAAATTGAGGATTTCACGTGAATCGGTTATAAAATGTCTGCGACCAAATTTCCAAGATCGAAAGACAAGTAAACAAATCGGATAGCTCGCGTTAGCGGTTGTAGTCTCGATTGGTTCTCCGAGCTGAGCAATTTGATTGCAAGCATTTTGCGACTAATCGAAGTGGCATCTTCAGTGCGTAATGCCAAGTGGATTGTTAGCAGATAAAAGGCATCAGCAGTACGCCGGTACACAGTACCGACGCCTCGTAACCACCACCAGTGGCACGTGGGTTTAGAATACTGCGACAGTCGCCCAGTCCCCTATGCAGGTTCGAATCCGTGCCCACGGATTACAAGGCAGGCTTGTGATCCTTAAGGAGCCGGGCCGGCCTGAGCTTCGAGTGAATTTAAAGATGGATCAACTCGTTGGACGGGATTGCTCACAACACACTAGAACGTCGGCGATGTCACCACGACTAGTGATGTTATGTCTGCATCAAAACTGATCAGCTCAGAAAACAAACCAAAATCTGAATAGCCAATCTGAGACACAGGTATTCCGATTTATTGTACACTATGTCTGTGTTTATTCTGAGTCTGGGGCAGTTTGAGAATGTCGCTCTTTCATCATTAAACCGGTCAATAAGAATGGTTGCCGTGCAAACAGAAGGGTTCCATTCGTTTGAACAATTTGTCGACAAAGTAACCAAGTTGGCAAGTGAGGGTGTTAGTGCAGAGGAGCAAAGAAACCGAATCAATCAGGTGCCGGTCACCGCAAATTATACCATTTGATTTACGAAACAGTGTGCAACCTAGGCCGTAAGTTAATAACTGGCTCAAGCCTAGGTAGCCGGTACTCGGGTAGCTGTCTTCGGCACGGCAGTCATGTGAGCAGCGCTGTCTCGTCTACAAAGCTGGACAAGTCGGGAGCAACAGTCTCTCGTAGTTAAGTGGCATTAAGAACAGACTAATAACAAGTGACTGCAGTAATGCGCACTGCCAATGAACATTGAAAGGATGAAACGACCGTATAGTGCACCTCAGGACGTATAACGACCGTCTAACCAGATCAAAAGGTGGCGAATTCTACTCAAGTTATTTGATTTCCCTTACTATTCCGTGGTAATCACTACAAAGAAGACCAAAGATTTGAATATGTGTAGTGATGCGAAGTTGATGGCAGAAACCTCTTTGTGCCGTGGACGACAAAGGAAACTACACTGCGTTCGGCTGTAGCTAAATACGCCACAAGAGTATATTTGTTCACTGTATTCCGATATGAAATAATACGAAGAATCCATTCCCATAACTACCTTCGGTACACCCTTCGTGACGTTACGATGGATGATCATGTAATTTGAGACTGAGACTGTATTTAAGGGCAAGTCGAAAGGTTTCGATACAACTCAATTAAATTATGAAAAAGCAAAAGGTTTTAATAGCGAATTGTCAGCGGAAGTATTAGTAGTTAATCGTTTATCCTTGTTCGGTTAGGAATTTGTATTGGTGTCATTATTTCCGGTATAGGATGTAATTTTGTATTGTATATGCATCATTTCACAAAAGCGCAGGTTTCCGAAATAATCGTCGATACGGGTTTTAAAACACTTCACAGACTCGGCCTCTATTAGTCCTTCTGGTAGTGTATTCTATAAGTTTATGATTCGTCGTTCTGTACAAAGCTGATGTGATATCCTATTCATGCGCGGGCCCTAAGTTTGTAACAGTGTCTTCGGGTGTACACGGTTCCCGCAGGTGTAATATTAGCCGCAGTATGGGGAAGTGATTCAAGTGTAGTATTTGATGGGTCATAATAAGGTCAATTCGTACTCGGCGGCAGGACAGTGTCTAGAGTCTGTGCCTTTCACGTTTTTTATACGAAAGCTTTCGTAGACTGGGTATGATTTTATTTGCGATGTGCTGTATTTTCTTCAGCTTTTTAGTTTCCCAGTGGGTTATCGGATGGTAAGCTGGGGCACCGTATTCAAGCATTGGTCTGATGAGCGAGTTGAATAGGCCCGGGGCGGTTTCTTCGGACCATGTGGAGAAACTTCGTCGTAATGCTTAGAGCATACGAAGTCCGCACGGCAAAATTTCTCTGTATTTTCTAGTGATCCCATATCATGTCGCGAGAGTACCGCTAACTCTCTGACTGATACGTTAGGTTTAGAGTGAAATGTTCCCGAAGTGGTTGCTGCAAGGGACCAACGATGGCGATGGTGCAACCCGTAGACTTCAGTGAGGTTAACAGGAGGAAGAACACAACTGTTAAATTGATGTATACATCAGCCACGCTTTGATATTCCCTTACGCCACCACACAAACAAGTGCAAAGAAAATTGAGACGGATGATAACATAGCATTGTTGCTAGGATCGCGGAACCAGGAGTATTTACAAGAGGAAGTGTGAGCTCAACAAGTACACAGAGTCTAAATACGACGAAAGGCGATATCACATGTTTCATCACGGCATGAGCTTTTGTGCTTGCCAGTTGAACCGGGATACCCATCGCTCCAATCCGACACAGCGACTACACGGTCCGAGCAATGGAAACGGTTGCAGCTGAGCATAGCTCACCAATTTTCGACAATGAAATTGGCAGCGTTGGTTGCCGTGTTACACTCGACTCACCGGTCCTAAACTCTGGTGATGAGGCGCGACAGTGCGTATATCTCAACGATTTCCTCGTAGCTGGTCAATAGATGTGCATGCCAAGCAAGTCGTAGGTTGTAGCGAAAAAACGTGCCACGTTGTGACAAGAAATCACAAGCTTCAGTCTGTTTTTGTTAAACCACGGGCAACGAGATCCAGCTTCATTCTTACGCTCACATAGTCATTCACATGCAGAGCTGGAACCGTTTCCTTTGCTTCCCCACCATGACCAGTTGATGTTTCAATCACGCTGTGATCACTTTGTACGGCAGCTTACTTCGACGATGCACAGATCCCAAAAGTCCCGGATCCTGCCCCAATGGTACACCACGTATACCGAAAGTGATGATCGGCAGAGAATCCTCGATGGTCATGCATGACAATACCATCACATCTGAATCTCCTGCAATACGTGATTTGTGGTGAGAACATATGCCTAAAAGCGCACCGCACATCGCACTAATGTTCATCTTAAGTCTATGGTGGTCTTAATCCAGTCAAAATGATCGTGATCCGTTTCAACCAGAAACCGCTGACACAGTCAATACGACTACTAGCAGTACAACGCTAAATGTGCCAGATACTACCTCTCAATAGTAAAATATTTACGTCCCAATGAAACCAGAGTTCAGTTGGTGCACAAAATCGTCACATTCCTTTGCTTTAGAGCCGCTATAATACTGATGTCGTTAGAAGCAAAAGTCACAAGCAACCTTTACCCGACGATCGGCAACTTCAATGTTCGCTTCGGAGTACCGATTTTCGGAGGCGATCGGTGACCCGCTGGGACTTTGCTTTTAAGGTGAATTTCTTTTCAATTCTTAGTGTCTCATACAAGGGTGAAGGGAATTGGATCAACTGTTTGACGAACTCACCGTAGTATTGTGCAAGACAAAAAATATCCCGAGTGTGGTAGTTGATGTTGGAAGTTAGGTTGTGTCAATTGAACATATTGTCATTATGCCTCAACAATGTCACAGCAGTCTCCCCAATGGAAGATTCCGATCTGTTTACACATATCACGGGTAGTTGAATTCAATAGTCTTATGGAACTCGTGGATATTGGCCCCATGGAAGGTCAGCATGTGTCGGGAGAAACGATGAAGATACAACTTGATTTTCGGCCCCCGTGATAAGCCATTACAGAAGAACACGTGATTTCATATATTCTTCTTCAGGTTTGTACAATTATACGTGAGAAAACCGAACTGGTGGATACAATATAATTACTAGCAAAACACGTTCCGTTCACAATCACTATCCATTAGGTCACGGCTGCGGCGTGTACATAACGCCGTGCGCCGGACGCCACAGTTTGATTAAGCCAAAGCAACTTAACGTCTGCACGAGCCGTTTCTGAACGCACAACTCCGATCCGCACAACCAGATCGCCTCAGCGGATTCAAGTAAACGCCTACGAACGCAATTTGGTCGATTATCCGACGCATGAATTTGAATAACTCAGTCAACTTGGTGGTGTGGACAGTGTCGAGGAGATGTGTGACGATGGATGGGCTGGTTGATTTTCGACACCGTCATGAGCCTGACCGGAGTTCGCTCACCCGGTAAAACAGACGCCTTGTCATTGGGCCAGAATAACATCTAGTTTTCGTCTAACAGTGAAGTATACTGACAGCACGATGCAGCTGCGTTGGGCTCCTCAATTAGACCATTTCACCCTGTGCCCATAGGTATGCTACGACACGGCAAGCAAAAATCTACCACTACAGTCATCAGTCTTCACGGCCGCTACATCGAGATCTTCATTTTGTTCCATTTCTCAAGAAATGTTGAGAATCTCACTTAGGAATTTAATCAGGCGCAGGAGGCGCTGAAGTTTATCTCCAAAGCAGAAGAAAACCATTTATTTCATTTTCTCAACGTGACCATGAAGCGACTTGATGGTGGTGTGCTACGGCGTCGCGTGCATAGGAAACGTAATTGCTTTGAGCAATAAACGGATTTCCACAGCTTTGTTCAACGGAAATAAAAATGGAACCAAATCCTCTGTCTAACGAATTGAGCAAAAACAATTTGCTCGAACAACATGTCTCCCCATGAACTGAAGCGCATATGCTGGACAATGATGGAAAACGGATACGCAGACGGTTTCCTGAATGCTAGCACGGAACCTGAAATTCAACTGGACGTATTTTACCCACCCACATATTGCGTCCATCAATTCGGTTTTTAAACATATAATTGTACGAGCCTGAAGGGAAATAATGGAAGGCATATGCTCGTCTGCACTGAATTCCAATGACTTAATTGGTTTTTTTAACATTGACAAGCAAACATCATAAGCGTTAACAACCCTAACGAGCATGGAGTAAAACTGAGCTCGCTCGGTACATCTATGGCTGATTGTGGACAGTGTGACACCTGCGCCCACCGAAACTTCGTATGGTTTTATTCGGTTCCACCATATAATCAAACACGTTATTCGTGCTCTGAGCGCGCATCTCTGATTCCGAGAAATAGTAACTGAGTACGTCTTTTTCAGCATTTCCATTATCCCGGATTTCCAGAGGAAGCAACACATTGCTGGCCATCTTTGAGCAGTGAGCTCAAAGCTACGCATCAATATCATGTCCGTAAGGCGAATCAGACCGCAACACATTTGTCCAAACCATCGTGTTTTTCGGAAGTCCGTTATCCTTGTACTATATCTTTATATGGCCACTGGGTGTGCACAGGGCGGAAGGTCTTTGTGGTGGTTCATGGAAAGCCGCTTTATCGTCTGATTTTCCCATTAATGCCACACCTCCGTTCAGTTCAGTCCAGATGAACAACTATCATACGAGCACGAAGTGCGGTGGATCCAATTTCCATGACTCGATTCGCAAGAATAACAACAAGTAACAACGGCAAGATACGGAGTGGACTGTAAATAAATGACAAAGAAAATGGAAACAAGAAGGAAGTGTACTGGACTAATCAGAAGAGAACGAGAATTAACAACCAGATGCAGGAATCCGAATGCAGAAATGCCACCGAGTGCATGATGTGTCTCCAACCATTGGTGAGGACTATCCCGAAGCCCCCATTCACGCGCCAGCGTGATCAAGTCCCTCAGTCAAGTTCTTTATGCCTCAACGCCACCTCATCTACTGGCCCCTTCACGATTTTGCCCAACTTGATGCAGCAGCCGCGTATAACGCACGCCGAGGAAGCCGGTCAACGAGAATATGACCAAAATAAAGTAAACGGTTAAAATTAACAAACACTGGAGTGAGACACCAGAAGGGCTCTTGCGAAAAGCCACCTGGCGGACCGCAACATTGCTCACCCGGTGTTTGTAACAAATGTGAGCAATACTCCACAAGCACCGATGGTCAAACATGGCCATGTTCTCACAGCGAACTGGCCTGGTCTCCGATGCTTAGAGTAAGACCGGCATTATCGCAAGGTTGTACACTGTACCTTTCACTGACAGGCTGATATCTCACCGTCTCCATAGATGACTGGGTCCCTGGAAAGTCACATGCGCTTTGCTGATACGCGAACTGATCTCCCCAGTGATGTGATCACCACAAGTGACACAGCTACCAAGGTAGGTAAACCGAGGCACCACTTCCAGTGGCTGTTAGGTGAAAGCTAAACCGGAAGTGTATCGGTGCAGTGCTGCAACAGTACATTGCACTTTGAAGGTGCAAAACACATGGCGAACTGTGCAGCGCTAAGCGTCAGTTTGTGCAGCAGGGTTTGCATAGTCATAATATACCTTCTCTTCATACAATGCAACTTACATCTGGAACGTCACAGACTATCGCAGAACCCCGAAATCGGTACGTAAAGCACATGGCCGGCGTGTAGAAATGGCAAGAGACAACTGGGAGTTAAGTAATTATGCCGGCACGCGGAAAGTTAGAATCAGGTGGGTAAGAATGAAAATAGTAAACATTACACGCGGCTCGCTTGATAATAATTGGCGAATGGGAGATAAATGCGCAAATTAGATGATTTTAGTGAAAAAATGAACACAATCAGAAAGGCGAAACATGGAAAATACTGATGAAGCAGAAGGACAACATGTGGAATCAAAAAAATGAAAAAAGCAAGGTACGCAAAGGTAGGAGGACCAAGTCAGAGTCTGTGAATAGTGACGCCCAGATAGTTACTAAGTAAAAAAAACCAGTCGTGCTAGGGTGGCCGCCATGAGATATGAAACGCAATGAATAGTATAGATGACGGGGTAGCCCAAATCGATCAGGAGAACGCAAAGCAGTGCCGTGGCTAGAAGGAAACAGGAGAAATTACATTAACAGCTAAGGCATTCGCTCTTCGAGCTCTGATCTCATCGCCCATGTAAATGTAATTTTCGTTATCCTCCTCCGAAGTGTGGGACTTCAAATGAGCTAAAAAGGAACGAAACCGTGGGATACTATGGTTGGCGGTCGTGGATGGGTCCACGGAAGGTTGACTACCGCGATCGGTGCTTGTAGTGGACGATGGAGTACAGAGTGTTCGGGTCGGGAGTAAATGAAAACTTGCACTAAACCGTGACAAATCTGCCCGCATTGGGGTGTGCATATCGTCGCATAGTGGAGCTGTGTCCAGTCCCGAGATGGATGCAGACAAGTTGCCAGCTGCGATACCGCGACTCCCTGTGGAAGGAGCGAAGAACCGAATAAACACATGTGCAAAATAGGTATAGAACACAGGGTTGGGCACACCGAGACTAGTGCGGATGCCAAAATCTAAACTGGAACAGTCGTTCAAGTAACGAACCAATCACAGCACTATGACGACGCGGACGGAGGGTGGAAAAATTGTAAGCAAATTCAAGAAAAGCCGAAAAATCCAAAAATGAAGATGTCACACTAGAACCGAAAGTATGAGTCTTGTCACCATCTAAGCGGATCGAAAGTGTGAGCAGTTGTAGCCAAGTTGCTGGTGACATCCACCGTGCCAGATGGGTAAAGTACATCGGACCGTAAGTGGCAAAGGGAGCATGAAACAAGGGAAATTGGCTTCTAGTTAGGAGAAAGCAGATGACGTGCAAGAAACTGGAGGTGGGAATAGGAAACGTTTCGTGTGTGTCCCAGGCAAAATCAGAAACTGCATGACGCCAAATCCAAACAACAACCGCACAGCTAGGAATGACTCGTGGCAACTCTTGCTAAATGTTCCTAACGGTGTCAAAATAAATGTGAATAATCACTTGTATATGCTTACGTCAACTACACACACCCCGCCCCAAGGACATACTCTATACCAGTGTAAGCTTGAAGGGGCGCGGTTAGTGCACGCATTGTAAGTGTGTGGAGGTGAACAGGCGTGGGAGTGTAACAATGGGACCCTAGGAGATGGAAGGGTCTAGTCGGTAGTTGACTTTCGTGGAATCCACGCCCGCTCGTCAGTTAGCCATTAAAAATGATGGGATCATGCATACCAGAAGTGTACAAGGCAGTGACTGGGTCGTAAACTGCTTCATAATGAAGAAGTATCTGATCCTGTCGCTACCATGAAGAGTACACACATTGGAGGGGGACCGCCGCATTCCATATGGCGGATTGAACGAGTAAGCCTAGTGTCAACACGCATCGCTACGGCATGAACAACAAATAGGTGATAGCATATGTTCAAATACACAAGTGCGGCCCTACTGCAGTAGCGATTGCACACAACTTGAGAGACTGTGATCCAGGTAAGTCCTTGTTCGGTCGCCTCAGGTGCATAGTCAAAGCTATCAATGCCGGGGCAATAGCGTGCTTTACGGAGGATTAAAAACATAGACGCGTCAAGCGTCACACAGCGGACATATACGAGAGGTACGGATCGAATTCGGTATAGAAAGTGTAAGGATGATAAGCATATCAAATGAAATCAGTTACCAGCAATGATCGCTGAAAGTTGACAGCCTTCACTGAGAATACCGGCCAAACAAACTTTCCAAAACCGATGATTTAGAGAGACAGGCTCCAATGATGTGACATGATATAGTTTAGAATGCAGTCGTAACGTCTTGATTATATATTTAAACAATAAATTACGGAGTGTTCTTTGCTTCTACAAAGATGCTCAGGTACTTCAACTTGCTAGCTCCTAGCTAAATGTTTCCGAAAAGAGACAATCAGGCATTTGCCGAAGATATGGCCATAGAAATGGGCTTCAACAGTCTCTATGAGTTAAAGACTATCAAACATGGTCATACTATCCTACGGTTGCCCTAGGGAAAGACACCCAATCCATTGGAAAAAATGATACGCAGTCTGCATTACTTGAATAGCGAAGAAGACTTTCCGAACGGGACAAAAGTGTAACAAATACTCAGGTGTGCTTGGGATTCACGCAAGTGTGTGGCACTTGCTGACATCCTCAAGAGACGGATGTGGCTAACTGCCTTCAATGGTCGCGCAGAAGGAAGGAGGTAAAGACGAGAATTAGAGAAAAGAGATTTCGGAAAGAAGTAGAGATAAGTGGCTAAAATAGTTCCTGAAACTCTTGCTAAACCTAACTGAGGGGAACAATGAGAGGCTAATAGTAACGTGTAAAGCATCAGTGAATAGGTTCTTACGCAAACAAGAGCGCTTCTTCTTGGGCGATCTGGGAAGAGATGCGGTTGACCGATACAAGTCTGCCTCAAGCCTCTCGCCCATTAATCGTAGTTGCTTAGCTTCTGAAGTGGCTTCAAGCATTGGATTATCCGACATGTACCCCTGCATATTAGAACATGACCAAGTCTCTGCGTCACTGACTCCAGCAGAAGAGGAAATCTCGGTGAACCCAGGAGACCGGCCACGAGTTGGCCAGAGGGTTCCATGCGAGGTCAGTTGGAGCTTGTGGGACGAGATTGGTAACGCAGCGTGACCACGATACAACGACTGCGACGGCAGAGTCATTGAGTCGAGTGGTGAGGAGGAAAGTGGCAACATGCCAGGGATGTTTTGTCCAATGACTGGAGCTGATCGAAGAGGTGGTGAAATCACGGACTCAGGTTCGGCCGCTCCAGTGGCCATCTTTGAGGGTAGAAGAAAGTAAAGATGCGGACGAAAGTTAATTGCAGCAAAAGTGAGAGAAATGCCACAGATTTCAGTGATGATATGCGTCGTCCTAAATAAATGACCGCAGGTGCAAACGGCTCGATTTATTAAGCGTTGCAGCAATACGTGCATTGGTGTGTGGTTATACAGACCTATCCAAATGATTGCGGGCGTAAAAGAAGACAATCGTCCACACGGTGGGCGCGAGTCATGTACAACACCAGTAAATATGGGTTGAACAGGTCAGTTGATAGCAAACAGATCAGTTCAACGAGGCAAAAACATTGTTGAGCCTCGTCAGTCGGAGAGCGAGTGGAAATCTAAAGCAGGGGACAATAGCAGGCAATCATGTTAATTGGGATCACGACATGTGGAGTGCAGCAACAGTTCATTTATGTTGAA
Organism: Dicrocoelium dendriticum; assembly: GCA_944474145.2. Classification (NCBI taxonomy): domain Eukaryota; kingdom Metazoa; phylum Platyhelminthes; class Trematoda; order Plagiorchiida; family Dicrocoeliidae; genus Dicrocoelium; species Dicrocoelium dendriticum. Next base: position 158,166,491 of record OX104064.1, on the reverse strand, counting down.
CACCTATGACTCGGATGTGGTGAGTTCAGCAAGCAAAACACGTCGCCGGGATAACAATTAACAAGGATAAGTTAAGTGAGGTGGAAATAAAACGAAGGAGGATAAAAAAGAAGTGAACGGAATTAATCGGGGATGGATTAGAAAAAGTCGAACAAAGGAGTCTGAACGCAGGATCGTCTTTGAGTTCACGACCGCGTCACTGATCTTACCAATACTAAGGTTTCCATCAAGCAAGCATGCTCTTTGCAGTTTGACCGAGCCTCTTGATCCATTTATTCATACTCTTCTGTCACATGGTCATTTCGCTTAACTGGCCACAGTGCCAGTGCATATTGAGCGCCGCGAAAGGTGATCAACAGGTGTGAAGATGAGATAGAACCAACACAAGCTATCGATTTTTGCTCAAAATGATGTGATGCCGGTGGACACCTTGGCATCCCATAGTGGAGCTTGAAAAGGTCAATACGGTGTGATCTAGAAGCATTCAAAGGGACGTGACCTTGGGCTCCAATATAGCAGCTGCAGGAATGTGAAGCACATGGGCTATGAATAATTCAGAGATTCCAAGTTGGGCTTGGAGTACACATAAAAATGAGGAGTACCATGTGCACTACAAATATATGAAGAAAATGTGGTGAGAGTTCAGTGATCGACAAGGGGTGGTGTAACAGAACTACGAGATAGTATCCCGAGTATGATTTATACGATGAACTCCATCCCGAAAGATAACGCATCTTGGAGAACCGGAGAGAAAAGTATCGTTTTAATAAAAGGAAATAACACACAGGAAAGCGGGCTGAGAAATAATAAAACACCCAGCGTCAAAGAATGGGATGGAGACGCGGAATGAAGCCTTAAAATAGGCAGCAAACGCTATACAGAAAAGTAATGAAGAAATGATGAAATTGACTGTTCACTGCAGTCGTGGAATCAGCACTGTCCAGTAGTTTAACTGTGACTCCATCAAGGATGTACGGTAGATTCAATTACCAAGCTTCGGATTGCCATGACAAGGGAAGGCCAGCAAGATAAATGAAAAGAAGGTAAAGCACAGAGTCGAAAATAAACAGAATAAATAATGAAAAGACAGAGAAAACCCAAGGTGAAGGATGCTATGCAAATGACAATAACGGCAGTACCGAAAACCTGAGAAGGCGAAAGTTTACGAAGAAAAATATGCAACGCAGAGTAGTTAAGAAAAAGTTGAAATAGACGGACTGCAAGGTAAGCAGTGTGAAAGAAGCGGACCGAGTAAAGCAGTGACATAGACCAAAAGACTTCAGTGTCCATCTGGATTTAACAGAGTGGAGAACTTGCTAAATTTCTACAGATAGTAACGAAAGGTACTGGACTGAAGGACGCACTCAGACGTACGTCAAGAGGCTAGAAGAAGTGTTACGTGGCAGAATTGCATGTTCTAAACATTTCAGATAGGGATATGTAGTGTCGTTGAACCTCATCACCCATCACATATATCACTTAGACAAGCAGAAATCTTACGAGTGACCACGGTCAGACGATATCGGCAGTATCCATAGTTGTTACTTCGTTACGTAATTACTTTTTTGTCAGACGGGCTGGGCTCCGAAGGACGATGAATATGTCTGGTTGGTTGGGCAAGGAGCCGACCCCAGTGGCGTTTGTGTTGTGAGTTTCTTTGTCCATCCCCATCTCACTTATCTCCCTCTTCGAACCACGATCTCTATCGCTTGAGGTACGAAATGCGTGTTGCATCTTTTTTGTATTCCATAATATTTGCCTTTCGTATGCCATATCTTTATGTATTGCGGAACAATAGTTAAAGTGACTTACTCACCTTCGGCTAATGTGCAATGAAGATGAAAACAGTAAATAGCTACCGCATCAGTTCAGAGACTAGCATCTATGGATTTTGCTGAATCCTGTTCACAGTTGCACTTTGTGCTCGAATATCCATACCACTAGCTTACCTTCCACATGTTAAGAGGTTGATTGTAGATGGTACGCTGAGCTAAAATTCGCGGAAAAAGGACAAAGCTCACTGCTTAGTGTTGCTCACTATTTCGCCTTCAATTGGTAACCCCAGGCAAAGGTTAGAAAACCGTATGGATGGCAACAATATATAGATTTTACCTAAACGGAATAAATTAAGAATATTCTAAAACAGGAAATTCGCTTTATAAATCCAGAAAGAACAGAAGACGTAAAAACGGTGAGACGACTAAGGCATTTCGTGCAAGCTCGACAAGGGATCAGGCATGCGTTCATCATCGATTTCGCTGAGGCGTCATAATCTCATCGTACTCCACGCACCAGATATGTTTTCATCACAATGTTGAATTCCTCCAGGGGCTCATCGATAGACTTTTGGATGTGGGTGATGATTAAACAAGTAATCCGACTTTGTCAGAAAACTAAACAGTCATGTCGGCTTCTGAGAATCAGCTTTGTAAATCACAATATGCCGCACCTCACACTGTCTCGTCTGTCAAGGCTGAGAGGCAGAAAAGTCCACATCCGCCGAAAGTTGGAACCCGAAGAAGGATCGTTTGAAGACTGCGGTCATTGAGCTCAAATACCGTTCAGAACGTGAGGCTGACTTACATATTGTAAATTTTCGGGTGATCAAGAAGGACGTACGAACTCGTATCAACCGGTTGCTCAACTTTCAGGCACGTCCCCCGGTACTTCTCAGGACCTCCGTGTGGCATTCGCCAACGTGTGCAGACTAATGAACAAACGAGACGAACCGTGCCGCTTTATTGTTTCGAAGCGGCCGGAGGTCTTAAGAGTTGCAGAGACTTGGTTGAACTCCGACGTTATACCCCAAGAAGTCGCGTTGTCAGGATACTCTGTTTTCGATGTGACCGAAAATCAAAGGACTAGGGTGGTGTTCTCATTGTACATCAAATCCTCACTATCTGGCAAACGTATCAGTAGCTATCGGAGCGAGGATAAGTTATGTGAGCAACCGTGGTGCTCAGTCCGCGTCGAACGCGCAGAACTAACAGTGAGTGTAATCTATCGTCCATGCAATGAGGCTGGACCTTACAGTGATGCGATGGTTTGCGTGCCTCAGAGATCCATTGAGCTATGCTGAGTGGTGCATTTTTGCACCTTCAGAGCCACACATACCAGATTGGTCAGTGGTTAGATACTAGACAAACTCAGCCTCCTGGTACTTCAGGCTGGGGGCTGGAATGAGAGTGGCTCCTTATTTCATAAAACGGGCTCTCTGTAGTCCATTGCCAAAATCCCGCTGCCTTGCGGTAAGATTTTTGAAACAAAGGCTTGGGTTGGAACCCTAATCGTTCTCCTGTCTAGGCTTGGGCAACCTGACAGTATTCTGCCCACGCAATACAATGAACCTTTCCTACAACAATTTATTGATGCTCTGGCCGTCGCAGAGGATAACAAACGGCGCCCTATCTGCTTCATCGAGCAGGGTGGATAAGGGTAGGGATGCTATTCCTCAGGCCTTCCCGCCTTCTTATACCCCTTGCTCTTTTCCATCTCTATCGTCCCGCTCCAACTTCACTTTTACCCCCCATTTTCAATCCCCCAATTCTTGGCCCTCCCCCAGCTTGCTTCAACAGTCTCTTGTCTTCTAGTTTCAAATCACACAGTTGCAGAGCGTCGCTCCCATTCAGTCGACAAGTCCATGTTCAACCAAACGGACAACGTCAGTTCATCCGTTTCCCTTCGGAGTTCTCGCGTCTCGCTAAGACTGGCATGCCTCAACCTGCGCACTTTTCTATAGATTGGCCAACAGGAAGCACTTGCCCGCACACTAGAGACTCGAACGATCGATATTTGCTGTTTATCAGAAACCCGCCTGCAAGACTCAAGCTCCGTGGTTACCCTGCGATCCCCCACATGCGACACTGACGGCACATTCTCCTTGCGCCTGTCTGGCGATGATGCAGCTTCAAATGCCGGTCAAGCTGGCGTCAGCATTGCTTTGAGTACCCGGGCTGAAGCTGCCCTGATCGATTGGATCCCAGTCAACAATCGGATGTGCGCCGTTAGATTAGCTGGTTTGTTCCGTGCTACCAAGTCTCGCGGGGACAAACGGTGCCGGTTTGTCATTGCGGCCTACGCCCCTGTAGCACTGATTCGGTAAAAGATGATTTTTATCAGCAACTTCATGAGCTCCTTCGTTACAGAAGAAGCACGGAGACTGTGGTGTTGGCTGGCGACCTAAACGCACAAATCGGAAAATTGTCCTGATGAGCTTCATCTGGGCGGCCAACATGGTGTAGGCTCCCGTTATGATAATGGTGAGCGATTGCTACAGCTGTGTGAAGATGCTCGCCTCTTTCTCGCGAGCACTAACTTTCGACACAGCACCCGCAGAACCGTGACTTGGCGGCCGCCGGGTGCGTTTCGATGGACGTCCGCAACGTCGATGTGAACGGATTGACACCAGCCAGCTGGCGAAGCCAGATGTTCTGAAGGTGTATCAAAGTGCGCTGACATCTGGGCTGAGTAAGCGTCCACTAAACACCGTTGAAGATCACTGGTCGCATATTTGTCAAGCGTTGCTGTTAGCAGGCATGTCTTCATGTGGCAAAGCAAATTACCAAACCGGACATTGGGTCTCTACACACTCTCTGGAACTTATGGATGGTCGCCGATGTATTCCGGCTGGAAGCGAATACAATGAGACTCGCAAAAATCTCAGGGCAAAACTGCTTGCTAGCTTGAAGAAAAACCGCGAAACCTGGTGGTCTCATCCTGCTTCTGATATTGAAACCACCTCTGCCGCTGGCAATCATCGTAAGTTATTCCGTCTGATACGGGAAACAGGCAGCAGGAGACCTGGTGTTAGCGAGACCATACACGACGAGAGTGGGCAGCCGATCCACAGCCTGTCAAAATGCTTGGAGCATTGGGCTGAACACCTTGCAAGGCAATTTAACCAACCTGAGTTATCGCTTAATTCTTCGACCATTGAGCGCCCTTCTCCCTGGGCCGTCTCCTTGGATCCGCCCCCACGCGCAGAAGTCGAACGTGAGATCAGGCTGTTGAAATTGCATACGGTCGCAGGGGCAGATAGAATTCCTCCAGCCCTCTTCGAATTCGGGGGACCTGCTCTAATAGATGATTTATACGAGTTGCTAGTGAAACTTTGGGAGCTGGAGACTGTCAAGACAGCCTGGAACCGCTCCGTCATTGTCCCAATTTTCAAGGGAAACTCTCGTATGGAATGCGGCAGTCATAAAGGGATCAGTCTGAGTTCGATTGCCTCTAAATTGCTTACCTCTGTCATTCTCCACAGACTAACTGGCACTAGCGAAAGTCAGATTCCTGAAGAGCAAGCCGGATTTCGTCGAGGTCGGGGTGCATCGACCACATTCTCACCTTGCGTCAATTGTTGGAGCACCGCAATGTTTACTGGCGACCCACCGTTGTCGTGTTTCTTGACATTATATGTGCCTTCGACTCAGTCGATTGACGTGCCCTTCGGGACTGTCTGCTAAGGAAACGTGTGCCTGATAAATATGTAAACATTATCAAAGCGCTGTACGCGCATAGTTCGGGCAGGGTGAGGGTTTATGGCAAACTGTCGCCACCCTTCAGTATCACCAGCGGTGTGAGACAAGGTTGCCCGCTGTCACCTTTTTTCTTCAACTTCGCTATTGATGAAGTCATGGAAACAGCGTTTGCTGGACACGACCTAGAAGGTGTGGAGCTACTTCCTGGTGAGCGACGTCTTGACACAGAGTATGCGAACGATATTGCCCTAATCTGTGACAGCTCCCAAACATGCCAAGCAGCACTGGACCGATTAGCACTGGCTGTCAATCGTTTTGGACTATGCTTTGCTCCATCGAAATGCAAAGTACTTCTCCAAGATTGGCAGGCACCCAACCCTGCGCTAACGCTTTGTGGTGATCTGCTAAAAGTCCTTCAGGAATTCAAGTATCCGGGCAGCGATATTAGCACCCGTGGGATCGGAGATGAGGCTACGAACCGTACAGCAAAAGCTCGAGGTGCTTTTGCCAATTTCCGCCACCTGTGGCGCAGACGCGACATTCGCCCTGAAGGGCCGAGTTTATAACGCAGCCGTCCGTTCAACTCTCCTATATGGTTGTGAAACCTGGCCCATCAGATCGACAGACACAAAGAGGCTAGCCATATTCGATCATTACTGCCTTCGCAGCTTAGCTCATGTCTGGTGGGAGCACCGCGTGAGCAATGAGCCTGTTCGGCGTCGCGTATTTGGTGCAGGAACAGTGAGTGAACCGATCAGCACCATTATATCACGCACCAGGCTCCGATGGTTGGGCCACGTGTTGCGCATGTCAGCACACCAACTTTCGCGACGTGCACTGTTTGCGCGTTGTGTGTGTGCGGTTGGAAGAGGAGGAGGGGAGGCCAAGCGATGACTTGGTCGAGAGAGATGAAAACTCTCACTTCGAATCTGGCGTCGGTTGGTGCATCCCGACTGCCTGGCTGGGATCCTAAGGACGGTGAACACGTTTGCTTGGACACAATTGCTTATAAGGCTTGGAGCCGGCTCCAATGGCGTTGGTGTTGTGAGTTTCTTTGTCCATCCCCCTCCTGCTTAGCATCCGCCTCCAATCACAATCTCAATTGTTAGGCATAATATGACTCTTTTTACGGCACGATAGCCAGCTGTTAGATCTCCGTAACGATGTCCATCCGTTACTGGGGACTCAGTCGGCGTGCTACTGCTTGTTTTCCTTTTCTTGTCTTTTGTATTGCGGCACAACAGCTGAGGTGTTGTCCACCTGTAGCTAACGTGTATAATGATGATGATGATGTTGTCTATGGTAGCCCATTAAACCGTTGTTGTGACTAGCTACATGTACAGAAGCACATAAGCGGCCCTCAATTTTTACTGATGGGGGATCTAAATTTGCTTAAGGTATTTTGGCCAGACGTTCGGCGACTTAATAGAGACGTTCAAAAGCATGAAGGGTTTCAGTGGTCTCAGGCCTACCGATCTGTTTGTACCGACTACATCAGACAACTTGAGGGGCTATTGCATGAAATTGAAGCAGCAAAAATCTAGACTAAAGAGCCAGGTTCTTTGCAAACCGGGTTGTGCGTGTTTGGAATAAACTTCCTTCTGCTTTATTGGGATGCGAAACTGTAGGGAAATTTAAACGGCCTAGGCAAAAATTGGTTGGCCTTGTTCCATGAGATTTGTTGACTGCCCCAAATCTCATGACTCCATACTCTTTCACCTTACCCCATATTTTCAGCTGTCAGCTGTTTCGTGTGACTTGACATCAAATCCCTACACTGTCCAGCGTGGTTAAGATCTTTGTTCTGACGGCTCTAAGCCCCATTAAGTGCGATTATAACACATTAGGTCGCCAGAACTGACCAATAGTTGCTCGAGCAGCTTTCGCTTGAGCCCACTCTAGTGAGAGCAAATAGTGATGCAATCAAAATAGTGAGGAAGAATTTCGTTTCTCTATTTGCTGATTTTTTTTTGATCGGCTAATATACGGACTTTTGGACAAATTTGACGTTGCAAAATCATACTGTCGGCTTATATATGGATCGGCTTATACACGGTAATATACGGTATCTCAACGTGTTGCAAATCAAAACTATGATGAATCCGGACAGTAGAATGGAAGCAATGTATGAAGAAGAGGTTGAAGTGTGGGCACCCATTGACAACATCGCATGGCCATGTATGCGAACTGTCTGTCCTTTTCATTTCGTTCTACTCTCCTTACTTTCTGTCCATTCCAAGATCAGGTTATCTTTCGTTTTGCCATGCCAACCTGACAGCTGCTTCATTGCTTTAAGTTTGTTCCGCAATGCCAACTGTTATCCTTTTTTCCCGAAGGAAACAACTCGAGTATCTGTAGCAGTTCTCAGTAGTCAGTGAGCTGAATTTCTAAATAGCAATTACTCTACTGTGTGCGCATTGTAGGGTACGTGCAGCCAAAATGCAGTGGACAAGACAAGTCAAGTGCAGTAAGTTCCAGAACGGGTACACAGAATATGGTAACTCCCAGGGCGTTCAAGGTACATGCAAATGCAGTCGGCAGACCGATTTGCCTTAGCGTACGAACGTTGAACGCTGACAGAGAAACATGGCAGCATGACCTGATGACAACAGTGCTGTGGGTACTGTACATGATGCAAATCCGATGGTACTTCAACTGACGTCACTGGTGCTGGCGCGTTAACAGTAGTAAAAACGAAAAATAAGAAAGAAGGTAGGGAGTGCGCGGTGTCCAGTTTACGCTTTCTAGTTCCCCGGTATGCGGCGAATAACACGATCGCCTTGAAACTGTAACAGCCGATGCAAAATAAAGCCGCTTTTCGAAGAAATATTCATGAATGTATGTAGACTGAGATACTGCTGGGTCGCCAAAACCGAGGCAGGGAAATAAGTAAGGTTATCGCTGAGAGTCTTTGATTCAAATGTTAATTCAAAAGGCAAGGGGGATACGTCAAGTTACCGTAAGTTGATCCATTTTCAAAGGAGTGGATGACACTCCAGAATCAACCCCAAACACCTGGGGAGCGAAGAGACTGAGTCTGTTCAAGTTCAAACACCCGAGCAGTTTGGTGACTGAGGGTACCAACCAATTTAACCAAAAGAAATCGAACTACTGCATCAGGCAATGACACAAAAATGTTGGTACGGAAGGATGCTGTGATATTTAGCATTGATCCACCTGCGCAAAATGAATAAAAAGCTATGTGAGTTTCGGATAGGACGAAGTCTGTCCCCAAAATCTGTGGAACTTAAACACTTAATAAAGCAATCCCAGATGTGCTCAATATAGATGGATGCTAGAGGATCGATATGAAGGTAGTACTTTGATGAAAATGATGTGAGAAATAGGGTCTCAGGAGTGAATAAAATTGAAGTCGGAAGTTTACTTCAGCTAAGATGCAGCGCTAGATTCAAAAAACAGTAGCGTAAAACTCCATTGGGCGACGGAACAACTGGGCGCAGCTGGTAGGCAGCCCGTAAGACAGACGGAAAAATACAGCGCTATTAAACGAATGTTAGTCACACAAGCAGTCACTTGGGTACCTCGAAGATATCAAATAATAAAGCAAAGTAAAAACAGAGGAAGGAGAACAGGTGAGAAATTCGGATCATAAGTATGTAGGACTCACCGAAGCTAAATACTTCAACACCAACTGTGAGGTAAGCGGGTTTCTTGGAAATGAATTCGTGTTATACCATACGAACTCGTCATGGTGTCGCCCACTTTCATCCGAGCACTTCTGTGGCAGAGACGATGGAGTGCCGAGCCATGTGACATTGGTAGTACCAGACTGGATGTGTTCAGCGAATGGAAAAGATGGTGTCGACAAGCATGCCGCCGTGGGAACCGCACATGCACGCGGATATGCCGCAGGATCCAGCATGCTCATTGTATCGACTGAATCCGCGAGTTCTGGAGTAGGTGAAACGAGTGACTTGATTGTTGCCGCCTCACGGGTTGCCGCCGCACTAGCAGCATGTAACGAAGCCAAGTCGACTAAATCATCCAAAGCCGTTGGCCGTTCCCCGGAAAGGGAGAAAGATGCACGACGGAACCGTATGGGTTCCACAGGGGAGGGTGCAGAATGCTCATCGGTTTGCCGTGCAGGCTCTCCAACAAGGGGGACTGTTATGGGCTGTAGTGGACCGAAAATGTGGAGCAAGGAACAACGTAAAACGAAAAGAACTGGCAGGATTAACGCGTAATAACGCAAATAGCTGCGCTGACATAAGTGATTCATACCGTACAGAAATAAGATCAGTACACACACAAAATGCTTGTGTCTATCATGTCCGAGAAGCGTAAATGTGCTTGCGGAAGTTGGATCACGCTTGCGAGCTAGTCCCCTAGCAAAGGAAATGTGCACAACTATAACATGCCTAAAATGGATGAAACGACGGATCATCATTCCGATGGAAATCGCGACCAACCTGACCGATACAAGTTGGAAATATTTCGAGGTAACTGAAGCTGCTGACTGTAGAAATTCGAGATGAACAAGCCTAAGAGTCGAGTGATCCGTTCTAAATTACTTTAGCACGCAGTGAGGTCTGTCTCCATCCCATCTGAAACGAACAGCGCAAACGGCATCGACTAAAAGAAAGGATATACATAGATTTACACGAGATGAGTTAGAAACTACGTAACATGCGAGTCAAATGGAGTCAGTAACCATACGGATGGTGATGATGGCTGCGTGAGCAAATGAGTAACGGTTTTCCAGAATACGATATAAAGTAAAAGGCTGAAGAAACCAAGCGCAATAATTCAAATCAAAAGCAAGTGATGAGACCCTTCGTGCAGTGTGGATTACACATATTATCAACAGCAGCAAGACCTTAGTGCGCTATATTGATGCTCCGGTACCGCTCACGCAAAAATGATGTGACAGGATGTTACAGAAATCAAATAACATCAGTAAAGAGAGGATACCGATGATAATAAACATCAGCAGCAACATGTCAGCCATTTGAACAGATGCTTTGTTGCCACAACCACCTACGGAACGAAGAATAATCAGAGAGAAGAGGAAGTTATCGGAAAACCCTAATGTGATATGGGTGAAGTACGCATGACACGTGTACTGCGTGGAGCTGAGTGTCGCACTGATCACAAATTGGTGCTGACCAAACTGTGCATATATTTTCGTAAATCCATGTATTGCACTTCCGTCATGAATCGGCGTAAATTTAATATTCTCTCCCTCGGTACTGTGGAGAAACGTGTTGAGCTGGAGAAGGCGATGGCTGCACGACTGTGTGATGTGGAATGCATAGCCACAGTGGGCGACCTGTGGCACCACATTCGCGACCAGGTGACCGCTGCTGCCGAGGAGCCCATCATGCGCGCAAACTGCAAGCGGCATGATTGGTTTGATGAGAACAATGCAACGATTGGCGCATTGGTGTCGGAGAAGAAGCAGCATTTGCTGCACATGTCGTAGACCCCAGTGACTTGGAGAAGAATAGTCAGTTTCGCACACTTCGATGACGACTAACCCGAGAGCTCCATCGCAGAAAAAATACATGGAGGAAAGAGAAGGCGAAGCGGATGCAGTGCTATGCTGAAGGTCGTCAACACAAGGAATTTTTTGACTTCTTGAAGGCAGTGTATGGACCGAGATTGGAGCCGCTGAGGGGGCTGATCGATGGTAGCACAGGTGCTAACTGCACACGGACTGCAGACAATGCAGATCTGGCAAGAAAAGTTTGACTGTCTCTTGAATAACCGTTCAGAGATCGACTGGTCTACTCTGAAAGACCTCAAGCAGCACGATGTGAAGACGTCTGGCGGACACTGGATGAGACGCAGAGGGCACTTCCTCAGCTGCGAAACGGCAAGTGCGTCGGTGGCTACGGGATCCTGCCTGAGATATTGAAACACGCTAGACCCGCGTTGGTGAATGCGCTGCGCCCCTTGGTGCGACAGGTGTGGATTGAGGAGGAGGTGCCTGCTGAGCTGAAGGATACCCTTGTGCTACCAATGTACAAGGGCAAAGGGAGTAAGCAATGTTGTACGAATTATCATGGCATCAACTTGCTGAGTTGTGTGGGCAAGATGATTGCCTGAATCCTGCTCGGCCGCCTCGTCAGTCAAGTTGTGGAACCTAACGTGGCGGAAGAGCAGTGTGGATTCCGGTCGGGTCGCAGCACTATAGATATGATGTTTGCAGCTCGTCAATTGATGGGAGAAGTACAGAGAACCACACCAGCTGTTGTACTCGCTTTTGGTAGATTTCACCAAGGTATTTGATACGGTGAGTCGCGAGGCATTGTGGTTGGTGTTGGGTAAGTCAGGTTGTCCGCCTAAGTTTAATTGAATGTCTGCACAGTGATATGCGAGCGGGGGTGCAGCTGAGAAGAAAGACCTCGGATGACTTTGCAGTTGTCTCTGGTATAAAGCAACACCGTGTCTTAGCTCTTGCCCTGTTTAATATTTATCTTCATGCAATCACGTCTTGTGATATTGAGACCAAATGTGCTTACGGTGTTCGTGTGGAGCACCGTATTGATGGTGGGTTGCTGAACATCCGTCGTTTCGATGCGAGAACTCTAGTCTGTGAGACAACTATCCGTAGGTCGCTGTTGGCTGACGACTGTGCGTTGTTTGCACACTGCGCGGATGAGTTGCAGCACATCACTAGTGCTCTGGCTTCGACAGTGGCCAAATTCGGGCTCACCATCAACACAAGCAAAAGTACCAGTCTCATTAAGCCCTCACCGGAGGTGCAATCTTCGAAATTGCCGCAAACCAGCATTGGCGCTGAAGTATCAGAAACCTCCTCCCGCTTCTGCTACCTTGGGAGCGTAATTTCGACTGATCAGCAGATACACAGTGAGCTGCGTATCGGCGTCTCTAAGGCAGCGGCGGCATTCGGGAAGCTTGAGTAACGAGTGCGGAACAACCATCAGCTTACCGTTGGCGCGAAGTTGATGGAGTACAAATCCGTGGTGTTGTCCGTTCTTCTGTACGGCAGTGAAAAGTGGACGATGTACCGGCAGGATGTGCGATATCTCGAGCGGTTCCATCAACAGTATCTGCGCGAATTCTGCGCATCGGTTGGTGCGACAGTTGCAGACATGGAAGTGTTGCGCCGAAGTGGAATGTATGTATTGGACTGCGTACTTTTGCTGAGACACCTAAGGTGGCTCGGTCAAGTGAGCCGTATAGAATCGACGCGGATACCGAAACAACTATTATATGGTCAGCTAAGTACTGGGAAACAGCATGCGGGAAAACCGAAGCTTCGTTACCATGAGATGATAAAAATGAGCCTCTCAAGTTCTAATCTTGATTGCAGGTCATGGGAATCGAAGGCGGTTGATCGGCGTGCATGGCGCGATATCATCACAAAGGCAGTTGCTGAAGTGCGGGAGAAAGACCTCATGCATGCAGAGAAGAAGCGGCAAGCACCGATGGATTGTACTCCATCGACATCGAGTGCATGGTGCTGTAGCACATGCGGTCGCGGGTGCCTGAGTCAGGCAGGCCTAGTGAGCCATGAGCGAGGCCACTCGGGGACACCACCGAAGCGACAATTGGTCCTGCAGAGAACGTAGGCAGAATCGGCGCAGCGTTTGTAGGTACGCTGCATTCGATTTGCTAACCGCGTGCTTGCATGCTGAGTCTCTTTATTTCAAGCGGCGGGTTTGCTATATTGTCCTAATGCTTTGGTATCTCATATTAATGTCTACTTAATACTATCTTCTATAAACTTGCACACGTCGCTTAAGCTAGTTGTAGTGAGATTGGATTACATTTTCGCATTTGCGGCGTTTTCTTAAGATATATTTTCTGGCGTATTAAGCTTCTCGCGGAATTTGTTGCAACCCATTTATTTTATACGCTCATTTAGTGAAGAGTTATGTCCCCGTATCTGTATGCATTATTGGATTTATTTTATTTCATCTTGTCGTTTCAGGTGATTGGCTGTTGCTTGATATCCCCGGTGTGGCTGCGCTTATTGTGCATGCCGACAAAGTGTCTTCCTGTCTATTACCCACTACCTCGTCCATACTGGTTCCAGGAGACAGTTGGTTGTTGCTGGAGGGGACGGAATGCGCGGTCCCTGTAGCCGTGCTAGGCTCGAAGAGTGGTTCCATGCAGTCAGTGTGGAGCGGACTACGGTCCAGCCACCGACTTGTGTGCGCTTGATTTCCAAATACAGAGTGCTTGTGGTTGTCTGTGAAGGAGTTTGGGTCAGTTCAGCTGATGGAACATGGCTCCCATCCACATGCCTCCCGGTCTTATTCCTTATGGTTTACACCGGATATGGGGTGTGGGGTTGGAGCTGTGGGTGGTGTAGCGCAAGCCACCCATGGTCCCTCTGTAGGCGCAGGCGTCCTGTGGCTGCCACAGTGACAGACAAATCCGAAACCGGATGCCGCCAACCATGTTTGAAATGGCCGCTGACTGATATTCCAGTCCTATGGTACGCTTGATGCGAATGTGAAGAAGGTACAAAGATGTCAAATAACACTACCGCTCATCTTCCATTTGGCGGGTCATGTGAGTGGTATCGAACCGCGCTACCTCGGGTGGTCACATTGTCACAGCCGTGAATTCGTTCCGGTAATTTTTGTGTTAGCGAGTAACTAATGTTTTTGGTTATTTTTTATAATATTGTTCATTTTGGAGTGCTTCTGTTGTAGTATTATATCGTGTTTGAATAGCACTGAAGATAAAAGTACCAGTGTAATTTCGGTTTCGCTGTGGTGGTTATGGAGTCAATGGGCACTTCTTGTTGTGAAGAGCGTAGCTGCGGTGGTGCGACAGAAAAAGACATTCAATGTGTTATGTGTCCATTATGGTACCACAATTCTAGTTCGCGACTGGACGATGAGTCGACTAAAGTGGATTAGCTAAATTGCGTGTGCCTGGCGGACACCTGCTCGTGATTGTTGAATGGGGATCATCTGGTTAAGTCTCGTTATGTTAGTAGTGGGCAAACTGCCTCTGACGAGGACCACCTGCAATAGCTCATGGCAAAGAAGCTGATCCAGAAACAGGGATCTATCATCGACACATTGGGAGCAAAAGTTGATGAGTTACATGCACACCTGGAGTAGTATGAGTGCAGTACTGAAATTGCTATGGGCAGGCAGAGGATGTGCTTATATATAATCTGGAAGAAACGGTGATGCGGGAGGCTATGGCTAAGCGCAATTTGGATGGGAGATGCGTTCTCGACATACTCTGTATTGATGGTATATCGCTTCTTGTTGGCATCAAGCGGAACCACGGAGCTGACTGTTGGAAGAACGTAAAAGATTTGTACCAGAAGAGTCTTACTGATTGTGATTGAGTTTAAGAAACCGATGTATCGTGAGCTTGTTAACCGAGTGGGCCCATGTGCAAGTTAAACAAATGGTAGATACCATTTGGCTCTTGATATGCTCGCAACAAAAGCCAAAATCACCTCATCCTTACACCGGAGCAGAAACGAAAAGCAGAAACATCTTGTTGCAGACACTGGCACGAAAAACAGATTATATGGAGTTCACCCTCCCCAGGCTAATATCTTTGCCTGCTCTTATCTTACCTCTCCGCAGAGCACGACCACAGCACTGCTCAAGCTTAGGGAGGCTACACAAAAGTACCTCCTTTGCAAGATCCGAATGATATGTCGATGAGGAACATGGTGCCAAATTGCCTGCTGACGGGAATTCAGGTTGTATGTGAGTGTTGAACACGACTGCTGCCGCCACTACAGGGGCAACAAATAAGATCCCCAGCAGATAAAATTACTGCAAATACCGAGCATAGAAGAGCGCATTTTGACGACGTCCTTTGGAGCATAAAGTACCCTCAGTTAGATGCAAATGAAAGGTCTATCTTTAATGAAGTTCAGATTATGCGCCGGGGAATAAAGATATGGTTAAGTTTCGAGTCACCAAAACCGCCAGAGCAGGTGAGATAATGGCCAATTTTTCCTGCAGCGGCGTATAATCACCTGTACTATCTTCACGGAACCAGATAGAAGCAGCAGTTAACTCTTCTAAAAGTGCGGCAAAAATCGTGCTGCCCCGTAGGGTACAAGACCCAAAGGGGTTATAAAAGAACTGCTGAGGGGGGAAAGGAAACGCAGCAGATCTCACTAAATCTATGGTGCATAAACGCTTGTAGTTTAAGGAACAAACAGAGGGAACTGGCGCTGAGTTGCAAAGCGGTCGATGTGGTCGCGATTACACAGACACAGACCTCTTCAAAAGAGTTAATTAATGAGTGTCTCCTAAGCGAATCCTCATGGTACGAAAAAGACCGTACTGGGTGTCGGAATGGAGGCGGAGTGCTTCCACTCATACGATCTCACCATCTCGGAATAGGCTTGGAACCGACAGGAATTTCGTTATTTCAGAAGGTTATAAATACAAATAGGTTTGGTGTTTAAAATCTAAAATCACGATCTCACTATATTCATTAGGAACCTCGTTCACAATAAGCACTTCAG
Organism: Dicrocoelium dendriticum; assembly: GCA_944474145.2. NCBI lineage: Eukaryota > Metazoa > Platyhelminthes > Trematoda > Plagiorchiida > Dicrocoeliidae > Dicrocoelium > Dicrocoelium dendriticum. Next base: position 158,150,564 of record OX104064.1, on the reverse strand, counting down.
GTGTTCAAGTCGATTCCTGTTTTCTGAGAGTGGAGGGTAAAGCTGAATTAATTGTTTATGCTTATTGCAACCCAAAACGAGGAGGAGTTTAATAAGCTGCACAAACGCGCTGCGCATTCAGCGCGAAGCTTTGTGATAGTTGGAGAGCTGAATCTACAAAATGCCGACTGGGAGCAAGCGTTTAATAGTGAAGATACTTTTAAGGGAGACTCAATGCAGTGGGTGCAAGAATACGTTTTTGTGCCGAACGTCAAGTTGCCGACTGGTAAACGTGACGGGAATCTTCCCTCTTCCTTCGATACAATAACTAAACATGGTCGGTTATCAGGCATTAACGTCCAGGCTCCCATGGGTAAGAGCGATCACTATCATCTTTTCTTCTCCACTAAGCTAACGAAGCTCACCGCTAAAATCCGTTTGATGCGGTACGTTCGACCTTACTGTACGGTTGTGAAACATGGCCCCTAAGGTCGGCGGACTTGAAGAGGCTAGCTAAGTTCGACCATCGGTGCCTTCGCAGTGGCTCACATCTGGTGGGAACACCGCGTGAGTAACGAGCGTGTTCGACGCCTTGTTTACGGCCCAGGAAAAGGATCTGAACCGCTCAGCACCGTTATTTCCGCACCAGGCTCCGATGGCTCGGCCACGTGTTACGCATGCCAGCCCACCAAATCCCCCGACGTGCGTTGTTTGCTCACCAGGGATGTGGGTGGAAGAAGAGGAGAGGTGGCCAAGCGATGACTTAGTCCAGAGGAATGAAGTCCATCACTTCGGAGCTAGCCTCAGTTGGAGCTTCACGGCTCCCTGGTTGGGGTCCAAAAGACGGTGAACACGTTTGGCTGGATACACTTGCTGACCTGGCAAGGAGCCGACCTCAATGGCGTTCCTGCTGTGAGTTTCTTTGTCCCTCCCCATCCCTTTTAGCCTCCCCCTCCATCTACGATCTCATTTCCTAGGGTAAAACATAATAAATAAAAAAATTTCTTTTTGCCTAGTAGCTGGCTGGAAGCTTACCGGAACGATGCCTATCCGTTGCTGGTAGCTCAGCTGGCATGCAACTGTTGTATCTATTTTTCCTTTGTGTATTGTAGCATATGTATGTATGTATATATTTCCTTCATGTATTGCAGCACAATAGCGGAGGTGTTTTCCCACCTCTAGCTGATTTGTATGATGAATGAATGAATGCGGAATCTAAGGTGGATTAATACCACACTTTTAAAAGATAGAGCCATGCGCATTACTTGAGTTCCTGAACAGGAGGAGGCAACAATTGAACAGAGGTGGCATGTGATCAAAAGCGGTTTTACGCATTTGCGAGAGTAGTCTGTTACCCTGTGCCGCCGGCGCAGTGTAAAGCAGGCTGACAACAAAGTACATGAGTTATTTCGACTCAGGGAGACTCCGAGCAGAACCAAGCAAGTGATCTTACTCTCTATGTGTAAAGCAACGATTAGACCACATCTGGAATACAGTGTTCGGGCCTGAAAACCCTACCTGCAAAAGGACATGGTTTGTATAGAAAATATGCAGATTGGCCACTGGAATGGTAGAAGGCCAACGTGGGTTACCGTATGAAGATCGGTTAGTTAACTTAGGACAGTTTTCAACAAGAAGCAGATTGTGAGAAGACTTAACAGGGATAATCAAAAGATACCAGGCCAACTGATCCCTTTGAGCTAGCTACATCCATTAGGTTGTCCCGAAATCACTCGAATTTTGCTATATTCCATACCGGATTTTTCTGGAAGCTTCTGGAACATGCTTTTATATGGGGACACACTGGAGCAATAATCTAACGTTGTCCATTTATTCTACATTTTAGCAATGGCAGCGGTATTGGCTAATGATCAACATGCTGTTCGCGGATGCTTATTGTACGAGTACCTACAAGGGCGCAAAGCAATCGAGGCTTGTCGAAACATGCGTGGCGTACTAGGCACGGATGCTCCGAGTTACGGTATAGTGGCATTTTGGTTCCGCCGATTCAAAGTAGACAACTACGATTTGTCCAACATCGGAGATCAAGGACGTAAGCCGGTGGACATTGACAGCAGTATCCAGGACGCTCTAATGGAGGATCCGAGTCAAGGTGTGCATGAAGTCTCGTCACACCTTGGCCTTCCAAAAACCACTGTTCATCGCCATCTGTGCCAATCCGGAATGCTCCCAAAACTCGGACAAGTTGTACCACACGAATTGACTGATGAGCAACTTTTGAACCGTTGTGCCATCGCACTTTCATTGCTCATCCGAGGACGAAATCATCGATGACTGAACGATATAGTTACTGGAGACGAGAAAAGGGTGCTCCATATAAACCATGTCAGGAAGCGTCAGTGGATCGTAGCGGATGAAACGCCAGTACAAGTCCCGAAAGGCGAACTGCACGGCAAAAAAGTGCTGCTGTCGGTCTGGTGTGATCGCCGCGGCATCATCTATTGGGAATCGCAACCTGACAACTCCAATGTTACAGCCGATGTCTACTGTCAACAACTGCAAAAGATGATTGACGAACACCGAAAAGAGCATCCAAAAGCGATCCGAATATTTTTCCTGCATGACAATGCACGTCCTCATGTGGAAAAGATGACGCAGCTCGGTATCGAAACTCGTATGCATCAAGCATATAGCTAGGACCTTGTTCCTACTGATTACCACCTTTTCCGCTCGCAGCAAAATCACATCAAGGACGAGAGATTCCATGACCGCAACCATGTCGAAACACACCTTGTCCAATACTTTGACAGCCAGTCCAGCTCATTATATGAGTGAGGTATCGACAACTTGCCTGAGCGTTGGCAGTACGTCGTCGATAACAATGGATGTTAAGTTGATTAAACGTTGTTTTTTGTTTGAAATAAATATTGATTGAAAAAGGGTGCCAAAAAATTCGGCTGATTTCGGGACAACTTAATAAGTACTTTCGGGGATATTGTTTAGCTTACTGGCACACGAAATGGGACGCTTGTGAAGCGAAAACTTGTTTCGTCCCTAGACCCTACCCTGTCCTGTCCAATCATGTCGACTGCGGACTCCGGGAGACTGTTAATCGCTGCTGGGAAACACGGGGTGCACAGTCATTCTGACAGTGATAGGTTCAAGGTTCGGTACTAGAATTATTAAACGGGCTAAGGCCCAGCCACCGCTCTGCATACGTCTGGTAAGCATGTTGCCCCCAGTTCCAAATGAATGATGTGCATGCTGATTGAATGTTGGTCGGCTCTGCCTCGAACTGCTAGAGTAAACCAACCCCAGTAAAGGCGAGTAGGGAGCAAAATGGAGTCTATTGGAGACGAAGACGCGAGTCGGAATACACTGAAACAGCGCGCTCTACTTACAACTCGATCGATTATAGGCGTTGACCACAGGGCAAGAATAGTAGGTTAATCTATGTTTTTCCGATCTGTTTCGATTTGATCCTCAAATATTTGTTGGTTTTAATGTCAGCCACAGCTTGTTCGGACGTTTGTGGCAGATGAACGCTTTGAATTCTGGTAGCGAGATTCGTTGATCTGCGCTTAAGGAAGGCAACTTCCGCGAACCTCCCCTTTAGTTTCCGTGTACTATCCCCGTCTTGGATCAATACGGAACTGAGTTACTCACTTCCGTGAACGGCTAGATATGCGCTTGGGTGGGAATGTAATGTCCGTTGTTGGCACTAGGCTGGGAGTCGTTTCGACTCCAGTAGACCTTTCCGATTCGAAAGCCTCTAACAGAAGTTCAAGGTTAAGTGATCCATCCTAACCCTTGTAATCACGAAAAAGAGGTTGTCGAAGTTAGTTAGCGTGACGTCTCCACTGCAGTGGACTCACCTAGACGTAGTACAGAGCCTATTAATGATGCCGACGGCCCACAGTCAGTCCCTGACTAGCCACAAGGTCTCCTGGTCGCAGCGTCCGTTCTACTTGAGCGACAATCGATTATTGGTCTAAAACTGGTCAGATAACGTGATGTGCCAGACGTAATTGCCTGCTTATCAGAACTTCGGCTGCGGAATAGCCGTTCGGGCATCGCGGACTTGCAGTGGTTCTGTAATACATTAGAAATGTATCCAGTATTTTTGCTGTAGTTCCCTCCCTGGATTTCAGTAGGGCACGTTTAAATGTATCGACAAGTCTTTCAACCTGCCTAATTGATTGTGTATGGATAGGAGGTAAACTGATCTGAGTAATCTCGTGTCTGATTGTGAAGTCACTGAAGAACTGCGTGCAGCTGCCGGTTACGATTGCCTCCGGAAACCCAAAAAGAGAGAACATATATCGTAGTTTGGCAATCGTTGCAGTTGTAGCCGTTGAGTTTCCTATTGCGTTCATTGTTGTGCGTTCGGTCTCTCAGTGGAGGAGTTCCAGAATGCTAGAGGTGCCAAAACCGCATCAGCCATAAGCAGTTCAGTTAATTCCGTCGCCAATTGTTACACCCGAGGAAAATCAGAAACAAGTACGGAGCAGTGGAAGTATATCGTAAGACTAATGAGTTACGCATGTACACAGGTGGCAGTTGAACTGTTCGCTGAGCTTGGTAATTTGGAAGCAAACATTTCGTCACCAATCGAGGTGACATCATCAGTGCGTTGTTGAGTAGCCTGTAGCCAGTAGCGTAGCGTAGGGAAGTCCCGATGAGTGTGTTGAGTGTAGTGCGTGTGTGCTTTTATACGTTCTTGTGTTTGGTCGCGGGGATGAACAATCCTAGTGGCTGGGACGTCTGCCTGTGTTCAGATTGTTGGACAGGAAGTTGACCATTGACCTTGACCCCTCTGGCTTGTGCGTTGTGATATTTGACTGGTTACTCCAGTGCTCAATTATCTCGTCCGCCGCTTGGTTACTGCAGTACTTAATTATCTTGTCCGCCGCGTTTGTCCGGTGTTCTGATCCACTGGATTTAATTGATTGTGGTGGCGCTCCCTCGACCGTAGTGTGGTGTATGCTGCGTCAAGTTCGATGTGTCGGTTAGTTGAATTAGCTGCGGAGTGACATGCCTGTGGAAATTCCCTCGCATATTTTGCACTTCCATGCGCCAGAACCTTCACATTTTAAAGAGCGAAGTGGTAGCCTTTGTGATCATCAGGTGCAGAAACCAGCGAATTCGGATCACATCTTCTTATGGCGGATTAGCGCTCAGTGATTCGTATAAGAAGCTTCCTCCCAGTTTGTCCAACATAGTTCTTGTCACATTCGCTGCACTTTATCTGGTAAATAAAGGCGCACAACTTGAACAGGTAGATAGATTCGTCTACCTTGGGAGCTGTGTTTCTGCTGACGGCACTATCAACAAGGAAGTTTCTCTTCGTATCGCTAAAGCTCGATCAGCATTTGTCAATCTGAAGCACTTGTGTCGTCGTCGCGACGTCTCATTCTCACTAAAGGGCCGCGTTTACAGCGCATCAGTTCGCTCAATATTGTTGTATGGGTGCGAGTCCTGGCCGATTCGCGTGAAAGACATGCGTCGTCTTTCTGCCTTCGATAACGGTTGCTTAAGGAGGATCGCTCGTATTTGGTGGCAACATCGAGTTAATAGTAATGACGTTCGACGTCGCATCTTGGGGAATGCGAGTATTCCCTTCAACAAACTGGTTTTGTTGCGCCAGTTGAGATGTCTCGGTCACGTCCTACGCATGGCACCTGAGCGTCTACCGCGTCGCGCTCTATTCGCTCGTCAAGGACCTGGCTGGGGGCGACCGCGTGGTGCTCAGCCTTCCACCTGGCGACAGCACATGAACTCGCTGACGTCGTGTCTAGCCGCTGTTGGATCCGTACGTCTTCCAGGATGGGGACCCAAAGATGAGGAGTGCCAATGGCTTAGCACTCTTGAAGATATGGCCCGCAACCGGAATCAGTAGAAGAATTGTGTACAGTATTGCACTGATTCACATGTTTAATACCACAAGCATTAAAATGACAAAAAGGGCAAAGGCGGCGTGTGAAAACAAACTAAAAATGTTTTGTTCTACTTTTTATCAAAATGTTCCATTCTTCCTGCGGCATATTAGTTGAAGCGCGTTGCTCACCTTCAACTAGCATACCACGATGATTATGACGCGATGAATCTTGCTTATCTGCTTATCTCCATGGTTTTATGCTGGCTCTGTGTCTAGTTAATAGACTGCTGAAATTACATACATACATACATGCATCTGGTGGATAACATTGTTTTGGTTGCATGTGTACAATCGTTTGGTGGGTAAGCAGACAGCAGTATGTATTGAGTTCCAAGTCAGTGTCTTGGTTAGGTGGTATGGACCAATGAGCGCAGTGAAGGTAAGGGACGAATCACACACATATATCGATGCACATACAAACACACGTACGCATGCATGCATTGCGCGTTCGGCCGAGGCAACAAATGACGCATCAATGGGTGTCTGCAGAATCAACCATAACCCAATTCGCTGCTGCTTCATCAGCTACGGTCCTAGTGATCGAATGGCCAAGATTCACTTCAATGGGAATCGCGGTCCACTTTGAGATTGCGCGTCGTAATCCATCCACACAACGTGTACTTCAAATTGCCTTTCCAATCTGCCATTAACCGTTGTGCCAAGCTTTGCCCGTCGTGACCCGGTGGCTTAGGGGTGGCGGTCACAACTAACATCCCAATGGTCCCGGGCTCGATGCCTGCTATCTCTATTTGATGAGAGGAAATAACCTCGAAACGCGTCATGAAGTGCAGTGGTTTCAGGCGGGCAACACCCAATTCGCTGCTGCTTAACCATGCAGCTCTTCGTTTCCGGTTAAAGGCCGAGTTCCATGCTGAGGTCCGCACCAGTACCGTCTCCAGATACCTAGACGGTCGGCTGATAACGATAAAGAAGTCGCGCACGAATCAGGAATCCGTGAATAAGCTTGAGAAGAAAAGGTGACGGAAACTGAGGTGTTTCGGTGTTGTTCACCCCAACACTGACACCCCGTGACCGGTTGCATCCTCGCTTGCGCTCATCAGATGGAGATAGCCTGAGCTGGGGTGGAACTAGAGGTCCAGTGGTTAACGACCGAAGCCTTGATCACTAAGCCACGAAGATGTGTGACGGAAATTGCTTGTCTTGAGAATACGGAATTTGCACATGAAAGTAAGGCAACCCGTGTGAATCGACGAGATCTAGTTCAAACATTATGCGCATGCACCCGGGGCCGTTCACGACGGGGCAGTCGAACAAAGCGTATTGTGACGAATACTCGCGACCAAAATGTGTATGTTGTCGACACCATGACGAACAACGCCTTGATCGAGTCTGCGTTTTACACTGAAGGCACAACAAACAAAGGTGCGTGCAGTGGATGCGAGAAATGATAAGTACCAATGGTCCGGTTTTTACTGAAAGGGATGTTTTGATTTGTGACAATGCGCCATGCCACACAGACTTGGAAAAGGTTTTATTGAGGAACAGTACCGATAAAGTAAGCCTCTACGACTAGTCCCATATTCTTCATCGCTTAACCTTATCGAAGGCATAAGGAATATGATAAAGTCCTATGTAAAGCACACAATAATGAGTAGACATGCAGAAGTGGCCCGACGGGACCCCTATGGTGTTCTCAACCAAAGGGAGTGGCGGATTCGATTTATGGAGGAGGCGCTGTTTGAAGCACGAGCTTGTGTGACACAGCATCAATAAGAGCAAGGAATTACGGCCGTGTTGTTCATATGGCAGAATTATAAGTAAATTCGTTTTGAATAAACCAATCGTATGCAGATGGAAGTGGTTTCTTACTTAATCGTCAGGAAGGCTCATAGAACATTATATGTTCATCTTGCAATATGCAGCCTTCAAATCAGGGAACACCGTGAGGTTCAGTCGAAAATTAGCGCGCGAAATCCTACAGGGTACCCATTTCCGTAAGGTGAAATGACCATGTGAAAGACAGAGGACTCGTAGCATACAGAAAAACAGGTTGTGGAATCAGAAATGATAGCAGATCGTCTGCCGTGCTTGTTTCTGCTCATCATTATCACCATCAACAGCAGTACATCAATCATTCGAACTGATGCTTCACTGCTATACAAGCACAAGGACCTGCGAAAGAAAAGTAATAAGACGGAGAGAAAGAGGACATACCGTAAAACCTTAATGCTTTAGGTACAAATTCCGGGTCAAGGCGGCCACATCTTGTTCACAAGACATCGTCACTAATAGCTCACTATCGTGCGAAGGTAAGGCGGCATCAGCGAGACAGGTTCCTTGCGGCTTTGCCACGATCCATAATCAGCCAGTACCCCACAGGTAAGTCAGCACCAAACACACTTTAAACAGGCAGTCCGATTACGGGACGGAATCAGACGCACCACTGGTTTCGACTGTAAAATCTCGTAAAATCTTGAGCCAAGCACAAGGCGAGTCATGTGGACTAAAGCCTGGAAGGCGAGACGGACCGACAGCACCGAGTCTGGTTGTCGGTGATCATTTCCAGCTGCGAAGTCAACTTTTTACAGAAGAGTAGTAGGGGGAGTTGAATAGTATAGGTGGAAATTCGTCACACCTAGACTCACTCAGACAGCTGTCACAAGTCCGGAAAAGCACTGTACGCGTGTTTCATCCTTTCGGGAATCGTCAGCAGTGCGCATTCCTTCGGACCCTGGTAGGGCTGGAGCCCGCAACTCGAGTGTTGCCAGTCCGTGGCTGAGACCACTGAGCTATGTGGAACGGCAAGGACCATCAAGAATAAGTTACTAGATGTGACATGGCGCACTGCTGACGATTCCCGAAAGGATGAAACGCGCGTACAGTGCTTTTCCGGGCGTGTGACGGCTGTCAAAGTCAACCTTTGTCTACCTCGAGCCTTGTGTCGCCCTACATCTGGTAAACAAAACAAGGCCCTCCTTTGTAAGCAGTGACCAGGCACACGCAGTATGTGCCCAAGTCAACGCAACTTATTCAGTGCTATCTGTTGTTCTAAGAAATTAGTCAGGCTATCACTGCCTAGAACTCGCCTATGCACATCAAGGTTGCGGACACGCTGGTGTCACTCGACACCAGTAATGTTGTTATGACCATTGCATCACCCCATTTAGCTGCGCGGAACGCCAGTCTGCTATGGTCGCGGATTCACTCCGATAGGCTGTTCGACCCCGGACACGGATTGACTGACAAACAACAATGGTGGACCTCGTGAAACTGTGTATTTTCCGAACGACAGGACAAGAGGTGGAGCATGCTAGTTACATTTATAGGTATGGTGCGACCTACTTGGATATTCTTCGTTCCTTTTCCTTCCTTACTTGCCAATAATAGTATCACAATCTTCGGGAACATGCTTTTCATTGATAAACGACACTGTGTGAAGAAATCTTGACAGAATCCGTTGGTTTTTGTAGAAAGCAAGCTCCACCGGTCGATTCGTTAGGCGCCCCTCTTAATAAATGCTCCGTAGACAGCGGTGATCAAAGACCTTTATGTCCCTCAGATCCTCAGATCAAAGGGGCAGTCTCACTTCCACAAAGTAGGATGGCTCTCACTGTGGTCTTGTAGACACGGCCTTACCGTAGACAAAAGTGTCACGAATCAGGCAGGCAGTTCTGGCTTTTGCAGTGCGTGAACTGACTTCAGTGCCAATGTGTCTATCGTTGCTGATGCAGCTGCCCAGGTAAGTGAATCGATCAACCACCTCGAGTTCCTCACTGTCAAGGATGAAAGAGTCGTCGTGGCTGGTGGTCCTGCAACAATAGTCTGCACTTCGAAGATGTGAACCGCATATTAAATAATGGGACCACTCTTGAGAGCTTATTCAGGGTTGATTGCGTCGCCCCAGCGTCGTTAAACAGAAAGAAAATATCGCCCGCATAATCAAGATCAACTAACCTTCCACTAGGCAGCGCCTCAAGGCAAGGAAACATGCGAAGATGGCGTCCACGAAGAAGTTGAGCAAATGGGGGAAATTGGTCAACGTTGTTATCGGAAAGATATCCGATAGGATACTGTAGACCCTGACGCATCCTGTCGTATTCGAGTATAGAGCAAGTAATGTTAATAAACTTCGAGGGAACACCTTTGCGTGCAAGTATTTCGAAGAGAATGCATCGATTGGCTAAATGGAACGTATTCATGAAATCAAGGAACACAGCTGTTGTTGGTCTGCGGTATGCGTGGCACTGCTTCAACATTTGTCGCGAAGTAAATATATGATTCATACAGCCCCGTTCTGGGCGGAAACCTGTCTGCCCTTCCCTAATCCGAGATTCTCGTTCCTCGGTGAAAAAAATAAAAAAGAAAGATATCATCAGTACGCCTTTACGCAGCACAGATGCTAGGCTGCCGCACAACCACCCAGTCTCACGTGGGCTAAGGACACTGCGAGGACCGCCCGCTTCCTACGCATGCTCGAACCCGCGCCCTCGGATTACAAGACACGTTTGTGGTCCTTAAGACTACAGGCCCGTTCCTCAGTGAGGCGACGAACGAGAATCGAGGCCAGTAGTTTGTCACTACGGGCGTTAGGCTAATACGCATGCGGTTAGCATAGTCGGCACGAATGTCCTTCTTGGATACTCCCATCATACTCGATTCACTCCAGTTAGCCGGGATGGTCTCTTCTTTCCAGACATGTTCGAACAGTGGGGTCAGTGTTTTTCAGAGGACCTCACCAGTATCCTTAAATGGTGTAGGTGGGACGGAATAAAGGCCAATAGCGCGAAAAACGATTGAGAGCTGTGATCGTGTTTCAAACCTCAGCCACCTGATGGAGGCTCTAAACTAACCGGCCATCGCTCATCCCGTATCACCTAAGTAGAAAGAGGTCCGCAAGCAGATGGTCAACTGAAATGATCTTGAAAGTGCTCAGCCCAACGAGTCATACAGTTCCTCCTTATTGTTAATCAGGTCATCAGCGCTGTCTGATTGTCTCAATGATGTCCGTTGCGAATCAGCTGGAAGGGCTCGCGATAACTGCTTACTGCTCTCGTCTCAACCATTTCTCGAGCCCGGCTGGTCCACTAGGCTTCCTTGTCAGCACGCAGGCTCCGCACTAGTTCCAGCCTCATAGTCCGTCTGGTAACAGTGTACTCAGAGGCAACTGGAGGTTATCCAATGGATTTCAACAGGTGCACAGATCTCTCGGATATCCAGTGACTGGTGCGGTAACGATTTTAAGCACCAGAAGAAGATGCTTCTGCGTCGTGCATGGCGGACGAGATCCTATTTCACTTAGGCTCTGTGTCATTATGGCAAGACAGCAAAAGTTCAGTACCCATTGCATCCTAGTAGGCTTGTCTGACTGAGATGAGATAACTTTCCAGTTGCCAATCGATGGAGACGCTTGGTACGCCTCCTGTTAAAATGCATGGAAAAACGACAGCGTACGAAGGCAGTATTAGTCGACGCAGGTACTCCAGTACGATCGGCAATGCAGGATGCAACAACGCCACCTGTAACATGGCAATGTGATCTATTTGGGTCCACGGCTGGTCAGCTACGGAAGGACGTCAAATGGCACTTTGACGCCCACTGTGCCTAAAAGCGGTGCTACTAGTTTTACAGAAATGAATGACATCACGTTTCAAACCCCCAAGTTGGAGGACCAGAAGATTGAGTTTGTCCGATCTCTAGCCATTGACCAATCTGGTAGGAGTAGCTCTCAACGGGCCCGAGGCACCACCCACTATGTCGCAATGGATCAACTATGTATACAAACCATCACACCACGTTAAGGTCCAGTCTCGCTGCGACGGGGTTGCTGTTTCTAGTTGTGTTTAAACAGCCGATGGATAAGGGATTGGACGCAACCCGAGCAAGGAAGAAAACTGAAATATGCAAGCATGATCGCAATGGGTACAGTTTAATCGTCAAACCGGGCAAAGAAGCACAGGCGGTTAGACATTGCTTAACATAGCGTACTTGTGATCGATGCGGCCACTGCACCAGGGAAGTCTGCGAGGTCCATGGGTTAACGTGCGAGTTGGCGTTTTAATCACAGAAAACCGTCGCAGATCAATGTGCCATTTATTATCCGCCTGTTGGTCGATGCGTACAATGTGTTCACGGCACGCAATGGTTTGCATGAACAATCAGCTGGAAATTGAACGCAGAGACAATAATTAGCGGCTCTTGCCACCAAAACGCTCTGTTGGAGGGGTGAAGGGTAGCGTGTTCAAACTCCTTGTCTTACACTGAGCCAACTTCATCCCAGCCCGCAGTTGGTGACCTAAGACATTAACACACTCATTACTGTAATATAATTCGTCATAGCGCGGGTGATAAAGTGATCGGGAGCGTCTCCAGCTGATACTCCTGTGTCACATGCATGCCTACATATCGCTCTATATTTACACCCGATATACCATTGGTTTACGGTGCCTGACCAATGAAGATGCTACATGACAGTGCGCGCAATTGAGTTCGTGGACGGCTTGGGTGAATAACGGAAGAATTCGACTGCGCAACTTGACACCACTATGGAGTAACTTAACTGAGAAATGTTACAGTTATAGGCTGACTAATCAAGGGTGTTGACCTCAGGCCACCAATAGTCGGTTAATTGACCCCTGGGCAACAGTAGATTTTAACTTTTTGACTTCAGCTCATCCTGATCTTTAGGGTAGATGTTTGCCTTGACTTCTGCTCGCGAGGTTTCTAGGTCAGCGCTCAGGGAACGTACCTCACTAGCAAATCCGGGCTCCATCCGCATGCCTCTTAGTTTATTTCCTTCTGAGTTACATCGAACATGGGAAGTGCGGATGAAGCTGTGAGCTATCAAAAAGATAAAATGCACGCTCCGTACTACAAAGTTAACTAGATTGAATTGATATAAGAGCGGGAGATTTCGAAATATATCCTCTTTAAGCTATTTCCAAAGAATTGGACAAAGAAAAGCGAGAATGACAGCCGTCGCCACTACCTACTAGCTAACCATATACTGCATTCCTATAAAGTAGAGAATCATTTCCACGGAAAGAGGAGCGATGTATTCACATACGAGAAGGGTAGCATAAGGGTAGTAACTAAGTGCGTAAGAAAAAGGTAAACGCGCTGATTTAGACAATAGAACAAACAACAAATAATTCAAATTGCAATTTGAAGCAAGGTGCTGAGTGATACGGGTAAAATGGAAATCGTGCTGATTACAGAAAGATAACCGAACAACTCACATCGGTAGAAGGCGCGGAGAAGTTTCTACACCGATTGAAACATGAACTTGATTGCGATTCCATGAAAATTACAAGGATAACATTCTGAGGTAAACCATTCCAAGCTGTAGGTCTAAAAGCCAAACCGAAAAAAACAGAACTGAATAAGCGAGACGTGCCACCATCCATACACGTACATAAAAACATTATATGTATATATATATATATATATATATATATATATATATGGACCAAAAATATGCCGCTGACCTCGCTGATTCTGCCATTGATACTCGTAACTCGTCCGTCAAACCACGAGTCTCATTTCACATTGGTTCTTTTAACGTCCGCACCCCGGGTATGATCGGTTAATAGGCATCACTGACTGACTCTTCACTCTTGGTATTGATGTGTGCTGTCTCCGAAATACGAATACAACAGCGCTGTGACGAATCACCGACTCCATAGTTCTGAATCTGACGACAATGACTACACTCATCACGTCTTTGGTGATACCAAGTAAATGGCTCAAGGTATTTACGATGTTGGTGTCGCTCTCAGCAGACATGCTGAAGGTAATCTACTCGATTGGATACCAGTAAACAGCCACATGTGTGCGGTTAGACTTCGAACTACTATTAGAGTTAATAAGCACTGTGTGAAGACAAGGCGCCTTTTCATCGCCTCCGTTTACGCTCCTACTGACTACAGTTCGGAGGGTACCAAAGATGGTTTCTACTACCGTCTTTCATGTCTTCTCCGCGTGGCGAAGAACGCTGACATCGTAATTGTTGCTGGTGACTTGAATGCCAAAATGGGTCATCATTCAGATTCTGAGCAACAACTGGGAGGGCGCTTTGGAGTCAATGCACGCCGAACAGACAATGATGATCGATGCTTGCAACTGAGCGCCGACGACAATCTATATTTTAGCGGCACTGCTTTCCACCACAAACGTTAACACCGCGCCACCTGGCGCCCACCGAATTTCTCAATGACCTGGACTCAAACTGACCATATTCCTATTAGATGCAGGTTGCGCACATCAGTCCAAGACTGTCGGTCAATTTAGAGCACATGCCTGGATTCCGACCACGCTCTAGTGCGTGCACGCTTGGCGCTCACGCTTCCCACTTCAAAAAAGCGCTTATCTTCCAACCTTCTTACTTGTAATTTGAACTCGCAGTCTGCGATTCAATAATATCATAACGAACTGACCCACCAATTGTCAGTGATGAATGAGGTTGGTGAGCAGAACGCTGACTGGGATCATCTCAGGTTTATCATGAAAAACGCTTTTAACGCTTGCTGTACACCTGACTTGAGACGTTATAACTGCAAATGAATCTTTAAAGCATCGAGCAGCTTAGTCGAACCGCGTAAAAAACAGGTTCCGATAGGCAATGAATTTCAGCTTAGCCCTAAATCCACGTGACGACGTCTGACAAGGAGTGTTCGTGTTGACCGGGAATGTTGGTGGGTTGCATAGGACCGTGAGATGGGGGAAGCCAGTGCTACTGGAAACAGACGTTCACTATTCCAACTCATGCGGAACAAGAGTCCGAGAAAGTTATCAGTTAAAGACAATAGCTGAGAAAGATGAACAGTTGATCCATTCTGAACGTGGTCGACTAGCCTGTTGGGCAAAACATTTTGCGCAGCGGTTCAGCCGATCTGCTGCGACACTGCCGCTTACCGACTCCCCTGAGCCGACGAGGAAAATAGATGTCACACCTACTTTGAAAGATTCGACATGAGCTCGCCGTGTTAAAACAAAACAAGGCTCCGGGACCCGAGGAAATCCTCCCATATTTGCTGATAGACCAAAATCAATCAACAGCAGTACATAAGCCATTGGAACTGATGCTTGGCAGCCATACAACCATGATAACCTATGAAATAAAGAATAATAAGAGGGAGAGAAGGGGGACTTAGTGGAAAACAAATGTCCTGAGAAAATATAAAGGTCAAGGCGCCTACACCTTGTGTTAGCAAACATACCGTTACAAACAGCTGGCTATTGTGCAAAGATAAGGCGACATCGGCGAGAAAGCTTCTTTGCGGTTTTCACTGCCACGCGTCATAGTCAACCATTACCCCGCAGACAAGTCAACACCAAACACATACTGAACAGTCAGTCCGACTAGGAGATGACAGCAGACGTGAACTGGCGTCGGTTGTAAGCCATGTCTTGTAAGGTCTCGAACCAAGCACAAGGCGGGTCACGTGGACTCCAGTCCGGAAACCGAGACGGACCAACGGCACCCAGTTTGGTCGTCAGTGACTGCATTTCACGCTGCCAAGTCAACTTCTGTCCATCTCGAGCCTTGCGCCACCCTACAGCCGACAGACTAAACAAGGCTCTCCTAGGCAAGCGGTGACCAGGCATAGGTAGCACGTGCCAAGCCACCGCAACTTATCCAGTACTAGCTGCTGTTCTAACGAGCTAGCACGATTAACACTAGCTAGCACTCGTCTACGCAAATCATCGTTGCGGACACGCTGGTACCATCCGAAACAAGCAAGGCTTCGCAGACAACGATGACCAAAGACTTGAATGCGCCTCAGGTCTTCAGACCGAAGGGACCAAGTTTCACTACTACAAAGCAGGACGGCCCTCACTGTGGCCTTGTATACACAATATATACAAATAATGGGACCACTCTAGACAGGCTATTCAGGGTTGATTGTCCCGCCCCAACATCGTTAAACAGCAAGACGATATCGTTCATACAATCAAGATCAACTAACCTTTCACCAGACAGGATTTCAACGCCTACATCATGAGATTCCGCAAAGGAACACTCCATGAGAGAGTCCACGACAAAAGTGAACAAAGGTGGGGAAATCGGACAACCCTGACGAACACTCCGTGTGGACGGAAAGCTATCCAACAGGTCACGGTAGACGCTGACGCGGCCTGTAGTGTTCCAGTATTGAGCACGTAGGATGTACACATAATTCATGAGAACATCATTCATTTCGAACAGAATGCATCGATCGACTAAACTGAACGCACTATTGAAGTCAAGGAACACAGCTACTGTCGGTCTGCGGTATGCGTGGCGCTGCTCTAGTGTCTGTCGCAAAGTTAATATATAGTCTATACAGCCACGTTATGGGCGGAAACTTTCCTGCTCTTCCCTAGTCCGAAATTCCCGTGCCACAGTGAGGCGAAGAACGAGGATCGAGGCGACTAATTTTGTCACAATTGGCGTGAGGCTAATATCACTGTGGTTAGCACAGTCGGTGCCACTGCCATTCTTGCATATTGCCATTATAATCGATTCACTCCAGTTAGCCGGGACACTTTCTTCCAGATATGTTCAAATAGGGAGGTCGGTGCTTTGCAGAGGACCTCACCTACATCTTTAAATAGTGCAGGTGGAAGGGAATCCGGGACAGCGGCACGAAAAGGATCAAGGGCTGTGATCAAGTTGCGGACCTCGGCCACCGATGGAGGCCCTAAATTAACCGTCCACGGCTCGTCCTGCATCACCTGAGTAGGAATAGATCCGGGAGCAGGGGCCAGCTGAACTGATCTTGAAAGTGTTCCGCCAAACAAGCCACACAGAGCTCAATACTGTGTATCAGTACACCCGCCCTGTCTCTGATTGTCTCACTGCCGCCTGGTTTCTTGGGACCAGTAGTGCGGAGCAGTTGGAAGGGCTTGCGGTAATGGCCTAATGCTCTTGCCTCCTCCAAGTCTGGAGCCCTACTGGTCTACCAGGTTTCCTTGTCAACACATAGGCTCCGCTTTAGTTCGCATCTAATAGCGCGTCTGGTCACATTGTGCTCAGAGCCAACCGGGAGGTTTCTTCTGGATTCCAACAGGTTCACCGACCACTCGGATATCCAGCGACTGGTGCGGTGACGATCAATAGTGTCATAAGCAGATGCTCCTGCGTCATGTATGGCGACCGAGATCCTATTTAACTGAAGCTCAGTGTCATTAGGACAACACAGTAAAAGTCCGGTACGCTTGTCTGACCGAGGGTTGAGACAATTTCTCTGTTGCCAACCGGGAGAGACACTTAGTGCGCCTCCCGGCAAAGTTCATGGAAAAAGGACCGCGTACTAAGTCAAGATCAGAGTCGACGCAGGTATTCCAGTACGAGCGACAATCCAGGATGGAACCACGCCAACTGTAACTTATGGCTATGTGGTCAATTTGGGTCCATCGATGGTCAGCTACAGGAGGACGCCAAGTGGCACTTCGGCACCCACTGTCTAAAAGCAGTGCTACTAAGAAACAACTGCTGCTCCACACACACAGTTGTAGCAAACGCTCGCCGGTGTCAGTGCTTTCGGAGTTAACCCCATAATTACCACGCAGCTGAGCTTCTGAACAGCTCATGGGCCCTACTTGTGCGTTCACATCCCCTGCAAGTACTATAATATCTGAACTAGTAGCACCGCGTAGTAGCGCGTTCAGTTCGTGATAGAATGTGTCCTTGACAACTATTGAACTGCAGCCGGTGGGGGTATCAGCGGAAATCACAAACAAACGTTTTGTACTACTTCGTGAATCAACCTTGGCTGATGTCGTCAAACAGGCTGCACATAAACGGCTGTTCACCGGAATCCAATCAACCAACGATGGCTCAGCCTTGAAGTTAGAATGATACCTACACCAGCTTGACTTGTAAGTGTCGCATCGGCGTCTCCGGACGTGTGCAACCAACAGCGAGAGAACAAGCCGAGCGCAGTTAATGTAGCAACCCCATTAGGGTCATTGATCCTAGTTTCCGACACACAACACACATCAATACCCAGTGTATCCAAGGTGTGTGCGGGTGCAGCCTGTTGACCTATTTGTCTTAGAGTGCGAACGTTGAACACTGCCCAGGAAAATGGACAGCGTAGCCTTATAAGGGATTATTGCCGATAGGCGTCCGATGGGTGTTGTGGAATGGTGGCTGCAGATGATTCTAATCTATTGGCATCGGTTGCTGTCAATCAAGCTGGGAATTATACAAGGAGGGTTAGTAATGGAGGTCGGGATGGGAGTAAGAGAAACAGGTGAGAAAGAAAGAAGGGAGGCGCCAGCAGTAGCATGTTTTCGCTTATCCGCCCTACTGTATGCAGCAGATAAAGCGACCCTAGATAATCTACGCGACGGCCGATTCAGGATGAAGTTTGTTTGAAGAAAAAGTCATGGTTGCATGTAGGCTAAGATACTGCCAGGGTGCCCAGACCTAGACAGGAGGATGATTAGGGTCTTCAACCAAAGCCTGTGCGCAAGGCAGCGGGGAGGTAGCAATGATTTAGTTTCACAGAAATGGTTGCTATCTCATTTCAAACCCCCCAACCTGGAGTTTATCTGACCTTTCACCATTGGACAACCTCTCAAGGGGCCCGAAGGCACCATCCAGTATAGTTCAGGCAGGTCAGGCAGGTACGCAAACCGTCGTACCACATTAAGATCCAGTCTCGTTGCTGAAAGATGGCGGTGAATCTTTGCTGACTGGAGTTGTTTCTCTTTTTAACACGATTTCCGACACTGAAGAACTGCCTTCAGATTGGCGACTAGCACCTGCCGTGCCCAACTTAAAGAGGGGTCGGCCAGTGGCCGAGTGGTCTGCACACCTGGCTTGCAATCATAAGGTCACCAATTCGAATCCGTGTAGGGGCGGGTGTCCTAGAGGTATACCCAGCCCACGCGCGACTGGTAGTAGTCGCGCGGATGCGAAGCACTGTTACGGAGTACAGCTGAGAGCTGGTCTTTTAATTTTTATGCGAAAATCATGGAGGCAGTAGCTTTATTTCCATTGCCTTAAACCTTCTCACGAGTATCATTCTTCCCCGTGAGGACCGAATCATTGAAAGCCAGACTGGCTTCCGCCCTGGCCGTGGTTGCATCGATCACATATTTACTCTTCGCCAATTTTTAAAGCAGAAACACAGACGATCGATTATGGTGATTTTCCTTGACTTGAAAGCCGCCTTCCACTCTGTTGACTGTGCCAGCTTGTGGCACTGCCTATCCATGGGGGGCGTACTAGCTAAACTCCCTTCTATTTTGAAGTCACCCTATCGTGATCGCCGAGGCCGTGTAAGGGTCTACGGGAAACTGTTTCCTGAGTTACCCACAACAAGTAGGGTTCGCCAAAATTGCCCTATGTCTCCTTTCCTCTTCAAGTTTGTGATCGAAATGATCATGAGTGACTCCGTTCTTTCAGACTCTAGCGGAGTGGAAGTTCTGCCAGATGACTGACTCACAAACCTGAAGTATACGGAGGACATAGCTCTAATTAAGTCTGACGCAGTGGCTATGCAAACACTACTGGACAGACTGAGTAGTGCTGCACGGTTCGGCATGTGCTTTGCACCTTCAAAGTGCAAAGTACTGTTGCAGGACTGGACCGACACCCCTCTGGTTCTAGCTATCAGTGAACAGCCACTGGAAGTGGTGGATCGGTTCATTTCCTTGGAAGCTGTCACTTCTGGTAGTCAAACAAACGAATAAGTCACATCGCGTATCAGCAAAGCTCGTGCGGTGTTCCAGAGACAACCATCTGTGGAGACGGCGGGCTATCAGTCTGTTAGTGAAATGTTGAATGTATAATATTGCGATAAGACCGGTGTTACTGTATGAACTAGAGATCAAACCAGTTCGCGTCGAAGAGATTAAGCGCTTGGCTGTGTTTGCTCACCGGTGCTTATGGAGTAATGCACAGGTATGATGAGAACACCGGGTGAGCAATGTTGAGGTCCGCAAGTTGGTTGTTGGCAAGTCTCCTAGTTCTTCACTCGTTTGTGCTGAAGCTTAATTGCTTACGTTGGTCTTATGTTCTTGGTATCTTTCAATCAACCAATGTCAACACACGAAAGGTGAGAATACATACGAGCACTGATGAAAGGTATATCTCCGGGTGGGAAATTTCGGAGGGATATAGCGTAGTACAGTGTAAAGGACAGAGGGTCACAGTCCAGGATAAGTGACGAGCTGAAATGGGGGGAAAATAGTTGTAGTTAATGAATATAAATGTCAGCAAAGGGAATAAATTCGTTTAGAGGCAGCCCTCCTAACACCACCTAGGGATTAGATGTTCGTGTGATTGCTGTCGTGGATTCAAGTACATAGAGACACGCTGCCATCTGATGCGATCAGTCCATCTTCTAGGTGTGTAATCGACTATACGGACTGACTCGGTGAACTCATCCGAAGGTTTGGGCCTCTGCAAGTGCTCAAAATATGCGGGGAAATGTCAGTAGGAAAAGCGGAGTCGTGAGACGTGGCTGTGTGGCAGAGAAACCAACGCAACTGGTTGGCATGGCGAACCGATAGTGAGTGTACATCTACTTCATAACCTGTCCAATGCGGCGTACAGCATCATGATACAAGTTAGCTGGAAGTAGAAAACACCTCGGCTATTGTGCCGCAAAATATAGCAAGTAAAAAGCCGGCAACAGAGGCACGCCAGCTGAGCTACCAGTAACGGATAGGCATCGTTTCGAAAAGCAACCAGCAGGTATGGTGCAGCAAAAAAACCAGTGTTCAAAAGCAATGTATGCTAGGAAATGAGATTGTTGTTGGAGGGGGAGGCTAAGGGGAAGGAGCAGAAAATTCGCAACACAAACGCCACTAAGGTCGGCTCCTCGCCATGTCAGCTAGTGTATACAGCCAAATGTGTACACTGTCTTTCGGACTCTAACCAAGGAGCTGAAAAGCTCCAACCGAGGCCAACTGCGAACTAAGGGCTTTCATTCCTTTTGACCAATACATCGCTTAGTCACCTTTCCTCCTTTCCATCCACAAGCCCGGCGCGAAAACAACGCGCGTCGCGAAGGTCGCTGTGGTGGCAAGCGCAACAAGCGGCTCAACCATTGGAGCATGTGAGTGATATAACGATGCTGTGCGGTTCACTTGTTCTTCCTGTGACATAAACAAGGCGCCGAACATGCTCATTGCTCACATAGTGCTCAAAGTAGTTATGAGCCAAACCGTGAAGGCAGCAGTGGTCGAAGACAACTAGTCTCTTCACATCTGATGATCTAATGCCCAGCTTCACAACCGTACAGCAGGGTCGAAGGTACGGCTGCATTGTAGACTATACCATACAGGTAGAGTGATGTCGCGCCGCCGCCATATGTGGCGACGGTTCGCAAAAGCGTCTCGAGCTTTCGCCATACGGTTTATGACCACCTGAGGACGAGGTGTGTCAACATCGGTTCTCACGTTGGCTAAGCGCAGTGGCGTTGGATAACGCCTGCTTGACCTTATCAAATGCTACAGTTGATTCTGTTGTTGGCTCAAACTTTCGGGATTTGCCTCTTAGTAAATCCGTCAGAAACTGAAGTAGTCGGGAACAATCTGGAATGAAACTATTGTAATAGTTGACCATCCCGAGAAAACGACGCAAACTTTTGAAGGACTGAGGCATCGGGTAATCTGCGATTGCCTGCGTCTTTTTGGGAAGTGAGCTAATACCATTGTGGTCTGTTCGATGATCGAGAAAATCTACACAAGATTGACCGAAAGTACACTTGTCAACGTTAATTGTCATGCCATACAGAGAAAAACACTCCAAGATCAGACGGAGATGTGACAGGTGTTACCCATAGTTCGAACTGGCGACGAGAATGGCATCGAGGTAGGCGAAAACGAAATTTAGCCCTCTAAGGACTTGATGCATGAAGCGCTGGAAAGTCTGGGGAGTGATTCGTAATCCGAAGAGCATACGAACGAATTACTAAAGACCGAAGGGGGTACTAATGGCGTTTTGGAATGTCATCAGGAGTAACAGGAATGTGATGGTACGCACGAACTAAACCGATTGTGGAGAAAACAGACTTGCCGTGCAAATTGCTAGAAAAAGCATGGATATGGGGAATTGGGTACCTATCGGGGACAGTGACACTGTTGAGCATCCGATAGTCGCCACAGTGTATCCAAACACTGGTCTTTTTGGGTACCAAGTATAGCGGACATGCCCAGCAGCTTTTGGAAGGGCGAATAATTCCGAGGTTAAGCATGTGTTCGACAGCTTGGCCGCTTGTAGTTTTGTTCAGTGGAAGGCGTCTTAGCTTGGCAGACACAGGAGGACCGGTTGTGACGATATGGTGGCAGATACCGACTGGCTAGCCGCACAACCTCCACGGGGGGGGGCAGCTGGGTGGTTCGGGTTTACCTCGTTCCAGCGAAGCGTTCGGCGACAGTGTTCCACCTCGGTGGGGCATTGTAGTAGAGCAATTGTGCTGATTTCATGGGGAATATTGGGCTCGGTAGTCTCCACATGGTCGCCAGTCCCCGCTAGACATTTTAGGGACCATGTGTAGAGGAGACGACCATGGACTGTTGGATGATCGCATGATTTCTAAGCGTAACATGTGTTCAAACCCGGCCTTGGCGGTGGCGAGTTTGTTGGTAGCCGTGAAGGTCGGAAAGTGACCGGAGGTCCTTTCGTGACGAAATGGTGCGTAATCTCGTGCTTAGGGTTTGGAAATTCACCGGATGACTGGGGAAACACAAGAAACTGGCGGAGCAAATCAATGAACATGTTGTCAGTAGGTAGTACCAGTCGAAGATCGATCGAACTGATCAAGGTTACTCTAGCTTGGACAGTAAGAGACGTGGAAGTGTTGCGAAGCTTCCTGTAGCTCAAGTCGACTATCAGACTACACTTCGTGAGAAAATCAGCACCAATGACAGGACGCTGAACGTCTGCGATTTGGAAGATGAAGGGAAAGGTTTGTCTGAGTCCTAGATCAAGTGTGGAGTTTTTGGCCTTACGTAGGAGTCTTAGTGTTGTTAGTCACCTGCAGAATAATGACGGTAGGAAGAAGGTAGCGTTTTGTTAATCCCCGAGGTAGAACACTGACCTCAGTATCGGTGTCAACCAAAAAGAAGAGGTTGGTTGATGAGTCGTGGACGTAGATGAGATGTGGTGTCTGACCGGTCGATAATTGAAAAGACGCTTGATAAGCCAACAAACGTACGGGTAAAGCCATGTCCCATTCCAGAGGAGTCTCGGTAGTCAGGAAAGCCTATAATAACGTCTTCAGCGTACGGTTCGTGCGTTCCAATAGTCCGTTTCCCTCCGAGTGGTAAGTAGTCGTTCGTGTCCTCAGGATGCCGAAAATGTGACAGATTTCACTCATGAGCGTGCTCTCAAAGTTCGCTCCGCGGTCTAAGTGTAACTGATAGGGTGATCCCCACCCTGCCACCCAATTGCTGAAGAACGCTACTGCCACACTCCACGCGTCTATATTTTAAAGAGGGACAGCTTTAAACCATTTGGTAAAGTAGTCCACCATAACAAGTACGTAACGATGGCATCTAGGAGTCTCTGGCTTGGGGCCAACAATGTCGATACATACGATCTCATTCGGTAAGCTGACCCTCAATGGCTGCAGTGGACCACGACGAGTGGTTGAGGGGTTTTTGATCCCTTGATATTCAGCGTACGACTGGCAATATATAGCGATATCACGCCGTAGATGGGCCCACCAAAACCGACGTCGAATTGTGGACTCCATTTTATTCTATCCTGTGTGTCCTAATTCCTCGTGGATCCTTCGCATCATTTCCTGTGTTGCGGAAGTCGGCACAATTCTCCGTAAATAAGCTAGTCTGTTTTGGAAATACATGACATCATCGGTCAAGCGTAAATGCGGCCACAGAGACCATAGGCATTTGGTTTCAAAACTGGCGCCTGCCAGCTTCTGGTGCGTTGGTCGGTCTTCATCCAGGAGGATGCGATTATACGATAGTCGCAGCTCCTGGTCCGTCGACTGCAACAGAATCCATTCATCTGTCTCCGGGTAGTCCATGATGACGACAGTTACGCAAGCAGCAGTGCAAGATGGACATGGTCCGTGATCCCTGGCAGGCCTTCGGGATAGGGCGTCGGCATGCCCATGTTTTGTGCCCGGACGGTGCTGCCCTTGAAAGTCGTATTCCTGCAACTGCTACTGCCTACGAGCAATCTGTCTTTCGGGGTTTCGAAAGTTTTGAATCCAGATCAATGATTGGTGGTCAGTAAGCACAATGAACTTGCGGTCGAGCAAATAGCGCCTAAAGTGCTTGATGAAAACCATAAGCAGAAGCACTTCCTTTCGTGTTGTGCAATAACTGCGCTCGTTTCGAGAGACTTCTACTCGCATATGCGATAACCGGTTCTATTCCTTCAGCTGTACATCGCGAGAATACAGCTCCAATGCCAGTGTCGCTGGCATCCGTGTCCAAGATGAAAACGCCCGCGCATGGACGGGTGTCAGAGAATGTCAAACTTGGCCCTTCACACAATGCAAGTCAGAGCGTCTTAAACGCTTCTTATTGCGCACTTCCCCAAATGAAAGCATGACCGGTCTTCTGATCGTTCAGCGGACCAGCGATATTGGCAAACTGCCGAACGAAACGCCGATAGTGAAATGCAAGGCCGAGGAAGCTACGCAATACGTCAGCGTTTTTTGAGACCGGTCATGAGCTGACGTGTTCGAGCTTCGCGGGGTCACGACGCACTCCTCCCGGGGACACGAGGAGACCTAAATAGGCCACTTTTTCCCTTTGGAGTTGAAAGTTGAAGGGCTTAAGTTTTAACGCTAGCTGTAATAGGCGATCCAATACGGCCTTGAGGCTCTGAATGTGTTCTTACGCAGTCCTGCTGTGCACAGTGATATTGTCTAGGTAAGCTATACCATATCCGAGTCATGTTAGGCCAGATATCTACTACATCTATTATGCCAACAGGTTACTCTTTCCGATGAACTAAGTTGAGCCAGGCGACTGTGACATACGCGCACCGTCCTGTGGCTGGTTCCTTAGCCAAGCGCTGTCAGCGAATAGCATGTCGAATGTATAGTAGACATAGCAACATGTACGCATGTGTAGGGTATGTATGGTGTAGGGGAATCACTACAGCCCTGAGTTTGCTCGTGTGCGACTTGTCACATGGGCTGTGACGGATTACATGACGGGGGATGGGGGTAGTAACTCGTTACTAGCTGAGGTCACCCACGGCAGGCTAAGAGGAAACGGGGTCAGTGTATGACATGGAATTTGAGCGCGATTCACAGCACTATTATAACAGAGCCAGTTTTGGAATAGGATCACTGGCTACTCGCACTCTGACACGGCCGACAATCCGCGTTACTAAGCTAAACCCCAGGCGCTTGTCCGTACGATCTATCGCGTGTTGTGGACACATGGCGTGCACGGGGCACTAGGCAAAATATGAGTAGCGCATTAAAGCGCGGAGGCCACAGATTACTTTGGCCACACCGCTAAACCGCATGCACCTCGGTGGACTTAGACACCTGCACTATTGCGATGATACCAGCGCAGAAACCTTCGTGGTCTGCGATTGCGATGGGCGACGTATCAACGTGGACAATAAGATTGTAATGCAGCTGACATATGAGTTGTCTTAGTGCTTGTTCCACGACTAGCCCGCAATGCGCCTCAAAGCAACGTGTAAAAGTTGCACTGAGTATTGTTTAGTAGGGGCAATGAAGTGAATGCTTAACGAGTCCAGTAGGTTGGTAGGGTGTAGACCACAAAATCCAAAGATTATAGCGAAACCACAGTTAGGCGTATACTAATGCTTCGGTGATACCATGATGTGCTATGGGTAGAGAAGTAGTGATACAAGACGAGGCTGAGAATGGTATGTCTACACAGGGAGTAGCTTACGGGATCGTACGCCGTCGCGTGCTCACGCAGGTTGCGAATCGAGGAATGCCTTCCTACCGAAGGCAAGTGTGAATGTGTCTCCCTTGTTCCTCAGTGTGTTTAATAGGCAGCCGCGGGCAATCAGCGCAGCATATCAGAGCGCGGGAAGTTCGAGGCTGGCCATCTGGTTATGTATTAAATACCACAAAGCCAATGTTTCCGGATATAGGGTCAGTGACCAACCACTTTTTAACCGGAATGAAGTACCTAACGGTGGGTGGATGAACAACCTAGATTACTACTCGCTTCTGTGTAGACTACCATCGACCAATAAGAAGGCGTTTGAGCCACTCGGCTGTCAACTGTGTTCGCAACCAGCAACGATTCGGATATTTCAGGAAACGGTTCATGGTCCTTTTACTGCTACACTCGTACTGTTCCGGCGCCGTAGATACTTTGTTGTCACTCAAAGGTGAAAACCTGCCGCAGCTGAATTCCTATGTGGGAGTCAACCGAACGTAAGGGACAGCATGGAGGGGTTCGCCGCAGAGCGTTGGCAGAAAGTTATGTCGACGCTCTGGTTAAGCGGGTGTCTGCGGAGCCAACAATAACCCTTGAAGATCTTCAATTACGGTTGAAAGCGGAGTTTGAAGTTGAGGTATGCACCAACACGGTCGTAAGGTATTTAGACGGCCGATTAATAACCATCATCATCATCATCATTATACATGTCAGCTAGAGGTGGTGAAACACCTCCGCTATTGTACCGCAATACATGAAGGAAATACATACATACATACAATACATAAAGGAAAAATAAATACGACAGTTGAATGCCAGCTGAGCTACCAGCAACGGATAGGCATCGTTCCGGTAAGCTACCAGCCAGCTACTAGGCAAAAAAATTTAATATGTTTTACCCTACGAAATGAGATCGTAGATGGAGGGGGAGCCTAAAGGGATGGGGAGGGACAAAGAAACTCACAGCAGGAACGCCATTGAGGTCGGCTCCTTGTCAGCAAGTGTAGCCAGCCAAACGTGTTCACCGTCTTTTGGACCCCAACCAGGGAGCCGTGACGCTACAACCGAGGCCAGCTCCGAAGTGAGGGCCTTCATTCCTCTTGACCAAGTCATCGCTTGGCCACCCCTTCTTCCATCCACATCCCCGGTGAGCAAACAACGCACGTCGTGGAAGTCGATGGGCTGGCATGCGCAACACGTGGCCCAACCATCGGAGCCTGGTGCGTGAAATGACGGTGCTGAGCGGTTCATTACCTTTTCTTGGGCTGTAAACAAGGCGTCGAACACGTTCGTTACTCACGCGGTGTTTCGTTACTCACGCGGCGTTCGTTACTCACGCTATTCTGGAGTCTCTGAACAGATTAGAGAACAAGGGGCGACGGAAATCATTCGTACTGCAGCCGATGAATTTGGAGCCGGAAGGCAACCGGTATGGATAGATGAAACCAAGTTCAACCTTTTCTGCGGACGCACTATGGGCCGCTCACTTCGTGGTACTCAGGCGCAATGTACCGTGGCGAATAGTAGGGGTCAGAATGTACACCTAATCGGTGCCATGACGAATAATTGCTTGATAGCTTTCTCCGTTTTGAGGCAGCTACAACAAAAATAGGTGTGTTCAGTGGGTGCATCAACTGCTTGATACTAATGGGTCCGCATTTATCGAAAGCTGTCTCTTGATTGGCGACAATGCGCCATGCCACACGGACCTGAAGCAAGTTTTTTTTACAGGGACCTTACCGATCAGGGAAACTTCTGCGACTGGCTCCATACTCTCCATCGCTTAACCCCATCGAGAGCATCTGGAGTATTATCAAGTGCCATGTGAAGCAAGAAATGAGTGTGCTATGCTGAAATGCTCAGAGGTGACCTTGTAGGTGTTCTAAGCAAAGGTGAGTGGCGTACACGTTTTCTGGAGAAAGTGGTGTCTGATGCACGAGCATGCCCGACACAGCATCAATGCGGGCAGATGGTTCAGCACGTTGTAAAGAACTACGGTCGTGTTATTCATCTATCCGATTTTTTTCAGTGAACTACTTGTTTGTAAATGGAAGTGTTGTTATTTCATAGTCTTGGGTGGCCATAGTGCACTATATGCTCTGGTTGAAATATGCAGTACTCGTGACAGTTGCTCGAAAGTAGTGCGCAATGTCGTGTAGCATAGATGTTTAAGGTTCCGCTCAGTGAAACAACCCTGTGAGAGCTTGAGAACTCGCGGCGCATGGGAAGACGGTTGTAGAGTTAGTGATGATCGGAAATCACCTATCCGAGTTGTTTGTGTTTGAAGAGCAGACGGCTAATAGATTTGGATACGGGTAGATCAGCGAAGAACACGGAAACGTGCAAACATGACCGCGGCGAATAGCGTGTATTGGCCAGTTGGTTAGCGAGTCATAGCAGTACGGGTGACTGGACGCTGTTGAAAATGGCGATGGATGTGGGGCACAGAGACAATGAGGACAGAAAAAATTAAGATGTCCATGATCGAGAGAGAATATGTTCCAAGTAATGTGGGCGAACACATCGCACCCACTGGCGAGGGATCAGTCTCCTATAGGTCGTGTCCTGAGTGCTCCCTTCTATGCTTCACGGAGTTTCACTGGAGTATGTGAACAAAGCGCACCCGATCTGGGCTGGGTTTCGCCCAGTTCGAGATATTATTCATCACATAGGCCAGAATCTAGAGTACTTTCGAGCGCTAGGACAGACCGACGGAAAGGTAGCCAACACAGCCTACGTCTGAGGTCTCAAGGTGCTGACCTTACAGTTAGTCACAGTGGATGGTTCCCCAACCCCAATTGGGGTCCCAATGACACCGAACACACCTGGTTGGGAACGTTAGTGGAATTGGCCCAGATTCATAACCATGGCTACATTCCACCCCTCTAAAGGTCCTTTCTTGCCACTTGTGTTTTATCTGTGTTGTGGCGCTCTACGAATGGCACCTCGTATCCGGGAATCAGATAAAAAAATAAAAGAAAAAAGGGAAAGTATATAATGGTGATTGAAAGCTGGGCTGAAGGGAATCGCCTACCCCGTGCGGTCGATCAGGCAATCGATCGAGCGGACGAATGCGTTTTCAAACTCTCGGCTAATTGGACTTTTGCCTCAGAGTTGAGAGGACAGTGTTTTCGGCGGCATTTATCTGGCTACGTTGGCAGAGTTTTTGTTAACACGTTTCTCGTGGTCAAGGTTGTTGGAATTTTGATTTTTCTTCGGCTGGGCTAGAATTCAAGCGGAGAAATTTCTGGGTGATTAATTCGGAATAGCGAAAAAGGGAAGATCTAACAATGGCGACGGACAAGCATGGAAATGTTACAAATTTTTCTGCCGAACATTTTCAAAAGCTGCTTCTTCAGCAACAATCCCAGATGGAAGCACAAATGAAACTGATTGAAAGTTTAACACAGTGCTTAAACGTACAATCAAACGGAGCAGCTACACGGGACACGCAGGCTGTTTCACTTGATCTTCTTACGAATTCAATCACTGAATTTCATTATGATGCTGATTCCGAATCCACTTTCGAGGCGTGGTTCAAACGTTGGGAGGATATGTTCCAGACGGATTTCAGCCGTCAAGATGATTCATGAAAAGTGCGCCTTTTGCTCCGCAAGCTCGGAACTAATGAACATACAAGATTCCTTGACCACATATTGCCCAAAGAGCCGAAGGACATCACTTTCAACGAAGCAGTGGCAACACTCAAAGAAATTGTTGGTGAGTCGACATTGTTTAGCATTCGCTATCAATGTCTAAAAATTGTAAAGCGTGATACAGACGATTATGGGGCACTAGCAGACATGGTTAACCGTGAATGTGAACGTTTCAAGTTACGCTGTTTGACGGATGACCAGTTTAAGTGTCTTATACTTGTCAGTGCTTTACAGTCTCCACGCGACGCGGAAATCCGCACTCGGCTCCTTGCTAATTTGGATCAAGATCCAGAAAGATCCAGAAAGAAGAATAAAAGAAAACAGTAATGTCAGTAAAGAAAAGAAAACAGAGGAGAAGACAAGCTTATCGAATATCGTAGGCAATATTAAGATGTAAGTTAAAATGAGTTAAAGAAGCGTAGGTCGTAGTAGACGAAGAAAAGTTTAAGACATGAAGAGGAAGACTTTAAACTGCAGACCGAGAACGTCAAGTCGATGCTCGAACTCTTTCACCGTCGGTGCCATCACGACGTCTGCAGGCAATGCGTTCCAATAAGCTATGACCCTACGCGATAACCGAAAAGCTGCCCAAACCCGGTCAGACCGGGGTTTGCGCAACTTTAATGGGTGGCCACGAAGGGTTGGCACTCGAGTTAGGCGAAACAGTCCAGTCAAATCAGGACCAATCTGACTTATCAATATACGATATGTGAGGACCAAGTCGCCCCGAAGCCGCCTGTAATATATGGAAAACATATCCAACTTACGTAGCCTCTCCGGATACGTTAGCTTCTTTAATCCGTGCATCATTTTCGTCCCGGACCGCAGGACTCGTTCAACTGCCATCTTATCACGAACCAGGCATGGAGGACAAGCCTGAACGCAGTATTCCAAGTGCAGCCTTACAAAAGCCGAAAATAGTCTAAAGAACATGTCGGTGGTCATGATTCCGAATGACCTGCGGATCATCCACATGTTGAAATCTTTGCGAGCAGCTGTCGTCCAGTGTTCACTGGACTTAAAGTCGGATGACAGCAAAACACCGAGGTCAGATTGGAGTTGAACTCGCGGTACCTCGTTGCCGCCAAGCAAACAACGCGTCGGTTGGTCATTAGGACCAACGCGTAAAACGGAACATTTCGCTAAATTAACGGGCAAGTGACATGGTGGACAAGCGTGAATACAATATTCCAGGTGGAGTCAGACGAATGCCGAGAATAGCTTCACAAACCAATTGGCTATTAGGATTCCGAAAGAGCGGCGGATAAACCACATCATAGGAAACCCCCGACAAGCAGCCTTCTTCCAACTGCCTCCAGAATGAAGTGCTGATGCGTGTACGGCTCCTAAATCAACCTGTTGAGTGACATCAGGGAGTTCACCACCACCGACAACATATCGGGAGGGAGGATTAGCAGCTCTGATTCGGAGAACAGAGCACTTGGCCCTATTTATGAGCATCAACCATAAGGTAGACCATTCCCAGTTTATGCAAGGCACGCTGAGTTGCCTCAGGACCCTCGGGATAGCCACAATATTCCAGAGCTTAAGATCGTCAGCAAACATAAGTGATGACACCCCTAGCTCTCTCGACAAGTCATGTACATAGATCGCGAACAACAATGGCCCCAATATCGAGCCCTGCGGAACGCTACTAAAGATTGCTTGCCTGAGCGAAAGGCTACGCCACACCAGTACGCAGTTCCCTCCCATCAAGGAAAGTAGACACCCATTGAAGGGCGCGACCAGATATTCCGTAAGATCTCAACTTTATTGAGAACCGAGGATGTGGAACAGTGTCAAAGGCTTTCAAAAAGTCCACGAATAGCACGCCTACAGCGTGGCCACTGTCTACCGCTTCGGCCCAGCTTTCACGAGTTAAAAGTAGATTAGCCTGACATGAAAATCCCTTGCGGAATCCATGTTGCGCAACACTGAGAAGGTTGAATCTATTCAGGTGGTTCTCCACTGAATCCCTTATCAGCTTTTCAAACAACTTGACTACTACGCTTGTCAAACTGACAGGCCGGTAGTCCACAGATCATCATCAGTACACGTTAGCTGGAGGTGGAAAACACCTCAGCTATTGTACCGCAATACAAAAGACAAGAAAAGGAAAACAAGCAATGGCACGCCCGCTGAGTCCCCAGTAACGGATGGACATCGTTCCGGAGAGCTAAGAGCTGGCTGCCGTAAGAGAGTCATATTATGCTTATCAAGTGAGATCGTGATTGGAGGGGGATGCTAAGCAGGAGGGGGATGGACAAAAGAACTCACAACACAAACGCCATTGGGGCCGGCTCCAAGCCATATCAGCCATATCGCGGGCAGAGCGCTGTCACCGCCCTTAAAAATCGGACAGATGATCGCCTCCTTCCATTCCGAAGGTAGGATGCAGCTGTCCAGCGATATTGAAAACACGCACGTGTGAGGACCACTCAGCTCAGTGGCCAATTCATGCAACAGCTTCGGATGAATTGAATCAGGACCGGAAGCTTTAGAGGGATTAATGCTTTGCAGTAGCTCGAAGATCTGAGTCTCCGTTATGTTAAACTCAGCTAAGCAAGAATTTTCTGGAACTCTTGAAATTAAGTTAACCTGTGGTAAAGAGGTCTCCCGAGCCTTGTCATAGTCAGTTTGCACACGGGTCCCATCTGCTCGCACTAACGCTGGTATATACAGTTTTGCCCTGCTGCGTCACTTAACGTAAACAAAAAACTTTGGATTAGCTGCGGCCGAGTCCGCTAAAAACTGCCCGTATTGGAGACGAACAGTTCTGAGATGTTGCTTACATTTATTTCTAAGCTCTCGATAACTATCATAGGTACTGGGTGATGGAGCTGCTTGGTAGGTTTGCCAGCATCTAGACCGTTTCTTGAGTAGGTACTTGCCTGTGGTATCTATCAATGGAGGCTGTGCCCTTAACCCTCTTTTTTTCATGAGTGGAAACCTCCGTAAGGTATGCCTCAAATTTATCCCAGGCTAACTGGACAGAGTCAGCCATCGAGATCTCACAGTTCAGCTCGCACTGTACTAAAGTCCGCCCGCCAAATATTCGGAAGTAATTTAACAGCGGTCTCTTGGTGCCTTGAAAGAGCACATCGAAAGGATGTGCATGCGTGATCGCTGGACCCTAGAGGTGCACCGTGTGAAACGTCGGTCACAAAGTTGAGGGACTTAGCGAAAATCAAATCTAACGTAGGCGGTATTTAGTTGTTCATATACCTAGTGGGAAAGGCCACGAACTGGTGCAAAGGCACCTGGAGAGTCAGTTCAAGAAAGTCTACACCGAATGTTCCTGATGACGAATTGCAAGAAAGATCGGTACAACAGACTTCCGGGAGGTCGAAATCCCATAGAACTAAACAATTATTCGCAGACTGAGTGCGAATAAAGTCAAGTAACCCATTGGAAGAACTTCCAGGACCTATGTATATCACTGTAACTGTAAACTGGGTAGAGGAAGTGCACAAAACAGCCGATAGGGCTTCAACAGTCTGATCCGATGATTGGAATGTGTAGGTCCTCAACACATCTAAGTTACAGCTCACATACAGTACAACGCCTCCCCCTTGGCGACCAACGGAGCGATCAGTTCTAAGCAGCGCGTAGCCAGGTAAACATACCTCACCGTCCGTGATATCCGGAGACAACCACGTTTCAGTGAAAGCAAGTATGACGGGACGAGACTTGTCTACAAGTAGACCCAACTCATGCACCTTGTTCCTTAGGCTACGCACGTTGCTAAGTACTACCTCAAGGAAGTCGGCACGACTATCCCTGGGTCGTGCGCCATCAGGATGGGTTCTGATAGGGCGGAAGATAACTTCCGGCTGATCACCTTAAAACCCACCAGCCGGAGGCCTTGCTCACCAGCCGCCAGTCTAGTTTTGAGGTCTTTGATAGCTTCCTTTAACTTCAGTCTGCCAGTGGAAGGTCCGACTGAACGCTGACTCCACTACCCTTAAGTTTGAATGCTAACCGCAGTAATGATTTGCGTTCCTCCGGGGTAGAAAGGACCACGCGAAGTAGTCGGGGTCGTGGATTTGGAGTAGCGATAAGGACGTTCCCCAGTCTGGTCAGCTTTCTTAGTTACACCAGGAAAGCCAGGTGGAAGTAGCTTGCTGACACACTGTTTCAGCCACCTGATGTCATCCAAGATGCGTTCCCTTGGGTGAGCGGCCGCAGATTCAGTAACGTTACGGAATATAACGCTACTATCCGTGAAAGAGTCGGCACGACGGGGAGTGTTTATCCCACGTGCCTTTGATTCGACATCTATATCAGATGTCTTCACCAATGGCGGTGGGACTGTCCCTGTCTTCACAAACGACGCCGAAGCAACGGTAGCGTAGGTTTTCCGCTCTATTTCTGGCGTCTTACTAGTTCCTGGGTCTTCAAGCCCCTTCGAAGTTTTACGAGCAGATCTAGTCCGCTTCTTCTTTCGGTTCACTGGAGCAGGGGCCGTTGCCCTTGTGTCGCACTGAGCAGTTACCAGCACTTCGTCAGAACGGGATGGTTCAGTGGCGGCCGAGATGGTCAGCATCTTTGGAAGGTTCTCCTGTGCAAAATCGTCGGACGACTTTACGACTGTAAAAGACGGCATCTTTTTCGATGCCGTGGCAACTAATTCTCTGGGTTTAGCAGAGGAATTTTGGTATTTCCGCACCCTATCTTTCTTCACTTTGATCGGCTCATGAGAATAGCCAGCAATGCTACTTGGATTGGCCGGTAGGATGTGCGAGTTCATGACCGAATGACAGACCCAAGCGGATGGATAGTCAGCAATGATGCCGTCTATTGCAGTGTTTCTAATCGAAATATTCAGGGATTTAACATCAAATCCATTTTCGTATCGAGCGACGCAA